>CM069154.1:26051806-26651806 GCA_035221665.1 Okamejei kenojei | reverse complement strand
CGGCCCACAATGACTGTGCTGAACATGGTGACAAGACCATCAGTAATCCAACTGCACTTAACCCATATCCCTTCATTCCTGGCATGTGCTTATGCAAAAGCTTCTTAAATGCCACTAACATATCAGCTTCAACCACTAGTCCAGCAGCACATTCCAGGCATTCACCATCCTCTGCATAAAAAATCTATCATGCACATCTCCTTAAAACCTTGCCCCTTAAAGCTATACACTCGCGCATTTTATTTTTCCATTCTGGAAGCTGTCTACCGTATCTATGCCTCTCATAATTGTATATACGTCTATCAGGTCTCCCCACAACTGCAGAGAACACCATCTTGGTTTGTCCAACTTCTCCCTGCAGCTAATATCCCCTAATATAGGCATCATTCTGGTTAACCTCCTCTGCACCCTTTTGCAAAGCCTCCATATTCTTCCTGTAATGGGGTAACCAGAACTGCATACAATACTCCATATGCAGCCTAACCAAAGTCCTATAAAGCTGTATCATGACTTTGTGATTCTTATACTAATGGTCTGACCTATGAAAGCAAGCATACCATATGCCTTGTTTACCATGTTGCCTATTCAAGTTGCTATTTTCAGGGAATTATGGACTTTGATGCCAAGATCTCCCCATACATCAATGCTGTTAAAGGTCATGCCATTAAATGTATATTTTCCCACTTGCTCAGATTAAACGGCATCTGACAGATTTTCCGCCTTTTTCTATAGCTGATCTATATCCCAGTGTATACTTTGAGAGCCTTTGTCTTAATTTTGAAACATTTTTAAGAGAAAACCAACATAGCTTTGCAAAGAGGAAGCCATGTTGAAGAATGTGGTTGAAAACTTTAAAGAGTTGATGAAAGTAATAGTCAGGGGAATGACTTTGATTGTTATTAATGTAGACTCTCAGATAGCATTTGACACTGCTAATGACTAAAGTTAAAACTCATGCAAACTAAGGCAAGTCATTGACCTAATTCGAGAGTATGTTAAGCAGGAAGAGACGGAGTGTAAAGATAAAGGATGTGCATTGAAACTGATTGGACAAGACAGGTGATATCCCGTGAGGATCGGTGTTGGGGTTTTAAAGATTTACCACAATAATTAATGGAGGTTACAATCAGTTATGATGGACCAGAAGGTCCAACTTTCCCAGATGACACAATGATAGGCTGCTTTGAAATTAGTGTAGACAGATGTTAAAATTGCAGCTATTAATGAGGCGGCACGGCAGTAGAGTTGCTGCCTTACGGCGCCCTGGGTTCGCTCTTGTCTATGGATGCTGTCTGTGCGGAGTTTGTACGTTCTCCCTGTGACCGCGTGGGTTTTCTCGAGTGCTCCGGTTTCCTCCCACACTCCAAGCGCATGCAGATCTGTAGGTTAACTGCCTTCTGTAAATTGTCCCTAGTGTGTAAGATACTGCTAGTGTATGGGATGATCGCTGGCCGGCGCAGGCTCGGTGGGCCGAAGGGCCTGTTTCCGTGCTGTATCTCTAAAGTCCAAAGTCTAATGGATCTGGAGGCAAATGGGCAAAACTCTAGCACGTGGATTGCAATGCAGACAAATCTAAAGCCCATCCACTCTGGAGCTAAAAAGAAAAAAACTTTCAAAGTGATGAAAAGCTTGAAGTTGTAAAGTTAAAAGTTGCTTAAAAATCTGTAGGAAAACGTTATATAGTTTGGATGCAAATGGACAATCAATTAAAACGGCTATGGCAAATTAGACCTTTATGTTCTGATAACTAGAATCCAAGACACAAATAGCTATGCTATAACCATAGAAAGTCCTGGTTAACAAACACCAGAGAGCTTTTCTGGACAATATACATTTGTACAAGAACATTGCCTTTGGTCTGAGGGGAGCATAAATAAGCAAACTTATAGCTGGAATCCAATTGTGAAATGACACAAGCAGGGGTAGTATTCCCTGAGGTTTATAGAATTAGGTAATGTTTTAGCTGAGACTCTCAAACTGTTGACAGGGAAACAGAGAAAATCAATGCAGGTTGGTGTGGTCTAGAAATAGAGCCATGTCCACCACAAGTTTAGTTTAGAGATTTACTTTAGTGATACAGCATGGAAACAGCTCTTAGGTGCCCAGAGAGCACTTTGACCATCAATCATCCATTCACATTAGTTCTTAGTTTAGTTTAGTTTAATGATGCAGTGCGCAAATAGGACCTTTGGCCCACTGAGTCCACGTTGACCATCAGTTACCCATTCAGACTAGTTCTTGGTTTAGTTTATTTTAGAGATGCAGTGTGGAAACAGGCCCTTCGGTTCAACTGAATCTGCATCAACCATCGATCACCCATTCATACTAGTTCATAGTTTAGTTTAGTTTAGAGCCACAGCATGGAAATTGTCCCTTTGGCCCACAGAGTCGACACTGATCATCTATTCACACTTGATGTAGATTATCCCACTTTCTCATCCATTCCCTGCACAATTTACAGAGGCCAATTAACCTGCAAACCTGCAAACCTGCACGTCTTTGGGATACGGAAAGAAACTGGAGCACCCAGGAGATGGGGAGAACGTGCAAACTTCACACAGACAGCACCTGAGGTTACGATTGAACCTGGGTATCTAGCGTTGTGAGAAAATGGCTCTACCAGCTGTGCCACTGTGCCACTGCCTCACAGTATCATAGAGAATTTTTAGAAACACACATTCATGTTAGTATGATAACTGCTTGAAACTGTGTTGCAAACAGCAAGTCAGGCTTACTCAATTGCTAATTGTAAATTTGGGACAAACTAAGTTTGTCAGGAGTCTCGCCGCAGCGAGACGCCTGACGGGCACCCGAAAAAGGGACCACATCCCCCACAATACTGGCCTCTCTCCACTGGCTCCCTGTGCAGTTCCGAATAAATTTAAAGATCCTTCTTTATGTCTACAATGCCCTTAACGGGCTTGCCCCCACCTACATCAAAAGTCTGCTTACCCACCACACCACCTCCAGGTCCCTCAGATCGGCCGACTTGGGGTTACTGAACATCCCGCGGTCTAGGCATAAGCTCAGGGGTGACCGCACCTTTGCGGTTGCAGCTCCTAGACTGTGGAACAGCATCCCCCTTTCCATCAGAACTGCCCCCTCCATCAACTCCTTTATGTCGAGACTTAAAACTCATCTTTACTCTCAAGCCTTTCTTGACGTCCTCTGAGGGAGGGCAATATGTATGTATTCATGTATGTACTTAATCTATGAACCAATGTTGCATAATGTTAGTACCTCCACCAATGTAAAGCACTTTGGCCAACAAGAGTTGTTTTTTAAATGTGCTATAGAAATAAAAGTGACTTGACTTGACTAAGTGGATAAAGAATGGAATGCAAGACTGGACATAGAGCACTGAAAGGAAAATCAGCTTTAAGGAACAAAAGAGGTAACAGAGTGGCACATCTGGCAGAGCTGCTGCCTCACTGTTCCAGAGATTCGTGTTCAATTGGTATCTCGTGGCGTTTGCATGTTCTCCCCGTGACCGTGTGGGTTTCCTCTTGGTGCTCAGATGTCCTCCCACATCTGAAAAGTCATGTGGGCCTGTAGCTTAATTGGCCTGTGTAAAATTGCTCCTAGTGAATAGGAAGTGGATGAGAAGTGGGAAAAAATAGAACTGGTGTGAATGGGGGAGCGATGGTTGGTGTGGACTCGATGGGCCGGAAGGCCTGTTTCCATAAATAGACACAAAGTGTTAGAGTAACTCAGTGGGTTGGGCAGGATCTCTGGAGAAAGAGAATGGGTAATGTTTTGGGTTGGAACCTTCTTAAGGCCTGTTTCCAAGCTGTATCTCTAAATTAAATTAAAGTAGAATATGTGCCTCTGTCTTTCTAATCCTTTTGGACCTGCACTTCTAGCATGCCACAATTTAAATAATTCTCAAATCAATCCTTTCTGTCCAAAGAGACAACTTCATATTTACCTGCCTTGAAAAAATGCACATTTTCATCCATCACAGAATCTGTTCTTTGTCTTCATTTGTAAAACAAGTCACTGAATACAGATAAATCTTGACATGTGCTCAAATATAAGTGAACTGATTCACCCTTGCATACACAATTACCAAGATGTTCTTGTCACTTCCTTGAACAATCATTAATTAGTATTTCACTGCAGTTCGTCCCTTAACCAAAGTAATGCGCATGATGCATTCCAATACCACGGAGCCAGTCTTTCATGATTGCTTTATGAAGCATGAAAAGCTAGCCCAAGTCAAAATAAAACATAATGCTGACTGACTATCACTATAATAGATCAAGATGATGAGCAGTTAATGATGTTCCCATAACTGTCAATGTGTCTATTAATTAACTAGCAAGGAACGGACAAGGAGAGGGAGAGATAGATAAGCAGTTATAGTCACTTTACTTCTAAGGAGCAATGGGTTTTATATATTAACTTATTTTCCAGTCATTTTTCCTTAATAGTTTGCTGCAAATCATTAGGAATCCTAGAATCAATGTTCCAGTACAGTGGCACAGCGATAGAGTTGCTGCCTTCAGGGCCTGTCCCACTTGGCCGTCGTTTACACGACAGGCTGGTAGTGACTGATGCGCGACTGTCGCACGACATCATGCACCTTCAAATATTTTATCTGCTCTGCAAGTAGAATTAGTCAGCGTATTGACATCATTTGTTAAGTGAAACATTGATAAAATTATTGTTTGCTGGAAAAATTAATTTACTTTTAAACTTTCTGAAATACTCCCAACAAATACAAAATTGTATTCCATTATAGCAGTTTGAGGGTTTGAACCCAGCTTAAGAATTAGTTTGCAATTTTTTTTTAAATGGTGTGAATAAAATTGTTGGTGGTTATTTAAAAAAAAACTAATTTGGTTACTAGTGTTCTTTTAGGATATAAAATCTGCAATCCTTACCTGGATGTTAACTTTTGAAACATCCTTAACTAAGGATGTTTGAAAAATACTTATTAAGGTGTTACTCTGAAGGCATTACTCTGAAAGCATTGATTCTTACAGCGTAATTATTTTCTCATTGTGGCCGACTGCGTGTGGTCGGCGCGTGGCGGCGCATGGGTACGCACGGTGACGTAATCATGCATCACCACGCACTACACGTACTAGGTCAGGACGTCAGCGTGTGACCGCAGTACATCCGCCTGCGTAAGCGACATGCCACGCCGGTGGCGCGGGAAGATTTTGTGCAGCACGTAATCCTGGAGCGCCGAGCGATACGGCGCGCAACTCCATACTCCTCCACGCCTCTCCATGCGCCCGTCCCGCGCTACCCACACACTACCCGTGCGTCACAACACGACGATCACATTTTTGGAGGTCGCGTAAATGGCGCGCAAATAATGGCCAAGTGGGACAGGCCCTTTACAGTGGCAGAGACCCAGGTTCAATCCTGACTACAATTCCCTGTGTAGGGAGATTGCACGTTCTCCCTGTGACCGCGTGGGTTTTCTCCGGGTGCTCTGGTATCATCCCACTTTCCAAAGACGTGCAGGTTTGGAAGTTAATTGACTTCGGTAAATATGTTGTAAATTGTCCCTAGTGTGTAGGATGGTGCTAGTACATGGGGATCGCTGGTCGGCGTGGCCTTGGTGGGCCGAAAGGCCTGTTTCTGCGCTGTATAAACTAAACTAAAGTATTTGCAGTCATCATTGAGATGACAGTGCTTAACACTGAGGACGAAGCAGCCCACAACAATCTATTGACAGCTGCAAAATGAACTTTTTCTTTTCTTTTTCCTGCTGTAGGAAGAATGTCATTACGCCGGAAAGAGTGCAGTGAAGATTTTGGAAGATGATGCCAGGACTTCAGGGCGAGAGCCAGTGGGAGAGGGTGGGCAAGCTAGGAGCGCAGGAGGCTAAAGGGTGATCTTATAGAGACAATATAGACGATCTTATATAAACATAAGGGGAATAGATAGGGTGAATGCACAGAAACTTTTACCCAGGGTAGGAGAATCACATAGGTTTAAGGTGAGAGGGGCATGATTTAATAGGAACCTGAGGGACATCTTTTTCATTCAGAGTGGTGGTGGATATGTGGAATAAGTTGCCAGAGAGGATGGTTGAGGCAAGTACAATAACAGCATTTAAAAGACTCTTGGATAGGTACACGGATAGTAAAGGATTTGAGGGATATGGGCCAAATGCAGGCAAGTGTGACTAATGTCAATGGAGCATCTCGGACCATGGGCGGTTTGGGGCGACAAGCCTACTTCCATGCTATATGACTCTCCTTTACAGCTTTCTCCCCCCTACTATAGTCAGTGCGAAGGAGGGACCTGGCCTGAAATGTTGTATGTATTAGAAGGAAGTTTAGGTGCTGGTTTAAACCGAAGATAGACACAAAAAGCTGGAGTAAATCTGCGGGACAGGCAGCATCACTGGAGAGAAGGAATGGGTGATGTTTCGGGTCAAGACCCTTCTTCAGACTTTCTCCAGAAATGCTGCCTGTCCCACTGAGTTACTCCAGCATTTTGTGTCTATCTTTGGTGTAAACCAGCATCTGCAGTATTTTCATACACAGGAAATACTCCCAGCTTCCTTAGAAAGGTTGGGAACAGTTGTCCTCTGAGAGGAAGGAGAAAGGTGAAGGCAGATAACCTTTATAAAAAAATACACTTTGCTTTTATGCACTTTTTTTCAGAGTATTAATTTTAGTATTAATCCTTAAACCTACCAAGATGCACTTCAGGGGCTGCTTAGCCTTCCAAAATCGATGAGATTTCTGGAATGAATAGCATACAAATCCTACGTATATATGTTCTTTCACATATTAATATAATTTCATACGCTGTTCAAGGTTACAGGAGAGAAGCTGACTCATTGGGTCTGGTTCCAAGTATCTTTGTCGTAAAAGCCAAAGACCTGGCCACAAGTCTCCACATTGGGATGTAGAGACCTCCAATATCCTATATGCCCACAGCACCTTTGAATTTTAATCTGACACACCTATTTATTAATGACATTTATAAACATACATGATTGCATGCTCCACCATCACAAATACCAAAATAGTTGACCATCGTTTAAAAAGAAAATTATATTTTTGCAGTGTAAATAAGATATAAATACAAAGCCACAAATTTATTATAATGCATGAATGGAACAATATTCTCTCCTGAATACATTAATGTATCTAGCTTTTAGAGACCTTCAAACTATCTTTGCTTGGATTTTATCTTGCACTAAATGTGATTCCCTTTATCCTGTATCTGTACAGTGTGGACGGCTTAGTTGTAATCATGTATAGTTTTTTCACTGACTGGATAATATGCTAGAAAAAGCTTTTCACTGCACCTTGGTACACGTGACAATAATAAACTAAATTTAAAAAAAGCTAAACTGATCAGTATGGTTGAAAAAAACAACCCTTCGGCCCATCGAGTCGACGCTGATCATCGATCATGTTAATTCCACTTTCGCATTCACTCCCTACGCACTAGGGGATTATTTTACAGAGGCCTGAACAAGGTGCACATCTTGAGATGTGGGAGGAAACTGGAGCACCCGGAGGAAACCCACACAATCACAGGGAGAGCGTGCAAACTCCACACGGACAGCACCCAAGGTCAGGATCAAACCCGGGTCTCTGGCCCTGTGAGGCTTGGTTCTACCCACTGCACCACTGTGCTACCCCTTGGAAACCATGGCAAGATTTTTCTCCTCGAAAAAAAGTTTTTTCAAAAGTCATAAATAAATGATATATGTAATGTAAATAACATTTTGAATATTTTAAATCAAATTGCACGGTTGATTATGTGTGCAAGTAGAAGGTTGGTTAATAATTTTTAAGAATTAAAATAAAATGCAAAGTAACTTTCAAATACCAAAGACCACAAAATCCGTGGAACAAATACTCATTAGCGCTCCCTCACATTCTTTATCCTTCAAATTAACATGTGTTGGTCGCCAGCACAAGAGTTCAATAAAACGTTAACTTTTACATGTAAATTGTAAATATATACAGGTGTGAGCTTTTCCTTGCACAATAAAAAGAGAACTTCCTTATTTAGTTGATGAAGGGTCTCAACACAAAACGTCACTTACTCCTTTTCTCTAGAGATGCTGCATGGCCCACTGAGTTACTCCAGCATTTTGTGTCCATCTTAGGTCATAAGGTCATAAGTGATAGGAGTAGAATTAGGCCCATCAAGTCTACTCCGCCATTCAATCATGGCTAATCTATCTTCCCCTCTTAACCCCATTCTCCTGCCTTTTCCCCATAACCTCTTTGGTGTAAACCATCATCTGCAGTACCTTCTTACACACTTCCTTATTTAGTTACTGTTTCTTTGTTATAAAATCGATGTTCACTTGTCCTAAATTATTCATACTCTATTATGTTCCTCTCTGTTAAAACCCATTTAGATGATTTTATGCTCCAGATATTCCATTAAGGAACACAGTAAGCTTCACTCTTATTTGAATGAGGTATGGAATGGTGACTGATTCTATATCGGTGAGACCAAGCGGAGGCTTGGCGATCGTTTCGCCGAACACCTCCGCTCGGTCCGCAAAAACCAACCCGACCTCCCGGTCGCTCAGCACTTCAACTCCCCCTCCCATTCCGTATCCGACCTCTCGGTCCTGGGCCTCCTCCATGGCCAGAGTGAGCAACACCGCAAGTTGGAGGAACAGCACCTCATATTCCGCTTGGGGAGTCTGCATCCTTTGGGCTTGAACATTGAATTTTCTCAATTCTGTTAACCCCTGCTGTCTCCTCCCCCTCCCACCTCTCCCTCAGCCCTCGGGCCCTGGCATTCCCTCTATCTCTATCTCCCTCCCCCACCCTAGTCGCACCAGCTTCTCATTTTCACACCACAAACAGCTTACAATGGCTTGTTCCCTTTATCATCGATACTTTTTTGCATATCTTTCATTCATTGTTCTTTATCTCTCCACATCACCGTCTATATCTCTCGTTTCCCTGATCCCTGACCTGTCTGAATAAGGGTCTCGACCCGAAACGTCGCCTATCTCCTTCGCTCCTTAGATGCTGCTGCACCCGCTGAGTTTCTCCAGCTTTTTGTGTAACCCCCGATATTCTAGACTGGTTTAGATACATTGACCTGGACCAGGTTTTGGGTAAACAAGAGCAATGTAAAAAAAATGGTCAGAAAAATCTGTGTCGAAAAAGGCCTTTAGAACATTATTTTTATCAAAGTGCATTAAGCTTGTATCTAAGATAGACACAAAAAGTTGGAGTAACTCAACGGGACAGGCAGGAATGGGCGGCGTTTCCAGTCGAGACCCATCTCGACCCGAAACATCACCCTTTCCTTCTCTCCAGAGATGCTGCCTGTCCCGCTGCACTACTCTAGCTTTTTGTGTCTATCTTCGGTTTAAACCAGCATCTGCAGTTCCTTCTGACACAAGCTTGTATCTAACATAGTCACATGAATAACAGTTCAGCCATGAAGCAGAGAGGCAATTGTTTTCATCAATGCAAGTCAAGTGTATCTTCAGGCCAGGAATTTAAGGCAACAACCTCTCCGTGAGATTAACACAGTACATATAGGTTTAAAGAAAATGCCTTTGGGATAATATTAACCTATTATATTTGCTTTGTTGCTTCCTATTATACCAATAAAACTCTACAATGATGTGACCATTTATAAATAAAGATAAAATAAAACCAATGTAGCCTATGGTGTTTTGGTACAAAAGTGTCAGGAAATAAAGTCAGACCAATTATATACACAAAGTCTGAAAATTATATGGTAACATTATTGACGCTTGGTACTTTCGAAAGGATAGAGGACATAGGTTTAAGGTGTGGGAGGGAAAGATTTAATAGGAACCTGAGGGGTAATTTTTTCACACAAAGGGTGATTGGTGTATGGAACGAGCTGACAGAGGAGGTAGTTGAGGAAGATACTATTGCAATGTTTAAGAAACATTTAGTCAGGTTCATGGATTGGACAGGTTTAGAGGTTTATGGGCCAAACGCAGGTAGGTGGGTCTAGTGGAGATAGGACATGTTTGCCGGTGTGGGCAGGTTGGGCGGAGAGGCCTGTTTCAACGCTGTATGACTCCATGACTCCATAACAAGAGGAAACTGAAGTGTTGATGACTGTGAATTTAAGCCATGAAAAAATGTAAAAGAAGGAGGTGCTCTATTAAATGTCATCAAGGTAACCGGGGATTTAGCAAAACTGAGCCAGGGGAATTGTTTAATGCATGAGCAATTCGAGAAGAGAAATAAGTAAATACATGAAGCATCATTCATAGCTTTGGGAAACCACAAATCCACCAGAGTTTTTCTCAACAAGATGTCATAAAAGGAGTGAGGTTACAAAGGATACAAAGGACATTTATTGTCACATACACCAATTGGTGGAGTGAAATTTGACTTGCCATGCAGCACACAGATAAAGATAAGATACAACATTAAAGAATTTGACAATAAATATAAAAACATCCTCCCACAATGGGGGAAGGCAGCAAAGTCCAGTCCCGTCTCCTGTCCCTATATTTGTGCAGAAGCAAGTCAAAACTTATTTTATAATTATGGATTTGAAAATACCGCACAATTCCCTCTTCATTGGAGACCCTTGGATTATCTTTAATTGGACTATACTGGACTTTGCCTTGCACTAAATGTTATTCACTTCTCCTGTATTTATACACTGTGAACGGTTTGATTGTAATCATAGATATTCTTTTCGATGAATTGACCGATTGAATGATAGGTTATTATCACATGTGACATGTCACAGTGAAATTCTTTGTGTTGCGTACAATACTCAAAGTATGCAAAGAGTTGCCACATAGAGGGCACCAACAAAGTTACAAAGTGGATAACATGCAACAAACAAGCTTTTCACTGTACCTCGGTACATGTGACAATAATTATAAACTAAACTAAACACTTCAATTCATAATACAGTAATTTTGTAATGCCTTCATAGGGACAGCCATGGCATCTATCTGCTGTAACATACTTCCATGAAGCACAATACAATAATCCAATTGTTTAATACCATGATTTCATTTTGAGGAGCAATAGTCCAGACAAATTCTCAATCGAGCCCCACATCCAAGTGAAATTATCCCTCCCCAACCTCGACTAAGAACATGGATATCATCCAAGCTGGTCCCTGACTCACTCATCAATCACCAACCCAACACCACTGGTAGTTTGACCTCCCACCCGACCACTAATCAATCCACCTCCTCAATTTACCACTTATACAACACCTCCCCCCAACAATCGGCAATCAAAAGCTACCCCTCCCACCCATTACCCACACTGATCGCTGCCATACCTCCCTTCCCAATCCCAATGCACCTCCACCATCACCAAACCACATTCCCCCCGCATCTCACCAATCCATCTTCAATCCCAGACTTACTTGATTTCCTTCGCATGTTCTTCACTGACAAAGCATGCCAAGGAACAGCCTGTAAGGATGATTCTTTTAAACGTTACAGTGCGGAAACAGGCCCTTCGGCCCACCGAGTCAGTGCCGACCAGCAATCACTCCATACACTAGCACTATCCTACTCATTAGGGACAATTTACAGAGGGACAATTAGCCTACAAACCTGCACGTCTTTGGGATGTGGCAGGTAACCGGAACACCCAGGGAAAAACCCACGCCATCACTGGCAAACGTGCCAACTCCACACAAACAGCAACCGAGGTCAGGATCGAACCGGGTCTCTGGCGCTGTGAGGCAGCAGCTCTACTGCTGCACCACTGTGCCGCCCAGATTCGTTAACACGCCTTAGACTTCGCGTGGTATTCCAAACAGTGAGCCTGGGTGGCTTGGAATTTGTTGATTAGATACACATTTGTCGACAGAAACTATAGTGAGCAATAGATGTTTTGTGGAAACAAGTGTTCGGTGGTTCTTTACTATCATGTGTACAGACCTACAGTAAAATTCTTCCTTGGCACACAGTTCAGTAAAGTATTGCCATACCAAAACTCAATCCCCAAAAGTACAAAGAGCATAGAAATAGTCAACTGAGATCGCATGCAAAAGTCTTCAATGTCCACAATTATTTTTCTTGTGATGTGTTGGTTTAAAGCAACTTCGAGTTGCTTGCAAAGAAAATTATTCCAAAATGCAAATTTACTCCCAACGGGATTGTTTTTAATGCAATTTTTGAAGTATTTTATATAACATTGACCACCTCACCTCTGATTAAATAACAGAGCACAAATGGAAGAATAAGAACAGCCTTTTCTCATTGTAAACACAACGACCACAGTGGTGACATCAAGTCACTTCCTTTCACATTTTTTAAAATAAAACAGCAAAAGTCGCTTTTCTTTACACATATCCAATGCTAAATTAAACACTGAATAATTCTCTCATCAACAGCTCATTTTATTTATGAGCAGGAGCCTGCTGATTTTGGATAATATTTGTAATTTACTGACAAGAGTTTTGCTGGAGACATTCACCGTTAGATATGGAACTTCACGACGAAAAGAAATATCAGAGCAGAGGGGGAAACATATAAACATGTTGGAGTCTATAAGATGGATAAAGGTGTCATGGTACCTGTACACTTTTTAACGTGACTTCCTCGTTTAAATCCATGTCGGCTCAGCTTGCAGTTGAAGTTTGCTTCCCAAAACTCTGCGAACCAAATGTTTCTTCTGTTATTCTCCAGAGTGCGGCCCATGAAATAACGATCAAAACCTGCAAAATGATACGTTCATTAGTCGTTCGTGTTGCTCATAATTCCAGGCAACTATCCATGAATAACGGTGATAAACAAATAGTTAGAACAAAGACTAAATACAGCACAGGAATAGGCCCTTTGGCCCACAATGTTTGCAGCAAACATGGTGCCAAGCTAAACTAATTTCCTCTCTATGATACGATATGGAGTCTATAAAATGGATTCCGGTGTCATGCTACCGTTCTCATGTGATCTGCGATAGGATATGATACGATAAACTTTATTCAACTCAGAGAGAAATTGGTCGGCCTATCTATAATCTCTTCACTCCCGGCCTATTCATGTGCCTGTCTAAAAGTTTTTTAAATGCCACTGTCTTATCGGCATCCACCACTATCTCCAGCAGTGTGTTCCAGCCACCCACCACCCACACAATCCTGCCCTGCACATCTCCTTTAAACTTTGCCCCTCTCATCTTAAAGCTATGGCCACTAGTCTTTGACATTTCTAGCATAGGAAACAGGTTCTGCCTGTCTACCCTCTCATAATTGTATATATACTTCTATCTTTTACTTTTACTTATACTTATATTTCTACTTTAATATACTTTCTATCGGGTTTCCCACAACGTCTGACGTTTCAGAGAAAACTTTATCAGCATTCTGGTAAACCTCCACTGCACCCTCCCCAAAGCTGCACCCTTCTCCCTGTAATGAAGTGATCAGAATTGCTCACAATTGTCCAAAGGAGGCCTTATGGAGCTGCATCATGTCTTCCTGAATCTTATGTTCAATGCCCCGATTGATGAAAGTGAGCATACCATGTGCCTTCTGTACCACTCTTTCTACATGTTTTGCCACTTTCAAGGAGCTATGTTCCTGGACCCCAATATCCCTCTGCACATCAATGCTTCTAAGGGTCTTGTCATAATTATACCTCCCCTTACATTGAACCTCCCAAATCTCACACTTGCTCAGATTAAACACCAACTTCCAGTTCACCACCCATTTCTATAGTTGATCTATATCCCATTCATTCTTTGACAGCCTTCTTCACCGGCTGCAACTACACCAAGTTTGTGTTGTCCGGTTCACCCACACGCGAATTAAATGAAAAAAAAGGACTGATTATATAATGGTGCAAGATAGCTGACAAAGAAAAACTACAATAATAATCTAGCTCTCTGAATTTGGTATTGATTGTTATTGACTTATTATTGTCACATGTCCCAAGGTACAATTTAAAAGCTTTTGTTTGTGTGCTATCCGGTCAAAGCGCATAACACTATTCATAAATACAATCAAATAAAACACAAATGCAACAGGTCGAACAAAGAGAGATATACCAGTCTGCAAAATATAATTTACTAGAAATCTAGAAATCTTGATAGAATTGCACACAAAATGCTGGAGTAACTCAGCGGGTCAGGCAGCATTTCAGGAGAAAAGGAATAGGTAGCGTTTCAGGTCAAGAACCCTCTGAAGAAGGGTCTCAACCCAAAACGTCACCTATTACTTTTCTACAGAGGTGTTGCCTGACCTGTTGAATTACTCCAGCATTTTGTGACCATGTAAATTGCTCGTATCTAAGCTTCCCCCCAGTCTAGTTTCAGTAACAACACTGAATCAAACACTCGAACAACTAATCTTTATTTTAACAAAAGCGCAATTACAGTTCAATTACTGTACCTATCCCACCGTGGGTTCGATCCTCGTATCTGCCTGATCAAGCCCTCTAGGCCTCACTCAAACAGAGACACTCCAGAAAGTCACACAGTCCCAAGCACTCTCCCAGAAGATCGACGCTGGACCTCGTGGTAGCGGACTTTTATATGTCCCGGGACCTCGAGGGGCCGAACCACCTGGGGGTGGTCTCTTAATAATCCAATTACAGATATCGATTAAAACCCAAACATAACAGACATTTCCCTAACCCAATAATACAGCAGCTCAATACATTGTATTCAAACCGGACTGCGCAAGGAAGTCAACTTAGAAACATTTACCCTGATCTGCAAGAAACCCAGACAAGGCTCAATACCCCATCCAATCAACAGTTGGCAAAGTAGAACTCCGCAACATTATTTACAATTATTGACAAGGTGTATGCCTGGTTTGCAGCCATCCAATTCATTCTATGCATTTTGCACCTAATTGACAGGGTCTACAGATGTTCTTATTCTTTTCTTGCAAATTGTATCTAGGCTCTAGACACACTGGCACCACTCTGCAGCTTGTCCCAGTTCTGCAGAGAGCAACTCCAAATTGACCAAATCTCCCAGTAGCCCTGAAGCTTCTACCTCCATTTTAAAGTCCTAGCCTTTCCAATTTGGCCAGGATTAACATCCATCTTCAGTGTACACTGGCATCTGCAGCTCCTCCCTATACACTGATAGTTTTGCAGTTGGATTTGACTTTTAGAAGAGGGGAATAATAATATCGGATGATAATAGATCTTCATTTGAGCCCAGCATGCAAAGAATCGCCAAACCCTTGCACCATTTTGACACTTGTGTGCATATACTCTATTGCAAACGCTATAGTGATTAGAGTCATACAGCATGGAAACATAACCTTCAGCCTCACTTGCCCATGCCGACATACCTGCCCCAACTCTCCTCCAGCACCTTGTTCCATACACCCACCACCCTTTGTGTAAAAAAGCTGCCCCTCACATTCCTATTAAATCTCGCTCCCCCCAACAGCAAGTTCTCGATTCCCTTATTTTGGGTAAAAGACTGTGCATTTACCCTATCTATTACTTTCATGATGTTATACACTTTATCCCATCGATTCCTCTCATTATCTTCATGTAATTGAAGTCTCTAACTTCTTCCTATCCCAGTTATGTTTTCTCATATTTCTTTGGGTGACTCTTCAGTGCAGTTGGTAGCATTAGTTATTCAATATGTTTTCAAGAGAGAGTTAGATTTAGCTCTTTGGGCTAATGGAATCAAGGGACATGGGGACAAAGCAGTAAAGGGGTACTCATTTTGGATGATCAGCCATGATCGTATTGAATGGCGGTGCTGGCTCGAAGGGCCGAATGGCCTACTTCTGCATCTATTTTCTATGTTTCTAATACCTTCCAGTTCATAAGTGATTCCAGTTCAGAATTAGGCCCTTCGGCCCATTGAGTCTACTCCGCCCATTAATCACAGCTGATCTATCTTTCCCTCTCAACCCTATTCCCCTGCCTTCTCCCCGTAACCCCTGACACTAGTACTAATCAATAATCTAACAATCACTGCCTTCAAAATATCCACATAATATTCCAGTGTTCTTGCTCTCCACCGTACGCCCCCCGCTTCCCTCACCCCACCATTTGCATTAATCTCCATAAATAATCCATGACTTGGAATTCATTAGATTCTCCGATCACACAGGAATTTGAAGTTGGGCTCAGACTCTTCTGTTCTGACAACCACAGAGAGGGACTTCCAGCAGATGTTGCTGGAAGCTATCACATTTCCTCTTCCAGAGGCTGATTGCAACACTTGTCATTGCTCGTAACTAACTTGAGTGTAGATGAAAGATCAAACAGACTTGATGCCAGCTTATCTGCTCATTGAGATAATGCGCAAGAGTGAGATTCTGGCTGGAGTGATATCAAGACATTTAATTTGAATAGCCAGTAATTAATTTTGCCAGAAACTCAATGGCATAAATTAAAGCTGATTGCAAAATATTAATTAACTATGAGGAATCAAGTTCCAACTTTGCAAAGCTAACAATAACTGAATATTCACACATGGAAATACATTAGAAATGTATACATGTACACTGCCACTTAATAGTTTTTCATATTTTCCCTTAAAAATATTTTTTCCATTAAAAAAAATATATATTTATTAAATGGCTGTAGGTGCATAATACAATCAAATAAACAGCTATTTAATAATTATCCATATTTATTATGGTAAAATATATTTTTTAAGGGAAACCTATGCATGATTATTAAATGGCCATATAAGTGTATAATGCCATCAAAATATATACAGCAATTTGATAGTTTTAATAAATATACATTTTTAAGGGAAAATAATGATATGAATAAGTTTTTTGGCCAAGTATTCACATACAAGGAATTTGCCTTGGTGCTTCGCCCGCAAGTGACAACATGACATACAGTGAGTTAGGAATGACACGTAAAACATTAAACATTGATTATTATTTGGCTGTATAAATGTATAATACTCAACCTAAATATAATTATTTAATTATTCAATAATTGTTAATAATTATAAATAATTATATTTAGCTTGAATTTAAGAGTCAGGAAGTCATGATACAACTTTAGAAGACTTAGGTTAGGCCACATTTGGAGCATTGTGCGTAGTTCTGGTCATCCCATCACTGGAAGGTCATGGAGGCATTGGAAAGAGTGTAGGGGAGGTTCACCAGAATGCTGCCTGGATTAGAGGGCATTAGTTACAAAGAGAAGTTAGAAAGACTTGTATTGTTTTTGCTGGTATGCCAGAATTTGAACGGAGTCCTGATAGAAGTATATAAAAGTATATAAATTAGAGGCATTGAAAGGCCAGACAGTCAGAATTTTTTTCCCAGGATGGGAATATAAAATACTAAAATTTCAAGGTGAGAGAGGCAAAGTTTAAACGAGATGTGCAGGGCGAGTTTTTTTACACAGTGTGGTGTATGTCTGGAACACTTGCCATAGGTAGTGGTGGAAGCAGATACAATAGTGGGATTTAAGACGGTTTTGGATAGGCACAATGCAGGGAATGGAGGGACATGGATCACATGCAGGCAGATAAGCGTTTGTCTTGGCATCATAAGTAGACACAAAATGCTGGAAGAACTCAGTGGGTGAGGCAGCATCTCTGGAGAGAAGAAATGGGTGATGTTTCGGGTCGAGACCCTTCTTCAGACTGAAGAAGGGTCTCGACCCAAAACGTCGCCCATACCTTCTCTCCAGAGATGCTGCCTCACCCGCTGAGTTACTCAGGCCTTTTGTATCTACTTTCGATTTAAACTAGCATCTGCAGTTCTTTCTTGCACATACATGAGTTGGCATCATATTCGCCACAGACATTGTGAGCCAAAACGCCTGTTCCTGTGCTGCACTGTTCTATGTTCTCAATGATTCAATGATTGAGTGTGAGTGTCAGGTAGTCATGATACAACTTTAGAGGACTGGCTAGGCCACATTTGGAGCTATGTGCTACAATTTGCATGCATTTTGGGTCATCCCATTACTGGAAGGACGTGAAGGCTATGAAACTTTATTATCACATGTACCTAGGTAGAGTAAAATAATTTGTTTTGCATAACAACCTGGTAAAATGATACAATAGACCTTACCTAGGCAGTAAACAAGTGTCGCCTCGTTTTGGCGCTGACACAGTTACAAAAGGTGCGCGAACAATCCCATCTACTGCCTGCCGCCGCACGTGGCAGCAGCCCCTCCTGCACCGTCTACAAACCACTGGGTCCCTCTTCATTCTCGGCGTTCCCCCCCCCCCCCCCCCCCCCCGTTGCCGGTTCCCATCTCGTTCTCAGCAATGTGCTACATTTTGCTTTTCAGGTGTCAAAATCAATTGAACACCCTTCTGCTTGCAACAGGTTTCTTCCCAACTCACCAAATCACATCATGAACTAAAATTATAAAATCTACGATAGTTCTTGAGTTTTTATTGGCTTTTAGTCTTATTTAATAGTCAGGCACACTTCATATTTTTATTTTTTGGGACATCTGCTATTATAGTGAATCAAAGAAGATCCAATAGCAATTTGCTTTCTGTGCCTCTGTTATTCCTGCATTATTCCCTGAGCTTGATAACCAGTCATATGTAAAATATTGACTCCTCTGTGCCTTTCAGGTTTAAAGAGTCCCATAATAATATTCCAGTTACTGTGATCTAATACAATGTAATATTTAGGGGCAATAGATAATATTCACAGAAAATGGAATATTATTACATTATTTAAAAAGATTGTGTATTTATGAACTGTCAAGATTCCAGTGTTAAAAGACTCATTTGAGCAGTTCTTGAGGCAATGCTGTATATGTATTCCAATATGTATTCCAATATCATGAATATTAGATTATCCTCTACCTTTACATGAACACTATCCCTAATTAGATGTGCTACTGAAACACATCAGTCAGTTTATTCTTGTAAAACCCTGAATCTGCTTGGTAATAGCCTTGCAAGTAACAGGAAATTCCAAGCAAACGCTTGACAAAATAATATGCTTTTTTACTGTTAACCTGTAGTTACTTCTCAACATTTTTTTGGTTTGAATCATACAGTGTGGAAACAGGCCCTTCGGCCCAACTTGCCCCCCCCCCAACCAACAGGTCCCATCTACGCAAGTCCAACCTGCCCGGGTTTGAACCATATCACTCTAAACCTGTCCTATCCATGTACCATTATCCAATAGACCATTATATGTTTATTGGCACTTTATCTGCTTATTAATTGATGTGTGTATATATGTATATATGGTATATGGACACACTGATATGTTCTCTATTCGTGCCTCCTATATTCTGTTGTGCTGAAGCAAAGGAAGAATTGCATTGTCCTATCTGGGACACATGACAATAAACTCTCTTGCCTCTTGACCTATCTAAGTATTTCTTAAACATTCCGGCAGTACCTGCCTCTACTTCCTCCATACACCCACCACAAAAGTTACCCCTCAGGTTTGTATTAAATCCCCCCCCCCCCCCCCGTTAAACTCAGCAATAACAATTGGAGATAAATTCAGTCTTTTTAATGTTTAAAATTAATGCAGCAAAAAATAAAATCAATGAAGTGACCAGCGTGCATCCCTTTTAAACTTTCCCCCTCTCACTTTAATTTAATTTAGTTTAAAGCTATGCCATCCAGTCTTTGAGATGTCCACACTGGGGAAAAAGGTTTCTGACTGCCTATCCTATCCAAGTCTGTCATTATTTTATAAACTTCTATCAGGTCTCCCCTCAATCTTCGACGTTCCAAAGAAAACACTTCAAGCTTCTCAATAGGAGTAAACAGGAATTTCACAAAATATTAGCTCCCCCTTCTCCTTTCATTTAATATTTTACCCTAAATACTTCCCACTAATATTTTAGGTTAACAAGTAAATGGGGAGACAGTTTATGAATTTGCTTTTTTAAGCCCGTCCCACTTTCACGACCTAATTCACGACCTCTGCCGAGTTTGCCCTTGACTCATACTCGCAGCATGGTCGTCACGAGGTCGTAGGTAAGTCGTAGGAGGTCGTAGGTAGGTCGTAGGTACTCGTGGCATCAAGTAGGTCGGGGCGTTTTTTATAGCATGATGAAAAATGTCCACGAGTAAAAAAGGTTGTGAATTAGGTCGTGAAAGTGGTGCAGGGGCCTACAACATTGGCCAGGCCGATGATGTAATGTTGCTCGGACAACGAGCCTTCATGACCAGATGCACTTTCGAGATACAACGCGGAAATAGGCCCTTCAACCCACTGCGTCTGCTTCGACCAATGATCACCCTGTACCCAGAATGACCTAGTTGTGCGCTATCCTACACGCTAGGGACGATTTGCAATTTTACAGAAACCTATTAGCCTACAAACATGCACACCTTTGGATTATGGGAGGAATCCAGAGCACATGGTCACAGGGAGAATGCACAAACTTCGTAAAGACAGCACCCGTGGTCAGGATCGGACCTGGGTCTCTGGCGTTGTAAGGCAGCAACTCTAACACTGCGCCACCATACCGCCCCTTAAAGCAACATGGACTTTGAAAATTGTACCAAAACCTGGAGGCTCTTGTATATGGTCTCGGTGAACTATTTCTATACACTTTGTACCTAATGTAGGATACAGTAATAGGTTGCTGAACTGCACACAAAAAAAACATAATTTCACAAACTGTACATGTGACAATAAAAAAACTAATGACCATTGAACACAATGTCCGTGCCAAACGTGATGCCAAGTTAAACTAGTATCTTCTGCCTCTACGTGATCCATGTCCCTCCACATCCTGCATATCCATGCGGACAAATTTGGGTTAAAATATTTAAAGCATTCTTATAAACTGCTCAAAATTCTCATTTAAATTGTTTGTATCAGGCAAAATGCTGAAATAAACAGGCTAGAGGCATTTTTTGGAATTTAGAAATTTAATTAAAGTGCCTTTGTCCTTTAGGTTTGTACTTCTAAGAGTGATTTACTTATGGTTAATTTGAACTGCAAACCCAGAGAATGCCCTTGAAGGTAGTCTCTATCAATAGCTACAAATATGTTGTCCAGCACCCAATGTTTGCCTGAAATGCTTCCAGGGTGAATGATACCAGTGACAAAGTCAGGAAGCATGTTCTCACACATTTATGTTTAAGTTGAAGAGTCCCCGCCGACCAGCGATCACCCTTTCATACTGGTTCTATCCTAGGCACTGGGGGCAATTTACAGAGGGCAATTAGCCCGCTTGCACGTTCTTAGAAGGTGGGAGGAACCAGAGCACCTGGAGAAAGCCCACGCGGTCACAGGGAGAATGTACAAACTCCGTACAGAAAGCACCCATAGTCAGGATCGAACCCGGGTCGCTGATGATGCTCCACCCATATTAGAAGTAGTCAGAGTGTGCAGATCATGAAGACAATGTGTGAATGGATGCCTCTAACTTAAACCTTGCAGATTCAGCCAAAGCCATGTGGATCCAGTATTTAGCAGCAGGAAACCTTCACTCCAATTGCTCACGGATTACTTGGTTGATTTACATGGTGATGGGATTAAGGCGCTGTTTGTTGTGTGCAAAGCTTGTGACAGTTTTTCCTGAAGGGGCAGAGTAACTTCAACTAAAAGCAATCATGTTTATAGACACCATTGCTCCGATTACCATTTCCCTAGGACTAGAGTTAGATTAGGACAAAAAGGAATGTATGCATAGAGCCTTCAGTTTGAAGAAATGTTCGGACCCGAAGTGCTGAAGAGGATAACCTAACGTTTTTCCACCTTTTGTAACTGGTAACACATGATCAAACAAGGAACCTGAGTGCACAGCTGGAGCATTTCTAGGTCCCTTTACCATCTTTATGTCGTGATGGTCCTATTGCCAAAACAGTCATGATGCATCAATTGTGTACGAAGGAACTGCATATGCAGGTTCACACCGAATAGACACAACATGCTAGAGTAACAGCAGGTCAGGCAGCATCTCTGGAGAAAAGGAATCGGATAGAGACCCTTCTTCAGTCGGAAGAAGGGTCTCGACCCGAAATGTCACCTATTCCATTTCTCCAGAGATGCTGCCTGACCTGCTGTTACTCTAGCATGTTGTGTCTATCATGAAGCTTCAATTGGTGTGTCTGCAATACTTCACTGGCCACATTATACCAAAGGGTGACTACCGATAGAGCAGAGCCATCCACTGTCATCTGAACCTCGACTGATGTTTATCATGTGGACATGAAGGAAAAAGATGCATAATGGAAGCTGTGTTGCTGTTTGAACATCTGGAAACAGAACTGCTGCTTGCAAGCAATGCTTGATGTACAGAACTGAGGGATCCTTGTACACACCGTGGTGTGATTCACATACAAGGTATACTTTGGGTCCGTGTGCGTTGTAAAATGGCGCAGCCTTGTGGGCTCAGCTCTTGCCGATGGCAGGAAACCAGCAGGAAGAAGGGAAATAAAGAGGAAGATTTGGGAGAAAAAGAGAGGAGATGGAAGGGGCAGAAGAGGACAACTAAGAAAATAGGAAATGTTAACGTGAGAAAGAGAAAAAAGTGCTACAGTAACTCAGCGAGTCAGGCAGCATCACTGGAGAATGTGAATAGGTGATGTTTCGGGTTGGGACAATTCATCTGAAGAAGGGCCCCGACCTGAAACATCACCTATTCATTTTCTCCAGAGATGCTGCTTGACCTGGTGAGTTACTCTGGTACTTTATGTCCTTTAGTGTAAACAAGCAACTGCACTTCTTTGTTTCTACAAAGTTAATGTTAGGTTTATTTCAAGAAGGCCAATGAAAGAATGTCTCAACATGCTGCACCTGTATATTGCATAATCCAAACTTTCCAGCTTGACAACATCTTTCCTATAACAGGGCGAGCAACACAGTGGACTCACACCACTCTGGCCTTACGGTCATCTCACTCCTGCCATCGGGAAGGTTTAAGAGCCTGAAAATTATAATGTCCAGGTTCAGGAACAGCTTCTTCCCTACAGCCATCAGGATATTAACCACTACGGGCACTCCAAGCCGTGAAGTGTGTTTGTCCGTCCCGACGTCGGAGTTTGGATCATCCTAACGAGAGGGCCTGTCCATCGGGGCGTCCATAGCGGCGACTATGGATGGTTCATGGCCCTGATCATGGATGACCAAGGAGGAGGACTGGCTGAACTTTGGTGCCTTCCACCACAGTAAAGAATGCTCTGGTGGATGTTTGTGTTAAATCTTATTGTGTATTGTGCGTTCTTTTTAAGTGTATCATTGATGGCAAATTCATTTCACTGCACCTTTGGGTGCATGTGACGAATAAAATTGATTTTGACTTTGACTCCAAATAAACTCTGAACAACATAGACTTGGGGGCATTGGTTTTGTCTTTTTGCACTAATATTGTTTGTTTGTTTGTTTGTTTGTTATGTGCGTGTGCGAGTTTATATTATATATACACAACTTTTTTTTTCTCATTTATAACATTGTTTACAGAATACTATGTTTACATATTCTGTTGTGCTGCTGCAAGTAAGAATTTCATCACTCTCTCTGGGACAATATGACAATAAAACATTCTTGACGTTAAATTGGTAGTGTAAACCATAGAGTTAACAAATGAGTGAATACTGCTTATACTGTTAAATATAACAACACCATTGACATTCTTCAAACCTAACTATAATTAGAGTTCCAAAGACATTTGGCGTGAATCCGCATCAAAGGTTATTATGGTCATGATATGGGAGGCAGCATCTTTGTGAGGAACGAAGAGGGACAGGCTAATAGAAGACAGTGGACAGACACAAAATGCTGGAATCACCCAGCTGGTCAGGCAGCATCCCCGGAGAAAAAGAGGAGGTGACGCTCTGGGCCAGAACTCTTCTTCAGACTAACAGAATAGTTTTGTGTTTTGATTAGCGTGATGTAACAAATGGTGTGCCAAATGAATTGGTGCTGGGGCCGTAACATTTCATAATGTAGATTCAGCAAGTAATTGGAAAAGCTGTGTGAATGTCATAGCTTCATGCAAGGAGAATTGAATACTAACGTTGGGTTGTTCTTGCTTCATTTATGTAGGTCACTTGTTACACTGCTATTGGGTTAGAGCCATAGAGCACAGAAACAGGCTCTTCAGCCCAACTAGTCCATGCTGACCAAGATGGCCTATCTACACTAGCCATATTTGCCCCTTTCACCCATATTCCTCAAAAGCTTTTCTATTCATATGCCAGACTTTTATGTTCCTGTTATATGAGCAGAATTAGGCCATTTGGTCCATCTTCGATTCAATCATGGCTGATCTATCTTTCCCTCTCAACCCCATTCTCCAGCCTTCTCCCCATGACCTCTGACACCCGTACTAATCAAGAACATTTAAATGTTGCTATTGTTATTATTAATGAAAGATGAAAGGCCTGAATAGAGCGGATGTGGAGAGGATGTTTCCACTAGAGGGAGAGCCCGGGACCAGAAGCCATAGACTCAGAAGAAAAGACATACCTTTAGAAAGGAGATGAGAAGGAATCTCTTTAGTCAGAGTGTGGTGAATCTGTCAAATTCATTGCCACAGACAGCTGAGAAGGCCAAGTCATTGGGTATTTTTAGGGCTGAGATTGATAGATTTGTGATCAGTAAAGATGTCAGAGGTTATTCGGAGAAGGCTGGAGTATGAAGTTGCCAGGGAAAAATAGATCAGCCATGATTGAACGGGGGAGTACACTTGATGGACCGAATGGCCTAATTATGCTCCTATAACTTACAAAATTATTAATGCGCACATTATTGGTGCCATTTTGGGAAGAATGAAGTTTGTTGGAAGCAGCTCAGAGAATGTTTTCTAGAGTACTACCTGGAATGGACAGGTTGGTATATGAGAAAAGATTGGACCAGTTAATAGAACTTCAAACAAAGAACAGTACAACACATTTGGTCCACGATGTCTGTGCCAAACGTGATGCCAAACTCAACTAATGACTTCAGTCTGCATATGATCCTAATCCTTCCATTCCCTGCATATCCATGTGTCTGCCTAAAAACCCTCCACAACCACCCCTAGCAGCACATTCCAGGCACCCACCACACTCTGTGGAAGAACCTTGCTTCACACATCTACTTTAAACTTTTCCTCACTAACCTTAAGGTCCTGTCCCACTTTACCGAGTTACTCACGAACTCTCCCGAGTTTTCCCCTTGATTCGAACTCGGGGAATGTCGGTAGCGAGCTCGTAGGAGGCCGTAGGAGCCCGTAGATGTTTTGTAGCGGCTCGTAATGCCAGCCGTAGGAACTCGGGGCATCAGGTAAGTCGGGACGTTTTTTCAACATGTGAGTAACTCGGGAAAGTGGGACAGGGCCTTTGCAGTTATGTCTTCCAGTACTTTACATGACTACCCTGGGAAAAGGTTTTGACCGTATACCCTATCTATGCCTCTCATAACTTTATAAACGTCTATCAGGACTCCCCCTCAGCCTCCAACACTCCAGTGAAGCTTGTATCCACTGGAGTTTACATAAATGAGAGGCAACTTAATTCAGTCGTAAAAGATCCCGAGAGTCCTTACCAGGATGGATGTGGATAGGTTTTGCGATGTGAGAGAATCCAGAACTGTCCAAAAATGAGGGGTGGCCTATTAAAGGCAGAGATGAGGTGAAGTACGAGAGTGATGGGCGTTTGACGACACTAGGCCTGTACACCCGCTGGAGTTTAGAAGGATGAGGGGCACCTCATTGAAACTTACTGAATAGTGAAAGGCCTGGATAGGGTGGATATGGAGGGGATGTTACACCAGTGGGAGAGTTTAGGACCAGAGGCCATAGCCTCATAATTTAAAAAAAAACATACCTTTAGAAAGGAGATGTGGAGGAATTTCTTTAGTCAGAGGGTGGTAAATCTGTACAATTCATTTTCATAGATTGCTGTGGAGGCCAAGTCACTGGGTATTTCAAAGGCATAGATTTACAGATTCTTGATTAGTACGGGTGTAGTGTCAGAGGTTATTGGGAGAAGGCAGGAGAATAGGGTTGAGGGAAAGATAGATCACCCATCCTTGAATGGTGGAATAGACTTGATGGGCCGAATGGCCTAATTCAGTTCTAACTCATGAACTGATGACGCAGACAGCACCCAAAGTTGGGGTCGAACCCGGGTCTCTGGTGCTGGGCGGCAGCAGCTCCACCAGCTGCGTCACTGTGGCACTGTCCACTGTTGTTTGTCATGTACATCAATGATCTGGATGATGGGGTGGAAAATTGGATAAGTAAGTATGCAGATGATACTAAGATAGGTGGTGTTGTGGATAATGAAGTAGATTTTCAAAGTCTACAGAGAGATTTGGGCCATTTGGAAAAGTGGGCTGAAAGATGGCAGATGGAGTTTAATGCTGTAGAAACATGGTGAAGTAGGCTTCACAGCCTCGAGCCTTGGCATCATCCAACTCAGTATCCCGACATAATCATCACTCTTAAATATAGGAACTGGCCTCACTATGGTTCCAAATGGTCTTAAAGGGAATTGTGGAAACATGCTCTAGCATCTAGGAACAGAGGGATCTAGTCTGAATAACTGTGCATAGTTCCCTGAAGGTGGAATCGCATCTAGGAATAGATAGGGTGGTAAAGAAAGCCTTTGGTGTGCTGGCCTTTATAAATCAGAGCATTGAATATAGGAGTAGGGAAGTAATGTTAAAATTGTACAAGGCATTGGTAAGACCAATTCTGGAGTATGGTGTACAAATTTTGGTCGCCTAATTATAGGAAGGATGTCAACAAAATAGAGAGAGTACAGAGGAGATTTACTAGAATGCTGCCAGGGTTCCAGCAACTATGTTACAGAGAAAGGTTGAACAAGTTAGGTCTTTATTCTTTGGAGCGCAGAAGGTTAAGGGGGGACTTGATTGAGGTCTTTAAAATGATGAAAGGGATAGACAGAGTTGACGTGGATACGTTTTTTCCCATTGAGGGTAGGGAAGATTCAAACAAGAGGGCATGACATGAGAATTAAGGGACAGAAGTTTCGGGGTAACGTGAGGGGAAACTTCTTTACTCAGAGGGTGGTGGCTGTGTGGAATGAGCTTCCAGCAGAAGTGGTGGAGGCAGGATCGATTTTAACATTTAAGAGTAAAGTGGATAGGTATATGGACGTGAAGGGAATGGAGGGGTATGGTCTGAGTGCAGGTAGATGGGACTAGGGGAAAACAAATGGTCGGCACGGACTGGAAGGGCCGAGAGGGCCTGTTTCTGTGCTGTAATTGTTATATGGTTATATGGTTATATGGTTAAGACTTAGTACATGAGGGCAACCTGCCTTAAATACAACAAAGGAAGCTGTGCTTCTGTGAACTGGAACTGTATACATTTGAATTAATTGAAAGCAAACAGTCACTACTAAGCTTTAAAGCCACGATATCCCTGTCACTTATCGTATGAACCAATGCCATTTAGAGCAGATCTATATTCTAGCCACAGAGAAATCTTTGTGTCTGTCAAAACGAATCAGTGACTAATTGCTTGCACACCATAAGCTCGAATGCAGCTCAAAGATTAAAACGACTTCCATCTGACTACAAAATGCCACATAACAACTAGCTGACAAGCCAAGGGGAAATCCATAGCAGCTATCTTTCAACTGAAACCATAAAAGCAGAGTCTGTTGAGGGATAGATGTTATGCGCAAGAATACATATATTTCTTTACACAATTTAAGAGAAGATTTACGGGGATGTTGCCAGGACTCAGGGGCCTGAGCCACAGGGAGAGGTTGGGCAGGCTAGTACTTTATTTCTTGGGGCGCAGGAGGATGAGGGATGATCTCATAGAGGCGTACAAGATCAGGAGAGGAATAGACAGGGTAAATGTGCAGTCTTTTACCGGAAGAGGACAAACTTGAGGCGAGGTGGGTGGGGAGGAAGATTTAATAGGACCCTGAGGAGCAATTTTTTTCACACAAAAGGGTGGTGGGTATATGGAACAAGGTGCTGGTTTTCTTTAGATTTAGTTCGAATTGTAGACTAGTTTCAGGAGAGACGGGTAATTGAGGTAAAATGCATTCTGCGATGGTTAGCCAGAGATGGATAATAGAATAAATCCAATTTTGGATTATGAAATGTGCAGGTGCAGGATGTTGGGACATTATTTTATTGGCCTTCTTGAAATAAACCTAACATTAACCATGTAGAAACAAGGAAGTGCAGTTGTTGGTTTACCCAAAAAGACACAAAGTTCTGAATTAACTCAACAGGTCAGGCAGCATTTCTGGAGAAAACAACACAACATGTAAAAAACACTTGGACAGGTACCTGGCTAGGATATGTTTAGAGGGATATGTGACAAACGCAGGCAGGTGGGACTAGTGTAGATGGGGCATGTTGGGCGGCATGGGCAAGTTGGGCTGAAGGGCCTGTTTCTATGCTGCATGATTCTATGACTGCATGACATTGTTACATACTGATGCACCGGAGCTTAAACAACTGAGAAGCAATTTAATTGAGTGGACATTGCCATAATGTATGCTCAATCAACAGCAGCTTTCAGGTGAACGAGGCTTTAGCATTGCCAAGTCGAGATCACCAAGCCTCCTGAACCCACCGACAACCTGCCCTCAAATCACATTCTTATCGATGGGGTGAGCCCTGCCTGTAAAGAGCCATCTCCCAGATGATCAACACGATCCAACACAGCATGACGTCTTCGACTGCAGATTGAAATCCGACTCCACCAGAATTACTAATTTACTTGTGGACACTGAGAACTGCAGGATTACCAAAAAAAAAAAGGGCTAGAGTAACTCAGCGGGTCAGGCAGCATCCCCGGAGAACATGGACAGGTGATGTATCTGGTCGGGACCCTACTTCAAGCTTCTCCTGAAGAAGAAGGGAGTCACCCTGAAACCTCGCCCATCCATGTTCTCCAGAAATGCTGCCTGACCCGCTGAGTTACTCCAGCACTTTGTCATTTTTACTTATTTACTCACCTATTATAACACAGAAAAAGCTATCCAGTCTATAGGGTACAAGCTAGATGAAAGCAAAGCAATTCCTCTTATTCCTTTGTATCCCTTTCTGACATGCCCCATCTGCTCACCCTTTCATCATTTTGCAGTTGACCGCACTGGAGATAATTTGCATTGTCCATCTAACCTATCAACAAATCAGGGTTTACCCACCCAGGGTACCCACACTGTCACCTACAGAACATGCAAGTTCCACACAAACCGTATTGAGGTCTGGATCAAGTTTAAAATCACTTGGACCTAAAGAAACTTATAGTACGAGAGAAAATGTTGGCCCTGCTTCCCCGTGATGGCTTTGAAAGAAAGCCACAGTGCTTCCCATAGCTTTTCACAAGAGTACTGCTGGAAGTTTTACAACCTCACGTACTTCAACAACACTTTTAAAATTATGGAATCACTTTTCACCACCTTCCAGGCAAAGAGCGAGAAAAAATTGTTCTCATTTCCCCACTAAATCTTCTGCCAATGATTTAAAATGTGTTATTGACCCAGTCACCAGAGGGGCCAAATTTCCTCCATCTAAATCATCAAAACCACTTATCTGCTTGAAAACCTCCATTAGGTTGGGACTATTAACATTTGCCACTCTAAGGTAGAAGGCATTGACTTTTTCAACCTCGCTTCATCACTCAATTCTCTTGTGCATCTCTTCTTTACAATGTATGTTATTTCCAACAATTGATTCCGCCATATTCAATTACTATGCTGTTAGGATAATATATAACAGAACTAGTACTGGTGAACAAGGGTGAATTTCTAGATGACTAGTTTTATCCACATTTCACATACTTCTTCAAACTGAACTCCATATGGAGATCAGAACCATACATGGTATCCAAATTGGGATCTAACCAACATTCAATTTGTGTTTAAAATCACTTGGAATTAGGTTTAGGTTTATTACTGTCACGTGTTTCGAGGGAGAGTGAAAAGCTGTGGTTTGCATGCTATCCAATAGAATCACATAATTTAACTTTGTTTGCCAATCTTTTCTAACAATCTCTTTTACAAAGGAGTGATAGACAGAGAGAGGTAGACATTGCTCAGTCCATAATAGGCCCTGCTTCAAAACGCTAGCCAATATCACCAATAACCCACACCACACCGACCACACTCTCATTTCACTCCTACCGTCAGGAAGAAGGTCCAGGAGTCGGTAAACCGTGACCTCCAGGTTCAAGAACAGCTTCTTCCCAGCAACCATCAGGCTCTTGAACACTGCACAACACTAACCTCAGCAACTAAGATCTTTTATGGACTGTGTTTTTAGTTACACTGTGGACTTCAACTTTGAACTATTATGGTTACCTACCATTACAGTTATTAAAGTATTGTATCATTAATTATTATATATTTATCTGTGTGTTTTGCATTGACAAATCTGTAAAGCTGCAGCAAGTAAGAATTCCATTGTCCTGTTGCCAGTACATATGACAATTAGACATTTAGTTTAGTTTAGTTTAGAGATGCAGCATGGAAACCTGCCCGTTAGCCCACCAAGTCCCCACCAACCAAGGATCACCTGTACGTTAGTTCTATGTTGTCCCAGTTTCGCTTCCTACACACAAGGTGCAATTTGCAGAAGCCAATTAACCAACAAACCTTTACGTCTTTGGAATGTGTGAGTGAACCAGAGCACCAGGAGAAAGCCCACACGGTCACTGGGAGAACGCACAAACTCCGCACAGACCTGGGTTAAATCCTGACTACAGGTGCTGTCGGCACGGAGTTTGTACGTTCTCCCCGTGACTGCGTGGGTCTTCTCTACGGTGCTCCGGTTTCCTCCCAAACTCCAACGAAGTACAGGTTTGTTGGTTAATTGGCTTCGATAAAAACTGCAAATTTTATGTTTCCTCTAGTGCGTAGGGAAATGGTAGTGTACGGGGATCGCTGGTCAGCACGTACTTGGTGGGCGTGGGGTGAAGAGCCTATTAGCGCGCTGTGTCTCTAAACTAAACTAGGCTAAACTAGATAGCACCTGTAGTCCGGATCTAATCTGGGTCCCTGGCACAGTAAGGGAGCAGCTCTACCACTGTGCCACCCCCTACATTCTTGACTCTCTTGACTTGTATCACTTGGACTTCTGACTGAACATTCTCAATTCACTGATTTATTTTCTAGTCTTTGTTAAAACAGGTTCTGACATGTGCCATGAGTCACATTTGTGCACATTAGGTTTGAGTGCTCTGCAGGTTCTTGGCATGGGGAGCACTGCTCGTTTCCATCAGACCTCTCCCCATCAAGCTCTTTACATTTTCCTTTACTGTTTTGTCCTGCAGTCACATCTAACTTCACTGCTTCTCAGTTCTGTCCGTTCCAGTAAAAATCCCAGCCATTAATTCGCCTTTTTATAGCATTGCGGACGAGAGTGGCCACTTTATCCGTGACATTTTTCCAATTTTTTTAATGCAAAATGTATATTTTGGTTTGACAACAAAATCTACTTACAACCCTGGTAAAAAAAAAATAAGTTCACCAATAATCCACCACAATAATACGTTGATAGGTTATCGACTTGAGTATGAAACTATAATGAGTTGAAAATGCAATTTTAATATCGCGCAGATCATTTAAGACTGAGGTGAGAAAAACCTTTTCACCCAGAGAATTGGGAATTTATGGAATTCCCTGCCACAGAGGGCAGTGGAGGCCAAATCACTAGATGAATTTAAGGGAGAGTTGGATATAGCTCTAGGGGCTATTGGAGTCAGGGGATATGGGGAGAAGGCAGGCACGGGTTATTGATAGCGGACGATCTGCCATGATCACAATGAATGGCGGTGCTGGCTCGAAGGTGCTGGACTCCTCCTGCACCTATATTCTATGTTTCTATGTTTCTAGTAGTTAGCTGTGATTAGAAAAATTAATCTCAAGGAATTAGTTTAATTTAGCAACATACCTGGCACATATATTACAGACCCATTCCTATGCTGTACTGTTCTATGTTCTCCACGTAGTCACAGGAGGAGGTGAGTGTTTGGAATACGTTGTCAAGGGTGATGGTTGATGCAAAGACAATAATGGCACTTAAGAGAGATTTTTGGGTAGGCACCTAGATATGCAGGGATTGGAGGGATATAGATTACGTGTAGACAGATAAGATTTGGGCTTGGCATCATGCTCGGCACAGAGATTGTGGGCCGAAGGGTCTGTGGTGATTGAGGCAAATATGATAGTGGTATTTAAGACTTTTGAATAGGCATTTGGGTATGTAGGAAATGGTAAGATGATGTGAATTATGTGCAGGCAGCTAAGAATTGGTCTTGGCATTACGTTTGGCGTAGATTTAGACTTTAGACAAGAGATACAGTGCAAAAACAGGCCCTTTGGCACGCCGGCCAGCACTATTCTATACACAAGGGATAATTTACAATTTCTACTGAAGCCAATTATCCTACAAACCTGTACGTCTTAGTCACAGGAAGGGCACCCGTAGTCAGGGTTGAACCTGGGTGTCTGACAATGTAAGGCAGCAGCTGTGCTGCCAGATATTGTGGGCCGAAGGGCCTGTTCTTGTGTTCAATACATGTGGGAAATGTATTCAACACAGCATTAGTTGCAATATTTTTACATTTCAGTATTTAGCGGTAATTTCCTTCTAACTAATATTTGCCGTTTTCTGTAGTAAGGTTTTATTTGGGGTTAGCAAAATCTCTCAAAGTAAGCTCAATGCTGCAGACTGTCCATGAAATGAAACAAAATGACTTGAGGGAAGAAGAGTAACTTCCACAGTGAATTTAACAACAAAAACCTAATGATTGTTAGTTTAGCTTTATTCTTAAGTGCTTGCTTCATTGATCTGCGGCAATAGGAGGAGAAAAGAGAAGATTTCAGTATAGTTTGACCCAGACTACAACAGTCATTCTGTGAAAGAAATGGAAAGCTAATCAATTTTATCACACATTAACCTGCCATTGTTAGCAATTCAATTTTGTTGTAGAATAGAAGTTGTTTTGAACTTTAAATTGGAATTCACATGGTGGATGGCTTCAGGCACATTTCAGAAACATAAAAACATAGCAAATAGGTGCAGGAGTAGGCCATTCGGCCCTTCGAGCCTGCACCGCCATTCAATATGATCATGGCTGATCATCCAACTCAGTATCCTGTACCTGCCTTCTCCCCCATACCCCCTGATCCCTTTAGCCACAAGGGCCACGTCTAACTCCCTCTTAAATATAGCCAATGAACTGGCCTCAACTACCTTCTGTGGCAGATAATTCCAGAAACTCACCACTCTCTGTGTGAAAAATGTTTTCCTCATCTCGGTCCTACAGGAATTTCCCCCTTATCCTTAGACTGTGACCCCTTGTTCTGGACCTCCCCAACATCGGGAACAATCTTCCTGCATCTAGCCTATACAACCCCTTAAGAATTTTGTATGTTTCTATAAGATCCCCCCTTAGTCTTCTAAATTCTAGCGAAAACTTGGTAGTCGCAGCAGGAAGCCAGTATACTATCTCCACTATGAGCATGTGAAGCTTCAAGAGAAATTAATGACTATCTTTAAACAGCACATGTAAGAAATGTGGGGAAGGAGTTGAGAATCCAATTATCATATTGTAGTGCTGTTAACTGTGATTAGATGAAAGATTATCAGTCACAATAGTCACTTGCAATATTAATGCGAAGATCAAAGCTGGAATTAGTCATAGTCATACAGCACGGAAACTGGTCCTTTGGCCCAACTTATCCAAACCAACTGCCAAGGGTGTCAGGGGTTGTGCGACAAAAGGGGGTTGAGATGGAAAGATAGATCAGCCATGATTGAATGGCACAGTAGGCTTGATGGGCAACATGGCCTAATTCTGCACCTTGGACTTATGAGCTCATGAACTAAAGATGGCCCATCTACAGTGGTGTCATCTGCCTTGGTTTGGCCGATTTCCCTCCAAATCTTTCCTATCCATGGACCTGCCCAAATATCTTTTAAATGTTGTTATAGTACCAGCCTCAACTACCTCCTCTGGCAGCTCGCTCCACATACCCTCACCATCTGTTTGAAAATATTACCTCGCAGGTTCCTATTAAATCTTTCCCCTCTCACCTTAAATCTATGCCCTCTGGTACATGATTCCCCTATGCTAGATAAAAGACCATTTGCCCAAATTAACTTTTACACACAAAATCACCCTAAACGTTCCTGTGTTCCAATGAATGAAGTCAAAACAAAACAAACAGTCCATCCATTCCCTTTAGAGATGCCGATTGCCTGAGTTACTCCAGCACTGATTCGTTTTGCTCATTTGCTGGTTGCTTCAAATTCCTGGGCGTGCGCAGCTCTGAAGATCTGTCCTGGGCCCAGCACATTGATGCAATCATAAAGAAAGCCCATCGACCCCTCTACGTCCTGAGACGATTGCGGAGATTCAGCGTGTCAACGAATACTCTCATGAACTTCCACAGGTGTACAGCAGAGAGCGTATTGACTGGTTGCATCATGGCCTGGTTCGGCAACTCAAACGCCCAGGAACACGGAAGATTGCAAAATGTGGTGAACACTGCCCAGTCCATCACGGGGACTGACTTCCCCATCATTGAAGGGATCTACAGGAGTCGCTGCCTCACAAACGCAGCGTGCATCATCAGAGACCCACACCGCCCTGGCCACGCTCTCATTTCACTCCTGCCATTGGGAAGAAAGTATAGGAGCCTGAAAACTGTAACGTCCAGGTTCAGGAACAACTTTTACCCTACAACCATCGGGCTATTAAACACTACAACCTGCATATAGGCTCCAAAATACATATACTTGGAGACATTATTTTTGATTTTGTCTAATGTCTATTTATTTATCTGTTTTTTAAAATATAAACTGTTGTTTTTGTTGTTTATTGCGGGTGTTACAGAGTAATATGTTTACATATCTGTTGTGCTGCTGCAAGTAAGAATTTCACTGTTCCGTTTCGGGACATGTGATAATAAAACACTTGCAATGCACTTCAGAATTAACATGGTGAATTACTGTGAGACAGCAAGGAAAAATATAAACATCTTTTTTCTCCTCCTCCTGAAAATTCACCAGGCACGTGTTCTGATTATTAGCTGAAGTCTACAATAACCAGTTTAGTGTAGTTTCGAGCTACAGCGCGGAATAGGCCCACTGAGTCCTCGCCGGCCAGCGAACCCCGCACACTAACACGTTCATACACACGAGAGATCATTTTTATTTATACCAAGCCAATTAGCCTACAAACCTGTTCGTCTTTGGAGTGTGGGAGGAAACAGGAGCTTCCCAGAGAAATCCCACGTACGTGGGTCGCAGGGAGAATGTACAAACTCCGTACAGACAAGCACCCGTAGTCAGGATCGAACCTGGCTCTCTCTCGCTGTAGGGCAGCAACTCTAGCACTGCGCCACCCTTACCCGACCAACCGAATAACAATTTTTGTAAGTTTCAAAGTAGCCATTGATGTGCATCAGATACACATATATAACATGTTTCACAACCAAATCAGCAATATTCTTATTTCCATTCAGCATATTCCTGACCAGCTCATTCCACAAGTGTGTTGCTATCTTACACGTGTAAACTCGGTACCCTGCAGCTCTGCCCTTGCTCCCCCTCCCCCTAGTCGCAACAGAGACTGAGACCCCTAGTTCTTTCACCCCATCAGCCGCCCATACAACACATAATCCTCCAACATTTTCGACACCTCCAACAGGATCCCAACCCTTGTCACATCTTCCCATCACCCCTTTCTGCCTTCCGCAAAGACTGTTCCCTCCGCAACTCCCTGGCTAACGCATCCCTTCCCACCCAAACCACCCACTCCCCAGGTACCTTCCACAGCAACAACAAAAGATGCACCACCTGTCACTATACCTCCTCCCTCGACTCTGTCCAGGGACTCCAACAGTCCTTTCAGGTTAGGCAGAGGTGCATTTGCACCTCCTCCAACCTCATCTACTGTGTCCATTGTTCACAATGTGGACTCTTATACATCGGCGAGACCAAATGTAGACTGGACGATTGTTTCGCTAAAAACTTCACTCAGTCTGCCTGGACCTACCTGATCTCCCGGTTGCTAAACACTAATTCACCCTTCCCACACTGACCGTTCTGTACTAGGCCTCCTCCATTGTCAGAGTGAGGCTAAATGCAAATTGGAGGAACAGCATCTCATTTCGCTGGGGCAGCTAACAACCCAGTGGTAAGAAACTTCATTTCTCTAACTTTGTGACCCCGGCATTCCTTTCTCCCCATCCCTCCCCCATCTAAGCCACACCAACTTCTCGTTTTCACCCAACAAACAGCTAACAATGGCCTGTTTCCTTTATCACCTTTACTTTTTTTGCATATCTTTCATTCATTGTTCTATATCTTTCATTCATTGTTCTGTATCTCTCTACATCACCGATGGGGTGAAAGAACTAGGGGTCTCAGTCTCTGTTGCGACTAGGGGGAGGGGGAGCAAGGGCGGAGCTGCAGGGTACCGAGTTTACACGTGTAAGATAGCAACACACTTGTGGAATGAGCTGGTCAGGAATATACTGAATGGAAATACATATCTCTAATTTCTCTTTCCCAAGACTTTCAGTCTGAAGAAGGGTCTTGATCTGAAATGTCACCCATTCCTTCCCTCAAGAGATGCTGCCTGTCCCGTTGAGTTTCTCCAGCATTTTGTGTCTATTTTCGGTTTAAACCAGCATCTGCAGTTCCTTCCTACATTCTACAAGAATACTATGTCTCATCTTTCAAACTCCATGAACAGGAAAACATATGGAGGTTAAACATAAATCATCGCAACTTATCATTTTAAAACATTACTCATCAAGAGTAAACCTGGTGAACAATTAATTGTGCCAAGTTTTCGAATGAGAGAAATGAAGATAGATTTATATGGAATTTTGAATAACCTTTAAAGCACACAAATCACTAGATCTAAGGCCAGATGGTAATGCTCTACACTAGATTCCATTCATTAATAGCTTTGAAACAGGCTCTACGGCCCACCGAGTCCAGGCCGACCAACGATCACCTGCTCACATTAGTTTTATGTTATCCCACTATCTCTTCCACTTCCTGCAAATTACTGAAAATTTTACAGAGCCCAATTAAGCAACACACCCGCACGTCTTTGGGATGTGGGAGGAAAGCTGAGCACCGAAGGAATCCTATCCGGTCACAGGGAGAACGTGCAAACTCCACCCAGGCAGCACCTGAGGTCAGGATGAAACACAGGTCTCTGGCACTGTGGCTCCACCAACTGTGTCACTGTGCCATCCATTTAATTCAGATTTCTCTTTTTAGAAACATATCCTTGTGGTGAATTACTACATCCGTTCTATATATGGTTATAAAAACAAAAGCAATTGGGCTAGGTGTACGCCAATGACATCACTCAAGGCACTCTTTTATTAATCGCGGTCGAGTTGCTGCCTTACAGCGCCAGAGACCCGAGTTCGATCCTGACTACAGGTGGTCTGTGGAGAGTTTGTATGTTTTCTTCGCATGCTCCAGTTTCCTCCCACATTCCAAAGACATGCAGATTTGTAGGTTAATCGACTTCTGTGAACTGTCCCTGGGGCATAGGATGTGGAACTGGGATAACATAGAATTAGTATACAGGTGATTAATGGTCGACAAAGATTTGCGGGTGCAGAGGGGCCTGTTTTCATGCTGTATCTCTGGCATAAATTATCATTTGGCTGATCTATCTCATTGAAAATATACAAAGCAAAGTACAGATGCAGGAAATTTGAAATAAAAATCAGAAAGAGGTGGAAAGCAAAGCAGGCATCATCTGTGGCAAGAGTTTGTTAATGTTTAAGTCAAGGATCTTGAGTAAGAACTGGGAAAGAGAGATTAAATGAAAGGTAGTTTTAACTTACAGAGAAGGCGGCAGGAAATATGGACGGGCCAGGTGGAATATTTGGTATTGGTTTTGGTTTATTATTGTCATGTGTACTGAGGTACAGTGAAAAACTTTTGTGTGAACAGAACAGAAGAGAACAGTACTGCACGGGAACAGGCCCTTCGGCCCACAATGTCTGTGCCGAACATGTTGCCAAGACTACGCAATGTGCTATCCAATCAGATCATGCTATATATGAGTAGTCATGCCACACACTGGTGCAACGAGCCAAAAGGAACTGCATATGCTAGAACCCTGAGTAAAACACAAAGTGCTGGAGTAACTGCAGCAAGTCAGGCAGCATCTCTGGAGGACATGGAATAAATGACGTTTCGAGTCGAACCGAAACATCGTCTATCCATGTCTGCTGAGATGCCATCTGACCTGCTGAGTTACTCCAACGCTTTGTGTTTTAAACAAGTACAACACTTAGTGCAGAGAGGAGTCATAATTGCTCTAGCTTGTCAAACTCCTTTATAGAACATTATGTTTTGAAAATAAATCTCTTAAAAAGATTGAAAACTAAACACGTCAACCATCCTTTTTTTCCCACAGATGCTTCCTGACCAACTGAATTACTCCAGCACTTTGTGTCTCTCTTTGGTATAAACATGCATCTGCAGTTCCTGGCTTCTACCTTAAAGGAGGAGGTTTTCTGGACCATTTTAAAAGGCTTTTAAACGTCCATTACATTTCTATCAACCCAAACTCATATGTGAGACAAACCAGCTAAGGACAGCTAAGAAAGGACATTAAGTGAACACTGCAGATTTTTAAACAACTGGGTATTTTCAATACCATTACCACATACACTAAATTTTTAATCAATTGAATTTAAATCGCTCAGTTACCAGGGTGACACAGTGGCGTAGCTGGTGGAACTGCTGCCTCACCGCACCAGAGACAATGGTTCTTTATATAATCAAGTGTACCAAGGTGCAGTGAAATTCTTTTTTTTGCCTACAGATCAGTAAGATTATTGCCGAACATAGGTCCAATCCCCAATTAGGTACAGAATGCACAGAATCACCCCACTGAGTCCATATGCAGAAGTCGCCATGTTTTGGCGCCATTTTCACATCCGCAGCTGCAGCCAGTTATTAAGGCCCGTTGCAGCCGTCGCCTTTGATTGTCCCACTCCTCGCCCAGCTACCAGTGTTGGTGTCTCTGGGACACTTCTCACAGTCGACATTGAGGGTAATGAAGGTAAGAACTCCTTTCCGCCCTATGTCCAGCGTTCGCCGTCGTCGCCGACTCCCGCCACCCACCTCTCCGAGCAGGAGATGAGCCTCGGACGAGGCTCCCACTCCAGGCGGTGCTCCCGGTTCCGCAGCCGGCGATCCAGACCTGCCGCCTGCCGGGATATGGCAACGGGATATGGCCAGATCCCGACCTCGAGTGCAATCCGTGTGAAGTTTGCACGTTCTCCCTGTGACCGTGTGGGTTTTCATCGGGTGCTGTCACATCCAGTTTCCTCTCACATCCCAGAGATGTGCGGGTTTGTTGGTTAAATTCAAGGTTGAACCAAGGTCTCCGAGGCTATGAAGTGCAGCGCCACTATTTTAACAATCATAGGCAAACGTCAATGGAAGACATCTTAGCAGGGTTCCGACCCGAAACATCGCCCATCCACATTCTCCAGAGATGCTGTCCGACATGCTGAGATACACCAGCATTTTGCGTCTTTCAATGGAAGACAATTCCAGTTGATCACTTAGTTACAGAACACAGGTTAGATATTAAAAGAAACAAATGTCTGATGTCTGGACTACACAGTGCTTGATCTTCTGTGAGAATTACGTCACAGAACTCCAGATGATAGGAGTAACTGCCACCTGGATTACACATTGAGGTAGATAGTCATACAGCACAGAGACAGGCCATTCGGCCCAACCTGCCCATGCTGACCAAGATGTCCCAACTACACTAGTCCCACCTGCCCGTAATCAGTCCATATCCCTCTAAACTTCACTGTCCATTTATCTTTCCAAATTTATTTTAAATGTTATTATAGCACCTGCCTCAACTACCTCCTCTGGCAGCTCGTTCCATACAAGTGACATTATAAGTTCCATATACCCACCAAAATGGGTTGGGTCGGTAAATGGAAAAAGTTGCCCCTCAAATTCCTATCTTTCCTCTCTCACCTTAAACATATTAAATCTTTCCCCTCTCACCTAAAACCTATGCCCTCTGGTTTTTGATTTGCCTACTCAGGGTAAAGAAAACTGTGCATCTACTTTTCTATTCCCCTCATGATTTTTATACGTTCATAAGATCACCTCTCATCCTCCTAACTTCAAGGAATAAAGTCCTAGCTGCTCAAACTCTCCCTGTAGTTCAGGCCCACAGGTCCTAGCAATTTGGTCGTTTTTATTCTGTAAGTAAAACATGAAAGTGTGCAACACGACTTCTGTAACTTGAGGGACACTCGCATATGAATATGAGTATGGGATGCATGACGAAAGATTTTATTCTGAGTACAAGAGACAACCTTGAACGTGTGATGTGAATATTGCAATATTAGCCAGCTTGAAAATTAAATGCATTGCAGTTTTTTTCATAAAGCCCACAAAAAAATGTCTTGAGAAACACAGTTAATGAAACACCATCTGTCAGGGACAGCTTCTCCCCAGCTGTTATCAGACAACCTAACCACTCTATCAACAACTAGAAAGCAATCTTGAGTTGCTACCTACCTCATTGGAGACCCTCGGCCTATGTCTAATCAGACTCTACTGGACTTTATCTGCACTAAACAATACTCCTATTATCCTGTATATTGTTTTTCCACTGGTTAGCATGCAAACAAAAGCTTATCACTGTATATCGGTACACATGATAATAAACTAAAGTTCAGAACCTTCCTTCTTGAAGAACAGTTTTGATGTTACTGATCAAATACAATATGATCGAACAGATCTGGGGTGTGTTGTAGAGCAGAGGGATCTAGACGTGCAGGTACATAGTTCATTGAAAGTGGCACCACAGTTAGATAAGGTGGTCAAAAAGGTTTTTTTGCACATTTACTAGTCAGAGTACTGATTGTAGAAGTTGGGAGGTCATGTTGTATAAGACGTTGGTGAGGCCGCATTTAGAGTGGTGTGTTCAGTTTGGGCGCCATGCTATAGGAAAGATGTTGTCAAGCTGGAAAGGGTGCAGAGAGGATTTACGAGAATGTTGCCAGGAATCGAGGGCCTGAGCTATAGGGAGAGGTTTAGTGGGCTAGGGCTCTCTTGTTTGGAATGCAGGAGGATGAGGGGTGATCTTATAGAGGCATACAAAATCATGCGAGGAATAAATTGGAGTTTCTTGCCCAGAATGGTGTAATCAAGAAACAGAGGACATAGGTTTAAGGTGAGGGGGGAAACATTTAATAGGAACCTGAGGGGTAACGCTTTCACACAGAGTGTTGTGGGTGTGCGGAATGTGCAGCTGGAGGAGGTAGTTGAAGCAGGCACTATCACATTGTTTAAGAAATATTTGGATAGGAACATGGATAGGATAGGACAGGTTTAGAGGGATATGGACCAAATGCAGGCAGGTGGCACTAGTGTAGATGGGACATGTTGGTCGTTGTGGGCAAGTTGGGCCGAAGGGCCTGTTTCCGCACTGTATGATTCTATACAAGATTCCCATAGACAATTTCTGCAGGTGGTCACTTGTCTGTAACCATAGCGACCGTCTTGATCTATATTATCACTTCTCAAATCCCGCAATAGTCAACGTAATTGAGGAACCCAAGTTGACACGACAAATGTAAAGGTTCCTGATCCTTCTTCAGACTGATTGTAGAAGAAAGCAGAACACCTAACAATTAGTCTGAAGAAGAGTAATCTTATAAAAACCTTTTTAGTTTTTGAGACACAGCATGGAAACAGGCCCTTTGGCCCACTGATTCCACGTCAACCATCGATCACCCGCTCACACAAGGTGTGTTTTCCCACTCACTTCACTGGGAGCAATTTATGGAGGAAAATTAGCCTACCAGCCATACTTTTTTGGAGGGAGAAAAGCATGAAATGTCAATCAGCATCGCCAGAGAACATGGAAAGGTGACGTTTCGGGCTGAGACCCAACTTCAGACTGATTGCTGAACAAAGCAGAACACCCAACAATTAGTCTGAAGAAGAGTCCTGTTCTCCAGGGATGATGACTGGCCTGCTGAGTTAATCCAGCATTTACTGTATTTTTTTGTAAACGAACATCTGCAGTTCCTTGTGTCTGCTTAATAAAATGATCCTTTAAAAAAATATATGTTCATCACAGAATCACAATTTAGGAATATGCTATAAATGAGAATTGAAAATAGGAAAAGGAACAGCAGATGTTGGAATCATGAGCAAAACACAAAGTGCTGGAGGAATTCAGTGGATCAGGCAGTATCTGTGGAGGAAAAGGACAGACAACATTTCAGGTCCGGACTCCTCTTCGCTCTGATGGGGGGTCCTGAACCAAAACCCCATCTGTCCAATCCCTCCACAGATGCTGCCTGACCTGCTGAGTTCCTCCAGCACCTTGTGTTTTGCTGTAAATGAGAATAGAAGTCTACAAAACCTACTGATAAGACGATAAGAACTAGTAGCAGGATTTGGCCATTCAGCCTATTGAGTCTGTTCCGCCATACGATCATCACAGATTTTTTTTTTCTCAACCCCATTCTCCTGTCTTCTCACCGTCACCTTTGATGCCCTTACTAACCAAGAACCGGTCAATCTCTGTTTTAAAAATATCCAGTGATTGGCCTCCACTGCTGACTGAGGCAAAGAATTCCATAGATTCATCACCCTCAGGCTAAAGATATCTCTCCACATCTCCGTCCTTTTATTCTGAGACTGTGCCCCCTGGTCCTAGACTCTCCCACTACTGGAAACATCCTCTCCACATCTGGGCCTTTAATTATTCGGTAGGTTTCAATGTGACTCCCCCCCCCCCCCCCCCCCTCTCCTTCTAAACTCCAGCGAGTACAGGCCTAGATCCAGGGGTAGAATCAGGGACAGTTTCTCCACAGCTATCATTAGACAAATGAACCATCCTATCCACAACTAGAGAGTGTCTTGAGCTATCATCTATGTCATTGGAGACACGGACTATCTTTAATCGGAATCTACTGGAGTTGATCTTACCCGTTATCCTGTATCTGTGCACTGTGGACGGCCCGAAGGTAATCATGTTTCGTCTTTCCGCTGACTGGACAATATGCAACAAAAAGCTTTTGACTGTACCTCGGTACATGTGACAATAAACTAAACTAAGCTAAACAGAGCAGTCCAACGCTCATCATACAATAACCCAATCATCGCCTGGATCATTCTCGTAAACCTCTCTGGACTCTCTCCTACGCCAGCACGTCGTTCCTCAGATATGGGGCCCATAATTTCTCACACTATTCCAAATGTGGCCTCAGCTTAATAAAGGAAGTGAAAATATAAAAGAAAGCATGATGATTTCATCTTAATTAAATCACTGCGTCTGTACTCACTGGACTTTAGAAGGATGAGGGCGAACCTCATTAAAACTTACCGAATAGCGACAGACCAGTGAGAGAGCCTAGGACCAGAGGCCATAGCATCAGAATAAAAGGATATATCTTTAGAAAGGAGATGATGAGGAATTTCTTTAGTCAGAGGGTGTTGAATCTGTGGAATTCATTGCCACAGACGGCTGTTGAGGCCGTCATTGGGTATTTTTAAGGAAGAGATTGATAGATTCTTGATTAGTATGCATGTCAGGGATTATAGGGAGAAGGCAGGAGAATGGGGTTGAGAGGGAAAGATAGATCATCCATAATTGAGTAGACTTGCTGGGTCGAATGGCCTAATTCTGCTTATGAACGTAATTTGCAAATATGTTGGCAATATTAATAAACAATGAAATGGCAGGTCTAATGCCAGAGTCTCGCACCTTGGACTGACACTCGTTTGGGAAGGATCGTGACGGCTCCCACTGCTACCTCTTCCTGTTGTAACACCGGCGTGACCTTTGAACCCCAGCTGTCTGACCCAACCCACAGGAAGTGGCCGGTCTGATTGGCCATCTTGGTTGCCTCCAGCACGCGCCTGAATAAGAGGAGAAAAACAGGAAAGAAATTACTTTCACGCTTATCGAACTGCAAACAACATCCATGGGTGGCACAGAGCATAGAAATAAAATCAGGTACTTGGATAGGAAACGTTTAGAGGGATATGGGCCAAACGCTGGTAAATGGGACTGGTATAAACAGGCCATCTTGGTCAGCAATGACGGAAGGGCCTGCTTCCCTGCTGCATGACCATAAAAATTACAGAATGTAGAAACAAGGAACTGCAGATGCTAGTTTATACCAAGGATAGACACAATGTGCTTGTGTAACTCAGCGGGTCAGGCAGCACCTCTGGAGAAAAAGGATGGGTGAGGTTTTGGGTCGGGCCCCTTCTTCAGACTAAAGTAGGCCGAAGAAGGGTCCCGACCCAAATTTTGCTCATCCTCTTTCTCCAGAGATGCTGCCTGACCCGCTCAGTTAGTCCAGTTTGTGAGTTTGTGTCTATCATGAAAAGTACAGGACACGATGACCCTTTGGCCCACGATATCTGTGCCGAACACGGTCAAGCTAAAGTAATCTCCTCTGCCTGCACGTGATCCATATCCCTTCATTGCTTCCATATCCACACAACTCCTAAACACCACTATGATATCTGTCTCCATCACCAACCCTGGCATCTCATTCCAGACACCCACCACCCTCTACGTAAAACAAAATCCCGCACATCTTCTTTAAACTTTGCCCCTCTTCACCTTAAAACACTAGTTTTTAACATTTCCATCCTAGGAAAAGGGTCTGAATGTCAAGCCTATTTATGTCTCATAATTGCAGATACTCTGTCAGTTCTCCCCTCAAATCTTGGCATTCTGAGAAAATAATCTAAGTTTGGCCAACCCCTCCTTGTAGCAGGGGCAGTTGCTGCCTTACAGTGCCAGAGACCAAGATCAAACCTGAATACGGGTGCTGTCTTTTATAGAGTTTGCACATTCTCTCTGTGGCCGAGTGGGTTACCGCCGGGTTTCCTCCCACATTCCAAAGACGTGATGGTTTGTTGGTTATTTGGCTTCTGTAAATTGTCACGTGTGTGTAGGATAGAACTACACACGATGGGTGGCGCAGAATTGGTGTGCTGAGGAGCCAAGCATTAAGTTAAACTAAAGTTGTGTCCTCTAACCTTTGATATTTTCACCCTGGGAATCATACTTTCCCTGCCCAGTTTGCTCTAACTTCTAAACGTTGCCAACGAATTCGAAGCCTCATAAATTTGATGCTTGGCTCATCTACAGTGTCATGACTTACCTGATGTCATCTTCATTTGCGAATAGAATGACACCTCGTGCGTTGGGGGTTTCAAGCAGACGCCTGATAATCTTGCCAAATACTTCACGCTTCGGGTCTCGAGGAATCTTCAGGGACTGGGCCACACAGACTCCACCTGGAATGAGAGGGTGAAAAGGAAAGGTTGAACTTGGAGAGCGATATGGATTTGTAAAATACGACGGCGCATGGTAAACGTGGACGGTCATTGTCTCACAGTCAACAAATGTAAAATTATTTCAGTAATCATTGATGTTGGAAAATACTAACACCAGAGCTTGGAGGATAGTTAGAAAAGCAGTAGAATTAACTCTCAGTCTGAAGAATGATCTGAACGTGAAATATCGCCCGTTCCTTTTCTCCAGAGATGCTGTTTGACTCGCTGAGTTACTCCAGATTTTTATGTCTCTCTCTTCAGTATAAACCAGCATCTGCAGTTTCTTCCTAAACGTACAGCAAAATTAAACACCTGACTCTTTTATTCAATGGGAATTGCCATACAGGAAAAGGGAAAAGTATGGGTTTAGTTTAGTTTAGTTTAGTTCAGAGATACAGCGTGAAAACAGGCCCTTCGGCCCACCGAGTCCACACCGACCGGCGATCCCCGCACATTAACACTACCCCACACACACTGGGGACAATTTACACATACACCTGTACGTGTTTGGAGGGTGAGTGAGAGGAAACTGAAGATCTCGGAGAAAACCCAAACGGTCATGAGGAGAACGTGCAAATTCCACACAGACTGCACCAGTAGTCGGGATCGCACCCGGGTCTCTGGCGCTGCAAACGCTGTAAGGCAGCAACTCTATCGCTGCACCACCGTGGCCACCGGGGGTTTATTTTAATAATTTTACTATAGTTTAATATCTTAATGATTTTTAAATGTTGTCATGTAATTGTTAGTTTTTTAATAGTTTTTTTTTAAATTGTTTACATCTTTCACAATAGTTTTAAATTTTATTTGGATATAAAAGTCATTGAAGAATTGTGGGCAGCATTGGTAGAATGGTGGGTGCCGCTGGTAGAGCTGCTGCCTCACAGTTTGCACATTCTCCCTGTCACCACGTGGTTTTCCTTCGGTTGCTCTGGCTTCCTCTCATGTCCCAAAGAACAATCTATCAGAGTCTTGTGTCTTGTAGCTGATTGAGCAGCTTTACTGGTGTTACAGCACTGCCTTGAATTAGGAATACCAAATGAGTTTCAGATCAATGTAAGTGTCTAACTTATTTGTACTTGGGGTGCATGATGGCCTTTATTCAATGTCAAAATCATATAGAGTCATAGAGACATACAGCATGGAAACAGACCCTTCAGCCCAACTTGCCCATGCCGACCAACATGTCCCATCTACACTAGTCCCACCCTGCCTGCATTATGCCCATGTCCCTCTAAGCTTTTCCTGTCCATATACCAGTCCCGATTTTAATATGATAGAGCCTGCCTCAATCACCTCTTCTGGCAGCTCGTTCCATACACCCACCACCCTTTGTGTAAAAAGATTGCCCCTCAGTCTAAAGTCTAAAGTTTCAGGTTGCTATTACCCCTTGCCTTAACCTATGTCTTTTGGTTCTTGATTTCCCTAGTCTGAGTAAAAGACTCAATACCTTAGCTATTCCACTAATGATCTTATACACCTCTATAAGTTTGGCTAAAACATCCTCCTGTGCTCCAAGGAATAGAGTCCCAGCCTGCTCAACCTCTCACAGCAGAGTTAAATATATTTTAAAGCATTCAGAACTGGTGTTTACTTCAAATCAATAATACATTAGGAATTCCATATATTCATGAGCTGGCCATGGCTCAAAATGTATTACAATACGAAACAATGTCGGGAATGACTTCTTAAAACAGTGGCAGAGTTGTGAATTGTCTTCTTCTGGAAAATGTTTGGAATATTTTCAGCTAATGACTGCTACCCAGATGGTGTGTTGTGTATTTTCTAAACAATAAAATCTTGCAATGCTTTTAAACAAACAGAAAACAAATGCATCATTTTAACTTTTCACTACAGCTCAAGACTGTGTCAGAGGGAATGCTCTACATGATAATCCATTATGTTCATAAAAGGCTTTCTCATATTAAGAGATACATGGAATTAACATTAATTGGAATACAATTATTAATGTTATGATCCTGAGATGAATTATTTGAAATTGAACCCGTTATATCTGTCAGCCATCTTGAAGCCTTACACATTATTGAGATTAATTTCAGGATAGATTCATTCTTTTTTTTCAAAGATTTACAATTTTAGAGATATTGCAATACTTTATATGAGCATGTAAAGATTTTCTAGAAAATAATATCTGTGGATGACAAATCATACAACTTATTTCAGAGAACTTCTAACTCTCTTTTTAATCCAAACTCGCACACTGGGCAGTAAACCACTAAATTTTAAGTAAGCTCTCCATAAAGATAGTCAAAATAGGTTTTACATTTGCCTTTCTGAACAGGTTGGTTTCTACCCGGACTATTTAGATATTGGCATTAAAGCAATCAGTTGTCATTAGGTTGTAGTCAATTTCTGATAACTTGGCCTTTTTTTCTCGACTTAACCTATTACTTGTCCCCAAACCCAGTTCTTAACAGGTTAAAATTCAAGCCATTGCCTAGTAATAGTGTGTTAGTTTCTGGAAATGGGTTTGCAATACTCTCTGCGTCTGAGATAAGTTTGTTGACACACAATGCAATGTAATGAGAAATGCCTGCGGCAGTTTAGATATTTTGCTCACTGTGGCATTATCAAAATGAATTCAAACACAAAAATATCAGAAATACTCAGCAGGTCAGGCTGTGGGAAGAAAACAAAGTTAATGTTTCAGTTTGAAGACCTTTCATAAGATAAATATCAATTTTGAACTTTGCAAGAATCTTCCCCAACCCGGGTCTGCACATTATGGCCTAATACCTACCAGACGTGGTCCTCCTTTATGTCTTAAAAGCCCTCATGGGCTTACCCCCACCTACATTAAAAGTCTTCTCACCCACTACACCACCTCCAGGTCCCTCAGATCGGCCGACTTGGGGTTGCTGAACATCCCGCGGTCTAGGCATAAGCTCAGGTGCGACCGCACCTTTGCGGTTGCAGCTCCTAGACTGTGGAACAGCATCCCTCTTCCCATCAGAACTGCCCCCTCCATCGACTCCTTTAAGTCGAGACTAAAAACTCATCTCTACTCCCAAGCCTTTCTTGACGTCCTCTGAGCGAGGACTATATGTATGTAGTGATGTTTGTATTTAATCTATGAACCTCTGTTGTTTGGTATACTATTCTTATACCAATGTAAAGCACTTTGGCCAATCAGAGTTGTTTTTTAAATGTGCTATATAAATAAAAGTGACTTGACTTGACTCTCCTCCGTTCTCCTCCCAATCCAAATTGGGTTCAACCCCAAAATGTAGAAACAAAGAACTGAAGATGCTGGTTTACAAAAAAACAACATTATGTTGTTTCAATGATTTACAGAATTCACAGAGTGCTGTAAAGTAGGATGGCACAGGGGTAGAGTTGGTGCATTGCAGCGCCAGAGGCCCGGATTCGATCTTGACTGCGGGTGTTGTCTGCATGGCGTTAGTACATTCTCCCAGTGACTGCGTGAGTGGTCAGGTTTCCTCCCACACTCCAACGACGTACAGGTTTGTAGGTTAATTGGCTTCTGTCAGTTGTATAGTCGTCCCTAGTGTGCAGGATAGTGCTAATGTACGGGGTGATTGCTGGTTGGCACGGACTAGGTGGGCCGAAGGGCCCGTTTCCATGCTGCATCTCTAAAATGTAAAGTCTAAATCTAACAGTAAGAGCCATTCTTCAGATTCAAGCTGCAAGGGACTCTATCAATAGGAAAGTTAGACCTGGTACCATTGGCAACATTCCATTCTTCCCAGTGCTACATTCTCTTTTCCTTAAAAAAAAGACACAAAGTGCTGGAGTAACTCAGCGGGTCAAGCCGCATTGCTGGAGAATATGGATAGATTACTTTTTAGGTTGGGACCCTTTTCAGACCATGCTGAGGCCAGACACCAGCCATCTGACACCTCCCCGTACCGAACCTTTGACAGGCAAACATAGGCCAGGCATCTCCCAGACTTTCTTATCTAATCACCTTTGGTGATCTCCTCTCCATCGCCCCCAATCTTATAATTCCCCAGCACCTCATGGCCCTCTTCTATCTCCTCCTCTAAATCCACAAATAGGGCTGCCCTGGCCGACCCATTGTTTCTGCCTGCTCCTGCCTCACTGAACTCATCTCCGCATACCTTGATTCCATCCTATTTCCTCCCTTGTCTCGTCCCTTCCCTTAGCAGTCTCAACTCAAATTATCACCTATCCAAGATAACCAGAGATGCTGCCTGACCAGTTGAGTCACTCCAGCACTTTGTGTCTTTTTTGGGGTTCAACACCAGTGTTTCATAGGTACCAAAAAATCAGAAATATGAAAAGTTGACCCACTGACGATCTTATTTGGAGGTAGGCGTTTTTAAACCAACTAAAAACACTAAAGGGCCTGTCCCACTAACGCGACTGTCTTTGACCTTCAAGCTCGAGGGCACTCGCCTGAAAAACCTCGAGCTGGATCGACCGTCAGTAATGAAACCGCGTGCCGGATCGACCATCTGCACATACACACACAAACACATCGCAAAGGCGGGGGCCAGGGAAAGCGGGGGAGAGCTGTCTGAAATTTACACCCGCGATGAACAGGAAGGTAAAAGACGGCTGCCACAGTTAGGTAAGTCCTTTGGAGAGCGCGGAGATGGGGAGGGGGGGGGGGGGGGAGAGGGGGAGAGAAGGGGCAGAGAAGGGAAAGAAGGGATAGAAGGGAGGGAGAAGGAGTAGAGACACTTTTAAGAAGCCAGACAACTTTTAATAAAGTTTAGCGGGTTTACTTACCTTTTTTTTCTCAACAAGCTTTACCTTCGACTACCTTTGATTGCCTTCGATTACCTACGATAGCATTACGACCCAACTCAACTAAACCTACGAGTAAATAAATATTGATTTTTTTCCATGGCGACCTTTTTTTACTCGCGGGCATTTTTCAGCATGTTGAAAAAACCGCTGTGACCTAGCTGAGGCCTCGAGTATGCGTGGACTACTTTCGAGCATGAAGGAGAGTTAAGGCCCTGTCCCACTTGCATGCAATTGCATATGTTTGGCGTGACCAAATGGAAGCGGAGTTCACGCGAAGTTCGCGCTAAGTAAGCGCTAAGTTCGCCCTAAGTTCGCACGTGACGTAATTTGCATCATACCTAGCAATCAGCTGGGCAGGAGGCGGGTCGCCGGATTTTCGGCGTCGCACGGCGTCGGGCGGTGACGTCATCATGCAATGCCACGCCGGGCAGTGACGTCATCTCGCAACGCCACGCGCTAGGCGTACGCCATCAAGACGCTGCATACGCCGTCAAGACAGACAGTGCAGGATTTTCGGAGCCCCGCGCGATGTCGGGACCAGCCCCGCACAACTCCATACACCTCCGCGCTTCTAATTGGGACCAGCCCGCGCGGCCATACGGTGCCCGTACGCCTCAACCGACCACGTTTGGTCGCTCCAGACGCATGCAATCGGGACAGGTCCTTTACAAAGACCTCCTAGGACCTCGTGTCGACCATGCTGCGAGTATGAGTCGAGGGCAAACTCTTCTAAACTCACCAATTAGGTCGCCGCAGTGGGACAGCCCCTTAACTAAACTATGAACTTTCTTGGTTGCACTAAGAACTTTTGGCATTTTGCCCTGATATTGGGGTTTTAAATTTATTGAATTGACTTTTTGTTTATTATGTTTTACGGGAGTACTGCTGCAAGGACAATGTTTGGTAGCATTGTTCGCTCTTATGACAATTAAATACTCCTGACTAGAATTAAAACAATTCTGCCCAGTTGCTGACAAGCTTTGTCACACTTGGCACCATGTTTTCCCTTTATTTTCTTCTTCCAGACGCATTTCTCATTTCACAAAAAAATGTAAGCTTTGTGAGGCATGTTATGGGTAGATTAGATTCTGTGCTCGATCAGTCTAAACATGTTTGAATATCCCTGTAGTGGTGTTCAAAAATTAATTTTCTTTCCTGACATTTGTTTAGTGCTTTAAAACTGTAATTATCTCGATGGATCTCTTGTGCTACTGCAATGAACCACCGTGGAGCTCATTTGATTTGTAGTTTAATTGTTACGAAGCAATTCAAACAATAGTTTGGGGAATAAAATAAATCAGTGACAGATAGTTGTTTTTTCTTCGGCAGCCTCTTATCAAGACAGGGCTTTACAACCATTCAGATTCAAAACCATTGCAGATTCTACTGTGAAATCTCATGAACATCCATATCAATAGTACTTCAACAGAACCATAATAGTATTACAATAGTAATAGTACTACAATAGTACTTTAATACTTGAGATAGACACAAAATCCTGGAGTAACTCAGCGGGTCGGGCAGCATCTCTGGATAAAAGGAATAGGTGACGTTTCGGGTCGAGACCCTTCTTCTGAGAGTTAGGGGAGAGGGAAACGAGTGGTATGAAAAGGTACAAAGAACAAATGAATGAAAGGCATGAAATGAACAAATCAAAGCCAGCACCATTGGTGGCCAGATGTGACTGTTGGGATGGTTTGGGTCTCTATATCTCTTCTCTTGTACATGGAAAGTGGGCACAGGAAAGTGGCTTATCAAAGCATTATCTCGGGTAACAAGGTCCAACAGAGAACACCTTTGTAAACTCTTTGTTATCATTTACATGCCTCCTTCATCATTGCACATCACAGTGCCCACAGCTGGTAGAGCTGCTGCCTCACAGCTCCAGGGACCCAAGTTCAATCCTGAACATGGGCAATGGTTTTGAATCTGTATGGAGTTTGCACGTTCTCTCTAACAATATGTTGGGTTTTAGAAATGGCGCCAAAACATGGACAACAAATGCCATCCTTGCCAGCGATGACTGCAAATGAATATTAAAATATCCCAAAATGTAAAAATTATGAAGTAAATTTTGCCAGGGCTTGGTATGCTAAACAGTTGCAAGACAGAATTGGCATGATGCATGGCAAGCAATGGAAATATAGTTTGCATTTCCACACATTGACAATATTTCATGTATAGGTTAGAGATTATCTTCTGATGTGATCCTTTACCTGTATCACTCCTTACTCTGTCACTAATATTATTATCTACATTTTATTGACTTTGATATGATCAGTTTCTAAAATTCTATTTAGTTTCCCTTACCATTAATTTCCCACCATAATATATTCATGAATTATAGGAGAAGAATTAGGCCACTTGGCACATCAAGTCTACTCCGCCATTCAATCATGTCTGATCTATCTTTCCCTCTCAACCCCATTCTCCTGCCTTCTCCCCATAACCCTGACACCCATACTAATCAAGAATCTGTCAATTTCCACCTTAAAAATATCCATTGGCTTGGCATCCATAGCCATCTGCAGTAATGAATTCCACAGATTCTCCACCCTCTGACTCCTCATCTTCTTTTCTAAAGGCACGTCCTTTGATTCTGAGGCTATTGGATCTGGTCCTAGATTATCCCACTAGTGGAAACATTCTCTCCACATCCACTCTTTCCAGGCCTTTCACCGTTCGGTAAGTTTCAATGAGGTCCCCACTCACTCTTCTAAACTCCAACAAGTACAGGCCCAGTGCCGTCATACGTTCATCATATGTTAACCCAATCATTCCTGGAATCTTCTCGTAAACCTCCTCTGGACTCTCTTCAATGGCAGTACATCTTTCCTCAGATATGGTACTAAAGGTACAGCATGGCATGGTAATGGTAGATATGATAGGTACGATATGGTAATATCATTGTAAGAATTAATACTTCACAAACTAACTCATTATTTTTGCAGCTGAAACAATGAATTGCAGATGCTGGCTTACACAAAAGAAGACAAAGTGCTGGAGTAACTCAGCAGGCCAGGCAGCATCTCTGGAAAACATGACTAGATGACGTTTCGGGTTGGGACCGTTCTTCAGACTGAACCTGGCTCTCTGGTGCTGTGAGGCAGCGGCATTGCTAGACATGCCAATGTGTCAAGATTTTAATTCACAATTTGTTTGTATTCTGCATGCAAGGTATTGACATATGTCTGAAGAAGGGTTTCGGCCCGAAACGTTGCCTATTTCCTTCGCTCCATAAATGCTGCCACAACCGCTGAGTTTCTCCAGCATTTTTATCTACCTGTATTGACATATAACCTGGAATTGATAAAGATAAGATGTGTTCGTTGGGCATGTTGACATGTCCTAATAAATAATAAAGGAGTCCATTTATGTATAAAAAAGAAAACCTACTTGTCAATGTTACTGAAACCTAGAGCCTCATAACAAATTCCAAGCCTCTGCATTGTGTTTTGATTTTCTGGCACTGAAATCCCCCCAGTCCTGAACTACAGTACATTGTATTTTCTACAGTTCTTGCTCTTAACTTGGTCTCTGGCCTTGTCAGAATGAATATGTTACCTGTGAGATATTGTACTAAGTGGACTGCCCCCTTGCTTCTGAAACACTTTGATGGTTTTGACCTTACAGCTTCACTGTCTGTAATTGAGCAAGCAATTGATGTTTTAATCATTTAAATCACTGGCTTTTTCTTTCACCATGAAAGCTTCACAAAGATGATGGGCATTGATACCCAACTCATGAACGAAAGAATGCTGAACTCACAGTTGCAGAAGTAATATGTTCCAGGCAGATATTTTGTTTCAATAACCCACAATCGATTTTGTATCAGATTCCCCTTCAGAGTGACAAAAAATATATATATTTTCCATTATTTGCAGAAATGGGCAACAGGAAGCCTGGTTTTATCTTGCTGGCATTGCTCTCGGTATATAGTCATAGAGTCAGTCATACAGCACAGAAACAGGCCCTTCAGCCCAACTTGCCCATGACAACCAAGATGCCCCATATACACTACTCCCACCTGATTATCATGGCCCATATCCCTCTAAACCTTTCCTATCCATGTACCTGTCTAAATGTCTTTCAATTGCTGCTATAGTACCTGCCTCAACCCACATCTCAAGTACAGGCCAGTCGGTAAGTTAATAAGTTACTGTATATGTGTAGGAAGGAACTGCAGATGCTGGTTTACACCGATGATAGACACAACATGCTGGAGTAACTCAGCGGGACAGGCAGCATCTCTGGAGAGAAGGATGGGTGATGTTTCAGGTCGAGATACTTGAAGTGTCTCGACCCGAAACGTCACCCATTCCTTCCACTCCAGAGATGCTGCCCGTCTCAATGAGTTACTCCAGCACTTTTTGCTCATGTATATTACCTCTTGTGTAGCTGCACTGGAGCAGTGGGAGAATAAATGAGCTTACGTGAAACAAAAGGTTACAGGGAAATGAGATCGCTATGAGAACAAGCTGAATAGCCTGCTACATGTAATAATGTGATCACAGAGTTTGTCCCTGCTGCTAACGTTGACTTTCTTGAGCGCGAGTTAATTACAATTCTGCGATTCAATTTCACTGGGGAGCTGGCAAAAAGGTAAAACATGACCTCCTCTCCGTGCATTACTGTCATGAGGGCCGTTGGTCAAACTTCCCATTGTGCTGCCCTGAGCTCAATTATGTCCAAGTCAAATTTAAAATTTGGTTTTACACCTAAAACCAGCCCCGTGTCACGTACTGAATGTGTGCCTAGTCACAATGTTCTCAAGATATCTTGTACATTTACGATTTGTATTTCAACCATTGGTTTCATATTCTTATTTCCGTGTTAATACAGTGACAAAATTATTCACAAAGAGGTGCCACTTGTAAAGAGATTAAATCCAAGTGATGTTGCGTGTAACTCTGCGCGTCAGGCAACATCTCTGGAGGACATGGATAGGCAACATTTCGGAAGGGTCCCAAAACAAAACGTCGCCTATCCATATCCTACAGAGATGCTGCCTGACCCACTGAGTTATTCCAGCACTTTGTGTTTTGCTCAAGATAATAGTCATACAGCACAGATAAAGGCCCTTCGGCCCAACTTGTCCATGTTGACCAATATGCTCCATTTATGCTAGTCCCTCCTGCCCGTGTTTGGCCCATACCCCTCTCAACCTTTCCTATCCTTGTACTTGGGAATTTGTAAATGTTATTATTGTACCTGCCCAAACTACCTCCTCTGGCAATTTGTTTCATGTACCCACCATCCTCTGTGTGAAAAGGTTGCCCCTCAGATTCCTATTGAATCTTTCCCCTCTCACCTTAAACCTACAGTATGCCCTCTGGTACTAGATTGCCAAACTCTGGGTAAATTCACTCTATGTATTCCCCTATTAAGGCCCAATTAATCCCCATTGCATATCAAACTCCACAATGAACAAGATGTAAGGTTTAATGATTAAATCATAGTTAGATAAGGAGTAAATGTAATTATTCTATCAAACTCTAGCTGAGTTGTGGTAACATTTTCAGAGTGTAAAGAGTGTTGTTTAGTTATTTGAAGTTGGCACCAAAATGATTAATACTTGCTGTTTTGTTGTCAGCAACAATAGATCTCTTTATATGTTCTTAAACAGAAATTAATAGAATATGCCAAGCATTGATATTATATCATGCACTGTGTCTTTTTTTTGCTCTACTTATTATACTTGAGTTTGTCTTAATAGTATTGATATATGCACCATCTAATTTGTTTGCATGGCATACACATCAAAGATGTTCTTTGTACCTCGGTACATGTAACAATAATAAATCTAAACCTAAACCTACTTGCAATTCTCTTGAAAGGAACCAATGTCCCTTCACTAGTTGCATTGAGGCACCACCATTTCCATTTCCTTGATCCCATAGCCCACCAGTGGGATTTCTAGTTCCATTAGTTGTAGAGCTGCACAGCATGGAAACAGGCACTTCCGCCCACCTGGTCCAAACTGTCCAATATTAGGCTGGTCCCGCCTGCCCACGTTTGGCCCATATATCCCTCTAAACCTATCCATGTACATGTCCAACATCTGCAGTTCCTTAATTCTGCAAGGCCAATTGGTGAGTCAGGAATGACCAGCACAAACGTCCTAGTATTATTTAGGTGGCATCTTAGGGCCTTTCTCACCAAAGCAGCTCCTCCTCCACACATTGAAAGCACGATGGTGCAGCGGTTGCTGCCTTACATCGCCAGAAACCTGATTACAGGTGCTGTCTACACAGAGTTTATACGTTCTCCCTAATGACACCATAGGTTTTCTCCAGGTGCTCTGGTTTCCTCCCACATTTCAATGACGTGCAGATTTGTAGCTGAATTGGCTTCTGTACATTTTCCCTGGTGCGTACGATAGAAGTAGCGTATGGGTAATTGCTGGTCGGTGCAGCCTCAGTGAGACGAAGGGCCTGTTTCCACACTGTATCGCTAAACTAAACTAAACTATGGTCTAACTAAATTATGGGATATACATGAATGCCCAAAATGGCTACTCTTGCTCATGCTTCTTAATAACAAATATGTACTGTAGGGCCAGTCTAAATTTGTACCAAACATCTTCATGCATAATAGGCACAGTAGAGCATTTCATAAAGTCCCCCATGGTAGGCTGATTCAAAAGATTAAGATGCAATGGATTAACAATGACTTGGTCGTATGGATGCAGAACTAGATTACAGATAGATGACAGAGGGATATGATGGAAGGACAATATTCAGGCTGGAGGTTTGTGACCAGTGGAGTTCTACAGGGCTCTGTGCTGAGACCTCTGCTGTTTGTGATATATATAAATGACTTGGATGTAAACGTAGACGGGTTGGTTGGTAAATTTACAGATGATACCATGACTCCTGGGATCTTGGACTGTGAGAAAGGCTGTCATGACATGCAGTGGGATATAGATCAGCTAAAGAATTAGCCAAAGAAATGGCAGGTGAAGTTTAATCCAAGCCATATCCAGTCATGGAAAAGGTTCCAGGAGTAAACCTCAAGAAAATCCGGAGTCGGAGCCCCTAACAACCTCTACAACCTCGCTCTGGCAGCTCCTGCGACGGCGCTGGTGCCAAACTGTAACGGCCCTGCTGTTCCTTTGGATCGATCAACGACATGGAGAGGAGGGACATCCCCCACAAGAGATTGGTATACAAACTTAAAGCACACGATATTGGGGGTTCAGTATTGATGTGGATAGAGAACTGGCTGGCAGACAGGAAGCAAAGAGTAGGAGTGAACGGGTCCTTTTCAGGATGGCAGACAGTGACTAGTGGGGTGCCGTAAGGCTCAGTGCTGGGACCCCAGCTATTTACAATATACATTAATGATTTGGACGAGGGAATTAAATGCAACATCTCGAAGCTTGCGGATGACACGAAGCTGGGGGGCAGTGTTAGCTGTGAGGAAGATGCTAGGAGGCTGCAGGATGACCTGGATAGACTGGGTGAGTGGGCAAATGCATGGCAGATGCAGTATAATGTGGATAAATGTGAGGTTACCCACTTTGGTGGCAAAAACAGGAAGGTAGACTATTATTTGAATGGTGACCAATTAGGAAAAGGGGCGATGCAGCGAGCCCTGGGTGTCATGGTACACCAGTCATTGAAAGTAGGCATGCAGGTGCAGCAGGCTGTGAAGAAAGCGAATGGTATGTTGGCATTCATAACAAAAGGATTTGAGTACAAGAGCAGGGAGGTTCTACTGCAGTTGTACAGGGTCTTGGTGAGGCCACACCTGGAGTATTGCGTACAGTTTTGGTCTCCTAATCTGAGGAAAGAAATTCTTGCCATCGAGGGAGTACAGAGAAAGTTCACCAGACTGATTCCTGGGATGGCACGACTTCCATATGAAGAAAGACTGGATAGACTTGGCTTGTACTCGCTGGAATTTAGAAGATTGAGGGGTGATCTCATAGAGACTTACAAAATTCTTAAGGGGTTGGACAGGCTAGATGCAGGAAGATTATTCCCGATGTTGGGGAAGTCCAGGACAAGGGGTCACAGTTTAAGAATAAGGGGGAAGTCTTTTAGGACCGAGATGAGAGAATCGTTTTTCACACAGAGTGGTGAATCTGTGGAATTCTCTGCCACAGAAGGTAGTTGAGGCCAGTTCGTTGGCCATATTTAAGAGGGAGTTGGATGTGGCCCTTGTGGCTGAAGGGATCAGGGGGTATGGAGAGAAGGCAGGTACAGGATACTGAGTTGGATGATCAGCCATGATCATATTGAATGGCGGTCGAGGCTCGAAGGGCCGAATGGCCTGCTCCTGCACCTAATTTCTATGTTTCTATGTGCTGCATGGGCAACAGCTTGTCCTCCACATGATAGGCTTGCATCCGACCAGGATGCATCACCCATGGTCAGTCATGACCTAGGGGGGCTACTACTACTATGCAGAGGATGGAAGATGATCACAAGAAGTACAAGTGAAGAATTGTCACATTGAACAAAAGGAAATCCATAGTGACAATGGTGGACTTAAATTAAATACTTAAACTGTTGTGGTCAACAGATGGGAGTTGTTGCAATTTTGATGATTAACAGCTGAGGTGGTGAGTCAATGGGACATATATCACAACGTATGCAACCGTATTGTAATTTAAATGATTAATATTCAGTGAGCGTCACATGTGTTTTCTTCCCATGAATGATATTCCCTGTCAGCAGTTTGTGAATCGATCCTTCATTTGGAGGCATAATAGCAATTTTCAACAAAGGATCAGCAGCAACACAACATTCCCATTATTGCAAGCCTCATAAATACTGTGCCACATCACCACAAAATGCATTTATCGAATTACGTTGGCATTGGTAATCAAACTGATCTGAAAAAGTTTCAGCAAAAATGGGTTGACAGCAGCAAATCTCTACGGTAATCGCACAGGTTACAAAGACCTCAGACATACACTCGCCAAATACTGCAGTTGATGAAGGAGAGGAAACGATTTGGGAGTTAGTTCAATTAATCATATATGTTGAAAAATTAAACCTATTGGGGATGGAGAGACAGAGAAAATGAAGAGGACACTGGAGACTTCCGAAGTCGTCATCAATGGAAGGTTTCTCTATTAAAAAGAGAAAGGAGAACCATGATAGGAATTTAAGACGAGGAGGACATGAAGCTGCTTGAGGTGGTTGCATCAGCGATCATTGCTGGAACGTAGCCAGACTTCATTGACAAGAAAGCTAGTGGCATAAGGGCAGCACAGTGGGATAGCAGTAGAGTTGCTGCCTTACATCACCAGAAACCCAGGTTCGATCCTGACTATGGATGCTGTCTGTACGGTGATGTTATATTCTCCCTGTTACTACGTGCTCTGGTTTTCTTCAACACTCCGTGCTCCGGTTTTCTTCAACACTCCAAATATGTGTAGGTTTGTAGATTAATTGGCCCCAGTGTGCAGGATAGTGCTGGTGTAAGGGGCAATCGCTGGTTTACGCAGGCACAGTTGGCCTAAGGGCCTGTATTTCTGATTGTCATGCGTAGGAAATGGTGGGATATGGATTTGTACAGGCAGATAGGAGTAGGTACTGGCGTCATGTTCAATACAGAAATTGTGGGTCAAAGGGCCTGTCCTGTGCTGTACTGTTCTACGTTCTATGTATTGACAACAGGTCAATTAAATTCTTAGTCAAAGCAGTTTCACAGGCCCATAAACACAATGTGCACAGTAAATATAAAATAATTTATTAAAAAGTGAACAATTCAATAACCCCACGTCCCCCACACACTATTGCAAAGCGTCCTACCAAGTTAAGGTCTGGGAGGAAATATACAAAATACATAATCAGTTAAAAACATTGCAAAACAGAAACACAAATAATGTAATATAGTCCTAAAGTGAGAAATGTCCTTTGAAAGAAGATGCAATAATTCTGCCTTAATCCTAAATCCTTCTGAAATGCAAGATTTGAGGCATTTTAATTAACCTTCGCCCATGGCTATTTTTTTTAATTCTGCTCGACCAAATAGGCAGTTAATTTTTTCATGCCCCACCTCTGGTTAAATTCCTGCAGATATTTTCCACCACCGAGACTGTGACCAGTCAGAGGAAAAGATGCTGTCTCTTCTCATAGTCTTTGCCTTCACCTCACAGTTTTTTTTTTAACAAAGTACTGTCATTGGAAGAGAATCTCCCCTTAGCCCGGTTGAAGGCTCAGTGAGTTCTTCATAAATAAGAATGGTGAATTTAACAACTCCAGGATACAATGATGCAGCCAAGTAGATAATGATGTATTTCCAATGGGCACATTTCTGCTGCTTCTGTCTTTGTTACTGATATTCTTTGATTTCCTAAGTAATGGGAGATTCTCTCAACTGTAGACATATAACCTCCAGACATTTTCAAGTTAATTTAATCACCTTAATTTTGTGCCCAAATAAAAATCAAAGAGGGGCGGTACAGTAGCACAGCAGTAGAGTTGGTGCCTTACGATAACAGAGACCCATGTTTGAGTCTGACTATGGTTGTTGTCTGTATGGATCATCTATGTTGTCCCAGCGACCGTGTGGATTTTCTCTGGTTTCCTCCTACATTCCAAAGATGTGCTGGTTTGTAGGATAATTGGCTTTTGTAAATCATTCCTAATATGTAGGATAGAATGGGTGGTTGGTGTGGACTTGGTGGGCCGAAGGGCCTATTTCCACGCTGTATCTCTAGACTAAACTAAAGACTGAGTTTCAAAAATTCAACTCATTCACGAGCGTCCAGGTGGGTGGGTGGGTAGGTTTATTATTGTCATGGTGTACTGAGTTACAGTGCAAACCTTTGCTTTGCATGCAAACCAATCAACTCAGATAATACTACACAGAAATACAACAAACCCAAATTCAAGTACAATAGGTAAAGGAAAAGTGAAGATACAGAGTGCAGAATATAGTTCTCAGCTTTGTAGCGCACTGCTTCCAAAGTCCAATGTTCTCAATGAGGTAGAGGTGAATTGGACAGTGTCCTAACTTAAGGAAGGACTGTTCAGAAGCCTGATATCAGAGGGAAACAAGCTGTCCCTGGGTCTGGTAATACGTGCTTCAAGTTTCTATATCTGCAGCCCAACAGGAGCAGGAAGGAGGAGGAATGACCTTCTTGATAGTGGTTAGATGCAGTAGCCATGGGGAAACAACACCTGAGGAATACTAACCCTGAACTATTAGTTTGGAACAGCAAAGTGGCGCAGCGGTAGATTTGGTGCCTTACAACACCAGAGACCCGGGTTCAATCCTGACTCGGGGTGCTGTCTGTACGGAGTTTGTACGTTCTCCCTGTGAGGGTGTGGATTTTCTCCCACATTACAAATATGTACAGATTTGCAGGTTATTGACTTTGGTAAGATTGTAAATTGTCCAGCGTGTGGGATATTGCTAGTGTGTGGGGTGATCGTTGGTCAGTGCGGACAAAGGGTCTGTTTCCACGCTGTATCTCTAAAGTCAAATGTCTAAAGGTCGAAGGAGACAAGATCAAGAGTTCTATTGTCACCACCGAAAAGGAACAATGTAATCTTTCGGTGTAAATCAGCATCTGCAGTTCCTTCCTACACAATGAAATTCTTAATTACAGCAGCACAACAGGTTTGCAAACACAGTATTTTATAAATATAATAAACAAACAAAAACAGTTCACTAAATAAAGAAAACGCAATCTAATGTAAAATACATTACAAACTCCAAAGTTCCTAGTGCAACCCAGGCAGTTCGGAGTTTAGTTGTAGTGTTCAATTGTTCGGTAGAAGCTGATCCAGAACCTGGTTGTTACGGTTTTCAGACTATTATAACTTCGTTCCAATGGCAGGATTGAAATGGGAGTGTGGCCGGCCGGGGTGGTGTGGGTCTTTGATGATGCTGGCTGCCTTTTTGAGGCAGTGCCTCTTACAGATACTTTTGACGGTGATGTGTCCCGGGAAGTGTCCACAACTTTTTGTAATCTCCTTCGTTCCTGGGCGATCGAGTTGCCGAACCAGGCCATGATGCAACCTATGCACAAAGGGTGCATACAATAGAAACGTAGAAAGTAGGTGCGGGAGAGGCCATTTGAGCCAGCACCGCCATTCAATATGATCATGGCTGATCATCCACAATCAGTAACCTGTTCCTGCTTTTTCTCTATATCCCTTGATTCTGTTAGCCCTGAGAGCTGTATGTAAATCTCTCTTGAATAATCCAGTGAATTGGCCTCCACTGCCTTCTAGAAACATAGAAACATAGAAAATAGGTGCAGCAGGAGGCCATTCGGCCCTTTGAGCCAGCACCGTGTGGCAGAGAATTCCACAGATTCACTTCACAAAAGTTTTTCCTCATCACAGTGCAGCTGTATTGCAGCTGTATAGCCAGCATCACTGATCATGTGGAAGATGCACTTGCACAAACTATCCTCACAAAAAGAATGACTTCAGTGACTTGCCTCCAGACTTCTTCACAGCTTTGAGACAGACACAGGGAGAGTGGGTATCTTCACTAAGATTAGATTAAATGTGTAACATTGGAGGTCTTTGAACTTGGATTCAGTACCCATCTCTGCCACTGGATCCTCGACTTCCTGACCAACAGACCCTAATCAGTGAGGATAGGAGACAAATCATCCTCTATGTTAATCCTCAACACTGGTGCTCTGCAAAGATGCGTTCTCAGTCGCCTTCCATCGATTCCAACACTTCACACTGTCGCGGCAAGGCCAGCAGCATAATCAAGGACGAGACTCATTACGGTCACTTCCTCTTCTCCCCTCTCCTACCAGGAAAGAGGCTCAGAATTGTGAAAACACACACCTCCAGATTCAGGGACAGTGTCTTCCCAACTTGTCATCAGCCAACTGAACCATCTTATCACCATCTAGAGAGTGGTCCTGAGCTGTTATCTACTTCACTGGAGACCATCAGACTATCTTTAATCAGACTTCACTGGGCTTTATCTTGCACTAAATGTTATTCATTTTATCATGTATTTGTTCACTGTGGATGGCTCGATTGTAATCATGTATTGTCTTTCCACTGACTGGTTAGCGCGCGACAAAAGCTTTCCACTGTGCCTCAGTGCACGTGACAATAAACCAAAACAAATCAAAACTAGAAAGGATAATGAAATGTTTGATCAAACAAAAACCGTTCAATGGTTTGTTCATTCCTGGCACCAAAGACCATGTCGGTATTTGTTAAACTCCCAGGATTGCAGTTCAACATTTCCTCAGAGCATTCTCAAACATAAATCATTTTTATTAATAATTTTCCAAAATCAGGAATGTTTGCTGAAAATTAAAAATTTTGAGCTGTGATAACAACCACATTGATAGTCAAGCCATGTTACTCAGTGGCAGTAGCCACAAGGAACGGTAGGTGCTGCCGTTCTCCGATGCCCCAATGGCAACAAGTGCGAACCAACAAGCATCTCCAAGAGGAGATGGTTCGGCTAACTGTCCTTGATCTTCAACAAAATAAATTGCAGTGCATCCCACTATTGACATCACGGGGATCGCCATGAATCAGGCGCCCAGCTACACAATGCAACATTAAACACTAAACATAAGAAAGGCTGCTTTGGCCGACCAGGCGGAAGAGATCTTTATGAACCAATGGCTGGAAAGGCAACGCAGCAATGCGCCGTGGAATGTTAGGGGCTAGTCAGAGCACTAAAGACGACATGGACATCCACTGCAGCCAAGAAGTCTCCAGCCGTGATGGTTTTTCACACCACTGGACTCTGACTTCTGCGGCCGAGAGGGTTGGGTTGTTACAGTGCAACAGGATCTCCACCTTAAACGCATTCACGCACAGGTTTAATCGCCATCATCGTTACCGACGGGCCACTACCAACCAAGAGAAAACTGTAGGGGGAAAGTGTAATGTAGAAAGTTTTATAGTCACAAATACAGTAAATATAATTTAGTATATATTTATTTACTGAAGTTAGTTGGCTTAACCTTGCTGATATTGTCTTCGTACACAAATTAACAAATTGTCAGTGGAATAGTCCATGGGGGCACTTTGTGCCCCATCCAGTGTACAACCCTTTATCCACTCTCTCAAACCATTCTTCTCATGAGCTGAAAATAGCAAATGAATCACAAATTCCTGTCGTGGACTTGCAGGGTCTTGGGTAAAGGCTTTGAAAATGGGTTCTATCTTTGCTTGCTGCATGAAACTGAGGTTCTATTTTCAATCAGCTTTGTCTATGTTGGATGCTAACCTGGGACAAGGATCTGAAATGCAGCATCTGTGCTGACTATGTCGCTGTTAGAAAATATTATTAATCAACAAGAACATGATTGCAACCACTCTCTCATGTGAAAGAAATAGGAATCTACAATTCTGAGGTGCATTGTCATTATACTCAGAGGGATGCAAGCAGAAGCCTCCACATGGCGCATCCCGGACAATGAAGTAGCCAATTCTGCAACCACCGATCGTCAGCCATCACTAACCGACCGGAAAGACGTGATACAGAAGATGGCCGGACACGAGGAAGAAGAATTATACTCAGCTAGAAAATTGCAAATGCCTTCTATGGGTGGTGTGCAAATAGCAATTTCCTTCTGAATTTGTTTATGACATTTGGAAAAGTGCAGGCCATTTGCAAATACATTCACCTGCCTAGTTCTTATTATGTCTTGACAATGGAGTGAGATAGTAATCTTCCAATCAGCCAAGCTGAACCTGATACATAGGCCTGCATTTAATTGGAAAGGTGGCAAATTTCAATCCTCAGGCACAGAACAAGTTTGGCACAGCTTTCTGACCCATTTTACTCCTGTAACTTTTACGCTGCTTCACAGACGAGCAGGATCTGACAACCAGTTATTTATGATTGAACAACGAGCTGCCGCATTTGTAATACAACACGTTTCTCATTCCCAACCCACGATTATAAGGTATGAGTTAAACTGGACTAATTTACTGTAAATCAAATGTATTTGCAAAAGCTATATTTTGCATGAGCAGAAATGGACTGTAACATTTTACTACACACCATTATTTATTTCAAGGGGAAGCTAAATAACGAAGAAAAATGAAATGCAAGATTTTTACTGGCAGAGGTAAGAGGTTTACAGGCTGTTGGCTCTAAAATACGTCTTCATCGGAAATGCAGGGTTCATTTCTACTGGCTTGAAAATTCCCAATCTGACCAGACCCATCTTTCTTCCTCTGTATCTATTCATCGCCAGCTGCCAACTTGACACTGACTATACCATTCAAGAGGCACCCTTGATTAGGCTGGTGGCCTTGTCGGCATAATCAAGGACGTGTCTCTACCCGTTCACTCCCCCTTTGCCCCTCTCCCATCAGGCAAGAGCTACAGAAGTATGAAAATGTACACCTCCAGTTTCAGTCACAGTTTCTTCCCAGCTGTTATCAGGCAACTGGACCATCCTTTCAATAATTAGAGAGCAATCCTGACCTCCCATCTACCTCAACGTAGACCCTATCTTTAATCAGACTTTACTGGACTTTATCTTGCACTAAAAGTTATTTCCTTTATCGTGTATCTGTACTGTGGATGGCTCGAATGTAATCATGTATAGTCTTTCCGCTGACTGGTTAGCACGCAAAAAAAGCTTTTCATTATACACGAGTACACGTGGCAATAAACTGAACTAAACTCATTGTGTCCACTGGTCTTACTCACTCTAATCTGTGCTCCTCTGCATTTGCAGAATTGCAGCATCTGAGCTCGTCCCATCATACCAACAATTGTTTTGCAACCTTTGTTCTGAGATTTCCCCAGCTGGTAGAGCCCGCTGCCTCACAGTGCCAGAGACCCAGGTTCAATCCTGACCTCGGGTGCTGTCTGTGTGGAGTTTGCACGTTCTCCCTGTCACCAGGTGGGTTGCATGTGGGTTTGTAGGTTAATTGGCCTCTGTAAATGGCCCCTCATATACTGGATGTGAAAGAGCGACCGATCAATGGTCAGTGGGCGAGACGGCCTGTTTTCATTCTCTATCTCTCATTCAATCAATCACATCATCTAAAAAGGAATTTGTGATGTGGAGACATTTTCTGATGGTAAAGTGTAATTAATTCTAAAGGGACAGTTTTAACAGTGAAGCTATTGTACATGGGTTGGTACTCAGACAGAAGAATCTAATTTAAAATTTTCAATAACATAACTTGCAGGTTCTAATTATATAATTGGAATTCAACGTTGTTTATTTTTGTAAGGCCCAATTTCCCTGTGGAACGTGATCTAGCTGAGTCTGAACACAGGCAAAAAAAAATGGTGTGAAGGAATATGTCAGTGACATACACTAACCTCATCCTACTTGTTAGGAGCAGTCAACAGTGATTAAAAGACTGAAATAAGCCAATATGTGTGCAAGCATGGGGAGAGAATGGATGATAATACAGTCATAGAAGTCATAGAGCGTGGAAACAGGCCCCTCAGACCCAACTCGCCCACACCGGCCAACTTGCTCCATCTACACAAGCCTGCCTACCTGCATTTGGCCCAATCCCTCTAAATCTATCTGATCCAACCACCAGAACAATTTACATAAAAGAATAAATAAGCTTAAAATAAAAGAAACTGCTTTATTTTACCATAGTTTACCGTGAGAGGGGAATATACAGTAAACTATAGAAACAATAGCTTGATTAAAATTGAGTGATGAATGTCCAAATTGTAGCAAGAACAGCCAGCTATAAGAAGTGACTAGATGAATTGTAGAATTGTGATCTTCTGCCTTGTGCCCATTAGAGGGAGTTTAATATAAAAAATCTCAGGGTAATGACGACATTTTAATAAGCAGTTATCACTGTGCGTTGGAATTCAAGCTCACAAGCTAGGTTGAATAATTGTCAAGCTCGACAACAGAGAGAAGCAAGCCAGTTGTATTTCTATGATATTCTTCAGATGCTGTCACCGATATGTCAGTGTATAATACCCCACACTGTTATCATTTCAATTGACACTACATTCTTGTTGACACCAGGTGCATGGAGTTGAGTGAAGTTCATTGCAATTAATATTAACATTGAAGGCTATAATTATTTTTTAATTATCATATTATCCTAATCAAATTCTCAAGTACTCTATCAGCATGAATGACGGCTTAATTGCAGATGGCCAATGTGCAAGAAATCCATTTTCTTTTCTATTTCTAAACTTTACTGATATGATTGGATGAAGTATCATATATGTTCTTGCCTTCAGACCAAACAGACGTAACTTGTGATTATAACTTTTTTTTAAAGTTTGGAACTTTGGAGGAGTTTGGCTGAGATGGCCTTTAGAATTGATTTCATATGTAAACCCTGAATGGATTTATTGCAGTACAACTAAGCCTTGTCCACTACTATGCCAACCATTCATAAAATGGACAAAGGGGCAATTTCAAGGATAAATGTTTGCTTCCAATGATAATATCCCAGTTAATAATTAAATATTTTAGAATTAGAATGGATTAAGTAAAATATTAGCTTGAGTATCGCCTGAGTATAATCCAGCTTTTTCTGGTGCTGAAATAAGCTGAAGTTTGCAGAAGTGTGGGTATCAGGAAATTTGAGGCCAGCTTTCAAACTGCCATTCAAAATGGTTCCTGTTATGTGCCAAGTAGAACACCATTCACAATGGTGGGGGGATATCCTTCCTGGGAACGTTCAGGCTTCTGTTTACAGAAGCCTTGAGAGAGGATGAGCTTCTTGAGAAATTGGTATTCTCTGCTGACATGAATTTCTGTGGGTAACTGACATTCAGAGATTGTATTGTTAAGACAGAATTGTAATGGTTGTGTTTCTTGACTAACTTCCTGCTTTCGAATGTTTGGGATCAACAGTTTTATTATTGAAATAAGCATTGGATGGCAAGACTATTGTATCAGTGACAAGCATACATGGAATGGGTAGAGTTGTGATTGATTTGTATTAAACATCATTGCTGCCATTCTGTATGAACATGTGACTATGTTTCCAAATAGTATAAAAAAAACTGCATGTCTTCATTCATTAGAGTGTTAGCCCAAGGAGAGCCAAGTATCGGCTGTATATTTGGCTTTGTATCTCCTAACACTTTTGCCGGCTCAATGATTAGTAAAGCTTGTTGGTTTTACCCAACTTATTGTGAGTTGTCTGTTTTAAGAAATGAACTTTAACACCAAAGACATCCAGGCGTTAAATCAAGAGGACAGGCCATTGGTCATGATTCCAGCATCTGCAGTCCTCTGAGTCTACATTTTTCATATGTTCTTTGTAGCCATTTAAAGCAACTGCATATCCCACAGTGAATGGCACAGCGGCTCAGCGGTAGGTTGCTGCCTAAGAGCGCCAGAGACCTGGGTCCAATCCTGACTACGGGTGCTGTATCATTCAATCATTAATTCATTACTATACGGAGTTTGTACATTCTCTCCATGACTGCGTGGGTTTGCTCCGGGTGCTCTGGCTTCCTCCCACAATCCGAAGGCATGCAAGTTTGTAGGTTAATTGACTTCTGTAAATTGTCTGTATCTAAAAAAGTAAATGAGGAAACTTATACCTTCTTTAGGCACCCGATACAAATGGTGTGGTATAAATGGGGCAGAGAGAAGCCAGAGACAAAGCAAAAAAAAAAAAACAGAAATACTGGAGGAACTAAGCCAGTTAAACAGCATCTGTGGGAAAATAAACAATTCAATGCTTCCAGTTGATGATCTTTCCTCAGGAAGGGGTGGCTGTTCTGCAGTTCAGAAGAAGGGTCCCTGACCCGAAGCATTACCTGGTTCCTTTAGGAAGTAACTTCAGGTTGTCCACATATGTGTAAGTGGGCAAAAAAATCATCCAAAACAGGTGGCTAGGGGAGGTGCAAGAAATTAGATCACTCTCCCAGTTAATGTTAATTAGATCCTAGGGCCTAATTTCAGGCTTTCCTATTGAGGTGCATGCTCCAAGTAGGCACCAAAGTCCAAGTGAAAATGAACCACAAGATAGCCCTGCTCCATTATTTATAATTATACTAGAGGCAAGATGGTCCAGAGATTATATCAGAAATCTCAAGGACTACGTGCAATGACGCAATTAATGGGCGATTGGGTAATTTGTGCATGAAGAACGTCGCCTGGAAAGCAAAGGAAAGCACAGACGTTTGAAGATTGCTTTGACAGAAGGTAAAGAGTCCAACTTCACATACACTGCAAACCAGAGCACCCAGAGCTCACAAGGCGAACGTGGAAACTCCACAGAGACAACACCTGAGGTCAGAATCGAAACCAAGCCTCTGGCACTCTGAGGCAGCAGCTCTACCCGTTACACCACTATGCCACAGTAGCAGATTTTCATATCGTGTCAATGTGCTTCTGTGAGTTTTTAACAGCAATTCAAGTGGGAAAACAAATGGTCGGCACGGACTGGAAGGGCCGAGAGGGTCTGTTTCCGTGCTGTAATTGTTATATGGTTATATGGTTATATGATCCTATTTCCTCACCAACTTACACAAGGAGTGAATTTCAGTAACCAACCTACACATCTCTAGGGGGGATCCAGAACAGTTGGAAGAACAGGGAAAATCCACAGAGGCAGCACCAGAAATCAGGATTGAATGTGTGGTGCTTAGAGCTGTGAAGCAATTGTGCCATTCTAATTGTAGATCCATTATAGCTTCTCGGCTTAAATATTTCACGAAATATTACAACACCCGTGTTTACAATATTGACATTGGCAAATACACGCAAGAATTCAAACTGAGATCAAATTTCTTTTTTTTGTCAGGAGTTGAAAAACAAAATATTGTAAATCTGGAAATCAAGTTAGCAAGACGTGAACTTCTCTGGGTTGAAACAAATTGAAATCTGTTAAGTGATAAGCCAACTGCTGATTATAATTAATATTCGAATGAAAAATTGGAGGCCAGTAAAATCAAACAAAATCCAATATGTTGATAAATATATAACAACATAAATAAGTAAACATCATATTTAAGTAACAGAGCTCAAATATTGAATTTTAATTTCCACATTACTTTAAGATGCACAAAATCGAAGTAGGTGTCATATTATTTGTCAGATTACTGTTTTGGAAATTGTGAAGTCAAAGTATAATGTCAACTTGGGTCATGATATTTCAATGCCTGTCCTTGATATGTTGTGACAATCCAATCTTCCATTGAGTAATTTCATCCTTAATTTAATTAAACTGTAATATTAAGAATGCTTCAATAAAACTTTGTCAACAAACACTAAATCACTATTATGGACTAGTAGCATGTATACATCAATACAGCCCAGCTGAATAACGAGTATCATAAATAAGAGCAAAATACATAATTTGCATTCAATGACTGCTGACACTGTTAGGCACTGATCAGCTTGTCAAGCCATTGTCACAGTTAAGATATATCACTGATAGAGATTGGGTGAGGACAATTGGGTGGAACAAGCAGAGGGGGTATCTCATGTGAGATGTTAATAACTTATTGATGAAAAACAGAGGCATTAGAATATAGAACATAGAACGGTACAGATAGACACAAAATGCTGGAGTACCTCAGCAGGTCAGGCAGCATCTCTGGAAAGGATGGGTGACGTTTCCGGTCAGAACACTTCTTCAGAAAAAGGGTCCCGACCCGAAACGTCACCCATCCTTTTTCTCCAGAGATGCTAAGCATCTGCAGCTCCTCTTTTCTACGTGGAACAGTACAGAAACAAGCCCTTCTGCCCACAATGTCTGTGCCATACCTGATGTCAAGACCAATCTTATCTGCCTGCACATAATCTATATTCCTGCATTCACGGCATATCCTCATATGCTTATCCAAAAGACTCTTAAATGCATTTTGTATCTGACACCACCACCACCACTATTCTCTGTATAAAAAAATTATCCTGCATATCTCCATTAAACCTGCTCCCTCTAACCTTGAAGATATGCCCTCAGGTCTTTGATTTTTCCATCTTGGGAAATAGATTCTGATCCTATCTATGACAGATGTCTATCTATCTAAAGTTCCATAGATCATTTTCTATTTATGTTTGAGAAATTTGAGAAACTTCAGGGCAGCATGGTGGCACTGAGGTAGAATTGCTGCCTTACAGTGCCAGAGACCTGGGTTTGATCCTGACTACGGGTGCTTGTCTGCATGCGGTTTGTATGTTCTCCCTGTGACCTGCCTGGGTTTTTTCTGGGATCTCCAGTTTTCACCCACACTCAAAAGATGTATAGGTTAGTGGGTTAATTGGCTTGGTATAATTGTAAATTGTCCCTCGTGTGTGTAGGATAGTGTAAGTGTGCGTGGGTCGTTGGCTGGCATGGACATGGTGGGCCGAAGGGCATGTTTCCGCGCTGTATCTCTAAAGTAAACTAAACTAAAAAGCCAATTAAATAGAGAGATTGTGACCTGTCGATTGTCCATGAAATGGGGTGAAATGGGATTGAATTGGTTTTATTGTGGATTAGTCAGCCAATCTGCAGTTTACAGACCATTGGATTCAACAGTAAAGTTAAGCTTCCAATTCAAGTTATTGCACTGAAACTTGCAACAATATTGCAGTTCTGGCCGCCCAGCTATAGGAAGAATGTCATTACGTTGGAAACTGTGCGGAAGAGATTCACTGGGTTGTTACTTGGATTTGCGAGCTTAAAGAAAGGTTGGATAGGCTGTGACCTAGGTCTGAAGAAGGATATCGACCCGCAACATCACCCATCTATTTTCTCCAGAGAAGTTGCCTGACCCGCTGAGTTACTCCAGCACTTTGTGTCTATCTTTGGCAGTGACTTTTTTCTTTGGAGCTTAGGAGGCTGAGGGGTGACCTTGTTGAGGTGTACAAGATCATGTGGGGCATGAAAAAAATGGAGGATTCTAAAAGTAGAGGGCATAGGCTTTTTGTGTGCTCTAATCCTCCATATGTGTGCCTCTCTTTGCTAATATTTCTGGGTCTTCAGGCTTAATTCCCTGTGTTATTTTTTCATTTTATGTGTTAACTAAGAAATCCCCATTCATCCACAGTGGGAAGTAACTCATTATCTTCCTGCCATTGTAAATATTTGAGTTTGCATCTGATACCTGTAACAGTTTGTGGACTTGACAATGTCTAACACAACAAATCATGGATTTTCATGATACTCCCATGGAAATGTTGATATTTTGCATGTTTTAACAAGATATAACCTGTTGTTTCAAGAGGCAATAGTGGCAAGTAATTATAAAAGGAAATATTTAATACATCCAGATTTTTATGGAAACCTGAATGGTCCACATCAGCTGAACAAAGGCAGTTTACAACATGGTGTTCAAAGAGTGACTGATCCTGCTGACTATTTAATTGGCAATTTAACATAAACATCACTCAATCCAACAATCAAGATCCAGGAATGACATTGCATAGCACTGATTTTCATTTTGATCATATACCTTTGACCTTACCTGTATCAAATCACACGAGGTGCCATTTCCATGTAAAATCACACCAAGTGCAAAGTTGAATTTTCATGCACTATCCATGTTCTTGATAGTTTCCCAGCACGAGGCAGGCATTTAATTATATCATTATTTAAGCAATGCATATTTCATCTATCCAAACATACCTTTGAGATTTAAAATTCTCTAAACAACTGTTGTGGAACAGTCTCTGTGGAGATCAGAAGCATATGAATCTAGTTTGTTACTTTTCTTGCTATGTAAACAGATTCTGCAGATATAAGGATGCTTTACCAAGTAGCTTCATGGAGTCACACAGCATGGAAACGGGCCCTTCTACCCAACTCGTCCATGTCAACCAAGATGCCTCATCTAAGGTAAGTCCCATTTACCTGCCTTTGGCCCATATCACGATAAATCTCTTTCGGGTAGACATATTGTTTTGTTGCCTGATTCTAAGACGTGAAGACGTGAAGGAGTTTTATGTACACTTCAAAGACACACAGAGTCTCTTGCCCAGAGTAGGGGAATCGAGAACCATAGGAAATGGGGAAGGGGAAAAGATTTAATAGCAATCTGAGGGGTATCTTTTTCACACAAAGGATGGTGGAAGTATGAAACTAGCTGGAGGTAGATGAGGTAGAGGTAGGGACTCTACCAATGTTTAAGAAACAATTAGATAAGTACATGGATAGGACAGTTTAGGAGGGATATGGGCCAAACAGAGGCAGGTGGGACTAGTGTAGATGGGACATGCTGGTCGGTATGGGCAAGTTGGGCCAAAGGACCTGTTTTCATGCTGTTTGACTCTGACTAAGTGCTGGAGTAACTCAGGGGTCAGGCAGCATCTCTGGAGAACATGGATAGGTGATGTTTCTGTTTGGGAAACAGGTATCCCTTTGAGCCTTATAATGTCTTTATCATCCACCATAGTCATAGAGTGTACAGTGTAGAAACAGGCCCTTTTAGCCAATTTGCCCACATTGGCCAACACGTCCCAGCTACACTAGTCCCACCTGCCAGCATTTGGTCCAGATCCCTCCAAACCTGTCCTATCCATGTACCTGTCTAACTGCTTTTTAAAAGTTGGTATAGTCCCTACCTCAACTACCTCCTATGGCAGCTTGATCCAGACATGCACCACCCTTTGTATGAAGTTACCCCTCAGATTCCTATTAAATCTTCTCCCCTTCAATGTAAACCTATGTCCTCTGGTCCTCGATTCACCTACTCTGGGCAAGAGACTCGACCCGATCCCTTCCTCTCATGATCTTATACATCTCTATAAAATCACCCCCTCATCCTCCTGTGCTCCCGGCCTACTCAACCTCTGGCGAGAGCTCAGACCCATCAAGTCCTGGCAACATCCTCGTAACACCGTCTTCTCTAATTGCCAACAATTTGAACCTCATTAAATATTTTCACCTCTTGAAATGATACATTAGCATCTCTTCTGCAACACTTCTCAAAAATTGCCTATGTTCATTATTTTTTAAGCAAGTACTGAAAATGAATCAAATAATTTGACTTTATAGTCAAGATATAAAAAAGTTCATGAAGGTCTTAATTAATTTCACTTCAATTTTGAGGTCCAGTAGATGTTGCTTAATCTTTGCCAGCAATCACTTCTCACTTAGACACAGTCTATTCCTCATTATTGCATTCAAATTCATGCTGTCCATCACAAGATCAATAAAATGGCATTGAGCGTCCAACATTTAATTCCTTGCTGAATTTGGATTCCAAGAAATGCAATTGGTGATGTCGAAATGAAATAAAAGCTAGAATGGAAAAAGATGATAAATTATCCTCACCAATTCATGGAAAGAATGAATAATTATGCAGTGTAGCGATGATTGCATGTTTAGGAATGGCTGGTCAATTTCACATCCATGTTATGTACAAGATGGGAGGTAAGATGGATGGAAGTATAGGTGACATATCTCCTGCCTTGTTTTTCCTTTAGGTTCAAATAAAGGGCCTGTCCCACTGTACGAGGTAATTCAAGACTTCTCCAGAGTTTCCCCTGATTCAAACCCAGAGAACTCGGGGCTCTCGTGGACATTTTTCAACATGTTGAAAAATCTTCACAAGTTTTCACGAGCTTACTGCATTTCCCGAGTACCTGCCGTTAGCGTCACGAGCCGCTAAGAGACGTCACGAGCCGCTAAGAGACGTCCCGAGCTCCAACGTACCCGCTACATACATTCTACGTACTTACCATGAGTTTAATTTTTTTTTTAAACTCGGGAGAGCTCTTAAATTACCTCATACAGCGGGACAGGCCCTTAAAGCATAATAAAAGGAAATCTGTTGTAATGCTTATACAGTACTTACTAATGGAAAATCCATCATCAAAGGGAAAAAGATACACGGGGCCAAATCTATGACTTCTGTAAATAAGGCTGGCACAGTGGAGCATCGGTAGAGTTGGACCACGTTTCGATCCTGACCTCGGGTGCTGTCTGTGTAGAGTTTATATGTTTTCCCTGTGGCCACATGGGATTTCTCTGGCTGCTCCCATTCCAAAGACGTGTAGGTTTGTATGTTAGATAGACACAGAATACTGGAGTAACTCAGCAGGTCAGGCAGCATATCTCGAGAAAAGGAATAGGTGATGTTTCAGGTCAGAACCCTTCTCGGAATCCTTCTTCAAAGAAGGATTCTGACCCGAGGTGTCACCTATTCCTTTTCTCGAGGTAGACTGCCTGACCTGCTGAGCTACTCCAGCATTTTGTATTCATCTTCAGGATAAACCAGCATCTGCAGTTCCTACTTGCACACCAGGTTTTGTATGTTAATTGGCTTCTGTAAATTGTTCCTAGTGTGTAGGATAGAACTAGTGTACGGGTGATCACTGGTCAGAGCGGACTCGGAGGGCCAAAAGGCATGTTTCCACGCTGTATCTCTAAACTAAACTAACATAGAAAATATCATCGGTATGATTGATTACAGAGCTGAATAAACAAAAATTACAAACTCCAACTATGATGGACAGCAACAAAAAACCTGTTTTCAATTCAATCGATAAATGTGCGTTACTAGTTCACGGAGTGAGAAAGAGTGATCGATAAGTTAGAAAGACTGATAATAGTTTCATGTAATGCAAAGAAGGGACATCCTTCATCTCAATATAATTAAATCTAAAAGTTTGAAACAAAATACTATTTCAAATGCTTTTTGTTGCCATGTAATATCTCAGATGCAGGAAGTGAAAACATAATTTCCAGACAGAAAATAGTAAAACATAATTTTTTAGTGTAACAATAAAGACAGCCAGGAAAACACAGTGATAGCTTTGATCTTATGGCAACATAATACTGGTTAACAATCATTGCTGCCTTAAGGCATTATTACTTTAAGAATTTGTCATAAGACTGACTACTTTCTACCTTGAACCTTTGTTGAATATGAAATTCATGTAATCTGTGAGCCCAAGGGGCTACCAAAGAAAAAAGTGTGAAAACGCATACCTCCAGATTCAGTCGCAGTTTCTTCCCAGCTGTAACCAGCCAACTGAACCATCCTATCACCAACTAGAGAGTGGTCCTGACCTCCCTTTGACCTCATTGGAGACCTTCAAACTACCTTTAAACGAACTTTACTGGACTTGCACTAAACGTTATTCACTTTATCCTGTATCTGTATACTCTGGAGTGCTTGACTGTAATCACGCATAGTCTTTTCGCTGACTGGATGGCACACGACAAAAAAGCTTGTCACTGGACCTCGGTACACCTGACAATAAACTAAACTGAATCTTAAACTTTTCACTGTACCTCCGTACACTTGACAATAAGCTAAACTAAAGCAAGAAGTATGAATTTGCCAGTGACTACGTGTCTCTGTGGAATAACAATGATATCCAGGTAATGTTGGGTTTTATTTTGCAGTGTCTCAACCCGAAACGTCGACTTACAACTTGTGCCTCCATAGATGCAGCTTGACCCAATGAGTTCTTCCACCGTTCCACTCATCTACACTCTCTTCTGTCGAGTCTTAGTTTTAATTTCGGATCAATAGAGTAACCTGATTGTGAGCTTGAAACACGGCTATTTTCCCATTATTTTCAGGGAGAGAAAATCAAATTCTACAGCGATACATAGAAAGCACTGAAGGGTTCAATGATCTGCATCAGATAATGTCTTTATGATGACACCAGGTTGCACTACAATAAATGATTTGTGTTAGCGACAGCATGAAATTCTGTTGAATGGGAACACAGACTTGTCATTCCCAGTGTTTTCGAGATCTATTTTACATGCGCTTCATATTCAACAGACTAGCATCAAGGACAGAAGGCAATGTTTATTGCAGAGAATAGATAAAGATGTTGAAAATCAAGTAGATAAATACTCAGTCAGAATTGGAAATTCAAATCAATGAAAACACCATTACAAAAGGCAAGAGACGTATTCAAAATATACCTTTTATTTACTTTGAGGAGAAGTCTAATTACTTCTTACTTCTCTCAGATAAACAAAGAATACTCTCCCAAACTTCCACAGTAAACTTTGACTGCTTCATTAAACTGCTACAGGTGTGCAGGAAAGACTAAACTGACTGGTTGTATCTCAGACTGGTTCGCTAACTCAAGCACCCAGGAACGAAGGAGGCTGTAGAAAGTGGTGGACATTTCCTGGTCCATCACTAGTATTGTCCTGCCCACCATTGAAGGCTCGCCTGAAAAAGCTGCTAAAAAGGCAGGGGGGAGCTCGTTGAAACCTACCGAATAGTGAAAGGCCTGGATCGAGTGAATGTGGAGAGGATAATTCCGCTAGTGGGAGAGTCGAGGACCAGAGGGCACAGCCTCAGAATAAAACCACGTACCTTCAGAAAGGAGATGAGGAGGAATTTCTTTAGTCAGAGGGTGGTGAATCTGTGGAATTCATTGCCATAGAAGGCTGTGGAGGCCGTCAATTGATATATTTAAATGGAGGCTAGACTAAGTGGGACCCGTTGGGTCCCTGTCTCACCCCGCAGGCCTGGTCCCCCAACGCAACCTGTTCCTCAACACAATATTCCACCACTCACCCGTTCCCCCAATGCAACCCATTCCCCAACGCAATATTCCACCACTCACGCCTATCACCCGCCCATCAAATCCACCCCTCCCTCACACTCTCCCTCTACACCCCCCTCTATCCCACCTTGCCCATCACCCCAGACCGCTTCTACACCCCTTCCTACCCCACTACACTCCACCACCCCTCTACCCCACTCCCTCCCTCTTTCCCTCCCTCCCTCATCCCTCTCTCCCCTCTCCCCTCTCCCTCCATCTTCTCTTCCCCGTGCTGTGGGCCGGGCTGCAGCGCTCTCACCGTGTAAAGGTGTGGTGTGTTAGAGCCGCTCCCGGTGTCCACGCCCGCGGGCAGGAGCCGCTGGAGCGCTGCCCATCCCGGGACCCATGGTGTCCCTGGCCAGCGGGCAGACAGCGGGACTCAGCCCTGCCCCCCCCCCATCTCCCTCTCCCACCCCATCTCCCTCCTCTCCATTTCCCTCATCCTCCTCCCCCCACTCCCATTGCCTGCCCCAGCACCTACCCAGGTCGTAGAGCAGCGGCAGGTCCTGGAACTCGGCCTGGTTCTCGTACTCGTCCCGGCCCTGTGCCCCGATGGAGCCGGGCTCGCTGTGCGGGGGCGGGGTGAGGGTGGCGGGCGGTCGAGCCAGAGCTGCCTGCAGAGCATGAAGCGGAGGCTGTGCTGCAGGAGCTGCTGCTTGGGGCGGGGCTGCTTCGGGTCCTTCCGAAAGTCCGGATGGAAAACTCTGCCGGCCATCCTCTGCTCCACTAAAGACGTGATGGCGCAGGAAGGGGCGGACCGTCCCGGGGAGTGACAGGGGAAAACCGTTTTTTGCGCAAACAGAATGACGGCCAAACCGGAAGATAACAAAATCAGAGTTTTAATTATTGAAACATAGAACATAGGTGCAGGAGTGGGCCATTTGGCCTTTCGAGCCTGCACCGCCATTCAATATGATCATGGCTGATCATCCAACTCAGTATCCTGTGCCTGCCTTCTCTCCATATCCCCTGATCACTTTAGCCACAAGGGCCACATCTAACTCCCTCTTAAATATAGCCAATGAAGTGGCCTCAACTAATTTCTGTGGCAGAGAATTCCAGAGATTCACCACTCTATGTGTGAAAAAGGTTTTTCTCATCTTGGTCCTAAAAGATTTTCCCCTTATCCTTAAACTGTGACCCCTTGTTCTGGATTTCCCCAACATCAGGAACAATCTACCTGCATCTAGCCTATCCAACCCCTTAAGAATTTTGTACGTTTCTATAAGATCCTCCCTCAATCTTCTAAATTCTAGCGAGTACAAGCCGAGTCTATCCAGTCTTTCTTCATATGAAAGTCCTGACATCCCAGGAATCAGTCTGGTGAACCTTCTCTGTACTCCCTCTATGGCAAGAATGTCTTTCCTCAGATTTGGAGACCAAAACTGTACACAATACTCCAGGTGTGGTCTCACCAAGACCCTGTACAACTGCAGTAGAACCTCCCTGCTCCTATACTCAAATCCTTTTGCTATGAATGCCAACATACCATTCGCTTTCCTCACTGCCTGATGCACCTGCATGCCTACTTTCAATGATTGGTGTACCATGCCACCCAGGTCTTGTTGCATCTCCCCTTTTCCTAATCGGCCACCATTCAGATAATAATCTACTTTCCTGTTTTTGCCACCAGTGGATAACTTCACATTTATCCACATTATACTGCATCTGCCATGCATTTGCCCACTCACCCAGTCTATCCAAGTCATCCTGCAGCTTCCTAGCATCCTCCTCACAGTTAACACTGCCCCGCAGCTTCGTGTCATCCGCAAACTTGAAGATGTTACATTCAATTCCCTCGTCCAAATCATTAATGTATATTGTAAATAGCTGGGGTCCCAGCACTGAGCCTTGTGGTACCCCACTAGTCACTGCCTGCCATTCTGAAAAGGACCCGTTTACTCCTGCTCTTTGCTTCCTGTCTGCCAGCCAGTTCTCTATCCACATCAATACTGAACCCCCAATACCATGTGCTTTAAGTTTGTATGCTAATCTCTTGTGGGACCTTGTCGAAAGCCTTCTGAAAGTCCAGATATAACACATCCACTGGTTCTCCCTTATCCACTCTACTAGTTGCAACCTCGAAAAATTCTATAAGATTCGTCAGACATGATTTACCTTTCGTAAATCCGTGCTGACTTTGTCCAGTGATTTCACCACTTTCCAAATGTGCCGCTATCCCATCTTTATTAACTGACTCTAGCAGTTTCCCCACTACCGATGTTAGACTAACTGGTCTGTAATTCCCCGTTTTCTCTCTCCCCCACTTTTAAAAAAGTGACATTACATTAGCTACCCTCCAATCCTCAGGAACTACTCCAGAATCTAAAGAGTTTTGAAAAATTATCACTAATGCATCCACTATTTCCGGGGCTACTTCCTTAAGTACTCTGGGATGCAGCCTATCTGGCCCTGGGGATTTATCGGCCTTTAATCCATTCAATTAATCTAACACCACTTCCCAGCTAACCTGGATTTCACTCAGTTCCTCCATCTCATTTGACCTCCGGTCCCTTGCTATTTCCGGCAGATTATTTATGTCTTCCTTAGTGAAGACAGAACCAAAGTAGTTATTCAATTGGTCTGCCATGTCCTTGTTCCCTATGATCAATTCACCCGTTTCTGACTGCAAGGGACCTACATTAGTTTTAACTAATCTTTTTCTCTTCACATATCTATAAAAACTTTGGCAGTCAGTTTATGTTTCCTGCCAATTTCCTTTCATAATCTATTTTCCCTTTCCTAATTAAGCCCTTTGTCCTCCTCAGCTGGACTAAATTTCTCCCAGTCCTCTGGTAGGATGCTTTTTCTCGCTAATTTGTATGCTTCATCTTTTGTTTTGATACTATCCCTGATTTCCCTTGTTATCCATGGATGTACTACCTTCCCTGATTTATTCTTTTGCCAAAGTGGGATGAACAATTGTAGTAGTTCATCCATGCAGTCTTTAAATGCCTTCCATTGCACATCCACCGTAAACCCTTTAAGAATCAATAAGAATCAATCTATCTTGGCCAATCCACGTCTCATACCCTGAAAGTTACCTTTCTTTAAGTTCAGAATCCTTGTTTCTGAATTAATTATGTCACTCTCCATCCTAATGAAGAACTCAACCATATTATGCTCTTGCCCCACGCAAAACAAGACTACTAACTAACCCTTCCTCATTACTCAGTACCCAGTCTAGAATAGCCTGCTCTCTCGTTGGCTCCTCTACATGTTGGTTTAGAAAACTATCCCGCATACATTCCAAGAAATACTCTTCCTCAGCACCCCGCCAATTTGATTCACCCAATCTATATGTAGATTGAAGTCACCCATTATAACTGTTTTACCTTTGTTGCACGCATTTCTAATATCCTGTTTGATGCCATCCCCAACTCCACTACTACTGTTAGGTGGCCTGTACACAACTCCCACTAGCATTTTCTGCCCCTTAGTGTTTCGCAGCTCTACCCATATTGATTCCACATCCTCCAAGCTAATGTCCTTCCTTTCTATTGCGTTAATCTCCTCTCTAACCAGCAACACTACCCCACCTCCTTTTCCTTTCTGTCTATCCCTCCTGAATATTGAATATCCCTGGATGTTCAGCTCCCAGCCTTGGTCACCCTGGAGCCATGTATCTGTGATCCAACTATATCATAGTCATTAATAGCTATCTGCACATTCTACTCATCCACCTTATTACGAATGCTCCTTGCATTGAGACACAAAGCCTTCAGGCTTGTTTTTACAACACTCTTACCCCTTATACAATTATGTTGAAAAGTGGCCCTTTTTGATTTTTGCCCTGGATTTGTCTGCCTGCCACCTTTACTTTTCACCTTGCTATCTATTGCTTTACCGTCAATTTTACACCCTCTGACTCTCTGCTCACACATTTAAGAAACCCACCACCTCTTATTCTCTGTTTAATATTTGTTTTATTCTTTCCCCCCTACATGTTGGGACTGAATGCTTCCCTTTTCTGCCTCCTGCCTCACACACTGTCTACTAGCTTTCTCCATTTGAGTCCCTCCCCCCAACCGTTCTAGTTTAAAGTCTCCCCAGTAGCCTTTGCAAATCTCCCCACCAGGATATTGGTTCCCCTCGGGTTCAAGTGCAACCCGTCCCTTTTGTACAGGTCATACCTTTCCCAAAAGAGGTCCCAATGATCCAGAAACTTGAATCCCTGCCCTCTGCACCAGTCCTTCAGCCACGCATTTATCCTCCACCTCGCTCCATTCCTACTCTCACTGTCGCGTGGCACAGGCAGTAATCCTGAGATTGTTACCTTTGCGGTCCTTCTCCTTAACACTCCTCCTAACTCCCTAAATTCTCCTTTCAGGACCGCTTTCTTTTTCGACCTATGTCATTGGTACCTATATGTACCACAACCTCAGGCTCCTCTCCCTCCCATTTCAGGATATGTTGGACACGTTCAGACACATCCCATACCCTGGCACCAGGGAGGCAAACTACCATCCGGGTCTCCTGACTGCGTCCACAGAATCGCCTATCTGACCCCCTAACTATAGAGTCCCCTATTACTACTGCCCTCCTCTTCTTTTCCTTACCCTTCTCTGTACTGCAGGCCCGGCCCCTGTTGCTACCCCCAGGTAGGCTGTGCCCCCCAACAGTACTCAAACAGGAGTACTTATTGCCAAGATGTACAGCCACCGGGGTACTCTCTAGTCCCTGCTTCTGCCCCTTGCCCCTCCTAACCATGACCCACATATCTGCCTCCTGTGGTTTTGGAGTGACCACCTCTCTGTAACTCCTCTCTATGACCTCCTCACTCTCCCTGACCAGACGGAGGTCATCGAGCTGCTGCTCCAGGTTCCTAATACGGTCCCTTAGACGCCCCATCTCGTTGCACCTGGCGCAGATGTGGACGTCTGGAGGGCTATCAGACTCCATGACCTCCCACATCTGACATCCAGAACAGTAAACTGCCCTGGGCCTCATACTCCCCCTTACCCAGGATACAATAAAAAATACAATACAGTACAAAGTGCTGGAAGAAATCAGCAAGGATCTAACTCCCAATCAGCTGCTTCCTCTAGTCCGCTTCCACCAATCAGCGGCTTCCTCAATCCCACTTGTTTTGAACTGCGAACTGCGAATGGAGCGTTACAGATTTGTGTAACTCCTCCCTCACCAACGGCTCCTGGGCCTCTGTGGAAACAAGCCCCGCGATCGAGTTTTAAACTTACAGCTCGGACTTCGCTCCTCCCGCATCAACGGCTCCTGGGCCTCATAGATTATGTATAGATTGTATTATGTATAGATTGATAGTTTCTTTGATTAGTATGGGTGTCAGAGGTTTAGGGGAGATGACAGGAGAATGGGGTTGAGAAGGAGAGAAAGATCAGATATGATTGAATGGTGGAGTAGGCTTGATGGGCCAAATGGCCTAATTTTGCTCCCATATGAATTATGAATTTATGAACTAATATGATCCATGACCCAACGCATCCATGCCTCGTTCTCATCTTACTGCTACCATTGGGAAGAAAGTACAGGAGTCTGAGATCCAGAACCTCCAGGTTCAAGAGCAGCTTCTTCCCATCATCCATCAGCATCTTGAACCACACCGCATAATGCCAACCTCAGCAACAATCTACTATGGACTTTGTTTAGGTTACACTGTGTAATTTGCTTTCGACTATTATCATGCAGTTCCCTACTATTACTAATAATTTATTGTGTTATTGATTACTTTATGTTAATCTGTTGTGTTGTTGTATTAATATGCATGCAAGGCTGCAGCAACTACAACATTTAATTGTTCCGTTCTTGTTGCAAATGAAAATTAAACACTTGACTCATAAATTGAGGTGAGTGTTTGTTATATGCTCTTTATCACAAGTATATCATTCCAAAATGGTTGGAGACCAACATGTAAACATTATTTCACATGTGGTCTCATCAGAGTCATAAATATTCAGTTGGGACCTTATTTTTAGTTTTTGGAGATACAGCGTGGAAATGCCAAGTCTGCGTTGACCAACAATCATCCGTGCACTAGTTCTATGTCACACACTAGGGACAATGTACAGAAGCCAATTAACCTATAAGCCTACATACGTTTGGAGCGTGGGAGGAAACTGGAATACCCGGAGAAAACCCACACGGTCGCGGGAAGAACATGCAAAGGCTCTGTACAGGCAGCACCCATAGTCAGGGTCGAACCCGGGTCTCTAGCGCCGTAATGTAGCAGCTCCACTGCTGCACCACTTTGTCATACCCAATATTGAAAACATTTTGTAAAAGAGAGCTACAACTATGATGCCGAACACATCAGCCAATCTATAAACACTGCCATCCACGACATGAATCAGAAATTAGACATTCAATGCAGCTGACAGCGCTATACAATATACTCATATCTACCTCTAGTTTAATTGTCCACCAGCAATTCAAATGCTGACAAACAGTAGTTTCTCCCAAAGGGTTTCTTCTCTATTTTTGTAATATTTGGAAAAGCATTGTACACCTTTCCATTAACTAACATGTGCTTCCAACGTTATGTGCATTGTTTATGATGCTAGTGTTTGCATAGCTCATACCTTTCATCTAAAACTTGTGGATATCATTTTCTCAAAGTATGCCAAACATCTCTTTTACCTGCATGCATTCTCTACATTTACAATCTGTTATCAGTTTATCTTTCTTCTGAAATTGTTTGCCTTTTCCTGCAAATAAATCAAACAGATTGCCCATCCTGAGCCAGGAACAGCGATTCCAATTCCTCTGATCCACATTGACACCTAAAGTAACAATGATTTCCCTGAGAATTTGAGGACAGTCTTCAATCATATGGAAAATTAAGTCCAGTTTCAACAAACTATTTAAATTTAACATACTGTACCAATATCAGTACATGTTATCTTTAAGAGTCTGGAGTCTAGAGTGTTTAATTGTGGATACAGCGTGGAAACAGGCACTTTGGCCCAACTTGCCCACACCGGCCAACATGTCCCATCTACATCGGTGCCACCTAACAACGTTTGGCCCCATATCCCTCTAAACCTGTCCTATCCAAGTACCTATCTAAATAGTATCTGCCTCAACTACCCCTTCTAGAAGCTCATTCCATACACCCACCACCCCTTGTGTGCAAATAGTATCCCTCAGGTTCCTATTAAATCTTTCCCCCCTCACCTTAACTCTATGTCCTCTTGTTCTCGATTCCCCTACTCTGTGTAAGAGACTCTGTGCATCTACCTGATCGATTCCTCTCATGATTTTGTACATGTCTGTAAGATCATCCCCTCATTCTCCTGCGCTCCAAGGAACAAAGTCCTAGGCTGATCAACCTCTCTCCATAGCTCAGGCCCTCGAGTCCTGGCAACATCCTGGTAAATCTTCCCTGCACCCTGTGACATGTTGCCTGTTTAGTCGTCAGAAGTCACCCAAAGAGTCGTACCTTTGTCTGGACACCGCTGGATTTTCAACGTTGAAATTTTTCGGCGACCTGCTGCAACTATGATGGATGCCGGCAGTCGTCGAAAAAAAACACGTAAGTGGGACAGGGCCTTTATCGTCACATATACCGAAAAAAAAAACAATTAAATCTTTATTTGCAGCAGCATAACATGCCTGTCAACTTGTCGTAAGCCTGGCCCCTTAAGTTAAGGTATACTTGCAACATATCTCAACTGTGAATTTGTTATATACGGCAACAAAGTTGTCAGTTCGGAATTGTGTGGAGATTGACATCGCTGCTGCAAGCTCAATGTTCTCAATGCATGAATGAACTGCTGGCTGCTAGGTATGTATTTTGCCAATGGACACAGATGAACTGCTTCCACAGATCAATCCTCAACCACAAAACTATCCTGCAGCACGCTAAAACAATTGTGTTGGACAATAGATATTCTAGGCCATTCACTTTGTTTGAAACTAAACTCTATCGCAAACACATAACACACTTCCAGATCCTGTGGAAGTAGTGACAATTAATGTTCCCACATTGAACATTGAACATAGAACAGTACAATACAACAACAGGCCATTTAGCCCACAATGTCTGTGTCAAACATGATGCCAAGCCCATCTTTTATTTATCTGTGCATAACCCATATCCCTTCGTATCTATGACGGGTGTCAGAGGTCTTCAGACTGTTCAATGTTCATACTGCTGGGTTGTAAGCTACCCAAGCGAAATTTGAGGTGCTATTTCTCCTATTTGTGTGTGGCTTCACTCTGACAATGGAGGAGGTCCAGGACAGAAAGGTCTATGTGGGAATGGGAGGGGGCGTTGAAATGGTTGGCAACCGGGAGCTCCTGTTGGCCAAGGTAGACCAAGCATAAGCGTTCAGCGAATGGTTGCCAAGTTTACGTTTGAGCTCATCGATGTGCAGCAAACTACATCGGGAACACCGGATACAGTTGATGAGGTTAGAGGATGTACATGCGAACATCTATCTAACCCGAAAGGACTGTCAGGGTCCTTTAAACATTACCCTCCCACCTCAAGCTTATGACCTCTAGTATTTGATTTTTACTATCCTGGGAAAAAAGTTTCTGACCATCTACCCTATCTATGGCCCTCATAATTTTAAATACAAAATTAGTATTTAATTATTTTGAATTATAATATAATTACTTCATACTTGATGGAACACAATACTCCTCGAGATACTTAGAGATGCCAGTGGTGCTCTCATATCAAGCAGTTTGGCGAAACCAGAGAAATTAATCATACATCTACAAAAGCATTCATTGGTACAAATTATAATAACTGATTTCTACATTAATTACATCTTAACTAGTCAACAGCTGGACTTCAAATTGCCTGTTGAGATATTAATTAAATTCACTCACCATCTCGAAAGCTGGAACCCGTACATGAGCAATAAACTGCACTGCAACCTGTGACATTTACTGATGGAGGTCTGTGCCAACTATTATAACACATTTTTGCATGCTATTTTTAAATTCATGTTATTGATTATGCACGTCAATTATTAAAGGTTAGCAACTAATTAATAATAAGTGTCCACGTTCATAATATCAACGCTTTTTGGAAACGATACCACTTTGGAATATTTTTCTAACAGCCCTCTTACATATCAGCGTTGCATAATGGATTGATTGATGTTCCATGAATTATCACTTTGATGTGTTAATAATTTTTCTGCTACACATTTATTTCTGTTGCTGGTGGGTGCAAACTAAAGAAGCAAACCCATTAAACTCCAGCCCAAGGCACTCACGGTGTAATGCAGGTCCCATCTGTTTCGCTAACACTGAAAGTAATGTTTCTTGAATGTATAAGGCACAGTGGCTTTATTATTAATCTAATTGGAGCCAACAAAAGAATTCTGAACTTCTGCCCATTACAACCTAAAAAATCTAGTTCGGATTCAGTGTTTCCCCATGGTATCTTTCCTTGAATTAAAGTATCATGTACCTTATTGGTATCTTCAAACTATCTTTAATCAGACTTTATAGAAACATAGAAAATAGGTGCAAGATATAGAAACATGGAAAATATGTGCAGGAGTAGGCCATTCGGCCTTTCGAGCCAGCACTGTCATTCAATATGATCATGGCTGATCATCCAAAATCAATACCCCGTTCCTGGTTTTTCCCCCATATCCCTTAATTTCATTAGCCCTAAGAGCTAAATCTAACTCTCTCTTGAAAACCACACTAAGTACATACCCTTTATCCTGGATCAGTGCATTGTGGGCAGCTTAATTGTGATCATGCATTGTCTTCTCGTTGATGAGACAGCAAGCAACACAAAAGCTTTTCACTGTGCCATGTGACATACTTATGGGTTAACATATGATAAGTGGTTGATGGCACTGGGCCTGTACTCACTGGAGTTTAGAAGGATGAGGGGAGAACCTCATTGAAACTTACTGAATAGTGAATGGCCCGGATAGAGTGGATGTGGAGAGGATATTTCCTCTAGTGGGAGAGTCTAGGATCAGAGGCAATAGCCTCAGAATAAAAGGACGTAACTTTACAAAGGAGGCAACGAGGAATTTCTTTAGTCACAGGGTGGTGAATCTGTGGAAATAATTGCCTTAGACAGCTGTGAAGGCCAAGATTGGGTATTTTAAGGCGCAGATTGACAGATTCCTGAATAGTAAGAGTGTTTGGGTTTATGGGGAGAAGTTCATTTCATATTCCTTTTTCACACCCCATTATTCTTTTTTTTTAATCTCTCTGCGGTATTTTATTAACAGGAATAATAGAACCAGGACTAGGGCAATCTACGCTTTTATAAATTCACAACTCATATTTCCTTTCAGCATAAATTTGCAGAACGAACCTTAAGTCCCGTAATATCTAAAAATCTATTGATTCCTTTCCTGCATATATCAACCAAACGAGCTTTCATTGCCTTCCGGGATATAAAATTCGAAATATTCACTCTCCTCTGTATGAAGAAAATGATTTTTAATCAAAATCCTAAAAGGCCAACTCTTATTTTGAAACATTGCCATCTGATTACAGATTTCCCATCAAAGAGAAAACATAATTCCTGTAGTCCCTATTAAGCCCCAGAAAAGGATTCATGTCGGATCTCCTCGAATGTGCAGGTGAGTCACAGTTTAAAGGGAGGGATGATTCCACAGGAGTTAGTGTCGTCTATCCCAGGCTCAAGAATACATTGAATAATTTCTTGAATGGACAGAATTTAAAATAGCGAGCAAAGTTGAAGTTTAGGCACAAGGATATAAAAAAAGACACAAAGTGTTGGAGTAATACAACGGGTGAGGCGATACCTCTGGAGAACATTGATAGGTGACGTTTGTGGTTAGGATCATTCTTCATACAGTTCCTCTGAAGAAGGGTCCTGACCCAAAATATTGCCTATCCATGTTCTCCAGTGATACTGTCTGAGCCCTTGAGTTATTTCAGCACTTTGAGTTATTTCAGCACTTCTCAGATTGTTAAGGACTTGGAACGATTGTTAAGGGCTTGGACACACTAGAGGCAGGAAACATGTTCCTGATGTTGGGGGAGTCCAGAACCAGCAGCCACAGTTTAAGAATAAGGAGTAAGCCATTTAGAACGGAGACGAGGAAACACTTTTTCTCACAGAGAGTGGTGAGTCTGTCTCAGAGGGCGGTGGAGGCAGGTTCTCTGGATGCTTTCAAGAGAGAGCTAGACGGGGATCTTAAAAATAGTGGAGTCAGGGGATATGGGGAGAAGGCAGGAACGGGGTATTGATTGGGGATGATCAGCCATGATCACATTGAATGGCGGTGCTGGCTCGAAGGGCCAAATGGCCTACTCCTGCACCTATTGTCTATTGTCTATTTGTGTCTTTTTGCTCCCCAGAAAAAGTTTGTATCTTTCCATGACATCTCTTCTTAACTGACAAGAGTATGTGGCCCACCTTCTAGATATTTCCCCCTTGGACATGACGCACGCACAAAATCGGTCCACGGAGGACACCATCTTCCAAGCATCACATTCAGATTGGATCACCTTGACAATAAGAACACCTATGCCAGGATGTAGACATTAAAAGCCGGAATAATTCAATGGGTCAGGCAGCATCTCTGGAGAGAAGGAATAGGTGACATTTCAGGTCAGAACCCTTCTTCAGAATGAACCAGTCTGAAGAAGGGTTCTGACCCAAAACATCACCTATTCTTTTTTTCCAGAAATACTGCCCAACCCGTTGAGTTACTCCAGCATTTGTGTCTCAACCATAGCCATGGGGTCTCCTTCTGCAATTTGCTTCCTAGACTTCTTGACCAGTAGACTTCAGTCAGCTAGAATTGGTCAAAATATTGATTTCAACCTGCCCCTCAACACTGATGCATCTCAAGGCTGTGTGCTTGGTACCCTGGTCTACTCCTTGTACATCTACGACTCTATGACCAAGTCTATTGCCTACGCAATCTTCCAAATTGCAGATACCACTATTGGCATTTTGGAACAACAACACTGATAAGACAGCATACAGGAAAGAGATTTTTTAGTTCAGTTTAGTTTAGTTTAAGATACAGCGCGGAAACAGGCCCTTCGGCCCACCATGTCCTCGCCGACCAGCGATCCCCGCACATTAACACCATCCTACACACACTGGGGTCAATTGACATTAATATCAAGCCAATTAACCTTCAAACCTGCACGTCTTTGGAGTGTGGGAGGCAACCGATGATCTCGGAGAAAACCCACGCAGGTCACGGGGAGAACGTACAAACTCCGTACAGACAGTACCCGTAGTCGGGATCAAACCGGGGTCTCCGGTACTAAAAGCGCTGTAAGGCAGCAACTACAGCTGCGTCACCTTTAATGGAAAACTGTGTGTCATTGTGAGTCAACACAACCTTGTCCCCATCAACAGAGCTGTTGGAGTCAACAGCTTCAGGTTCCAAAGCATCCATATCACCAGCAATATAACCTATTCGCTTTCCTCTAATGTGGTGATCAAGACAAGGTTATAGATTCATACAGCACAGAAACACACCATTTGGCCCAGTTTGCCTAAGCCAACCAAGGTGTCCCATCTGCAATAGCCCCCACCTGACCATGTTTGGTCCTTATCCCTCTAAACTTTTCCTATCCATGTATCTGTCCAAATATCTTTAAGATGTTGTTAAAGTTTCTGCCTCAACTTCCTCCTCCAGCAGCTCATTCTATGTGAATAAATACCTCTTCAGATTCCTATTAAATCTTTCCCCTTTTACCTTCAAACCTGTGTCCTCTGGTTCTTCATTCCCTTCTCTGGGTAAAAGACTCTGCATCTACCCAATCTATTCCATTCATAATCTTATACACCACAATAAGATCACTTCTCATCCTCCTATGCTCCAAGAAATACAGTTCTAGCCTGCCCAACTTCTCTCTATAGCTCAGGCCCTCAAGTCCTGGTAACATCCTCGTAAATCTTCTCTGCATTCTTTCCAGCTTAACAATATCTTTCCCACAGCAGGGTTATTAAAACTGAACATGATACTCCAAACATGGCCAGCCCAACTCTAACTGTGGCCTCACCAGCACCTTGTACTGCTGCAATATAACATCTCAACTTCCACACTCAATAGGTGCAGTAGCATACTTTTTTTAGGCTTGTCACTTCCTTCTTGAACGTGGTTGATCTTACAACAGAAAAGCTTGTGCAATGCAGACTCTGATTTATTCATGAGCTGTGGACCTTACTCAGAATCAAGCTACATTTACAGCCTCACTGTGTGCGCTGCAACTCCTGTGGAGATAACATGCAGTGCATCTGAGAGATCACAAGTTGCAAATATTACTGGGCCACCACCAATCTTCCCATAATAATCTTCCGGCAAATCTCCTTTAATCCACCTGACAAAATTACGAGAGTGCACTTGAAATCCAAACCCCCTTCCCCCCCGCAACCCACCGGAAGTCCCCCTGAAAATGTGGCACCTAGGCTGGATGGGGCGGCCAATCTTGACCTCATCAGGACTTCCACACCGATCGCTGGGTCGAACTTGCCATCTGCAGCCAGGGCTATGGAACTCCAGCCCAGCCAGAGCTGGTAGATCGGTTCCCATAGCCGACTTCCAAGGCAGACATTGCAGACTTTATGACATCTCGGCCTCCTGTTGGCCTGGGCGGATCGTTCCAGTCCCGTTGGACCCTCTCGGAGGCCGTGACCCATGTTGGTCCAGCAAAACGGACAATCCGGAAAGGCTCTGGAACCAAGGATGCCGGAAAATCGGTGGTGTACCCGTATTCCAGTATTTACGGATGGTTTTCAAAAAGCAACAGTTTACAGACCCATAAGTAATAGGCAGGCAGCACAACACTCTGTTTCTCATTGGTCCAGTGCAAATCCACTGCCTAATGACCAGAGGGATAAGTAACCTACAAACCTGTACGTATTTGGATTGTGGGAGGAAACTGGAGCGCCCGGAGAAAACCCACGCGGCCATGGGAGAAGATACAACCTCCGTACAGACAGCACCCATAGTCAGGGTCAAACCTGGGTCTCTGGCGCTGTGAGGCAGCAACTCTACTGCTGCGCCACTGTGCCACCCCCAAACAGGTCAATTAGCTTAACTTCCATTAGCTTAGTGGAACTGCCAGTTGAGTGTCTGAGTCGAGTCATGTTAAACCCTGCTGAGAAACCCAGGGGAAAATTAGTCCATGTTATCCAGGAAGTGACCCCATTGAAGAAGCGTCCACGTCGTGGGGCTGGAAACTGGAAGTATCCTGAGCTAATTCGGCTACCACCATCATCTATTGCGACAAGTGATGGCTTCCATTGATTGTCGCCGGAAGCTTGCATCCTTTTCAGGACGGACAATGACAGCGAGGTCAACATTTGTAACAAGATGGACACAAAAAGAAGAAGATCCAGGAAGTGATGATAATTGATGCCCACATGTTCTCACAGTGCATTACAAATTTGGGACCTAAATAAGATGTGCTTTACTTACTTTCTATCCTTCAGATCCTTTCCACTCTCGTGGTACTGATTTACAGACTCTGCCACCACCATCACTCCCATGTACTCATTTGTACAAGAACAATATTTACAAGGCACTTGGGCAGGTACATAGATAGGAAAGCTTTAGAGAGAGATGGGCCAAATATGGCTATGTGGGACTAGCTTGGACATGGGATCTTGGACAAGTTGGGCTGAAGGGTCTGTTTCAGCACTGTATGACTCTATGACTATGACAAGGAGCTACAGATGTTGTTCGCAAAAAGCACACAAAGTGTAAGTCAGCGGATCAGGCAGCATCTCTGGAATACATTCAATCATTCAGGTCGTTTTTATAGCCGACAGCTAGCTGCACGACGGTGAAAATTATATGTTGAAACATCCAGGTGAAATTCTACCTCCTCTTATTAATGCCTCAAGTACATGAAGCAAGGGAGACAGGCTTACATTTACAGTATATACAGCAGCCCTCACCCTGGGCTCTGGCTGTCAAAGCTGACACCAAGGATGATGGCTTGAGAATATTTTCAACCTGCACAAACATTGACAATCACCCAGTCTCTACTCAATAACAAAAATACTAACAAAAAATTAAAATTAAAGAAAATTAAATACTCAAAAGCACTTCCACACGCTTAAATGTATTAAGCAAATTTAAGTTAAATGAACTGTCAGATAAAATGGTAATTACCTTCCAATGATAGAATATCTTCTGTACAATGGATGCTATTGGATTCAAGCCTATGCCAACTACTTCATTGCCTGAATCCCATTCCCGTGCACATTACCTTTAGATTTAAAACATGCGCTGGTTTTTCGTAACTGTCAATCCAATTAGCTTCTGAGGGCTCTGAATTGTTCTGCTCGCACCACCACAGGCATTGAGTTGTACATCTACCTACTCTTGAATTAACAGAAAACCTCTTCCGAATTGTAAGGTTATTTCCTTAATCTTTCAACTGTCTCCCTGTCACAGCTGGTAGAGCCGCTACCTCACATTTCCAGCCACCCAGTTTTGATCCTAAGCTCGGGTGCTGTCTGTGCGGAGTTTGCATGTCCTCCCTAAGTCCGCGTGGGTTTCAAGTCATCATTTCAAGTCATCATTTCCAGTTCTACCGTCCAGCCCGTATGCTGATATGCCTGCTATTAAAATTGAGGTTGAAGGTGTCAAGAAGTTATTGCTCAACATTAATACCACAAAAGCAATTGGACCAGATCAGATACAGACTCAAGCCCTCAAGATTGCAGCCGAAGAACTGGCTCCAGTTTTGCAGTTCATTTTTCAACAATTCTTTGACTCAGGTGATGTTCCGCTGGATTGAAGGAAGGCCAACATCACTCCTCTCTTTAAGAAGGGTTCAACCACCAACCCAGCGAATTATCGCCCTGTTTCATTAACAAGTATTTGCTGCAAATTGCTGGAGCATTTAATTGATAGTAATCTGATGCGTCACGTGAGCAAACATAATATTCTTGCCCACAACCAACATGCATTTAGGAGGCATAGATCATCTGAGTCTCAGCTTATCCCGACGACAAATGACCTGGCCAAGCACCTTGATGGTAACGTCATCACAGATTTCGTTGTGTTGGACTTTTCGAAAGCATTTGATGTCATCCCACACCAGGGACTGCTTCGGAAGCTTGACTTCTATGGTATTCGTTCTAACACGAAGCGATGGTTAGCACCCAGTGTTGAGTGGTACACCTCAGGGCACAGTACTTGGCCCACATCTGTTTTTGCTTTACATAGATGACATCCATGAAAAAGTCGCAAGCATGACCAGACTATTCGCTGATGATTGTTTGCTGTACCGTCCAATTAAGTCAGCTGATAATGAAGATGCCCTCCAAAAGGATCTCGATACATTGGTTGAGTGGTCACGACAATGGGGCATGCAGTTCAACCCGTCCAAGTGTGAGACCATGTGTGTCAACAGAAAGAGGAATTCAGGCAAAACATCTTACAATATACTTGTTGCCACCCTTGAAGAATCCAAACAAACCAAGTCTCTTGGCATCAAATTGCAGAATGAACTGTGTTGGAATGGTCAGACTCATCATGCAACAGTGAAAGCAAAAGATTTCCTAAATTTTTGGAGGTGCAACTTTCATCATTGTTCAACTTCTGTCAAGGAGAAGCTATACCACCCTCGTTAGACCTCATTTGGACTACGCAGTTGCAGCATGGGACCCATACACAAATAAAAATGTTTCTTCCATCGAACGTGTCCAAAGACAGGCAGCTCGATTTGTTACTAACACCTATGAGAGAGAAGCGAGTGTTACCAAACTTCTGAATTCTCTTGGGTGGAACCCTCTCCAGGACAGACGTTAAGCTCACCATTTGACCTGTTTTTACAAAATGTTAAATGGCCAGCTCAACATAGATTACAAGACCTACGCCAAACCTTTAAGTTTAAATTCCATTTGGAATATTTTGGAGGGCCAAGAAACCAAGAACCAAGACCAAGTCCCTGAATATAGAAATACCTCTGTGAACCAACTCCTGAAAATGTACTTCCACTCGTCCTAATATGTCTTTTAATGGGCTCCATGAGAAGTTGATTGCACTCCATCAAAGGTTGTCCTACAATGCAAGTTATTATTCTTGCTTCCTTTTAGTCATTAAGTGTCCTAGGGTCTGTAGGTTTCTGAAGACTTTAACTATTTTTTTTGCAGTAGTTTAGACGACAGTGGAGGCCAAGTCATTGGGTAATTTGATATCGGAGACTGACAGGTTCTTGATTGGGAAAGGTGTCAAAGGTTACGGGGAGATGGCAGGAGAATGGGGTTGAGAAGGAAAGATACAGTAGATCAGCCATGATCTATGAACCCATGATTAATTAGCTGACACTCCTCCAAAGAGCAGGTCACGAGCACGCTCCCAGACCACTTTCACCAACACCAGATCCGATCAGGATGGTTTACAGACTTCTATAAATTGTAACCAAATGGTCTCCACGCTACTGAATATAACGAATATTTAACTTTTCCTGTTGGTGCTTTGCAATATCATAAAACATGATATTCTATGTATTATTTGCATACATGTCTGGTGGTGCCGTTCCTCTGATATCTGCTCAACCAATATCCAAGATTAATCCATAGTGCATTCAACACAAGTCTGTTGTAGATTATAGTTGCTAAATTGGGTTGTGGCTATCGTTGTGCAGTGTATAAGACCCTGATGGTTGATAAGACCACAACTAAACTACTGTCTTCAGTTTTAGTCATCCTGCTACGGGAAGAATGGCATTAAAAGCCCTGTCCCATGGTATGAGTTAATTCCAAGAGCTCTCCCGAGTTTAAAAAAAAAAACAAACTCAAGGTAAGCACGGAGAATGAACTGTAGCGGGTACGTCAGAGCTCGGGGACGTCTCTTAGCAGCTAGTTATGCTAACGGCAGGTACTCGGGAAGACTCGCTAATGGCAGGTAAGCATGGGAAGACTCGTGAAGATTTTTCAACATGTTGAAAAATGTCCACGAGAGCCCCGAGTACTGACGAGTGGCCATTACCGTAAATCTCCGAGTTCGAATCAGGGCAAACTCAGGAGAGCTCTTGGAATGAACCCGTACCGTGGGACAGGGCTTTAAACTGGAAAGAGTGCAGAGAAGAATTACAAGGACACGAGGGGCTGAGCTATAGGGAGAGGTTAGCTGGCTAGAACTATATTCCTTGGAGCACAGGAGGCTGAGGGGTAATCTTATTGAGGTGAATAAATAGTGAAGGGAATAGATAGGATGAATGTACAAAGTCTTTTACCCAGAGTAAAGGAATCAAAAGTAAGCAGACATAACTTTATGCTGAGGGGGGTGAGATTTAATGAAGGGTGACTTTTTCACTCAGAGGGTGGTGGGTATATGGAACCAATTGCCAGATGACATATGATATTTATAAGATACTTCAACAGGTACATGGATAGGAAAGGTTGAGACGGATCTGGATCAAACTGGGCAAATGGGACTGGTATAGGTGGGGCATCTTGGTTTTTGTCGATTGATATTGCATGTTAACCAATCACACACCAGCCAGCATCTCTAACTACACCCCACTGTAATACTTATACTAATACTATTTCTCAACACCGACAGTTTGAGCAGCCAGGATGTGTTGATAACTAACCATCCTTCATGCTGTTAAGTTTTAGTACTGATTAAAGATGTGTTTGAATCATGTAAAGAGTCAGGAAGTCATTTACATGGTGTCAGAAGTGGGATCCACTCCTTCTGTATAACGGGTTTTGTTTTACCCTTTTGTGAGTTTTTATTTTGCTTTATGATGGCCTCTTCCTGTCAAAAGCCTGACCCTCTCATCTTTGATGTGGATATCAGCGAACGCTGGGCCATGTTTGAAATTGATTACCAACACTACATGAACATTGCACACCGAAATGAACCTGATGGTGTCAAGGCCTCTCTCCGACTCAACCTTACAGGCCCAGATCCAGAACATTCCGTTATGCTCCGGCAGTCCTCGATGCCAACGACCATGTAATAACCGCAGGTGAATCTCCTGATGACCCCAATGTTCTAATGCGTAAATTTAGCCAGATCTGTGACCTGCCCTCAAATCACATTTTGGACAGGGCTAGGTTTTTCTCTCGCCGTCAACTCCCTGGTGAACGAGTAGACTCGTTTATCTCAGATTTAATGTATTTAGCCCAGCGCAGCCGATTCCAAAATATGCCGGTCGATCAGCTGACTGATCAGTTAACAAGGGACATTTTAGTGAATGGCATTACTGACCTAAAGCTCAGATCAGAGCTTCTGAGACGGCCATGGATTTGACTCTAGATGAAGCAGCACACGCATGCAGGACAGCGCAATTCATTGACCCTACAGACAGTTCGGATGAAACCAAAACTATCAATCTGACAGGCTTCACTAGGCAGTGAACCAACACAGATAACAGGCGATTTATGACCCAAGCCAGTCAGGCGGCTCTTGGTGATCCTCAGAAGAAATGCCCAAATTGCAACTATTCACACAGCAGACAATCAGCTTGCCCTGCTTTTGGCAAAGCGTGCAATTACTGTAAAAAGCTAATTAAAGAAGCTCTCAATCTTCCTAACCTTCCGAAAATTGAAGCGGCACATCGAATTCCGAGATTCAAACAAAAATCCTAAACAGGCTCAGAATACACACGTCAGATCATTGTGAAATTACGGGACATTTCTGGTGTGGAAGAGGTTATGAGTTATATCAAATATGGAGTACCATTGAAATACGAGCAGACAACCTTCAAAATATTTAGAGATTACCCCTATGAAGTGGTCCAGAAAAGAAATCAGTTCTACAAGGTAAAGCAAGTGCTCCAAAGCGTGAAGGATGTCAGATATGGAGTCTACTTTCCCGCGAGAATGCGCATTTCTTACAACGATCAGCGAAAATCGTTTACAAATCTGGAGAGCGCATATAAATATGCCTTAACCATCGTGGAAGAGAATAAGTAACTTGAAAAGCTGAACTGTATGGATATTCTCTCTCTTTACTATTTCACCATGAAATGTGTTCAACAGAAGATGGAACTCTCCCTGTATTTAGACTCGACAGCTTATCGAGGAATGTTAATTCAAGGACATACTGGGTTCCAAGTGAAGCGGAAAAAGATAAACACTGAATACAGTGCTTTACAATTTAATCTGAACAGAGCAATTACCGTGGTGTAAAAATTTAACTGAATAACCTAATGTTATAGAAATAATACTTTTAACACTTAAAACATAGAATACTACCATAGAAATTGTAATGAACATTAACCAGATTGGTAGTAAGGGGCTGATTTACAAACTAACATCTATAACTTAATATCATAATAAGTTTTAAGCAGATTCATAAGCACGTTGTGAGGGGGATGACGGGCTCCTGGCTCAGATCCAGAAGCCTGCCCAAGGTAGCCCCTTCAACCAATAGCTGATTATTATTGAGGTAAAAACTGGTGCTTAACACACTGTAGATAAAACGGTTAGATATATTTGGGAATACATATGAAATGGATATATATACTGCAATTAGGTATTATATAGTTGATTTGGAATCGGCTCCGCTCTAGTATGGATATGTTATGACTTATTGAGGGAACGGAGCTATTTGTTTGTTTATTAACATCGACAACGGAAGCCGATATAATGTTTTCTCCCACCAACAGGTGGGCCACTTATTACAGTGCCGACAAGCTCGGTCACTGTATTTTCATTTTTACTATTTTTTTTTACTATCACAATTAATCACATGTGTGTTTTTTTTATTCAAGGATAATCGCAAAAGGAATCCACAAACTGAACTTGGAAGGTTGACTGTTCCCCCATTGCTTAAAGACCTGAGGTACGGATGGACCGCAAGATACATAGGTACTAAACCTAGTCAAAATGCAAGACACTAAACAAAATAAATCAGGAGGAATCTCATTTTGCAGTTGGAATATTAGCGGGGCTAACAAACGTATTAAAAGGGGTAAGATTTTACCACAGCTGAAAGCATTTAAGTCAGATGTTATCTTCCTCCAAGAAACGCATCTTAAAGTTCAAGATCAAGTTAGATTGAGGGCCAACTGGATAGGTCAAACTTTTTATTCGTCATACACGTCAAAATCCAGAGGCACGTCCATCATGATTCGCAAAGGTATACCATTTAAACAGAAAAATACCTTAACAGATAAGGATGGGAGATATTTGATAGTTACTGGTGAGAACATGCAATCCCAATCACATTGATAAATATATATGCGCCTAACTTTGATAATCCGCATTTTTTAAATAAAATTTTGAATATAATTGCAGAATATAATTACCAGAATGTTATAATTGGAGGAGACTTTAACTGTATCTTAGATCCTTCTTTAGATAAATCCAGTCAAAAACAACGAGGTAATACGAAATCTAAAACTAGTGAACTTTTAAACACATATATAAAAAATACAAATATAACCGATGTTTGGAGGATTGCAAATCAGACAGGCAAGGAATATTTGTTTTATTCACATGTACACAAGACTTATTCACGTATAGATTATTTCCTGGTAGACACAAAATTAATTCCGTATACTCTTAACCCAAAATACCACACAAACACGATTTCAGATCATTCCCCCCCTAACCTTTTTTTAAAAATAGAAGGCATGTCTAAGAATACATCGTTTTGGAGGTATAACCCCCAAATTTTAAAAGACCCGCAAGGGAGTATATATCTAAGACAGCAAATGGATCTTTTTTTTGAAATAAATAATACGCCATACACACCACCTACATTATTATGGGAATCTTTCAAAGCTTTTATTAGAGGTGTTATAATCTCATACCAAGCCTTTCAGAATAAAAAAAATAAGAATGAACAACGGCAGCTAGAGGAACAAATTAGACAATTGGATATAGATAATGCTAAAGACACGTCCATGGATAAACACAATAAAATATTAATACTAAAATTCAAATTAAATAAATTGCTATCAGAGAAAGTTATAAGATTATTCCAAATTACAAGACAGGAACAGTTTGAATTTGGGGAGAAGCCTCAAACTTCTTGCACGCCAATTAAAAAACCGAGAAAAGGAACACACGATTTCAAAGATTAAATCAGAGGGGAAGTATTAACATTACCGAATGAAATTAATAAAAGATTTGTGCAATTTTATGAGAATTTGTATACATCCAAAATGACAACAGACACCAACACAGTCACTGAGTTTCTGGATAATTGCAATCTTCCCAAACTAGAATTGCAGGAACAGGAGGAATTGGGAGCACAAATCTAAAATAAATAGAAGAAACAATATTCTCATTAAAAAATGGAAAAACACCAGGTCCCGACAGATTTAGTAATGAATTCTATAAAAGTTTTTACGACATATTTAATCCTCTTCCACAGAGAATGTACACACACACTTTCAGAGAACAATTACCTGATACACTAGCAGAATCTACGATTACATTAATACTTAAGAAAGATAAAGATGAGGAAGAACCTGGATCCTATAGAGCTATCGCGTTGTTAAATACAGATCAAAAAAATTAGCAAAAATATTAGCAAGAAGATTAAGTTCGCCATTAAACTAATACATCTGGATCAAACGGGGTTTATCCCTAGGACACATTCATTTAATAATTTGGGACATCTGCTTAATATAATGCACTCACACCAAACCAAAGATCCAAATCTCGCAATTATTTCGCTGGATGCAGAGAAAGCATTCGATCAGGTCGAATGGAAGTATATGGTTAAGGTATTGCAAAATTTTCAACTGGGAGAGAATTTCATTCAATGGAATAAATTAATATATAATAAGCCAACGGCCAGAATATTAACTAATAATATTTTATCCACGAAATTTCAATTCTCAAGGGGTAATAGACAAGGTTGTTCATTATCACCATTGTTATTTGCCCTCATAATTGAACCACTAGCGGAAATAATTAAAACTCATCCGAATAGCCATGGATATAAGACAAAATATTCAAACAATAAAATGTCATTATACGCTGATGATGTACTTTTGTACATCACAAAGCCTCATATCACTATACCCAACATTTTAAATTTAATTGAGGATTTCGGTTCATTTTCAGGTTACAGAATAAACTGGAATAAAAGTGAAATCATGTCAATAAAACCGAAAGATTCTACACATCTCATACAATTTCCTTTTAAAATAACTGGGGGAAAATTTAAATACTTGGGCATTGAAATTACAGAAGATATCAAGACATGTTCAAAGCAAACTATAACCCTCTACTTAAGAAATTACATAATTTAATTAAATTCTGTAAAACGCTCCCGATATCCTTAATAGATCGAATAAACGCCATAAAAATGATTTTTCTACCATAAATTCTATACTTTTTCCAATCAATCCCACTATATCTACCCACAATGTTTTTTTAAAAATTGGACTCAGATATTACAAATTTTATTTGGGATTATAAGACCCATAGAATACAAAGACCACACCTGAATAAACCCGAAGTAGTAGGGGGATTAGCACTCCCTAATTTTATGTATTATTATTGGTTGGTAAATATTAGAAATATGATTCAATTGTTGGATAATTCTCTTCATCAACCGGAATGGATCATTATGGAGAAAGAGGACTGCTCCCTCTTTAATATTGGTGCGAATCTTCTTTCACCAATGACGGTGAATAATACAAATTACAACAAAAACCCAATTGTACATAGTACAATCAGAATTTAACCATATAACAAATACAGCATGGAAACAGGCCCTCTCGGCCCTTCCAGTCCGTGCCGATCATTTGTTTTCCCCTAGTCCCATCTACCTGCACTCAGACCATACCCCTCCATTCCCTTCCCGTCCATATACCTATCCACTTTACTTTTAAATGTTAAAATCGATCCTGCCTCCACCACTTCTGCTGGAAGCTCATTCCACGCAGCCACCACCCTCTGAGTAAAGAAGTTCCCCCTCACGTTACCCCTAAACCTCCGTCCTTTTTTCGCATGTCATGCCCTCTTGTTTGAATCTTCCCTACCCTCAATGGGAAAAGCTTATCCACGTCAACTCTGTCTATCCCTTTCATCATTTTAAAGACCTCAATCAAGTCCCCCCTTAACCTTCTGCGCTCCAAAGAATAAAGACCTAACTTGTTCAACCTTTCTCTGTAACATAGTTGCTGGAACCCAGGCAACATTCTAGTAAATCTCCTCTGTACTCTCTCTATTTTGTTGACATCCTTCCTATAATTAGGCGACCAAAATTGTACACCATACTCCAGAATTGGTCTTACCAATCCCTTGTACAATTTTAACATTACTTCCCTACCCCTATATTAAATGCTCTGATTTATAAAGGCAAGCACACCAAAGGCTTCCTTTACCACCCCATCTACATGCGATTCCACCTTCAGGGAACTATGCACAGTTATTCCTAGATCTCTCTGTTCCACACCATTCCTCAATTCCCTACCATTTACCATGTACGTCCTATTTTGATTTGTCCTGCCAAGATGTAGCACTTCACACTTATCAGCTTTAAACTCCATCTGCCATCTTTCAGCCCACTTTTCCATATGGCCCAAATCTCTCTGTAGACTTTGAAAATCTACTTCATTATCCAGAACACCACCTATCTTAGTATCATCTGCACACCTACCTATCCAATTTTCCACCCCATCATCCAGATCATTGATGTTCATGACAAACAACAGTGGACCCAACACAGATCCCTGAGGCACCCCACTGGTCACCGGCTTCCAACCTGACAAACAGCCATCCACCATTACTCTCTGACATCTCCTATTCAGCCACTGTTGAATCCATCTTGCTACTCCGCCATTAACACCCAAAGATTGAACCTTCTTAACCAACCTTCCATGGGGAACCTTGTCAAAGGCCTTACTGAAATCCATATAAACAACATCCACTGCTTTACCCTCATCAATTTCCCTAGTAACCGCTTCAAAAAATTCAAGGAGGTTTGTCAAACATGACCTTCCAGGCACAAATCCATGTTGACTGTTCCTGATCAGACCCTGTTTATCCAGATGCTTATATATATTATCTCTAAGTATCCTTTCCATTAATTTACCCACCACTGACGTCAAACTAACAGGTCTATAATTGCTAGGTTTAATCTTTGAACCCTTTTTAAACAATGGAACAACATGCGCAGTACGCTACTCCTCCGGCACTATTCCCGTTTCCAATGATATTTGAAATATTTCTGTCATAGCTCCTGCTATTTCTACACTAACTTCCCTTAATGTCCTAGGGAATATTCTGTCAGGACCTGGAGACTTATCCACTTTTATATTTTTCAAAAGTGTCAGTACTTCCTCCTCTTTGAATCTCATAGTTTCCACAGCTACTTTACTTTTTTCCCTTATCTCACAAAGTTCAATATCCTTCTCCTTGGTGAATACTGAAGAAAAGAAATTGTTCAATATCTCCCCCATCTCTTTTGGCTCTGCAGATAGCTGTCCATTCTGTCTCTCTAATAGTCCGATTTTATCCCTCGTTATCCTTTTGCTATTAATATAGCTGTAGAAACCCTTTGGATTTACATTTGGAAACAAATAAAATACAATTTAGAAATGTAGAAACTTATCTCTCCTATCTCCTATTGCTGCTGAATTATACCTAACAATAGAAGGTCGAACTAAGCATAAACCAATGAAAGGTGGAAAGAATACCACAAAGCTCAATGACACATTTTAATACAATTTAAAATTATAATAGATAACAATGTAGTAATGTTTCACCAATTTGTGATAAATGCCACTGTCAAGAAACTATAGCGCACATGTACAAAAATTCAAAGGTTTGGATTGAAATCTTTGAAAACTAACTGCAAGCAAAAAAATGACGAGCCACTGATCAAGGACAAATCCACTCTACATTTTTGGAAGGGAGGTTCTGCGACCTTTGGGCAAAACCAACTTGAAATGTGTGCTAAAAAAAAAACAATGAGGAATTTTACCTTCTATGTTTTGAACTTTAATTCAGTTACTCTGCTTGGCAATCGGGCCTGTCAGGAACTGGGGCTGATCTCCTTTGACAAAACGGTCCACAAGCTGCAAATTTCCCTGGACCCGCTGAGTGAATTCCCTGATCTTTTCGACAATAACCTGGGTAAATTGCCCGTGACTTACAAGATTATTATCGACCCCGAAGTGACACCCGTATCCAACCTCCACGCCGATTGTCATTTGCCATGACTGCCAGGGTTCACCCTGCGCTGAAGGACGTGGCCACCACAGGCATAATTGAAGCAGTCAGCGACCCCACCGACTTAGTCTCAACCATGATTGCCACAGTCAAGAAGGGAAAAAATGAAATCCGTTTGTGCTTCAACTCGAAAGAACTGAATACTGCCATTAAGCACCCACACCATCCTATGAAGACTGTCGAGGATGTTGCAGCAAAGGTCGGAACGGCCACCTTATTTTCTGTCCTCGATGCAAAGAACTCTTTCTGGCAGATACCGCTGGACAAGGAGTCATCAAACCTCACCACATTTGCCACCCCATTCGGCAAATACAAGTTTCTGAGACTACCATTCTGAATCAACTCTGCCAGTGAAGTCTTCTAAAGAACTATGGAGCTATTATTCGAGGACCTGCCTTGTGCCATCATTGTCGATGATATCCTAGTGTATGGTAAAGATGCAACGGAGCACGATCACAATCTCAGGCTCATCTTGGATCGCGCACGCAAGATCAACCTCAAGCTCAATCCTCACAAGTGCAAGTTCCGGGTTCCAGAGGTTTCCTACGCGGCCACATCTTCACTCCTAAGGGTCTCAAACCCGATCCGAAGAAGGCTACTGCCATCACAGAAATGCCTGCCCCCACAGACGTGAAAGGCCTGCAGCGTTTTCTGGGCATGGTAAACTATCTCGGCAAGTTCATACCAAACCTCAGTGAATTAAGCTCCACACTGCGGGAGCTGACAAAAAAGGACACAGCATGGTCATGGCTCCAGCAACATCAGATTGCTTTCGATATCTTAAAGTCAAAACTGACCAGTGCACCGACTCTAATGTTTTTCGACCTGAAACGTCCGGTGATGATCACCTGCGTTGCTTCGAAATTCGGGTTCGGCGCAGCCTGCTTGCAGCCATCTGCCGAGGGCACTCCACTACCTGTCTCGTATGCCTCTCGCACCATGACCGACACGGAGCAGCACTACACGCAAATCGAAAAGGAACTGTTGGCCGTCATTTTTGCTTGCTCCAAATTCCATGACTTCATCTTTGGCAACACCTTCACAGTCGAGACGGACTACCAACCACTGGTGACAATCCTGAACAAGCCCATCCACGCCGCGCCAGCTCGTTTGCAGCGTATGATGATGCAGCTGCAGCGGTACGATTTATCTATTACCTAAACTAAGGGTAAGGACGTACACGTCGCTGACACTCTCTCCCGTGCACCTCGGGCATCTTGCGAACAACATCCCAATGAACAGGAAAATTTCACGGTTCTCGGTGTCGACTTCCTCTCCAGCAAGCAACTGTGCACCTTGGCTGCGCACACCGCCACAGACGACACGCTTCAAATCCTTTCCTCCATCATCAAAACAGGCTGGCCAGACAGACAATCCAACACGCCCACAGAGGTGCAGCCTTTCTTCCTGGTCCACGAGTGATGAACTGGTAGTCCAGGATGGGGTTGTCGTCAAGGGTCACAAAGTGGTGATACCCTCATCGCTACAAGATGTATACTTCAAAGAGGCACACAGCGGTCACCAAGGAGCTGACGCCTCACTGGCACGCGCCCGTAGCCTGTTTTACTGGCCGGGAATGGCCAGCTACATCCGGGACCGCATAGCCTCCTGCCCCGCTTGCAACAGCCTTGCGCCTCATCAGCAGCGGCAGCCCCTTCTGCAACAACCTCCACCAGCTCTGCCCTGGCCATCGCTGGCGGCGGACATTTTCGAATGGTGCGGGAAGCACTACCTCGTTCTAGTCGACTCCTTTTTTAATTGGTTTGAACTAGACCAACTGACCTCCCTCACATCGGAGATGGTCATCCAGAATCTGAAAAGACACTTCTCTACCTTTGGCGCTGCCGTCAGCCTGAGAACCGACAACGGTCAGCAGTTCACCAGCCACATGTTCAAGCTTTTCGCAGACCGATGGAACTTCCAGCACGTCACGAGCAGTCCCGAGTATCCACAGAGTAATGGTCTCGCTGAACGCGCTGTCAGAAGTGCCAAACACTTGCTGGAGCGAGCACGGATTTCAAAGTCAGACGTTTATCTCGATCTCCTGAATCTCAGAAATGTTGCCAGGGAAGGAACCCTGAGATCGCCAGCACAGCGACTGATGTCGAGATTGACGAGGCCTCCGGTACCCCATCGCACAACAGCAACTGGTTCCTCAGGTGCTGAAGCCTGCCACTATCCAGAAACGTCTACAAGAGAAGCACGATATCCAGAAATGGTCACACGACAGTTCCAGCAGACCACTCAGGCCTTTACTTCCGGGTCAGGTCGTCCGTCTACGAACATCAACTGGACATTCCCGTCTGGGCACCGTGGTCAACCCAACTGACGAGCCACGGTCTTACCTGGTAGACTGTGAGGGAGCGGTGTACCGGAGAAGTCAACAACACCTGCTTAATGTGAGGGAGCCTCAACCACCGCCTGCTGGTCCCTATGCTCCACCGCTCCAGTTCCAGCCGCCTTTTGCAATGTCTCCCACCCGTCCCCGCATGCCTTGCACCCCTCCACGTCCCGCGGTCTCCACTAACCATGGGGCCACTCCCACCGCATGTTTCCCCTTTTGGTCACCAAAGGCCTCCATCACTATTCTCGCCTCCAGGATCTCCGTCTCATCTTTCAAGTGAGGGAGGGGAGGGTTTGGTCCGCATGCGCTCGGGCCATGTTAGTAGACCACCAGACAGATATGGCGAGTATGTTTAACCCCATGGCATGATTGCCCTTTCACATTTAACCTTTGTGGGGAAGGATGTAGATTGATGCTGCATGTTAACCAATCACACACCAGCCAGCATCTCTAACTCCACCCCACTGTAATATTTATACTATTTCTCAACACTGACAGTTTGAGCAGCCATGATGTGTTGATAACTAACCATCCTTCATGCTGTTAAGTTTTAGTACTGATTAAAGATGTGTTTGAATCATGTACTGAGTCTGGAAGTCATTTAAAGTTGTCATGGAAGATTTGGGCTGAAGGGCCTGGTGTACAACTCTGGTTGCTGGGAAGAAGCTGTTCTAGAACCTGGAGGTCAATGTTTTAAGGGTTCTGGTAATATCTATTGCATTATATCATTCGTTTCTTTATGTTTTCCTACCGATTTGAAGATTACAAACTATTTTTTTCATTAAAAAGACAAAAAGTTCTGGAGTAACTCAGTGGGTCAGGCAACATCCCTGGAGAAATGGATAAGTGACGTTTCGGCTCGGGATCCTTCTTCAGATGCTGAAGATCCAAAGAATCGTCCCAACCCTAACATCACTTATCCATGTTCTCCAGGGATGCTGCCGGACCTGCTGAGTTTCTCCAGCACTTTGTGTCAACTTTGTTATAAACCAGCGTCTGTAGTTCTATGTTTCTACATGCTGCTTGACCTGCTGAGTTACTCAGCACTTTGTGTCTATTTATTGCAAACCAGCATCCTGCAGTTCCTTATTTCTACATTCTAATAATTTTTCGTAATTTTTCATAATTATGTTTTAGTTTAGTTGGTGGCTAGTTTGGTTTTATTTTAAAAAGTAACTCATTTTGCAAGTTGAATGTGTGTAGTTAAGGAATCAATATCAGTAAACCCATCCATTTTCAATTCCAAAATTCAATACTTAATTTTCTTCATTGAATTACCGTTGTTCTGATGACCTATATTTTACTCGGTTACATTTTCAAATGGCATATTTGCAAGCCACAGACCGTAGTCTCCAGTGTTGGACTTGCATAGCCCTTCCTCAAAAATAATCCGATGCTTCCGTCAATGCTGACAGGTGAGCAATCATCCATATTAATTCCATCTTCCATCACTTGCCCCATAGCCATCTATGCCCAGGTGCTTTAAGCAAGGATTTGTGTAGGCGATGAAACAAGAGAGTGTAACAAAGCGTGAACCTATTAGCTTTAGGCTTCAGAGATTTTATTTTTGTTGGATAAAATTTCACCCTCTTCAGGATTGATTGTTGGAGAGTCTGACAACTAATAACGTTAATAACAAAACACCCAGGAATGAAGGAGATTGCGTATAGTGGTGCACACTACCCAGTCCATCACGGGTACTGACCTATCCACCATCAAAGGGGCCCATGGGAGGAGCTGCCTCAAAATGGCAGCCAGCATCATGAAGGACATATGCCACCCTGACCACGCTCTCATTTCACTCCTGCCATCGGGAAGAAGTTATAGGAGTCTGAAAATTGTAACGTCCAGGTGCAGGAACAGCTTCCTCACAACAACTTTCAAGCTATTGTACGCCACAAACTCCAAACTACAAACTGCTCTGGTTTCACTGGAGACTACTGGCTTTGTTGTGTTTTTGCACTATGTATATTTTTTAGTTTATTTAACTTTTTGTTGCTGATTATAGTATCTACTGAGCACTGTGTTTACATACCTGTTGTGCTACTGCAAGTAAGAATTTCATTGTTCAATTTTGGGACATAGAACGATACAACACTCTTGACTCTTGACTAATAGATTTTTTAGAGATACAGTGTGGAAACAGACCCTTTGGCCCACCGTTCCGTGGCGCTGTGAGGCAGAAGCTCTACTGCTGTTCCACTGTGCCGTCCCTATTGACGTTAGGAAGAGAGGTGATGATGAGGTGAAGCTGAATGTTGCAGTAAATGTTCCTGTGATTTGGCGTACAATGTGTACATGGATTATAGGGGATTTTTTTTTGTAGGCCCTTTTATCTCATTGTTGATAGGAAACGGTGTACTGCCCTAATCTTGTCTTGAGACAAACACCAGGGCTGAGGTCCAATGGTAGTAGGTGGCAGCTTGAGAATGTTAAAGACTTTTTCCTGCACTTCCAAAGGTCCTTAACCTGCAAATGCAGTGTTCAGTCCATGGTCGGAAAGTCTGTTTTATAAACGTAAGGAACTGCTGGAACATACACACGAAGCTTAGGAGCTTAATTCTTCAGACAATAACTATTTTGGCTGAGCTTAGTTCAGAGATACAGCATGGAAACAGGCCCTTCGGCCCACGCCGTACATCAATCACCCATGCACACTAGTTCTTTCTTATCCCACGTCTGATCCACTCCTTACACACTAGGGGCAATTAACCCACGAACCTGCACATCTTTGGGATGTGGGAGGAAGCCGGAGCACCCAGAGGAAACCCACATGGTCCCAGGCGAGAATGTGTAAACTCCACACACCCATGTCTCTGGCACTACGAGGCAGCAGCTCTACCAGCTGCGCCACTATGCCGCCTTAGAATATTCCCAAAGTAATTTCTCAGCTTTACAAGCTCTTAAAACTTTACAATCTTTCAAGGTAGATTTATGCACGCGAGAGAGATGGAGAGAATAGGGATGGCAAGAGAGTGCTTTAGGATGTCGTTCAAGGCAATTCCCTTCATCAAAACTGTTTATAATTCACGTGGAAGGGAAAAGTCAATGAACACTGGAAGCGAAGAGTTAGATTGACAGATTGAATGAATACAACTTAACATGAAACCCACACGTGCATATGAATTTTCTCTGCATGAAGTCGAGAAAATGAAGTAGGAAAATGCCTTCAATTTTAGCCACAATTTTGTTTCATTGGGAGTATTTTCGCAGCTTATTGATAAAGACAGATAGAGGCCAAATATGCCATGAAGTCTACCCCACATTATGATGGCTTATCTATCACAACTAAAGTATCCATCCCATTCCCTCAGCACATTACACTAGTAGCCACGTGATCTTATTTACGAGGTGCCTCACACACAAAATGTATTCCTATTCTTATGCAGACTGAATTCACATTTCTGATAATCCTGAATCTGCTCAACTGGTAAAAATCTAACAGGGGCATTCGAGAGCCTTCATTACTCCATTGACCCCTGTCCAAGTCGACATCCTTTAAAGTAAATAGACTAAGATGATTCAGCCCGAAAGTAATTTACAATGAACAAAATGCTTTTTAAGTGCAATAACCATAGTACTGTTGAAAATATTGTATAATTAATTGCTGGTTTTCAAGGTGACATGTCTGAATTTGTAAGCATCCACTCATAAGCAAGACTCTTTCAGTAATTGCCTCTTGCACCCAGTGAACTGCCTTTACACTGTTCAACATAGAACGTGGGACATTACAGCAGAGGAACAGGCCCTTCGGCCCACAATGTCTGTGCTGACATGATGACAAGGCCAACTCTTATCTGCTTGCACATAATACACATCTTTCCATACCCTGCATATCCACGTGCCTATCCCAAATTCTATTAAATGCCACAGTCATGTCTTCCTCTGCCACCACCCATGGCAGCACGTTCCAGGCACTCGCCATTCATTCCATGTGTAAAAAAAGCATTGCCCTGCACATCTCCTTTAAACTTTGCCTCTCTCACCTTAAACCTACGCCCTCTAGTATTTGGCTGTTCAATGTTACAACTCATCTAAACGTCGAGTTAAATTTGAAATCCTTTCTCCGCTGCAAGACCATTAGTAATCTGTGCCATTTCATAAACTGAAGGGAAACAGAATGAGCAACAAGAATGCAAGAAAGCAGGTGCCAATTTTTAATACAAATCTGTATGTTCAATCAATGCATGTCATTGTAACACATTTTAAGGGCTTGATGCGAAATATGCAGCAAATATAGCCAACTGCAATGGAAAATACATTACCTGAGATACTGTTCACTAACTGGATGAAAAGCTTAATGGAGACACAAGAAACTGCAGATGCTTGAATCTGCAGAGAAACTCAAAGTACTGGAGTAACTCAGCAGGTCAGGCCGCAACTGTGGAGCAATGGACAGACGTTTCGGGTTGAGACCCTTCTTCAGACTGATTATTGTAAGAGGGAGAAAGCTGGAAAGTGGTGGGAACAGGACAACTCCAGGCAAAACCGAGGTACAGTGAAAAGCTTCTGTTGCATGCGAACCAGTCAGCAGAAAGGCAATACATCATTACAATCGAGCCATCCATAGTGTACAGATGTAGGATAAAGGGAATAACATTTAGTGCTAGATAAAGTCCAGTAAAGTCCAAGTAAAGATAGTCCAAGGGTCTCCAATGAGGGCCACTCACTAGAGGCTTTTGGATAGGCAGATGGAAATGCAGGAAATGGAGAGATATGGGTCATGTACAGGCTGATGAGGTCAGTTTAGCCTGGCATTGTGTTCGCCACAGAGATTGTGGGCCAAAGGGCCCATTCGTGTGCTGTACTATGTTCTATGTTCTATGAAACGTTGCCCATCCATGTCCTCCACAGACGCTGCCTGACTAATTGAGTTATTCCTGCACTTTGTGTCCTACTCAAGTCTCAAAATGGTGCCGGGTAAATTACTTCCCCCTGTACCACTTCGACACTTTAAGCCCAGTGATGCAGGATTAGATTATTCAGTAGCACTTAGTTCTTAAGGCCTCGGGGTTTACGTGGTAGATTTGGGACCAAAGCAGATATCAGCCTGCCGTGTAATAACTGATTAACATATCTCGATGAGCTCAAGAGAATTTCCAACCAAATGATCCTTGGTTTTAATTAAGTAAAATGAAAACAACTAATAGTTTCAAATCTGGTCAAAGTCAATTAATCTGCAAGCACCATTCAATGACATTCAATTCTTGAATAAGTGCAATAATTTAAAATAAGAGATATTTTAGCCATATGCATTGTTACCTTGGATTTAACTTTGCATTTATTATAATTCACAGCACCCAACGGATTTTGACATGATTAATGATATCCTTCAATACACATCTTTTATAATGATCACACTGTCGCAGTAATGTAATGATGCGCCCATCTGAAGTATCCTGAAAGATTAGATAAGTCATTAAATTTCTGTGATGTTTTTTCAGCTGTGAAAATGGGAGTCCACAAGAATAGAATTTAAAATAAATTCTACTCTTTTCACCAAGTTGAAGTAATTCAATTTTGAAAACTATTACTTTGTGCTTGACTAATCTTCTGGAATTTTTTCAGGATGTGGCAAGTAAAATGGATGAAGGAGAGCCAGTGGATGTAGTACATCTGGACTTTCAGAAAGACTTTGGTAAGTTCCCACACAGGACATTATTTGGCAAAATTTTAGAGCACATGGTATTGGGGTAGGGTATTGACATGGATAGAAAATTGGTTGGCAGACAGGAAACAAAGGGTAGGAACAAACGCGTCCCTGTCAGAATGGCAGGCAATGGCGAGTGGAGTGCCGCAAGGCTCGGTGCTGCGGCCGCAACTATTTACACTATATATTAATTATTTAGATGCTGGGATTAAAAGTAACACTAGCAAATTTGCAGATGACACAAAGCTGGGCAGCAGTGTGAACTGTGAGGTGGATGCTCGGAGGTTGCAGGGTGACTTGGACAGGTTGAGTGAGTGAGCAGATGCATGGCAGATGCAGAGTAATGTAGATAAATGTGAGGTTATCCATTTAGGTGGCAAGAACAAGGAGACGGATTATTATCTCAATGGTGACAGATTAGGAAAAAGGGAAGTGCAACGAGATTTGGGAGCCCTTGTACACCAGTCACTGAAAAGTAAACATGCAGGTACAGCAGGCAGTGAAGAAAGCTAATGGCATGTTGGCCTTCATAACGAGAGCATTTGAGTATAGGAGTAAAGAGGTCCTTCTGCAGTTGTACAGGGCCCTGATGAGACCACATCTGGAGTATTGTGTGCAGTTTTGGTCTCCTTATTTGAGGAAGGACATCCTTGCTATTGAGGCAGTGCAGTGTAGGTTCATGAGATTAATTCCCAGGATGGCGAGACTCATATGCGGAAAGAATGGAAAGACTGGGCTTGTATTCACTGGAATTTAGAAAGATGAGAGAGGATCTGAAAGAAACATATAACATTTTAAAAAGACCTGGACAAGCTAGATGCAGGAAAAATGTTCCCAATGTCGGGGGAGTCCAGAACCAGGGGCCACAGTTGAAGAATAAAGAGGAGGCCATTTAAAACTGAGATGGGAATAAGCTTTTTCACCCAGAAGGCAGTGGAGGCCAATTCACTGGATGAATTTAAAAGAGAGTTAGAAAGAGCTCTAGGGGCGAGCGGAATCAAGGAATGTGGGGTGAAGGCAGGCACGGGTTACTGATTGTGGATGATCACAATGAAGGCAGTGCTCTCGTGGATTTGGAAGCAACAGCAACAAAGAGAAGCAGGAGAAAACACTGATTGGCTCTAGCCCGAGTGGGAGGAGAGTTAGAAGTGAGTCAGAGGGTGAAAATAGTTGAAAAGGAGAGGCAAAGCACAGGCAGACTTTACTCAGAGCTCCCGTGGATTTGGAAGCAACAGCAACAAAGAGAAGCAGGAGAAAACACTGATTGGCTCTAGCCCGAGTAGGAGGAGAGTTGAGAAAACAGTTGAAAACTGAGGAATTAGGTTTGTAAACTGGTAAATTAGGCAATTTATCAGTCAATATAAGCAAGACAGCTCTTAGGGAGCGGCCTTGTGAGGGAAGTGCCCAGTGAGTAAAGTGAGTCTTTGATTCGAGAGTCTTCGGCGAGGAGAGGAGACTACGCAAAACGTTGGAGAGGGAGAGTTGAAAGAAGGAGATGTCAAACAAGCTGATTCAGTGTGATGCTTGCAGTATGTGGGAGGTCAAGGACACTGCTGGTGCCTCTGGCTGCTACAAATGTGAGAAGTGCATCCAGGTACAGCTCCTGAAGGACCGTGTTGGGGAATTGCAGAAGCAAGTGGATGACCTCGGGTTCGTCCGAGAAACTGAGTCGTTCCTCGACAAGTCCTACAGTGAGATTATTACACCTAAGGTACTGGAAGGGAAAAAGTGGGTGACGGTGAGAAAGGAAGGGAAACTTGGAATGCAAAGGTCCCCGGGCGTTGTACCCCTTGTGAACAGGTTCACCCACTTAGAAGCTGTCGGGACAGAAGACGTTAAAACACTGAGCGGCGGACTGGCTTGCGAAGCCAACGTCAGGCCATTGTAGTTGGAGACTCCATTGTGAGAGGTATGGACAGGGGTTTCTGCGGCAACAGACGGGATTCGAGGATGGTGTGCTGCCTTCCTGGTGCTAGGATCCAAGATGTCCCGGACAGAGAATCCTCAAGGGCGAAGATGAACAGCCGGAAGTGGTAGTGCATGTCGGCACAAACGATGTCGGAAAGAAGGGGATGAATATTCTGCAGTGTGACTTTAGAGAGCTCGTAAAAATGCTGAAAAGCAGGACCTCCAGGGTTGTTATCTCCGGTTTGCTTCCAGTTCCTCGTGCTGGTGAGAGCAGGAACAGGGAGATACGGGACCTGAATGTGTGGCTGAGTAACTGGTGCAGGGGGCAGGGATTTAGATTCTTAGATCACTGGGATCTGTTTTGGAGTAAGGGGGAACTGTACAAAGGGGACGGATTGCATCTTAACTGGTGGGGGACCAGCATCCTGGCAGGCAGGTTTGCCACTGCTACACGGGTGGTTTTAAACTGAATAAGGGGGCTGGGGTGTCAAATGAGATAGTCAAGGATGGAGTTAAAGGGAAAGAGAGTAAAGGGATGGTTAATGACCCTCAGAATTAACGGGAAAGGAAGCTCACAAAGGGATAGGAGAGTATGGCCAAGTGTAATAGGGATCAATGTGAAAGGTGAGATGCGTAAGGAATTAAAAGTATTGTATATGAATGCACGAAGTATAAGAAGTAAAGTAGATGAGCTTGAGGCTCAGTTAGCGGTTGGTAGATATGACATTGTGGGGATTACTGAGACGTGGCTGCAGGAGGATCGGGCCTGGGAACGTATATTCAGGGTTATACATCCTATAGAAAGGACAGGCAGGTGGGCAGAGGAGGGGGGGTAGCTCTGCTGGTGAGGGATGGAATTCAGTCCCTTGCGAGGGAAGACATACAGACTGACGAGGTAGAGTCACTGTGGATTGAGTTGAGGATTGTACAGGCAAGAAGACACTAATTGGTGTTATTTACAGACCCCCAAATAGTAGCCCGGATGTAGGGTGTAAGTTGCAGTAGGAGTTAAAACTGGCATGTAACAAAGGTAATGCCACTGTGGTGATGGGGGATTTCAATATGCAGGTAGACTGGGAGAATCAGGTTGGTTCAGGACCCCAAGAAAGAGAGTTTGCAGAATGCCTCCGAGATGGATTCTTAGAGCAGCTTGTAATGGAGCCGACCAGAGAAAAGGCAATTCTGGATTTTGTGTTGTCCAATGAACCAGATATGATAAGAGAACTAGAGGTAAAGGAACCGCTTGGAGGTAGTGATCATAATATGATTAGTTTTAATCTGCAATTTGAGAAGGAGAACGTTAAATCGGAAGTGGCTGTGATGCAGTTGAACAAAGGGGACTATGAAGGCATGAGAGGGGAGCTGGCCAAAGTAGACTGGAAAGGGATCCTAGCAGGAATGACGGTGGAACAGCAATGGCAGGAATTTCTGGGCATAATCAGGAAGACGCAGGATAATTTCAAAAAGGAAGATAGATTCTAAGGGGAGTAGAAGGCAACCGTGGCTGACTAGAGAAGTTAGGGATAGAATAAAACTTAAAGAAAAGATGTATAACACAATAAAGAGTAGCCGGAAGGCAGAGGATTGGGAAACTTTCATAGGACAATGGAAAGAAACAAAACGGGCAATACGGGCTGAAATGATGAAGTGTGAGGGGAAGCTGGCCAGGAATATAAAGAAGGACAGTAAAAGCTTCTTTAGATATGTTAAGGGAAAAAGAGTAACAAAGTCAAATGTGGGTCACCTTGAAGGCAGACACGGGTGAAATAATTATGGGCAACAAGGAAATGGCAGAAGAGTTGAATAGCTACTTCGGATCTGTCTTCACTAAGGAGGACACAAACAATCTCCCAGATCTACTGGAGGACAGAAGATCTAAGGGGGTAGAGGAACTGAAAGACATTTTCATTAAGCGAGAAATAGTATTGGGTAGGCTAATGGGACTGAAGGATGATAAATCCCCTGGGCCTGATGGTCTGCATCCCAGGGTCCTCAGGGAGGTGGCTCTAGAAATAGTGGACACATTGGTGATCATTTTCCAATGTTCAATAGATTCAGGATCAGTTCCTGTGGATTGTAGGATAGCTAATTTTTTCCCACTTTTCAAGAAAGGAGCGAGAGAGAAAACGGGGAATTACAGACCAGTTAGCCTGACTTCGGTGGTGGGAAAGATGCTGGAGTCAATTATTAAAGAGGTAATAATGGAGCATTTGGATAGCAGTAAAAGGATTAGTCCAAGTCAACATGGATTTATGAAAGGGACATCTTGCTTGACTAATCTTCTGGAATTTTTTGAGGATGTGACAAGTAAAATGGATGAAGGGGTGCCAGTGGATGTAGTGTATCTAGACTTTCCAAAAGCCTTTGATAAGATGGTCCGACTGGTGATTAGGACATGGGAGACTGGTGACTAAAATTAGAGCACATGGTATTGGGGGTAGGGTGTTGACATGGATAGAAAATTGGTTGGCAGAGGAAGCAAAGAGTAGGAGTGAACGGGTCCTTTTCAGAATGGCAGGCAGTGGCGAGTGGAGTGCCGCAAGGCTCGGTGTTGGGGCCGCAACTGTTTACCATATATATATAAATGATTTGGAAGAGGGAATTAGGAGCAACACTAGCAAGTTTGCGGATGACACAAAGCGGGGTGGCAGTGTGAACTGTGAAGAGGATGTTAGGAGGTTGCAGGGGGACCTGGACAGGTTGAGTGAGTGGACAGATGCGTGGCAGATGCAGTATAATATAGATAAATGTGAGGTTATCCACTTTGGCGGCAAAAACAAGGGGGCAGATTATTATCTCAATGGGGTCAGGTTAAGTAAGTGGGAGGTACAGCGAGACCTGGGTGTCCTTGTACACCAGTCACTGAAAGTTGGCGTGCAGGTACAGCAGGCAGTGAAGAAAGTTAATGGAATGTTGGCCTTCATAACAAGAGGATTTCAGTACAGGAGTAAAGAGGTTCTTCTGCAGTTGTATAGGGCTCTGGTGAGGCCACATCTGGAGTATTGTGTACAGTTTTGGTCTCCTAATTTGAGGAAGGACATCCTTGAGGCAGTGCAGCATAGGTTCACGAGATTGATCCCTGGGATGGTGGGACTGTCATATGAGGTAAGATTGAAAAGACTAGGCTTGTATTCACTGGAGTTTAGAAGGATGAGGGGGGATCTTATAGAAACATATAAAATTATAAGAGGAGGACTGGACAAGCTAGATGCAGGAAAAATGTTCCCAATGTTGGGTGAGTCCAGAACCAGGGGCCACAGTCTTAGAATAAAGGGGAGGTCATTTAAGACTGAGGTGAGAAAAAACTTTTTTATCCAGAGAGTTCTGAATTTATGGAATTCCCTGCCACAGAGGGCAGTGGAGGCCAAATCACTGGATTGATTCAAGAGAGAGTTGGATAGAGCTCTAGGGGCTAGTGGAGTCAAGGGATATGGGGAGAAGGCAGGCACGGGTTATTGATAGCGGACGATCAGCCATGATCACAATGAATGGCGGTGCTGGCTCGAAGGGCCAAATGGCCTCCTCCTTGCACCTATTTTCTATGTTTCTATGATATTGTATTTATGTGAAAATACCAACGTTTTCAAATTAGGTACAAGGAATTGCAGATGATGGAATCTTGAGTGAAACACAGAGCACTGGAAAATCTCAGTGGGTCAGGAAGCATCTGTGGAGGGAATAGACAGGTGACATTTTAGGTCAGGACCCTTCTTTAAGGTTGAATTAACAACCAGCCAACCATCCCGTGTGATCTGTAATCTGTCAGTCTGAAGAAGGGTCTCGACCTGAAACGTCACCAATTCCTTCTCTCCAGAGATGCTGCCTGACCTGCTGAGTTATCCAGCATTTTGTGTCTACCTTCGATTTAAACCAGCATCTGCATTTCGCTCCTACATAGTCTGAAGAAGGTTTTTGACCCATACTGGATAAGTGAAGAGGCACAAGGAACTGCAGGAGCAACAAAAAGTGCTGGAGGAAAACAGCGGGTTAGGCAGCATCTGTGGAAGGGCTGAGCAGACATTGATTCGGCCCGAGGCCGTTCTTCAGACTGCTAATTCAAGAACAGCTAATTCTAGAACCATTTTAAGTATCAGTACCATGTATCACATATCTGTCCACTGTGGACGAGCCGCTTGTAATCATGTATTGTCTTTCTGCTGACTGGCAAGCACGCAACAAAAGCTTTTCACTTTACAAGTGGCAGTAAATTAAACTAAACTAATTTTATTTTCTAGCATGCATTCAAGTGTGGTAGCAAAAGAATGGAAGATTATTTTCACTTCCATTGCTGTGAATGACCCAGGTCCAATTCTGCAGTGTTTGCCGACAGAACAATGGCATTTCTAAGAGGATAACAGTGGTAACATTTCCAATCTCTTCTTTCTGATAATGTGAGAACTTATCGCTCAGTGAATGTAGTGCCAGGAGCCATCTGCAACATCATAGTGGAACAGAGTATAGAAATTGGAAGGTCATGTTACAGTTGTATAAGACAATGGTGAGTTCACATTTGGACTACTGTGTTACAGGAAAGATGTTGTCAAGCTGAAAATGGTGCAGAGATTTAAGAGGGTGTTGCCAGGACTCCAGGGCGTGAGCAGGATAGGAATTGATTTTATAGGGATGTGCATAATTCAAAGGGAAATAGATCGGGTAACTGCACATAGTCTTTTCCCCAGATGAGGGGAAATCGAAAATGAGAAGATATAGGTTTAGGGCGAGGGGGCAAAGATAGGAACCCAATGGGTAACCTTTTTACACAAAGAATGGTGGGTATATGGAACGAGCTGCTGGAGGAGGTATTAGAGGCAGGTACTATCATAACATTTAAGGTACATGGATAGAATAGGTTTAGAAGGTTGTGGTCCAAACGCAAGCAGATGGGACTCGTATAGAATGGGCATGACTGTCAGCGTGGACTAGTTGGGCCGAAGGGCCTGTTTCCAAGCTGTATGAATCTATAACTCCGTGACCCTATCTGGTAGTGCTGCTGCCTCAGAGTCTGAGACCCGAGTTCAATCACCTTTTCTGCTGTCTGTGTGGAGTCAGTATATTTTCCTTGTGACTTCATAGAACATAGCACAGTGCAGCACTGCCCACAATGTGTATGCAGAACATGATGCCTGAGCATGATCCATATCCCTGTATTCTCTGCGCTTCCATGTGCCTATCCAAAAGCCTCTTAAATACCACTATTGTATCTGCCTCCACTACCACCCCTTGCAGTCTGTTCCAGGCCTCCACCACTCTCTATATTAAAAAGCTTGTATTGGACAGGCTAGATGCAGGAAAAATATTCCAGATGTTGGGGGAGTCCAGAACCAGGGGGGTCACAGTTTAAGAATAAGTGGTAGGCCATTTAGGAAACTTTTTCACCCAGAGAGTTGTGAATCTGTGGAATTCTCTGCCGCAGAAGGCAGTGGAGGCCAATTCACTGGAAGTTTTCAAGAGAGAGTTGGATATAGCTCTTAGAGAATCAAAGGATATGGGGAGAAAGCAGGAATGGGGTACTGGTTTGGGATGAACAGCCATGATCATACTGAATGGCTCAAAAGGCCGAATGGCCTTCTTCTGCTCTTATTTTCTTTGTTTTCATGTTTCTATGAATCAAACAGTCCCCTAGCGCATGGAAAGACCGTTCTGATCATAAGAATGATATTCAGTCCTTCCATTCATCCGCCACTGGTAACGAGAAGTTCAAAGGCTTTCAACAAATCTTTTTCACAGCTTCAGCGGACATGTCTATTCTTAGGATGTCTTCCTCAATCTTCACTGTGACAGCTACAGCATGAACAGAGAGAGACTCGTCCTTTCCTCTCACAGAGCCCTCCTTAAAGGAAACAATGCCCAAAAATAGGTCATGATTGAAGTCAATGAAAGGGAAGTCCACAGAAAGCCCCGCTCAGAGAAAGATTCCATCCATTATACAAAAAGCACACATCTACATTCTTATATGTTCATAACGCTACCAATATACAACCAAAGGATTCATTTTTCAAATGCATTCCTATTGTCATTGTGCAAACATCACTTATGTTTACCTGCAATCATGTATAGTCTTTCTACTGACTGGATACCACGCAACAAATAAGCTTTTCACTGTACCTTGGTGCACCTGACAATAATAAACTGAAAAAAAGACCTCGAGGATCACACTTCAAGGAAGTAATTCACTGATCCTAAACTAGTTTGCAATTTAATGATCCTTTAATGGCCCTGTCTCACGGTGCGAGTTGACCCACGAGGTACCCCAAGTGAAAGACTCGTGGTTGTGTACGAGACTTCAAGTTTATGTTCAAGTGTTTAACCGAGTTCCCACAGGTATGTCATTTCTGCGATGTTGCAAGTTCCTCTCCCGAGTTACCAAGTTCCTCTCCCGTTACTCTTGAGCCAACCGTGAATGAAGGTATGTTTTAATAAAGCAACAATGTTAAAAGACATCTCCATCTTGTGGCTTTGAGTTATTTCAGCGCGGCCGCATCTATTGATACGACCTACAGAGGGAAAATGCGCAGCTTCCAGTAACCAATAACGTGGTAAGTGCATTTCTTGGTGCTTTATGTTTTTAAATACTGTATTTCCCGGGGTGGGGGGAGAGCTCAGTTCATAGTATTTGGGGAGTCTGGCGTTGTGAAGGAGGGGATTGGGGTCAGTAACCCACTTGCCACGCTCCGGTCTGAGTGCAGGTAGATGGGACTAGGTGACAGTAAACGGCACGGAGTAAAAGGGCAGAGATGGCCTGTTTCCGTGCTGTCATAGCTATATGGTTTTATTGTGGCCGGGGAGTGAATTAGCTTGGGTGGCTGCCGCAGCGCTCCGGGCACGGACAGCAGAACTGGCCGCCACTTCCGAGGAAGGAAGCAGCTCGGGTGACTGACTTTGAGCGGCCGCCGGGACCCGACAGCAGACACACACACACAGACAGACAGACAGAGAGACACACACACACATAATATTTACACACACATATATATATATATACACACACATACATACATATATATACACACACACACATATATATACACACACATATATATATATACACACACATACATATATATACACACACATACATACATACATACATACATATATATATACACACATACACACACACACACACACATATATATATATATATATATATATGCGAGAGATTTAGATTTGAAATGCAGGGGATGATATTTTGCGGAGTTACCCAGCAGTAGACAACATGTGTGTGTGATGTATATATATGTATAATAAATAAATATATATATATATATATATACACATACATACATACATGTCCATGTGCTGTATATATACTTTGCGTGATTCCTGGGTTGCCTACTGCTATATATATAAATATAAAATGTATATAAAAATAAGGTGAAGCTTCTGGTGAAAGGCCCACCTACAAAACAGCAACTCCAGCAGAAGCACATTGAAGAATCAGCCTGGTGACTGCATCTGCATATGCTGGAGGATTGTTTATTTAATATTGAGGTTTTGTATTGTACTTTATAAACTATGATTTATTTCAGCCTTCATTAGAAACCAAAGAGTCACACAGCATGGAAATAGGCCCTTTGGCCCAATTCATCCATACCGACCAAGATGCCCCATCTAAGCTGTTCACATTTGTCCACATTTGTACATATCCCTCTAAACTTTTCCTATCCATCTACCTGTCCAAGTATCTTTTAAATGTCGCTATAGTACCTGCCTCAACTACCTCCTCTGGCAGCTAGATCCATACACTCACCACCTCTGAGTGAAACGTTGCCCGTCAGGTTCCTATTAAATCTTTCCCCTTACCTAGTTCTTGATTCACCTACTCTAGGTAAAAGACTGTGCATTCACTGTACTTATTCCCCTAATTATGTTTTTACACCTCTATACGATCCCCCCTCAACGTCCTCCACTCCATGGAATACAATCCTAGCCTGCCCAAGCAGTCCCTATAACTCAGGCCCTGAAGTCCTGGCAGCATCCTCGTAAATCATCTCTGCACGCTTTTCAGCTTAATGGCATCCTTCCTGTGGCAGTATGAGCAAAACTGTACACGCTACACCAAATACAGCCTCACCATCATCTTTAACAACATAATGTCCCAACCTCCATGCTCAATACTCTGACTGATGAAGGCCAATGTGCCAAAACCCTTCTTCACCTACCCAAATACCTGTGACACCACTTTCAGGGAACTATGAACCTGTACTCCTAGACTCCAATAAAATATTGTCAAAATCCTAATGCTCACATTTAACACTGTATGAAGTTGCCTACTTGAATAAAATACTGTCAATTGCATGCAACATTTATAGACCAAACAAATCACTATTGATATATTGATTGACCACAGTGAAGAAAACAATTAAATTTATACAACAAACTGTTAAACAAAATACCATTAATCAACAATAACTTGTCAGATCTGTCGATTTTCTGAATTCCAAGACCAAAAGACTCTTGGACACTCTTTAATCGGACTTTACTGGACTTTATCTTGCACTAAACGTTATCCCTGTTATCCTGTATCTGTACACGGTGGACTGCTCGATTGCAATCATGTTTAGTCTCTCCACTGATTGGATAGCAGGCAACATAAACGCTGTCACTGCACCTTGGTACATGTGACAATAAGCTAGACCTAACTAAAAAAAAACAACTTATATTTGTGCCTTGCTTTTTATGAATGAAAACATACCAAGGATCTTCAGCAGCTTTAACAAACAGTTACAAAAGGTTCCGCATAGTTGGCAGCTCAGTGGTGCAGCAGCTTCCGCACATTGCCAGAGACTAAGGTTCAATGCTGACCTCGAGGCCTGCATGGGGGGGGGAGTTTAAACGCTCCTCCCATGGCTGCAGAACTTTCTGCTGGGTGCCCCGGTTTTCTCCCACATCACAAAGATGTATGGATTAGTAGGTTAATTGACCTCTATCATTTCCCCCAGTGTGTAGGTGAATGGTAAAATTGCAGAGAATAAATGGTGAGATTAAGGTAGGATGAATATAAATGGGTGGTTGATGGCTGGTATGGGCCATGGGGTCTATTTCTACGGCATCTCTGTGTCTCTGTTCAATACTATAAGATGAAGGGTAAAGGTTTTGTCTGACATCTCTCCCTCAATTATTGTCACTGAAAACAGAATGAGCGAGAGTTATATCAATGTTCTTTTGGTCTCCCGTTGCAGGTTTGATGTAAGATCAGTTGAACTTCAAGAAAAACAATGTTAAGAGGTGAAAACAAGACAAGCTATTGATGACTAAAAGCTTGAACAAGGTGACAGGTGTGGCCATTAAAAAGAGTTATAGAAGGAATTCAAGGACATACTGGCAAAGTGGCAAAGATCCGGGTTGGTCCATTCTCTCTGTGACAGCATGGGCTTCCTCTGGATACTCCAGTTTCCTCCCACATCCCAAAGATGTGCAGATTTGTAGATTAATCTGTTTCTGTAAATTGTTCCTTGTGTGCTGGATCGCGCGGGTGATCAATGGTCAGCATAGAATCGGTGGGCCGAAGATCCTGTTTCCATGCTGTATCTCTAAACTAAACTAATGGGGCACAAAGGTAGGATTTTAATGAAGTACGGGGCATAAAGGGCAGTTGAGGGTTTGGGGAATATTTCAGAGACGGCAAGAACAGGAGGGGAATTAAGTGAAAATTAAAGCTTTGAACACAGTAGAAATTAACTTATGGTCAAATGCACGCAATCAGTAATTCATCGCACTGTGTTGCAAAGGACAGTCCCATTAACAACAACGGGATCAAACTGTGGAATCTCTGTAAAGCACACAAACACTGAACACCTGTACGCAGTCTGCTTTGCCCTACGCAATCTCCCAGTTGCCAAACTTTTTAACTCCCCTTCCCATTCTGACCTTTCTGTCACTGGCCTCCTCCACAGTGAGGCCACACGCAAATTGGATGAACAGCACCTCATATTTCACTTGGGCCGCTGACAACCCAGCGGCATGAATTGATTTGGAATTTGATAAGGGAAATTTGATTTTTCCAATTTCAAGTAATCCTTGAATTCCCTCTCTCTCCGTCCCTCTGTCACCCTAGTTTCACTGTCGTCCTGCTGAGTTTCACGGTTTGTATCACACATTATCACCTTCCCCAATGCCAACAATGAACCATTGTGGGCTCCACGTTTCCTTGATCATCGTTGCTGGCTTTGATTTGTGTTTTTGCATATCTTTCATTAATTTGTTCTATGTGCCTTTTCAAATCTCACATTTCCCTCTCCCCTTCCCTCAGTCTGAGGAATGGTATCAACCCAAAACGTCACCCATTCCTTTCCTCCAGAGATGCTGCCTGACCCACTGAGTTACTTCAGCTTTTTGTGTCTATCTGCGAAGAAACAATACTATGTTGATACTATATGGACCAAGAATTTATCCTTAAGAAGGTAAGAATTATAAGCAGGAGCTGGCTGTTTGATTGTTCATGTCCTTTGTTCCACCATTCAATGTCATGGATAATGGTTTAGGCAAACACCATATTTCTACAATAACTGCTCATCTCTTGTTACATAATACCTGCAGATCCAATGATTTGTGCCTTGAGTTTACTGAATGATTTAATTTAATTTTCACAGCCCTCTTGAATAGAGAAATGCAAAGCAGGTGAAGAAATTTGATAGAAAGATGCATAGTTGAGTGTAGATATTTGATGTCAGAATATATACCTGTCATCACTGCACATGTACAAGATTTGATTTAATTACTGAGAGAAATGGATGATACAGAGTATGGTTATTAAATTGAGTTTTTTTTCCCATGAACAAGGGAACTGACTGCAAACTGTACAAATCTCTCCCATACCGGAGTTCAACACATTTAATAACATTTTATTTGGCATTCTCAACACCAGAGTAGGTAGCCCATTTTAAAAATATGTTTTAACTGGCGTAGTTTTTTTCTTTGTTGCATACAATGGGGCTCTTTTGAAGTAGCGTGGACATTCAGCAGAGATTCTTCACTTACAGCTGATACTCACAAAGACAGAAGCAGGTGCAGGTTTGTTCAAATTACATATAAGTGCTAAAGCTGCAGAGATGGCTTCAGCTGCATTGTCATCTTGCATATGGAATAAATTCTGCATTCCGCTTGGATGCAATTGTAGTCACCTCAGGGAATTATTAGGCAGATATGTTGCACCTCTTTCTTGTTTTTTTTTAATTTACTTTATGATTATGTGAAGTAGTTGCAGATTAAACAATTAACGGTGCCAATTAAAACAGTGACAAATCATCTGCACAAAGCCATCATTCGGAACAAGATTGCCAATCACGGTGACAAGCGTGCATAACAATGATCTGATGTTTTCCGGCACTGTGAAACTGGCAGAGCATCACAAAAGTAGCCGAAGGCGGACAGCGCAAGGCAAGATGAACGATCAGGAGCTCTATAAGGTTTACTTAAAAGTAGCAACCAAAGCAATATGCACTACATAGCTGATTCAACACAGTTTTTCTAATGCTGTTTAGAAAAATATATAAGTTTAGTTTAGTTTATTGTCATGTGCACAGTGAAAGCTTTTGGTGCGTGCTAACCAGTCAGTGGAAAGACAATACATGATTACAATCGAGCATCCACAGTGTATAGCTACATGATAAAGGGAATATAATGAATAACGTTTAGTGTAAGATAAAGCCAGGAAAGTCCGATCAAAGATAGTCCGAGAGTCTCCAGTGAGTTAGATAGTAGCTCAGGACTGCAAGGGGTTTACAGGATGTGGATGGGAGAATGGCCCAATATCCAGTGCAAAGCATGCAAAGGAAATCAAGTAAGATTTAGATTTTTAAAAAGGACACAAGTAACTGGAGTAACTCAGAGGGTTAGGCAGCATATGTGCAGACAATGGATTGGTGACGTTTCAGGTCGGGAGAATTCTTTGGACTTAGATCAAGGCTGGTGCAACATACACAGAGCATAAAGCCTGGGATTTGGCCAAAAAGCACAAGGCTGGGTTTAATAGTGGTGACGGATAAAATTGGGGGTAAAATTGAGGGAGGAGTTGGTAGTTTATTTGGGGATTCTAATCGTCAATGATGAAGAAGGGTGAGGAATGTAGGGGTTGAAAGGAATTGCAGATGCTGGTATATATCGAAGATAGACACAAAGTGCTGGAGTAGCTCAGCAGGATAGGCAGAATATCAGGAGAAAAGGAATGGGTGGCATTTCGGGTTGGGACCCTTCTTCGGGCTCTGAAGAAGGGTCCCGACCCAAAATGTCACCAATCCTTTTTCTCCAGAGTTGCTGCCTGACCCACTGAGTTACTCCAGCACTTTGTGGCTTATCTGCGGAATGTAAGGTCAGGATTGTGGTGCCTCAAGGGGTGGTGCGTAGGTCAGACAAGTTTTAGTTAAGTTTATTATTGTCACATGTACCGATGTAGTGATAAGCTTTAGTTTGTGTGCTGACCGGTCAAAGAAGACTATATGTGATTATAATCAAACCGTCCACAGTGCACTGGTCTGGACATTGGGGATGGAGAGAGCCAGGTGGATCTGTGCAGGGGGAGAATAATATAGAGTGCGCATCTTCCAGAAAGATGGCCTACCCAGCCAGGCTCCCAGTTCAAGCAACTACCTCTCTTCGCACAAAATCACAGAGGTTGGGAAAACCTTCTTCTACATAAGGGGTCCAGAGAATGCAGAGGTTAATTTTAAAAATTCTATGTTGCGCTCAGATCTATGGAAATAGTCACTATTTCCCATTTTATTAGAGTGTCAGAAAAGATGATAGGCACCAACATTGCAGTCTTCCCAATTCATGTACTATGACACACCAAAACAGAGTAGCATAGTGACACAGTGGTAGAGTTGCTGCCTCACAGCGCCAGAGACCCGGGTTCAATCCTGACTACAGTGCTGTCTGTACGGAGTATGCACGTTCTCCCCGTGACTGCATGGGTTTCCTCCCACACTCCAAAGAAGTGAGGGTTTGGAGGTTATTTGGCTTCTGTAAAGTGTCCCAAGTGTGTAGGATAGTGCTAGAGTACAGGGTGATCACTGGTCGGTTGGCCGAAGGACCTGTTACCATGCTGTATCTCTAACGTCTAAAGAAACTGTCCCTAAATCTGGAGGTAGGCGTTTTGTGCGGACTCAGTGAGCCGAAGGGTTTGTTTCCATGCTGTATCTCTAAAATGAAGTCTGATTTTGAATTTTATACAACAACCATATACAGAACATCTTACTGAATGCTTTTTAAACTCAATTATGTCCGCCTGCTCCCTCCAGAGAACTTGGTAAATACACCGTTAACCATATCTTCCAACTTCTCTTACAAATAGCAGTGTCTACTCTGCTTAATCATGTTCCAATGTTCAAATACACAGCATTCACATCATCATAGGTGGTTGCTGTATTTTCCTCACTACAGATAGCAAGCTAATATACTGTCAAACTTTTCACTTCCTAAAAAATGTTTTCAACTAAAAAAAACTCATCCAGGCAAATTAACAGTTCACTGCAAAATTCACAAATGTTTTTTTATGCTCTTTATCAACCGTGTTGCACCCTTTTATGCAAACATATAACCATATAACGACTGTCTCAACTTCATTTGGGGGGAAACATAAATCCATGAAGGACAAATGAATAGAAAGATGAAATAAGGTGGAAGGAAGCTTTTTCAGGTGAGAGATAATAATTGAATCCACGTAAAATGCATCAAAGCTGTTAGTTTTTAAAAAATGCACAGTGCTGTAATAATTCAGCAGGCCAGGCACTATCTGTGGAGAAGATGGATAGGCGACCTTTTGGGTTGGGACCCTTCTTTGGGCTGAGTGTGGTGGGGGGTGGGGAGGAATAAAGCTGGAAGAGAGACGATCAAAGTCTGGTGAGCTTGACTGGCAGATGGTTGGACAAAGGACAGAGATGAAAAGGCAACAATTGCTGGAGCAACTCAGAAGAAACGTTATTCTTTGCCGAGTCTCCATTCCGTTACCTTCAACACAATTAAGGACAGCTGGGACATATAACCTGTGGCCAAAACATGATTATCTGTTTTGTGTCCTTGGTCAAGTTCAATATCACACCTTGATGCGTCATAGTGTTAATCCTGCTCTTGACGATATCAAAGTATGGATTACATCTACAGCATATTAGTACGGCAACAGTAGATGCAGGACCCAGCTTTTATTGATTTCCATTGCAGATGGCCTTGAAGCATGATTATGAATGTATCAGATAATCCCGACAGGAGACACAGCCTGAGCTATAGATATCTAAGAATAGCTTAACTGTTATTAAGATAACTCCTTTTTGGAACTGGTCATCTCAAGAAGGTATTTGCACACAAAAGTGCTCTTTACCCATATCTAGCTGCTTAGCAAATCCATGCTGATTACGAAGGCTTGTCGGCAGCAAGACGGGGAACGCACCTGAAGGGTCATCGGTCGATGGGACTGGGCGGGAGCTGGAGACGTCGGGAGCCAGGAGCAAGTAGGAGAGTGAACCGGGGTAATGCCTCCAGCGCCTTCAAGGTCGGCTGCAGGAAGTGCCCCCATGAAACAAAGATGGCCTGGGCGAGGAGAGGAGAAGGACTTTGGTTAGCGGGAACTGCTCCAGTACATCAAGCTCGCGGGCCGACGGACTTCGGACTTTGAATAATGGTGCCAAAAACGACAGCACCTCCATGTGCAATATATGCAACAACAAAATGTCACTTGCACATGTGAAAAATGAAAAACCATTACTACCCTACTTCAACCTCTGTCACCACAGAGAAAACAATCCAAGTCAATCCAACCTCTCCTGATAGCTAATGCCCTCTAATCTAGGCAGAATTCTGGTAAACCATCCTTGCACCCTTTCTAAAGCCTCCACATCCTTCCTGTAATGGGACGATCAGAACCGCACGTAATACTCCAAATGTTTACAGTCTAGTAAAATCTATGTCAGGTCAAATTGACTCCGGCTTTTCGAACCTTTGTTCATAGAATCTGAGATATTTTGACAAATAAGTGGCGGAACCAAAATCCATTACGTTTTTTAAATAGGAAAGTGAACTAAAGTGACAAAGGAAATCAGCGGAAAAGTTAAATGGTATTAAGCAGGCAGTTCTTTCAGACAGGACAGGTTGATTTTAATAAATATAAGATGACGGAGAAAAAGGGATTTTAACATTGTAGAGGTTGTACAGCATTGAAACAGGCTCTCCAGCCTACTTTGTCCATACTGACCATCATATCCATCTATGTGTAGGAAGGAACTGCAGATGCTGATTTACATTGAAGATGGACACAAAATGTTGGAGTAACTCAGCGAGACAGGCAGCATCTCTGGGGAAAAGGAGTGGGTGACGTTTCGGGTCGAGATCCTTCTTCAGTCTTCAGGGGGAACCTCATTGAAATATGCAGAATAGTGAAAGGCTTAAATAGAGTGGATGTGGAGAGGATGTTTCCACTAGTGGGAGCGTCTAGGACTGGAGGCCATAGCCTCAGAATTAAATCATATCCTTTGAGGAAGGAGATAAACTGGAATGTCTTTAGTCAGAGGGAGGGTGAATCTGTGGAATTGTTTGCCACAGAATGCTGTGGAGACAAAGTCAGTGGATATATTTAAGGTAGAGATAGATTATTGATTAGTACATGTGTCAGAGGTTATGGGGAGAAGGCAGGAGAATGGGGTTAGGAGGGAGGGATAGATCAGCCATGATTGAATGTCGGAGTAGACTTGATGGGCAAAATGGCCAAATTCTGCTCCTATCTCTTTTGATCTTATTATGTTATGAAGCCCCTTTTTTTGTGTTTATGATTTTTATGGCAATTAACTAAACAATACGATACAACTTTATTTATCCTGGATGGGAAATTGGTCTGCTAACAGTCAAAAGATACAGTTACAAGGCATTGAAGGCTTCTTGCATATTAATAATAATAAAATTAAAGTGACCAGATATTGCACAGCACATATGCAATATTGCACTCATACCCACTGTCTGGTTGATTAAATGTGCCATTTTACTCACTATCTAGTGGCCAGCATGGATGATAAACAAATGTATTATTTATTCCGATCCAGAAGCTGTCTATCACATTCACAGATGTAGGTTGTTCTATCCTGATTGATTTTGGTATGAATTCACTATGTACCATCAACATGGTGTTGCATATGTACGGTGGTATATAAATTATAAAGAAACGTTTGAACCATAGACCACTGATGTAGTTTGCAAGCCGTAGAGTTAAGATTAATCATCTGCTAACATCAACAGAATCCGTGGATGCAAGCAAGCTTGCAAACTCCCCAAAGAACATGGCTTCAAGGATTATTTAGGGCAAAAAAAGACACAACGTGCTGGAGTAACACGGTGAGTCACGCAGCATCTCTGGAGAACATGGACTGGGACCCTTCCTCAGACTTCACATGCTGTTTCATGCAAACAAGCAGAAGCTGTTTTTTTTTGTAAACCAGCATCCGCAGTTCCTTGTGTCTTGATTATTTGGGGCCTGTGGCAGTTGAAGGCAAGACTCAGACTCTGAATTTGAAATAGGAATAAAGGGGCAAGCCTTGTGTTTTAAAAGCCAGAAAAAAAAAGAAAACAATTCCCCATGGTTTTACAAGACTATTTTCAACATTATAAATCAATTATTCTAGATTAGGTTTTGATTAGTCTTTAATCTTTGATTAGTACGGGTGTCAGGAGTTGTGGGGAAATGGTAGGAGAATGGGGTTGTGAGGGAAAGATAGAGCTGCCATGATTCAATAGCCGAGTAGACTCGATGGGCCGAATGGCCTAATTCTGCTCCAATAATTTATGAATTTATGAACTTATGAAAATACAAAAAAAAGCTTCCTAGGGGTGTAACAATTTCACTTAGACTTTGCTTGCTATTGTAGATTTGTCCATTCAATAAATTTTTAAATGGATTCTTGAGCCTGGGATCGGTGACACCAACTCCTGTGGAATCATCCCTAACTCTAAGCCTTTAATCCTGTGATTCACCTGCATGGTGCAGAGAGGACCCAACATTGCCACCTGTGGTTCAGAGCACAGAACAGTACAACACAGGAATAGGCTCTTTGGCCCACAATGTCCGCGTCAAACTAATCTCATCTGCCTGCACATGATCCATATCTCTCCATTCCCTGCATATCCGTGTGTTTATATTCAATTATCTTGGTTTGTATCTCTCTCCAACACCACCCCAGGTAAATTTGCTCTCTCGAGAAGGTGGAAGAGTCCACGTTCAAACAAGAGGTGCAGTTTCTTCATGGAGCCCTGGTCAATGATTACTTTTCACTAACACCGCAACTGACTGATTGTTGACAATCTCACTTTGGTTTGTATGGAATTGCTGTGCACAAACTGACATACACATCTTTCAAATAAAAACAGTGGCAGATCACTCTAGATTTTGCCTCTCTGCTCCGACATTCTAAACACGTGCAGATTTGTAGGCTAATTGGCTTCTGTAAATTGTCCCGAGTGTGTAGGATCGAACTAGTGTATGGTTGATCGATGGTAGGCATAAACTCGGTGGGACAAAAGTCCTGTTACGCGCTGTATTACTAAAACTACCTCTAAAACTATCTCCTACAAAAAGCAGGGAGATTCACTCTCTGCTAAAAGCTGTCAAGAAGGATGACATGTTCTGTACAAGAAGGTGAAGAAGGTGAAGAATCATCTACTTTGGGCTATCAGGGATTCCAAGATAAACTTTAGACTTTTTTAACTTTAGACTTTAGAGAGACAAGAGAAATTGGCCCTTCGGCCCACCAAGTGCGCGCCGAACCCATGGTCACTCCGTACACTAGCACATTAGGGACAATTTACAATTTTACCAAAGCCTATTACCCTACAAACCTGTACATCTTTCCTCCCACACTCTCACAAATGTGTGGGTTTGTAGGTTAATTGGCATCTGTAAATTGTCCCTTGTCTGTGGAACAGAGTGTGTGATCGATGGTCGTGAGGACTCGGTAGGCCGAAGCGCCTGTTTTCACGCTGTATTTCTAAACTAAACTATAGCACAAAGGCAAGAGTTTAATAAAGAAGGGGATAAAAGCAAGTTGAGGGTTAAGAGAATATTTCAGACTGCAATAACAGGAGGGGATGTATACAGGAGCAAATGATAATTAAAGTTTTTTACTTCCATACAAAATTGTCCCCAGTGTCAGATAGAATTAGTGTACAAGTCGTCGCTGATTGACATGGACTAATAAAACATAGAAAACAGGTGCAGGAGTAGGCCATCCGGCCCTTTGAACCAGCACCGTCATTCAATATGATCATGGCTGATCATCCCAAATCAGTATCTCATTCCTGCTTTCTCCTGATATCCCTTGATTCCGTTAGTCCCAAGAGCTAAATCTACACTAACTTTCAGATATGCTGAAGGGCCTGTTTCCACACTGCATCTCTAAAACTAATGTATACTGTTCACTCCATGAGCTTCCTGCAAACAGGGAATTTCATTGCACGCTGGTGTATATGACAATAAACTAACCTGAATCTGAATCCATTATCCCTTAAGTGAGACAATGTTTTTGTGGAATAGTATAGTGATCTGCTGTTCCCCACAGGGATTTCAGAATTATGCTGTGGCGAGTTTTCTATCCATTTAGTAGTGCTCTTCTCTTGCATGTCTGTGTAGATTTATATGCTCTATATTGTGTAGTGCAGTCTTTATCGATAATCTTCCACCCTCAGAATACTGGAGCTTCCCACTGTCCCAAGTAAGATAGCAGAAGTAGAAAAAATTCAGTTGTGCAAGTGATATGGTGACAAATAAAATGTAGACCAGCACGAATTACAATGTGTAACTTGTACTAATTCACTGCTCTCATGTTTAACTTAGTTTAATGTGGTTTAGAGATACAGCAGGGTAACAGGCCCTTCAGCCCACTGAGTCCACGCTAACCAACAATCACCCATACACTAGTTCTATCCTACACACTAAGAACAATTTACAGAAGCCAATTAACCTACAAACCTGCATGTTTATGGAATGGGGGAGGAAACCGGAGCGCCCGGAGAAATCCCACATGGTCACAGGCAGAACGTACCAATTCTAAACGGAACGCACATTTTGTCAAGATTGAACCTAGGTTTCTGACTGTGAGGCAGCAATTCTACCGCTGTGCCACTGTGCTGTCGATGTTATTGGCACAAACACTTAAGAATATTAATAACTATTGATAATACCAACAGAAGAAAGTTTAATTTCCTCATTGGACAATCTCCTACCTATCAGGGATTATTTGCAGGGATATTAATGGGCCTGTCCCACTTAGGCGATTTTTTTCGGCGACTGCCGGTGACTGTCACGGTCGTAGCAGACGGCCGCAAAATCCCCCTACGACAATGTCTATGACCTTTATACCCGTGGTCGGGGCCATAAAACTCAGTATTCGCCGCTGCAGGCGGCCAGATGTACAGGCCCTCTCGTCTGGAAGGTAAGTCCCAAATCGGTGCTTCCCTAGAACGCGGCGTCAGGATGTTGTCGGAGCTCTTCAACTCCAGGGATCCCCGCGGCTAGAAGCTCCGCAGACCACGGCTTCGGGCTGAACAGTCCACAGGCCAGCGATCGGAGCACTACCTTCTGGCGACCCCAGCATGGGTTCGCCCTGCTCCGCGATGATAAAAGTCCATGCTGCACCCGCTGCTGAAGCTCCGGGCCCGACTGGGAAAGGCCGCAACAATCCATGGTGTTAGGCCGCGAGGGAGACGACATGGAAAAGGTCACCTCTCCGTGGAGGAGGCGGTTCCCCCCCCCCCTCCCCCCTGACCCCCCCCCCCCCCCCCCCCTCCACACACACACAAAACACACCAAGAGACATTAAAACACACATTTGAACATACTAAAAAAAACAAAAAAAGTAGAAATGACAAACACGCTGCTGGCAGGGCAGCCATCCCGCAGTGCCCCTACCGACCAGCGGGATGTCCACCTACGACCACACCTACGTCCACCCTCGACATGCTACAACAAGGTAAGACAGTTGACGTAGGTTGCCTTTGGTAGTGGCCAATGGAAATCACCAAAGTCAGCATCGGCGACAACCTACGTCATCCTGGCGACAGCGCTGAGTCAGGCAACGATAGTTGGCGTCAAGCCCACGGACGCCGTCTGTTGCCGAAAAGTTTTGAACATTTCAAAATCCAGCGGCGACCAGAAAAAAGGTACGACTCATTGGACGACTGAGGAGACCAAACAGGCGACACCCCGGCGAACATGTGGCGACAGCCTACTCGCCTAAAAAAATCGCCGTGGGACGGGCATAACTCAGTTAAAATAATCACATTAATTGAAACATTGCAATGAAACATTGAGCAGAGCAATACCACAAACACTTTAGGCTAACCATGATTTTGAAACAATAAAAGGAAAATTTAGGCTAATACTAGGAAATGATACCAAGAAAATACAAGGAAAATATTAGGTAGAAACAAGGAACTGCAGATGCTGGTTTATACCAGATATCCACCAATTCTCATTTTGTGTCTATCTGGGAAAGTATTATTTGCGAACAACAGAAAACCTTCCAGGGCTCATCATTGATTCACATATGGCACAAACTTGCATGTGTCAAAGTATAGCTAGCAAGAGGAAGCAGAATAAACCAGCATGATGCAGAAGCAGGATATACCAAGATGCTGCCTCTCACACTGAGTTACTCCAGCATTTTGTGTCTATCGTTAGCTAAGCTTTTCAAAATCGTTCACAAAACAAAAACTTAATCAACAGTAACATAAATGCGGCCCAGCCAAAGTCTTATGGAATTGCACATGACTTCCTGACTCTTATACTCAATGCCCTGACCAATGAATACAAGCAGGCCATACGCTTTCTTGAGGGAGGTAGAATTATTTGAAGAACTATGGAGAAACTATTGCTCTCTCAGCGGCCAGCTCAGAGCAGGGCAGCACAATGGTGCAGCAGATAGCGCTGCTGCCTCAGAGCGTGAGAGACCCGGGTTCGATCCTGACCTCGGGTGCTTTTTTGTGTGGAGCTTGCACATTCTCCCAGTGACCGCATGGGTTCCACCGGGTGCTCAAAGACGTGCGTATTCGTAGGATAATTGACCTCTGTAAATTGGCCCTCATGTGTAGAGAGAATAAGATAAAATAGTAAGATTAAACGAGAACTTACCAGTTCGCAGTTTGATCGTTATTTTATGAGGAGTGACGATGAGGGATTACGTGAAGAAGCCCCGCCTGGCGCTTGATCGGCATACTTCAAAGCAGCGGCATGAAAACACACAGAACATAATAGCCGGAGTAAGATAGTAAGGCTCAACATAGATTTAGAACTACCAGATGATCATTTATTTTATGAGGGTCGGGAGTGGAGGGCACGTAATCCCTCATCGTTACTCCTCATAAAATAATGATCAAACTTCGAACTGGTAAGTTCTCATTTAATCTTACTATTTTACTTCGGAGTCACGTGAGTGACTACGTGAAGATTTTGTATTTTCTGTGTTTTTTATGTCGCGGACTCATTCCATACGACACTCTGGCTCAACCAACACAGTAATGAGCAAATAACACTTTTTTTTTCCCCCAAACATTGCCTCAGTTTATGTGATACATTTTTTCCCATTATATAAGAATGAAAATAATGCCCTTTTCATTGAAAGGCAAATTTATCACCAAAATATCAATTGATAATATAATTTGATAGTATAAACAAAGCAACAATTACAGGGAACCCAACACTCCGTGTCCAATCCTGACACCATGACTGGTTCCTTGTTACTTCAATATTTATTTTACACCCTCCTACGGCCTTGAATCTTTGCTCGAGTGGCCTATCCGGTGCCATTCCTGTGAATGTATCTACCTCCTTAATGGAGTGATTTTCCACATCTCAATGTCTAGTTCCACTGAGTGTTAAACATGTTTTAACCATCTAGAATATAATTATCTGGAACCATCAGTTTTTACTGATACTTAATGTGGTTTTTGTGTGTAATATGTAGTGCTGTCTCACCACCACAAAGACTCCTACCTACTTTAACATATTGAGTCAATGTTGACCCACACATAATTTTTGGCCGACAGGATATGCTTAATTTTTTACCTTGATTCCAGCTCTTCCTGGTCTGCTTGGTAAATTTATAAACATAGAAGATAATGTAATCTGTAGCCACATGTAATTATATAACGTAACATTTGCAATGTTTGCACTCCTATGCTGACACTAAAGTCATGAGCATTATCACTTTCAATGTTAATCTTTTGAATCATTGATAGAATTGGAGTCCATTGGCCAAGGCAAATCAGGACTATGCTGATCTCCCAACTTCTGTATTTCAACTTTGGACAGAATATGACACCAAAGCGCCCCTGGCAGCATCCTGCTACATTTTCATCAGACACTGCCCTATCAGACAAAAATGAGGAACATAAAAGAACATCTTACCTCATGTAATTTAGCGAAATACATCCACCGCTCCTGCTTTCGGTTTTCCCACGAGAACATTTGAGAGATTGGTGATTTAATCTGGATATAACCAGATTAATGGTAAGTAATCCATATTACTGACAATGTTTTTCCCCTGATGTGTTGTCTACGACAACATTGTCTCTTTCTTAGTAGTAGACAGCTGAACTAAAACATTTTTAGAATATGCCACATCTGGTTACCCAGACAATCACTTGATAATGATCTTACTTGACTCATGTGATTGATATATGCCTCAGCTGTGGTATTGTTCACCTGATATGACATGCACACTTTCATAGTAGAACAATAGGCATTTAATCCATAAAAAAGCTCCTGATCAATAATTAATACAAATGTTTGGAGAAAATTTCTTAGGACAATCCATTTGCAATTCCCTGGTGTTATTGTCCGTAGTCCCCTAAACAAGGGACGTATCAAATATTAATTTGATAAGAATAGATATTATACTTATCTTAACCCAAATAATCACAGAAGCTATCCATCATCCGATAATACTTGCTTCAGCTTGTAACAGCTGCTAAGCTTATATATTTAAAGCAGCTTGTGGAACCTTTTCTATCCACCACTTTAATTCTGATAACATATCCTTTGGTATTTGCATAGGCCTGTCAAAAAGGCCTGCATACTCTTATAATGCTTATGTTTTCCCTTTTTTGGAGCTTTTTTACTCTTTTACCTAAGCTCCTTCTCTGATGGAGGGAAAAAAGTTTGTCAACAAAGCAATGAGACATTAATATCTCGGAAAACATTTCCCCCTCCCCTCCCCCTCCCCTCCCACAATTGGAGATTTCATCAACTTCTTCTATAACAAGTTTTTGCACCTCTTCAAATGTACATGAAGCCTTCTCTTCCCAATCATATGGATTCACATAAGGCTGTGTTGGATAAATATTTATTTATCATACTCCTGCCTTTGTTTTGATCCATTATCAAATCTTTACATTGGATCATAATATTTGCCAAAGTTTAATGACCAATAGTCTTTCCTTTGATTTATCCTGAGGCAGGTTTACTCCATAATAATCAGGAGTTTAACATAACTTGATCTGTTTTGACCTGCAAATCTAAAGTGCAAAATTGGTCCCAATAACAATTTTATATATATATATATATATATATATATATATATATATATATATATATATAATTATAGTATATATTTTATCCCATTGAGCTCCACAAACTGATGGCAATTTGTCTTTTTATTTAAAATGTTTTGGTTATTGCACAATGTTTTATTTGTTTTACATAAGTAGTGATGCCACGCACCAGCTTGAAATACTTTCAAATCGTATTTCCTTATGTCTCCATATAATTGAGACATGGGTACCATAAATGGATTCACCGTTGATACCTTAATAAAACATAAAAGTTTTATCAATAATTCTGCTGTTTCAACCATAACAGCTTTGGTGAGAGACCAATTAATTTTGGTTTCCATGGTTACTTTCCATGGCCTCACTCCTTCATTCAGGTATCGTACCTAGTACATGTGTGTATATATTTGTGCTGTGGTGGGTACTTTATGACCAGCCACCACTATCAATGCACCTTTAGGGTCAGTTTTTTCATATTCTTTTACTGCCCTGGTTACTCCTGAGTTTTTCCACAAGGAGACTACCTCCAAAACAATCCGAGGTAGATATTCCCACATTGATAAATTCCTCCATATATATTAATATATGGAAACCCCTCGGGGTCTGTTTTTGGGAATATTCTGGGCCTTTTAAACCCTTTGGTTGAATTTTTTATTTTTGGAGTCTTTCTCCATTATTTTAAGCCATCTGGAGTTTTCCTCATAGCCAAAAGTTTGTGGAGTCTCCCTAACGGTAATTTTAACGGCCACCAGTATCGGAACCGGCTCCGCACTTAATCTGCCGTCCCGATCGCTGAGTTTTCCCCTGGGACGCTTTTTAAACTCCGTTTTTTCCACCCGGAATATCTTCTTTTCATTTTAACTTTTATTTTATTTTTTACTTTCAAATTCCATTTCTTTTTATCTCCTGGTGGCTCTATACACCAGCCACGCAGTTTGGATATGCCCTGTAAGTATTTCAACTGCACTTACATGCGGGCCCGTACCTACCGCTGTCGAGGAGCTGCCTCTGCAGCTCTTGCTCTGCCGTCAGCGTCCAGCTTCACCCTTATGGTGTCCAGCTTGGGTGCATCCATGCTCGAAATACTTTAATAATAGGCTTTTTGTTTACTAACATTATGAGTGGAGAGGGAAATGGGGTTACAGTTAAAGTATTTCAGTGGAAATAATCGCTCGATGAAGAGACTAGCCTTTCGTGGGAAACCATTAAATACTCACAATATAGTCACCAAAAGTAAACTCACTTCTCAGGCCACAATTATATTATAAATTACAGCACTCCAAGCTTAATAACTGACAGGAGGATTGAAAAACAGATATGAAATGTCAGGTCAGTTGGTGATCCGGAGCAACTCGTGGAACGGATTCTGTTCTATTTGGTGACAGGAGTGGAGATTGTGTCGCAAACATTAACATTGCAGTTTTGATGAAAATAACACAACCCTGCCACGATTTGCTCTCTTGCCATTAAAATGACTGCAAAGATAAGCGACTGAGTAAATACTCTCACCTAAGGCCATGAAGTACATAAATATGCATGTTGAAAATTGTTGGAATACCTAACATATAGAATACTTAATAGAAAAGGCTGGAAAAGTTAAGTGAGACCAGACAAAGCCTGGCAAGTAATAGGTGGATAAGGATGATGCGGTTTTTGATGGTTGAATGGTTGGACCTGATGCATCATTTTTCAGAAACATTTAGACAGTGAATGGATAGAATAGGTTTAGAGAGATACGGGCCAAATGCAGGCAGGTAGGACCAGTGTACATGGGGTATGTTGTCATGAGGTCAGCCTGGGAAAGTCGGGCCGAAGGACCTGTTTCCATGCTTGATTATAGTTGAGGAGTTTGGTTTGAGTTTAGATAGCTGTACGTCTCCATGACCCCATGTCTTCATAATTTAAAAAAAAAACACACACTTTGCACTGAGGGGGGTCAGGCAGCATCTCTGGAGGACGTGGAGGGGTGACGTTTTGGGTCCGGATCCTTCTTCAGACTGTTTATACTAAGGGTGAGGCGGAGGCAGGACAAAGCCTTGCAAGTGGTAGGTGGATACTGGCGAGGGGGTTATTGTTGGGTGGATGGTTAGACCACGGCTGGGGTTGAAAAGGAGACTAAAGGTTTTGAGATAAAGAGAGAAGGAGAGTGCAATGTGAAGCCAGAGGAAGGGATGTAGGAGGAAGGGGATGGGGTGTCGGGAAAAGGGAAAGGTGAGCAGTAAAGTGGGAGAAATGGGTGTGCCCCCGGTTGTGGTACAGGAAAGAGAGGGTTGTAAAAAAAAAGGAGAGGGACGGATACAGCATGGAAACAGGCCCTTGGGTCAATGAGTTCGTGCCGACCATCGATCAGCCGTTGACACAAGCTCTAAGTTATCCTCTTTTCTCATCCACATCAGGGGCAATTTACAGAGGCCTTAAAACCCAATCAACCTTGAGACCCACATGTACTTGCACAGTGGGAGGAAACCCATACAGTCACAGGGAGAACGTGCAAACTCGAGGTGAAGATTGGACCCGGGTCTCTGGCGTGTAAGGCAGCAGCTCTACCTGCCGCTCCACTGTGGCCGCCCTTGGGTTGTTACCTAAAATTGGAGAATTCAATGTTCATACCGTTGGGGCTGTAGGCTGACCAAGAGGAATGTCAGCTCATCCAGTTTGCATGTGGTCTCACTCTGGCAATGGAGGAGGCCCAGGTCAGAAAGGGAGTATGGGAATGGGAAGGGGACCGTGTGATCCAGCAGGTCTCATTCCGCATTCTTCTATGCAATTCAATTCTTCCAATTCTTATCTGGTAAATGGCCATCTCAACAGACTGATAGGTACAAATTGTTGGAATAACTCAGAGGGTCAGGCAGCATCTCTGGAGAAAATGGACAGGTGAGGTTTCGAGTTGCGAACCTTCTTCAGACCAGACCTGAAATGTCACATATCCATTTTCTCCAGAGATGCTGCCAGACCGGCTGAGTAACACTAGCTTTTTGTGTCTATCTTTTGGTATAGACCAGCATCTGCAGATCATTTTTATTACATTATTTCAGCAGAATGACTGCTTGCCATGATGAAAAGTCTCACAAGAAGAGCCGGAGAGAAGGAGACCTGCTCCAGAAAAGACAGAGTGAAAAGGTGCTCATCTCTTTGAATAGCCAGCTTCTATCTCCATTTGGACTTTAGGCCTTAGACTTTAGTGACAGCACGAAAACAGGTCCTTTGGCCCACACAGTCAAGGCCGACCAGCAATCACCCCTTACACTAGCACTATCCTACACACTAGGAATAATTTACAATTTACAGAAGTTAATGAACTTACATAGAAACATAGAAACATAGAAATTAGGTGCATGAGTAGGCCATTCGGCCCTTCGAGCCTGCACCGCCATTCAATATGATCATGGCTGATCATCCAACTCAGTATCCCGTACCTGCCTTCTCTCCATATCCTCTGATCCCCTTAGCCACAAGGGCCACATCTAACTCCCTCTTAAATATAGCCAATGAACTGGCCTCAACTACCCTCTGTGGCAGAGAGTTCCAGAGACTCACCACTCTCTGTGTGAAAAAAGTCTTCCTCATCTCGGTCTTAAAGGATTTCCCCCTTATCCTTAAGCTGTGACCCCTTGTCCTGGACTTCCCCAACATCGGGAACACTCTTCCTGCATCTAGCCTGTCCAACCCCTTCAGAATTTTGTAAGTTTCTATAAATTCCCCTCTCAATCTCCTAAATTCTAGAGAGTATAAACCGAGTCTATCCAGTCTTTATTCATAAGACAGTCCTGACATCCCAGGAATCAGTCTGGTGAACCTTCTCTGCACTCCCTCTATGGCAATAATGTCCTTCCTCAGATTTGGAGACCAAAACTGTACGCAATACTCCAGGTGTGGTCTCACCAAGACCCTGTACAACTGAAGTAGAACGTCCCTGCTCCTATACTCAAATCCTTTTGCTATGAACGCTAACATACCATTCGCTTTTTTCACTGCCTGCTGCATCTGCATGCCTACTTTCAATGACTGGTGTACCATGACACCCAGGTCTCGCTGCATCTCCACTTTTCCTAATCGGCCACCATTTAGATAATAGTCTGCTTTCCTGTTTTTCCCACCAAAGTGGATAACATCACATTTATCCACATTATACTGCATCTGCCAAACATTTGCCCACTCACCCAGCCTATCCAAGTCACCTTGCAGTCTCCTAGTATCCTCCTCACAGCTAACACTGCCCCCCAGCTTTGTGTCATCCGCAAACTTGGAGATATTGCCTTCAATTCCCTCATCCAGATCATTAATATATATTGTAAATAGCTGGGGTCCCAGCACTGAGCCATGCGGTATCGCACTAGTCACTGCCTGCCATTGTGAAAAAGACCCGTTTACTCCTACATTTTGCTTCCTGTTTGCCAGCCAGTTCTCTATCCACATCAATACTGAACCCCTAATGCCGTACGCTTTAAGTTTGTATACTAATCTCTTATGTGGGACCTTGTCGAAAGCCTTCTGGAAGTCCAGATATACCACATCCACTGGTTCTCCCTTATCCACGCTACTAGTTACATTCTCGAAAAATTCCACAAGATTCGTCAGACATGATTTACCTTTCGTAAATCCATGCTGACTTTGTCCAATGATTTCACCACTTTCCGAATGTGCTGCTATCCCATCTTTAATAACTGACTCTAGCAGTTTCCCCACTACCGATGTTAGACTAACTGGTTTGTAATTCCCCGTTTTCTCTCTCCCTCCCTTCTTAAAATGAGGGGTTACGTTTGCTACCCGCCAATCCTCAGGAACTACTCAAGAATCTAAAGAGTTTTGTAAGATTATCACTAATGCATCCACGATTTCCTGAGCTACTTCCTTAAGTACTCTGGCTTGCAGCCTATCTGGCCCTGGGGATTTATCGGCCTTTAATCTATTCAATTTACCCAACACCACTTCCCGACTAACCTGGATTTCACTCAATTCCTCCTTTGACCCGCGGTCCCCTGCTATTTCCGGCAGATTATTTGTCTTCCTCAGTGAAGACGGAACCAAAGTCGTTATTCAATTGGTCCGCCATATCCTTGTTCCCCATGATCAACTCACCTGTTTCTGACTGCAAGGGACCTACATTTGTTTTAACTGATCTCTTTCTCTTCACATATCTATAAAAACTTTTGCAGTCAGTTTTTATCTTCCCTGCCAGTTTTTTTTTCATAATCTATTTTTCCTTTCCTAATTAAGCCCTTTGTCCTCCTCTGCTGGTCTCTGAATTTCTCCCAGTCCTCTGGTATGCTGCTTTTTCTGGCTACTTTGTACGCATCATCCTTTGCTTTGATACTATCCCTGATTTCCCTTGTTATCCATGGATGCACTACCTTCCCCGATTTGTTCTTTTGCCAAACTGGGATGAACAATTTTTGTAGTTCATCCATGCAGTCTTCCATTGTATATCCACCGTCAACCCTTTTAGAATTAATTGCCAGTCAATCTTGGCCAATTCACGTCTCATACCCTCATTACAGATCTGTACGTCTTGGGAGTGTGAGAGGATACTGGAGCACCAGGACAAAACCCACGTGGTCACGGTGAGAACATACAAACTCTGCAGGCAGCGCCTGTACTCAGGATTGAACCGAGGCGCAGTAAAGGGCTTGTCCCACTTTCACGACCTGATTCACAATCTCTGCTGAGTTTGCCCTTGACTCATACTCGCAGTCTGGTCGTCACGAGGTCGTAGGTGGGTCGTAGATAAGTCGTGATGCTAGTCATAGGTACTTGTGGCATCAGGTAGGTCGGGCATTTTTCTAACCTGATGAAAAATGTCCAAGAGTAAAAAAGATTGTGAATAAGATTGTGAAAGTGGGACAGCAACTGCTGCCCTTTAGGCAGCAACTCTACCTCTGCCCACCGTGCCGCCCATTTGCCTGAATATTGGAAAGTGAAGCCAGTAGGAGTTATATCTAAATCTGATATCCTCTTGTAAACAGGCAGTCCAATTTAAATACACTCACAAAGCTCCCCACCATTCCCACAGCATGAAAGCAGCTAACATGAAAAAGATCAAAAGCACAAATAAAGCAGTTGCAAATCATTTTACATTTTTTAACTCCCCTGCACATTATTGGGGAGTGCATGGAGCATGTTGGTCGGGGTGGGCACGTTGGGCCGAAGGGCCTGTTTCCATGTTGTGTGACAGTTCTGAGTGGAACCGAGAGATAGTCTGAGTTCCTCCCCACTACTATGATGAAGTCTGAACAAAGGCCACAACCTGAAACGTCGTCTGTCCATTTCCTCCACAGATCTTACCTGACCGGCTGAGTTCCTCCAACACTTTAAGAAATACCATTGAAGAAACTAGACATGTATTTTACACATTCATGCACATTTCTCCTTACCAGCATTTTATTTTTAAAAAGTGACACATTTAACGTAAATATCCATACTCAAATCACAAGATGAAGGAGATTTTGTGAATGTGTTAAGTGTTGACTATTAACACGAACAGTAAGTTTTAACCCAAAATACATTTTAAATGTCGCCTAGATACTGCTGACTCATAGCTAATAGATGCATTTGTCCCTAGAGGATAACATGAAATGAAGAGGAGGCAATATAAATATACTACCTTGTTAAATTGTGGGTCTGATTGGAAATGAAGTAGGAGCAATAAATCTGTTAACCTACCTTTAGTTAAAGAGGCTGTGAAAATGTCTAATGGAGTAGTTTGATAACAACAAACTAGTCTATCTAATAAAGTCAATGTAATGTAAATTTCTCTAAAGAGCTTGTGTCAAGAGATATTGCAGTGCTTGGAACGTTTAATTGAGTGGACAAAGTGTTTCAGGCCAATTAATATTTTTACAGCCCACTGTTACATCATTCCAATCTACATACAAGCAACATACATTAGTCAAGGTCATGTATGCTTGCCGTGATTAGATGTTAGCGTCATGATCAGGTAAGAGGCTCGAGTCACTGCTGGGTGGATAGAATCATAGTCCTACAGCGGGGAATCAGGCCCTTCGGCCCAACTTGCCCACGCTGACCAACATGCCCCATCTACACTGGTCCCACCTGCCCACACTTAGCCTATAACCTTCGAAATTTAATCTTGCTTCACAGCTAACGAATCCTCATATCAAACAACTTAAGTCCCTAATTGGCTTGCTGCTTGTAATCCCAAACTCTTGTGGCCCTGTCCCACGGTACAAGTTCATTCCAAGAGCTCTCCCGAGTTTACACTGATTCGAACTCGGAGATTTACGGTAATGGCCACTCGTCGGTACTCGGGGCTCTCGTGGACATTTTACAACATGTTGAAAAATCTTCCCGTGCTCACCTGCCGTTAGCGAGTCTTCCCGAGTACCGGCCGTTAGCGTTACGAGCCGCTAAGAGACGTCCCCGAGCTCCGACGTACCCGCTACGTTCATTCTCCGTGCTTATCATGAGTTAGATTTTTTTTTAAACTCGGGAGAGCTCTTGGAAGGAACTCGTTACCGTGAGACAGGCTATTAATCTTTAACAGATCTCTGTTCACAACAAAGTGTGAAATTGGCCCTCACTTGTCTCTGGATGGGAGAGAAAGGTTATTGGAAAAAAATGACTATACAATGAAAATGAAAAGTTCTGAAGCACCATGATTAAAGGACTTAACGCGTAAAAACCCTTCTTCTGAGGCTACTTTATCACACCAGTTATCACTTCTCCAGAACATTTTAAGCTTCCAAAAATCTCCCACTACACGGACTCAAGTTGCAGTCTGATTTCTCCTGGCGAATGTACTAAACAAAATCGATATATAACGTATTCTGGAGACACAAGAAACTGCAGGTGCTGGTTTACAATAAGAGACACAAATGCTGGATTATTTAACAGGTTAGGCTCTAGAGAACATGGACATGTGACGTTTCGGGTCTGGACCTAAAAAATCAACTTATCATGTTTTGTTCTCTGGAGATGCTGCCTGACCTGTTGAGTTACTCCAGCACTGTGCGTCTCATAATGGACCCTACATTCATTAGATTCAGACTGGTTTGTCAGGTACAGGAATCGAAAAGGTTTAGAAGGATATGGGTAAAACCTGAGGAAATGCAATTTGGCCGGTATGGAATATCTGGTTTTAGAAGGTGTATCAATAGCAAATTACTTCCTAAGACCTCCCTTTGGATTTATTAAGGGAAGTTCAAGTCAGATCTACTGGGCTGAATGTAGAGTCAGAGAATGGAGATGCTGATTTATCAAAAAAGACAAGGGGTCCGCGACAACCAGCAATCACCCCGTACACTAGCACTATCCTACCCACCATGGACAATTTACAATTTTACCAAAGCCAATTAAACTACAAACCTGCACGTCTTTGAACTGTGGGAGGAAACTGGCGCACCCAGAGAAAACCCACGCGGTCACAGGGAGAAAGTACAAACTCCGGACAGAGAGTCCCAGTATTCAGGATCAAACCCGGGTCTCTGGCAGTGTGAGGCAGCAACTCTACCACTGCGCCACGTGCCACCCCAACTGTTAGTTAGAGCATTAATAAAAGTTATTATGATTGTTAATAACATTTATTAAGAGCACAAAGAAGATTTACTAGGATTCGAGGGCCTGAGAGCGGTTAGACAAGTGTGGCTTTTATTCCTCAAAGTTTGGGAAATTGAGGAAGCCTTTACGGGGAAGTATAAGATCATGAAGGGCACATGTAGGCTGAATGCACATGGTCTTTTTCCCAGTTTTTAATATGAGAGGGGAAAGATGGAACAGTGACTTGAGGGGAAATTTCTTCACAAAGAGGGTGGTGCATTTATGAAACAGGCTGCCAGAAAAAGTGGTTGAGTCAGGTAAAATAACAACATTTAAAAGGCATTTGAACAAGCACATGGATAGATTTCCTAATGTCGGCAAATGGGACTAACTTAGATGTGGAGGGAATTGAGTCTGAACAAGGGTCCTGACCCAAAACGTCACCTATTCTTTGTCTCCAGAGATGCTGCCTAACCCACTGAGTTACTCCAGGATCTTGTGTCTACCTTCAGTATAAACCAGCATCTGCAACTCCTTTCTACACAATGGAGTGATATGGATCATGTGCAGGTAGATAAGAGTTGGTCTTTGCGTAATGTTCGGCATAGTCATTGAGGCTTGCTGTATTATTCTAAGTTACATGTTCAATGTTAGATCTGCACTGGGTTTCAATGGTCACAAGCATCATAAGATTGGCTTTTATTTTTCCGTATTCGGCATTCTGTCCCCCTGTGACTGCTGTGAGAAGATGTAGAGTTGACAATTTCTAACCCAACTGGGAAATTAAGTTAGAGCCGCGTATCTGGAGAATTTTCACAGACAGCTCAACGTTCACACTGTTGCCGTGCTCAGCATTCTGCTCATTCTTCGGGGAATGCATTATTCTAATTGCTGCAAGAATTGGTCGCAATTCTTTTCCCCCTACTGTTTCTCCAAGATGAGCTCAAAAACGAATTGCAAAGTTTGAAATTGGTCAATTCTACGAACTTTCAACAAATCAAAATGTTTCCAGTTTTATTTTAGCAGCAATTCTGATAGGGTTGCTGAAACAAAATCTTGAACATGTGTGTTAAAATGAGGCAAATGAAAGATTTAAAGGCCATTTTATTAAATTATAAACTGTGCAACAGTACCAAGCATTTGTTCATCCAATTATGCCTGAAATCTGTTCTTATTTTATTTACAACAGGGTTAATTCAAATAAGATGCAAAAACTGTTTTCTTGTTTCCACTAACAATACACCTTCATCAAACAAAGATAAAAAGTACGGCATGGTGACGCAGAGGTAGAGCTTCTGCCTTACAGCGCCAGAGACCAAAGTTCAAACCTGACTAAGGGTGCTGCCTGTATGGAGTTTGTACATTCTCCCCATGACCATGTCAGTTTTCCCCAGGTGCTCCAGTTTCCTCCCACACTCTAAAGACGTACAAGTTTGACTTGGGTAAAAATTGGAAATTGTCCCTAATGTGTAGGATAGTTCCAGTGTACGGGGTGATAGTTGGTCGGTGCGGACACGGTGGGCTGAAGAGCCTGTTTCTGCGCTGTATCTCTGAAGTAACTCAGCAGGTCAGGTGGCAACTCTGGAGAACATGGATGGGTGAAGATTCTTCTTCAGACTGATTGTGGGGGAGAAAGCTGGAAGAAAGGAGGAGCAGGACAAATCCTGGTAAGTCATAGGTAGATACGGGTGAGGGGGGGGGGGGGGGGGGGGGGGAGGGGGGTGGGGATAAGCAGCTGATTGGACAAAGACCAGAGATGAAAAGACAAAATGTTTGAGACGAACGGGTGGAAGTCATGAATTGTGAAGCCAGAGGATGGAATGTAGGTGGAAGGGGAGGAGGAGGAGAAGGAGGAGAAGGAGGAGAGGAGAAATAGGTGTGAGTCCAGGTGGGGCTTGCGGCGTGATGGGGGAGAATTGGGAGGGGGCAAGGAGGTTTTGTAGTTACCTAAAATTGGAGAATTCAGTGTTTGGGTTGTAAACTGAAACTATTAAATTCACAATTATTTTTTTTTCTGAACAAATGTTACATCTATCGTGTGGTAATACCTGTAAGAAGTGTGGTTAACATCAACAAGATTGAACAGTTCTTTGTGCATTTGCACAATAATAGGCAGTTTATACTCCACAATTCCACGAATTGACTAAAAGTGTTGCATCCCAGCATGTTTTTAGAGCAACCTTCTTCAGGTCTCAACCCGAAATGTCACCTATCCCTTTTCTACAGGAATGCTGCCCACCCGCTGATCTTTTTGTGTCAATGTTCGGTGTAAACCGGCATCTGCAATTCCTTCCTACACATGTTTTGAGAGCACCTATGCTCTGTGAATGCACCAACAGTGAGGCAGTGTGATGAAGACAGATATAGATGTCTTGCCTCCGAGAGGTGAATCACACAGCACAGAAAAAGACGATTCTGCCCAAATAATCAATTCTGACCAAATCACATATCCTCAGGTTTTACCCATGTCCCTCTAAATCTTTCCTATTCATGTAGTTTAGTTTAGTTTAGAGATACAGCATGGAAACAGGCCCTTCGGCCCACCAAGTCCGCACTAGGGACAATTTACGCATACACCAAGCCAAGTAACCTACAAACATGCACGTCTTTGAAGTGTGGGTGGAAACTAAAAGACTCGTAGAGAACACACGCGGCCACGGGGAGAATGTACAAACTCTGTACAGACAGCACCCGTAGTTGGGATCAAACTCGGGTCTCCGGCGCTGCAAAGCAGCTATTCTACCGCTGCACCACCGTGTCGTCCTGTCAAAATTTATTTCAAATATTGTTCTAGTATCTGTCATAGTATCGCCTCTGGAAACTCATTCCTTATTCCCACCACCTTCTGTGTAAAAAAAGGTTGTCCCTCAGGTTCCCATTAAATCCTTCCCCTCTCACATTAAATCTAAGCCCTCTCGTTCTTAATTCTCCAACAATAGGAAAAAGTGTAACTCTGCAGGTCAAGCGGCATCTCTGGTGAACAAGGATAACTGACATTTTGCGATGGGACTGAAGAAAGCTTTCGGCCTGAAGCATCACCTATCAATGGCACCTATTCGCGAACAGGACGCGCCCGGCATCTGGAGCAACAAGGGACAAAGACAGGCCTGGCAACCGAGAGAGGAAGGGCGAGGAGCGCTATCGCTCGCGTGAATCACGGCGGTTGGTCGGTCGAGGACACGCCGCCAAAAGCAAAGAGGGATCCGGCATAGGGGTGATGACAAGACCATAGAGGAACTTGGGTGGGTGGGGTTGGGTGGGGGTGGTGCCGGGGTACGCGAGAAGGAAGAGGGATCATCGGGACCATATTGAATACTTTTATAACTTCGTCGGCACCCTATCCATGGCGACTATGCATACTTCTGTACTGTATATAAAACAAAGACTTTCACTCTACCAAGTACATGTGACAATAAAATATCAATCAATAGTTCCGAGTAGAATTACAGAGTAGTACGGTAACTGAGACTGTGCTGCTTCCTTGTAAGTAAGTAAGTAGGTTTATTGGCCAAGTATTCACATACAAGGAATTTGCCTTGGTGCTCCGCCCACAAGTAACAACACGGCATACAGTGACAGTTACGAATGACTCCGAAAACACTAAACATTAATAATATAAGACATTAATGATAAAACACCATTGATCAAGCATGTGAACCAACAAAATACCAGATCAAAGGGAGGCTACAGATTTTTGGCTGTTGAGCAACTACTCGTGGATAAAAACTGTTTTTATGCCTGGCTGTGGCAGCTTTGACAGTCCGGAGTCGCCTTCCAGAGAGAAGTGATTCAAAGTGTTTGTGGCCAGGGTGAGAGAGATCAGAGATGATCTTGCCCGCTCGCTTCCTGGCCCTTGCAGTGTACAGTTCATCAATGGAGGGAAGGTTGCAGCCAATAGTCTTCTCTGCTCATCGGACGATTCGCCGCAGCCTCCAGGTGTCGTGCTTTGTGGCTGATCCAAACCAGACCATGATGGAGAAGGTGAGAACAGACTCTACGATGGCCGTGTAGAATTGGGCCATCATTACCTGCGGCAGATTGTGCTTCCTCAGCTGCCGCAGGAAGTACATCCTCTGTTGTGCCTTTTTGACTGTGGAGTCGATGGTGGCCCCCCACTTAAGGTCCTTCGAGATGATGGTTCCCAGGAACTTAAAAGACTCCACAGATGTGACTGTGGTGTTGTTGATGGTGAGTGGGGGAGGGAGGGGGAGCTCTCCTAAAGTCTACTATCAATTCCACTGTCTTAAGAGCATTGAGCTCTAGGTTGTTGCGAACGGCACCAGGACACCAGCTGTGACACTTCCTGTCTGTAGGCAGATTCCTCCCCATCCTGGATCAGTCCAATCAGGGTTGTGTCGCCTGCAAACTTGAGAAGCTTGACAGAGGTGTCTGTGGAGGTGTAGTCGTTGGTGTAGTGTGTGATGGAAATGAGTGCAAGTTGTCAGAGTCCAACTGTTTCAGAAACGACACTCGATCAATAATCCTACATGAACCTAAAGTCCCAAGCATCACCTCATCATGATCAAAGAGGTAAAATTTGCAGCATTTATCTCTGATGTCCATTGTATAAAAGGCTGCAGTATTGACAGAGCAACAAATGGTTGGTTTTGAAATATCCACATTGAAAAGTGAAGCCACCAGATGTGATGCACAAGACATCAATGACAGAATGGTGCCTCTTTCATTGACATCTCATTGACAATTTGATTGGATATACGTCACATTTATCGTGACCGTTTAACAAAGGTCAGAGGTTGCATTCAAAATCTCCAATCTATATCATGAAAGAACATTATTAGGTGGACTAATGACATTGGGAAAATGTCAGATGCACTAAGCTATCTGTAGCAGAGTACTTCCTGAGCCAGTTTATTTGGAGTATTGCTTGCTCTTCTGGTTGCCGTGTTACAGGAAGGATGTGGAAGCTTTGGAAAAGGTGCAGAGGAGCTTTTTTTTTACAATGATGCCTGGATTAGGGGGTATTAACTACAGGGAGAGGTGAGACAGACTTGGGATTGTTTTCTCTGGCACGCCAAAGGTTGCGGGAAGTCTGAGCGTCATAGATAAGGTAGACATTCAGAACCATTTTTTCAGGATGGAAATATCAAATATGAAAGGGTATAGTAAGAGGGCAAAGTTTAAGGGAGATGTACGCGGCAAGTTTTGTAGAGAGTGGTGGATGCCTGGAATGCGCTGTCAGGCGTGGTAGTGGAGGCAGATACGATCGTTCCATTTAAGAGATTTGTGGATAGGCATATAAATATACATGGATTGGAGGAATAAGAATTGGGCAGGCAGATAAGAGTTGGTCTTGGCATCATGTTTGCATCGACATTGTAGGCCGAAGGGCGTGTTCTTGTGCTGTACTGTTCTATTGCCTTAAATTCAGGCACAATTTCTACTGGATAGTACCATACAAGCAACAATCTTCCCGTGAGAAATGAGTGCTAGTTTAGTTTAGTTTAGAGATACAGTGCATAACTGGCCCTACAGGCCAACAAGTCTGCACCGACCACGATCCTAAACACACTAGGGAAAATTTACAATTTTTATCAAACCAATTAGCTCACAAACCTGTAGACCTTTGGAGTGTGAGGGGAAACCGGAGCTCCCAGAGAAAACCTACGCAGGTCACGGGGAGAACTTACAAACCCCGTAAAGACAACAACCGTAGTCGGGATCGAACCCGGGTGTCTGGTGCTGTGATGCAGCAACGCTACCAATGGATGGAATTTTGTGTCATGCTAATGGATGGAATTTCAAAGCTAAGGATTTAAATGACAAACCAAAGATTGGTGATAATGTATTTCTTGAAATATAATAAACAACTTCATCCCAAAAACCTCATGCAGACTGGGTGTCAATGGGATTAACAAGTCAGTACAAGTAATCAGCGTGATTCCATGTCTGGATTTGTCCCCAAAGCGTTTCAAATTATTGCTCATCAAAGTTGTCAGAATAAAACACATTCACCAACTATTCTGAAGCTGTTAAACTCAGGTCATTCTAATCAAAACAATTTTGTTCTGATATTGTTTGAACATTGTAATGAATTCATGCATATTCATGTATATGTTAATGAGTTGGCGCTCAATATAAGCAGGGAATGTTGGGTAATAAAACTCTCTCTCGTGATCCAGGCAACCTGCGTGTCAGTTGTTATTCATTCAGCTGTCCGAAATATAACAAACATCAAATAAGATATCTCTTCACATATAAACAAATTAGATTTCATGGCTATTGTGTGAGAATCTGATCCCCCAAACTATTTGGTTTAAGAAATAATTCAATATCTTAGATCATGAGTCTGAAGACATAGGAGCAGAATTAGGCCATCAATTCTTAGGTTATCGGTGCAGAAATAGGCCACTCGGCCCATCAAGTCTGCTCCGCCATTCAATCATGGCTGCTCGATCTTTCACTCTCAACCCCATTCTCCTGCCTTCTCCCTGTAACACTCTTACTAATCAAGAATCTGTCAATCTCTGCCTCAAAAATATCCATTGACTTGACCTGTGTGGCAACAAACTCTGCTTCTGTGGCAGCCTTTCTAGGTGCAATGCAAAAATCTTAAATATTCAATACATACTAATAATACTAAATACTAGTTTCTTATATAAGTGATTACTTTTTGAGAAACCAAATTCAAGTCCCACCATCGACTCCATCTACACTTCCCGCTGCCTCGGGAAAGCAGCTGGCATAATGAAGAACCTTTCCAACCCATGCCTTTCCTTCTTGTCCCCGCTCCCATCGGGCAGAAGATATAGAAGCTTGAAAGAGCATACTCGCTGCCTCAGGAGAAGCTTCTTCCCTTCCATGAGCTAGGGTGCAGTTTAAACTTTCCAATTCATCTCATCAGAATTAAAGGACCTTCTTTTAGGAAGGAGATGAGGAGAGGTTTCTTGAGTCAGAGGGTGGTGAATCTGTGGAATGATTTGCCACAGAAGGTTGTGGAGGCCAAGACAGTGGATATTTTTAAGGCAGAGATAGATAGATTCTTGATTAGTACGGGTGTAAGAGGTTATGGGGAGAAGGCACGAGAATGAGGTTAGGAGGGAGAGATAGATCAGTCATGATTGAATGATGGAGTAGGCTTGATGGGCCGAATGGTCTAATTCTACTCCTATTCCATATGACCTGACCTTATTTTGAACATTGGACTTTTCCTCTGGAACTGTTCTTCCACAATGTTGGGAATCGATACTACATTCTGGTGTTTTTCTCTTTGCTTGAGCTGTTGTACTTGGGCATGGCTTGATTGTATTGATGTATATATATAGTATTATCTTGATTGGATAGCACGTAAGATAAATGGTTTTCACCATACTCAGAGGGTGGTGAGTGTATGCAACCAGCTGCCAGAGGAGGTAGTTGAGACAGGTACATTAACAACATTTAATAGACGCTTGGCCGGGTACATGGAGAGGAGGGATACCCGCCAAATGCAGGTAAATGGGACTCGTTTGGATGGGGATCTTGGATGGCATGGACAAATTGGCCTGAAGGGCTTGTTGTGTAGGAAGGAGCTGCGGATGTTGGTTTATACTGAAGATAAGACACAGCGGGCCAGGTAACATCTCTGGAGAAAAGGAATAGGTGACGTTTCAGGTCGGAAGCCTTCTTCAGACTGTAAGTTTCTATGCTGTTTGATGGTACGGCTCTATGAATCTTGGTAAACATGACAATAATTAAACCTAAATAATGCAACAGAGAGGTTGCAATGATTAACATAAAAAACACCATAAATTAAAGAGCAAGGAGAGATGCAAAGGCAAAGATAGAGGCAAAAAAAGTAAACAAGCTCTGGCAGGTCTGTAGAACTGGACCAGGGAGTAGAGTGAATTAGAGTCATTTTTTTGAGCAAACGACACTTTTTGTTATCTATGTGAGTCAAACAGTGTGGAAACAGGCCCTTCATCTCAACTTGCCCAGGCCAACCAAAATGCCCCATTTGCACTTGATCCACCTGCCCACGTATGGCCCATATCCCTCTAGACCATTCCTATCCATGCACCTGTCCAGATGTCTTAAATGTTGCTATAGTTGTTACAGAAAAATATTTTTCTCTAGCTTCAGAAGTTGAGGACAGTGGGAGAGCAGCCATCTTGCTGGAAGAAAATAACATTTAAATGAAATTGATGGGAAAAAGTGGACGGGAAGAATTGACAGGAGTAATTGTTTTTCTGCTAGTTTAATGTGCACTTGATGGCGCAGGCGGGACATGGAGTGAAGCAGGTGTTCGATTGTCTGAGCAAGAAGCAGAGTAGTGAATAAAAAAGGCAAGATACAGCAGAGCAGCCATGTTGAGGCAAAGTGCTGTGTTAACATAGAAACATTGAAAATAGATTCAGGGGTAGGCCATTCAGCCCTTGGAACCAGCACTGCCATTCAATATGATCATGGCTGATCATCCAAAATCAGTACTTCGTTCCTGCTTTCTCCCCACATCCCTTGATTCTGTTAGCCCTAAGAGCTATATCTTATGGGCTGTCCCACTGTACGAGTTCATTCAAGAGTTCTCCCGAGTTTGCCCTGATTCGAACTCAGAGATTTATGGTAATGGCAGCTTCATGCAACATGTTGAAAAATCTTCACGAGTCTTCCCGAGCTTACCGCGTTCCCGAGTACCCGCTGTTAGCGTTACGAGCCGCTAAGAGACGTCCCGAGCTCCGACGTACCCGCTACGTACATTCTACGTGCTTCCACGAGTTTGATTTTTATTTAAACTCGGAGAGCTCTTGAATGAGCTTGTACAGTGGGACAGCCCCATAACTCTCTCTTGAAAACATCCAGATGAATTGGCCTCCACCTCCTTCTGTGGCAGGGAATTCCACACATTCACAACTTTCTGGGTGAGAAAGTTTTTCCTCATCTCAGTCCTAAATGGCCTACCCCTTATTCTTACACTGTGACCCCTGGTTCTGGACTCACCCAACATCGGGACTTTTTTTTCCTGCATCTAGCCTGTCCAATCCCTTAGAAATTTGCTATGATTCTAAAAGATCCCCTCCCATCCTATTAGATTCCAGTGAATGTAAGCCCAATCGATCTATTCTGGTTGAGAAAAAGTGCAACTTGGCTCGAGAGGCTTCGGCGAGAAAACAAAGCTGACATATCAAGCCCAGAGCAGAGCCGTAGCAGGCAAATAGGAGCTGTTGGAACTCATTACATCGGGATAATGCGAAAGGCATCCACAACAGCAATTTGTACATATTTGTTGACACATACAAGGGCAACGACTACAATTCATTCCACTACACAAGCTCAACAATAATGTAGCTTGTGTATCATTGCCATTCAAGGATTTTACTGTTTGGTGAGTCAGCTGAAATATTTCTTAATGGCACTGTAGATTTTACTTTGGAAAGTTAATGCAGCGGTTCTTTGCGTACAATCACCAGAACAGTGACCGTTAAACACAAGTTGTCTCTTCAAACTTTACTCATGTGCATTGCAAAAGGAAACATTTATGCAAATTGTTCCACGTGATGGCCTGAAACTTACCATTGTGCACAAAAATGGCAGGGTTGTTTACTGCCAGAATACAGAGAACCACTTTTCAAAGAACATCAAACAGTTCTGCAAAGCAACAGGCCCTTCTGCCCACAATGTCTGTATTGAACATGATGCCAAGTTAAATTAATCTCCTCTGCCTGCGCATGATCCATATCACTCCATTCCCTCCATAACCCTGTGCCTAACCAAAAACCTCTCAAAAGCCATCATCTTATCAGCTTCTGCCACTGGCCTGCAAGCACGTTCCAGGCAACCACCAAACCGTGTAAAAAAAAACTTGCCCTACATATCTTTATACTTATAAAACTCTGATCTTGGATGTGTATTTGTATGTGTGATGCTCGTGTGCGTTTCACATCTCCTCGAAAACACTTCGTGCTAATGGTGAAATTTTTACATATTCCGATAGAGATTTACGCCATGATGTCAAAAATTGCCTTATCTGAAAATTTCATGCATTATTTCTTGAGTTATTTATGAAAATGTTCACAAATTTCAAATTATCCTCTCTCTGGTGGAGTATTGCGTTCGGGAACCAGCCCTCCCGTGACACCGCGCGACCCCCCCCCACCCCATAATCTATACCCCCCTCCCTCTCTACCCCCTCACCCTCTCCACCACACCCCCCCCACCCCCAACATCTAGCTGTGCCTGCACAGTTGGGGGTTATGCGTGAGTGGATAGAACGGGGAATAGGGTAAAAGGAGCGAATGAATAATATTAATATAATATCAATGGGTCCCACTTGGTCTAGCATTCTTTAAACTTTGCCCCTCACACCTTAAAATGCATGGTGGCGCAGCGGTAGAGCTGCTGCCCGGGTTCAATCCTGACTACGGGTGTTGTCTTTACAGGGTTTATTTGTTCTCCCCGTGGCCGGGTGAGTTTTCTACGGGTGCTCCGGTTTCCTCCCACACTCCAAAGACATATTGGTTTGTAGGTTAATTTGGCTTCAGTTTATAGTTTGGTAAATCTCAAATGATTCTAATCATGCAATGAGGATCTTCAAGTTAATTTAGTGATCTATTGAGGTGTATAAAATCATGAGAGGAATAGATCGGGTAGATGCACAGTCTCTTGCCCAGAGTAGATGAGTACATGGGTTTAAGGTGAAGGGAAAAATATTTATTCGGAATCTGAGGGCTAAAAGGGTGGGGGGGTGGAGAACAAGCTGCCAGAGAAGGTAGTTGAGGCAGAAACGATTCCAATGTTAAAGAAACAGTTAGACAGTACATGGATAGGACAGGTTTGGAGGCATAAGGGCCAAACACGGGCAGGTGGGACTAGTGTAGATTGGAATGCTGTCTGGTGTGGGTAGGTTGGGCCAAAGGGCCTGTTTCCACGCTGTATCACTCTATGACTCTATGGCCTCTACAAGAACACCCCTCATCCTCCTGTCCTTCAAGGAATAGAGTTATAACATGCTCAATCTCTCGCTGTAACTCAGGCCCTCGAGTCCTGGTAACATCCTCGTAAATCTTCTCAGCACCCTTTCCACCTTGACAACATCAAGCTGGACTTGAGCAATATTTAGTAACAACTTGGGTAATGTTGAGTAACAACGAGTAATATTGAGTAACAACTTGAGTAATATATTAGCAATGTTACAAAATTTTGAGATTTTAAAAATCAAGTCTGCAATTTATCCCATCAGATAAAGTATAAAAAGAAGTTTAATTTGACACCTAATTCACTTTCATATCTTCAGTTTTAAAAACGTTATGGCCATTTTCATACTCAGAAATTAGCATCTAGTTCCCTATTGCTTTTCCATTCACTTAACACAAAAGCTGTGATCAAGGACAGTCAAAAGCCCATAACTTTCTTAAAAAGTAAGAGAATTGAATGAATTTATTATAGATTGAAGCATTCTGAAACAAATATAAAACAATCTTACTTGGATAACCTGAAATGAAAGCATATAATTAGTTAGTTACCTAATTGTAGCTAAGTACAAAATTCAATTACTAGATCTAAACATCTATCCATTTCTTAAGAAAAGGTTAACATTTTTTAAAAGCCTAAGTGTCCAAATAACATTCACACAAGAATTCACAATATAACATGATTTTTAAATCTCATTGTCGTGAATTTATAGGCCAAATGGAAGGAATTTAGTGTTCAATTCCCGTAAATTAATGGGCATTTTAATCATCTTGTGAGTGGGTTTTTGTGGAACGTGATCGATTGGAACGTTGCGGTTGCGGTGAATTTAAACCACATATCGGCAGGAAAAATACTGCCGGTTCGTATGGGTCCTAAGTCACCTTTTCGCAACGTGAAATTTTGATTAACGGCATCCTAAGAAGCAAGTTTATATGAAAAAATAAACGGTGTTCCTTGCCTTGTCCCCTACGTGAGATCCATCCCGTTGTCGGCATTAGAAGATGATTTTTAATTTCCTACTGCTATTAAATTATCCCGCTCTAATATTAACAAACTTAATAAAACGGCAGTCGAAGCGATTTTTCTTCAGCAACTAAACAGTCTGTTGAAATTCGATTTGAAGAAAAAACGCATTTTAAACCCGCCCCCCTCTCAAAGGCGCCAAAGTCGCGCACACGGCCAGTGGCAGAACTGCAGCGCCACCGAAGGTAAGTATTGTAACGTACCTAAATATATTACTTTGCATTCTGCAAAATGGTGCAGTCCATGAGGGAAGTAATGCTATGGCTGTTCAGTGTTGCTTGACATCCTCAATCGAGACCACCATTGGGTTTCTGCTGTGGCTGGCTTATGGTCAGAATGATCATTGGAACATCACACAATAACCCATTAGCACACCATCTGGGACACCAACAAATTTATAGCTTGGTAAATCTCAAGTGACTGTAATCATTCAACGAGGATCTTCAAGTTAATCTTGGTTTTGGGCAACAATGTATGGTATGAAGAAGCATGCACTCAAGTTTTAAATATTTAAAAACATTTCATTTACTAGGGAAACAACAGTGTACTAAATATACCTTTCCACATTCTTTAAATTAAGTCTTTTCTAGGTGAAGAATTAACTCTCTTGCTAAAATTGCATATTATGATAAACCATATCATTACCCTTAATCACTCAATTAATTACATTTTAATGCAAGGAAAAATGGAACAATATCGCTCTATTTTTCTGACCAATTGAGGTTCTTGTAAAATGTTTGTTTTTTTTTACATCAAGATCCACACTTTCATATTTTCCTATTTGCTTGAAGTTGCAGAGAGAGAGAAAAAAAGAGAGAGGGGGAGAGAGTGAAACAGGGGAAGAGAGAGTGTGTGAGAGAGAGAGAGAGAGAGAGAGACAGACAGACAGACAGACAGACAGACAGACAGACAGACAGACAGACAGACAGACAGACAGACAGACACAGACAGACAGACAGACAGACAGACAGACAGAGAAAGAGAGAAAGAGAGAGGTGAAGAGAGAGGGGAAGAGAGAAAAAGGGAGAGAGAGACAGAGAGAGAGAGAGACAGAGGGGGGAAAAGAGATAGAGAGAAAGAGAGAGAGAGAGAGAGGGATTGCGAACCAGGGAGAGAGTGACAGAGGGGGAGAGAGTGAGACATAATGAGGGAGAGAGTGAGCAAGAAAGAGACAAAGGGAGAGAGACGGGGGGAGAGAAAGAGTGGGGGATAGTCGGGTAGAGACAGAGGGGGGGAGACAGAGAGAGAAATTTTGTTTGAGAGGTAATGTGCAATCTTGCCATGATAATAAACTGCTGATTGAGGAAATGTATTCTCTTGGGAGGGCAAAAGATAGTAAGAACAGGGTCAATGATTCTAACTATGCTTGAATTGAGGGAAGGATTACTGTGGAAGCTTGGAGGGCCACCTTATAAAACATGATTAACAACTGTCTTGACACCAACAGCAATGGCAAAGGAATGTTGCAGCGTTAAAAGTGGTTAGAAACCTGCAAAAAAAAACAGAAAAATAGCACACTGTGATTCTCACATTGTGCTACAATGCGGAGAACTGTATTCTACACAGTGTGTCTTTCCCTTCGTTCTTCCGTTTGATTTGAAATATGGATACGGGTCCACTACCAATTTCCCAGCCCTTTTGATTCCAAAGGCTTTCTGGATTATCCGTTTTGCTGGACCAACAGTGGTCACGGCCTCCAAGAGGAGTCCTAGTCTAGAACTGTACTAAAAGGCAGGCACGGGTTATTGATTGGGGACGATCAGCCATGATCACAATGTATGGCGGTGCTGGCTCAAAGGGCCGAATGGCCTCCTCCTGCACCTATTTTATATATAAGAACAATTAGCCTAGGCTGCTCAGGGGCCGAGATACCAGCATGCTAAGTCGACTATGGGAATGGCCCTGCCGGCTCTGGCCGGGATGGATTTCCATAGCCCCGGCCTCAGAAGCAAATTCGACCCGCCGATCAGCACGGAAATCCCAATGAGGATGAGATTGGCCGCCTCACCCGATCTAGACATCACATTCGAGTGGACCTTCCGGGATTCCAAGTGTGCTATTGTAATGTTGTCCAGATTAAAGGGGGTGAAGGACCAGCAGTGGCCAGAACATCTATGGTGCATCTGCTGTATTATCTGGTTCAATTGGATAGCATGCAAAGCAAAGCTTTTCACTGTACCTCGCTCGGTACATGTCATACTAATAAACCTAAGCGTAAACATTATGAAATTTGACTTAAAACTGGGAGATCTGTCCATGCTGCACCCTTGTGGATTTCTCTCTGCATGGGATACAAAAGCATCTCATCTTCATGGCAAAAGGGGGGAGAGAGAGCACAAAATTAAAGTGAAAAAAATCAGAGGGAAAAAAAATCACACTTTTAAATTTATATTGCCCTGAAGTGGATTGTTCACAGCTACTCTCTTGCATTACAAAACTTGGTGGAGAAACAACTCCTTCGTCTTTGGAACAGTTGCAGAACCCAAGGATGAGTTATTTCTCAAGAAAAACAAAGTGCTAGAATAACTCGTTTAAGAATGAACTGCAGATGCTGGAAAATCGAAAGTAGATAAAAGTGCAGGAGAAACTCAGCGGGTGCGGCAGCATCTATGGAGCGAAGAAAATAGGCAACGTTTCGGGTTGAAACCCTTCTTCAGACTGATGAATAACTCAATGGGTTGGACAGCATCTGTGGAGGGCATGGATTAGATGGTGTTTCAGGTCGGTACCCTTCTTCAGACCTACAGACTAGGAACAGTGAGAGAGGGTCTCACAGAACTTCCGTCGGAGAGAGGAGAAGAACATTATGCCAGAAAGTAGGAATCATCTCAAGTATTAGATTTGAGATGGAGCATGGAAACAGGCCTTTCAGTCCAGCCAGGTCACGTTGACTATTGATTACCTGCTCTGAAGAAGGGTCTCGGCCCGAAACATTACCCATTCCTTCTCTCCATCGCCTATCCCGATGAGTTACTCCAGCTTTTTGTGTCTACCTGTTAACCACTAGATCTGTTACCTCTTTTTCTCATCCACTCACTAGACACTAGGGGCAATTTTACAGAGGCAAATTAGCCTACAAACCTGCATGTCTTTGGGATGTGGGAGGAAACCAGAGCACCCAAAGGAAACCCACGCGGTCACATGGAAAATGTACCTACTCCACACAGACACTACCTGAGGTCAGGATCGCATCCAGATCTCTGGCGTTGTGAGGCAGCAGCTCTACCAGCTCAAGTACTTCCATTAAGCTGAGTCATAGAGTCATAGCCATATCCACACAGTGACGCATTGGTAGAGTTGTTAGAGTAAATACAGCATGGAAACAGGCCCTTCGACCCAACTTGCCCACACCGACCAACATGCCCCATTTACACTCGTCCCACCTGCCTGTGGTTGGCCTATATCCCTCTAAACCAATCCTATCCATGTACCAGTCTAAATGTTTCTTAAACGGTGTGATAGTCCCTGACTCAACTACTTCCTCCAGCAGCTCATTTCATAAACCCACCACCCTTTGTGTAAAAAAGTTACCTCTCGAGTTCCTATTAAACCTTTCACCCTCATCTTAAACCTATTCCCCATGGTTCCTATTTCTACGTCTCTGGGCAAAAGATCTGATCTATTCCTTTCATGATTTTGTACACCTCTATAAGATCATCCCTCATCCTCCTGCGCACCTAGGAATAAAGCCCAAGCCTGCTCAACCTCTCCCTATAGCTCAGGCCCCCAGAATCATTTAAGAGTGAGTTGGATGTGGCCCTTGTGGCTAAGGGGATCAGAGGGTATGGAGAGAAGGCAGGTACGGGATACTGAGTTGGATGATCAGCCATGATCATATTGAATGGCGGTGCAGGCTCGAAGGGCTGAATGGCCTACTCCTGCACCTAATTTCTATGTTTCTATGTTTCTAATCCGGGCAACATCCTCACAAATCTGCTCAGTCTTTCCAGCTTGACAACATCCTTCATATAACATGGTGACCAGAATTGAACACAATACTCTAAATGTGGCTGCATCAATTTCTTATATAACTGTAACGCGACCTCCTAACTTCTATACTCAATAAGTAGACACAGAATGTTGGAGCCTCCAGAGATGCTGCCTGACCCGCTGAGTTACACCAGCATTTTGTGTCTACCTTCGAGTTAAGCCAGCATCTGCAGTTTTTTCCGACACATGCTATACTCAATACTCTGACTGATGAAGGCCAATGGGCCAAAAGCCTTTTTGACCACCCTATCCACCTGTGAGGACACTTTCACGTGAGGACGGGTATCCCATGTCCTATTCATTATCTTGTGCCAGTGCTGCCATCTACAGGAATCCTTTGACTGTGCACTGCAGTCCTTCTGTTGCTCAATATTTGCAAGGGCCCTATAATTCATTGTGTATAATCTACCTTTACGATACCTCCCAAAGTGAATCCTCTTGACATTATCAGGATTAGATTCCATCTGCCTTTGCTTTGCCCATTTTGCCATTTGAGGTTCATCAGTGTGGCACAATTTGCATGCCTGCGATGAATTGGTCACAGTAGCTGAACACAAAGTGCTGGAGTAACTCAGTTGGGTCAGGCTACATCTCTGGAAAACATGGATAGGTGAGGCTTCAGGTTGGGATCCTTCTTCAGATGACCAGTCTGAAGAAGGATCATGACCCAAATCTTCTCCTACTGTCTCCACACTATAGACGTGATGAGTTACTCCAGCACTTTGTGTTCTATGCATGTTTCCAGCATCTGCAGTTCCTTATCCTCACAGTAACTCCCAGCTTTCCACATTTGAACATGTACAGAAATTCCCAAATCATTATTTTTTTGGAGGTCAATTATTATCTTTGGAGTGTATTGTAGGTAGATCCATTCATTATTTTCTTGATATTCCAGATCATTAATTTATCTTTCTCATTAATTCCCCCACCATACTGTCCTAACTTAACCATACCTTTTAAACAATGGCTTCCAAAAGTCAAGGCTAGACAAAAATGTTACGTGTATAACACAAAGTGCTGGAGTAGTTGAGTGGGTCAGGCAGCATCTGTGGAGGGAACAGAAAGAAGACATTTTGGCTCAGGACCCTTCTTCAGTTTGAAGAATGATCCCAGCCAGAAACATTGCCAGTCCTTTCCCTCCACAGATGTTGCCTGACCCGCTCCTCCAACACTTTGTGTTATGTTCAAGATTCCAGCATCTGCAGTTCCTTGTATTTTCATGTTATATGTATAAATAGATAATCCAATCATTTTATCTCAATTTATTTAATGTCATCTTCACTTCCCTGCACCTCGAGTATTTTTTTTTAAGATAATCCAATGCACTCAACCCAAAAGTGCATTCCACTAATTTGTAATATAATTTAGCCTAGAAAGTTAATTGTTCATCAGCATGTTACTTGTAAAATTAATTAATTTGATTTCAATGGATTGAATTTCAGAGATAAAATACAATATGGCTGTGATACAATACACTGTACTTAACACTCCAAAGACGCACAGGTTTGTAGGTTAATTGACTTTCGGAAAAATTGGAAATTGTCCAATAATAATAATAATAATAATAATAATAATATATTTTATTTTCACTGCACATATGTGCAACTAGAATTGATACGCAGCTTCCATCTGATGTCATAACTTAAACAACTATAAAATTTAGGTTTAGATACCCCGAGAACATGGTTTATAAAAAGAACAGTAAAACAGTAAAAACAGTCTAAAGTGCAAATGTGTCTGTGCGACGTGACCATCCGAGGGAGACAGTTCATGGGGGTGGGGGGAACTCAGCAGGGCCGGTTCATAGCAGCTATAGCTCTGGGGATGAAGCTGTTCCTGAGTCTGGAGGTGCGTGCGTAGAAGGCCTTGTAACGTCTGCCGGAAGGTAGGAGTTCGAACAGTCCATTACAAGGGTGTGAGGAGTCTTTATGGATGCTAACGGCGTCCCTGAGGCACCGTGTGTGGTAGATGCCCTCTAAGACTGGTAGCTGTGTCAAGTGTGTGTAGGTCGTGTTAATGTGCGGGGATCGCAGGACGGTGCAGAGTCGGTGGGCCGAAGGGCCTGTTTCCTCGCTGTATCTCTGAAGTAAAAAACTAAACTAAACTATTAACCAGGGTCAATTTGCAGATGAAGGTTAGAATGAGTTATTAAAAAAAGAGAATAAATTGACGTTGATGCATATTGTTTGCTATTCTTGTTTGCTATTCTTGCTGAATGTTCATAAAAGAGAATATTTGTTGCAAACACCTCTCCATTGTAGCCTAGGGCTTGCCTGGAACGAGCACCACTCATTATACCCAGAGCAGGGGCGGATTCTGAAAATGGTGTCAAAAAAATGGCGCCTCTTGCTTGCAATATCTGTAGACTATTGCTGCATAATTTGCTAATTGGGTATGGCTATATTTTACTGGACTGTTCTTAAGAAAAGAATTTCACCGTACATTTGCACTTTGCACATTTGACAATAAAAGCACCATTGAACCATTTATTTTAAATCAAGGACTGCTTATGCAGTTTTGCAATTGAACATTTAATGAAGAGTGATGACTACCATTGAGTAAAAGCCACAACATTGACAAATAAATCATGAACTCTCTCAAGAACGCCATTCACTACTAATTTCCTTTGCGCTGTGATTCTCTGCTCCAAGTATGGAGTTTCGTCTTGAAGACATCAGCAAAACAATCTGGTCGCTGTCAGTATGCATTTTGTTACTATAGTGCTGAATAAGACCATAAGGACCATAAGGTAGGTATGTTACAATACCTACCTTGAGCGGCGCTGCAGTTCTGCCGCTCCCCGTGTGCGCCACTGTGGTGCCTTTCAGAGGGGGGCGGGTTTAAAATGCCGTTTTTCCCGAGACAGTCCAAATCGATCAATCTCAGGCGATTTCGTCGCTAAAGAGAAACGTCGCTCCGACATTTGTTATATGAAGCTATTTTTAAACTACGCTAAATCATTTATTAACTAGAGTAGTTTAAAAATCATCTTCTAAAGCCCTGAGCGCCGACGGCGGAACGGACCTAACATAGGTGATAAAAGAAGGTACACAGTTTATTTTTACATAAAAACGTGCTTCTTAGGAAGCATTTAATCAAATTTTCATCATGCGAAAAGGGGACAAAAAAAATACGAACCGGCTGTATTTTTCCTGCCGACTGGGGGTTAAATTCACCGCAAACCGCAACGTTCCAATCCACCGAGTTCCACTAAAACCCACTCGCAAGTTGATTTAAATGGCCATTAATTTACAGGAATTAAACACTAAGTTCCTTCCATTTCGCCTATAAATTCATGAAAATTAGATTTAAAAATCATGTTATATTGTGGATTATTGTGTGAATGTTATTTGGACACTTAGGCAATTTAAAAATGTTTATCATTTCTTAAGAAATGGATAGGTGTTTAGATCTAGTAATTGAATTTTGTAATTAGCTACAATTAGGTAACTAACTAATTATATGCTTTAATTTCAGGCCCTCCAAGTAAGATTGTTTCATATTCGTTTCAGAGTGCTTCAATCTATAATAACTGAACATTTCATTGAGTTCTCTTAATTTTTAAGAAAGTTATGGGCTTTTAATTGTCCTCGATCACAGCTTTTGAGTTAAGTCAATGGAAAGTCAATGGGGACCAAGATGCAAATTTCCGAGTATGGAAATTGGCCATAACTTTTTTAATACTGAAGATATGAAAGTGAATTAGGTGTCACATTAAACTTCTTTTTATGCTTTATCTGATGGGATAAATTGCAGACTTGATTTTTTTAAATCTCAAAATTTTGAAACATTGCTACATAAGGCATCCGTTTAGTTTAGCGATCACCCACACGCAAATTCTATCCTAGACACTGTAGGGACAATTTACAGAAGCCGATTAAACTTCAAACCTGCACATCTTTGGAGTGTGGGAGGAAACCAGAGCATCCGGAGAAAACCCACGCGGTCACAGAGAGAATGTACAAACTCCATACGGACAGCACCCGTAGTCAGGATGGAACCAAGGTCTCTGGCACTGTAAGGGAGAAGCTCTACCACTATGCCACTGTTACCACCTTTAGTACAATGGAATTTGTCAGACTAGCAATAATGGATACTAGATGGTTTTAGATTTCGGTTTGGGTAACTTATTGTCACATGTATTGTGTCAAAAGCTTTGTTTTGTTTTAATTTAGTTTAATTTATTGTCATGTGTATCAAGGTGCAACAAAAAGCTTTTGTTGCGTGCTAAGTATTCAGAGGAAGACATGATTATAATTGAGCGATCCACTGTGTACAGATACATGATAAAGGGAATAACGTTTCGTGCAAGATAATGTCCAGTAAATCCCGACAATAGATATTCCAAGTGTCTCCAATGAGGTGCATAGGAACTCAGGAGCACTCTAGATGTTATTATTTATTACAGATCCAACACAGAAACAGGCCCTTTGGCCCACCGATTCCGCGCCGTCCAGCAATCCCCGTACATAAACGCTATCCTACACAGAGAAAATGTACGATCTTTACCAAGACCAGTTAACCTGCAAAACTGGAATGTGGGAGGAGTGTGGGAGGAAATTGGAGCATCCAGAAAAAACCCACGTGGTCAATAGACAATAGGTGCAGGAGTAGGCCATTTGGCCCTTCGAGCCAGCACCGTCATTCAATGTGATCATGGCTGATCATCCCAAATAAGTATCCCGTTCCTGCCTTCTCCCCATATCCCCTGACTCCGCTATCTCTAAGAGCCCTATCTATCTCTCTCATGAAAGCATCCAGAGAACCTGCCTCCACCGCCCTCTGAGGCAGAGAATTCCACAGACTCACCACTCTCTATGAGAAAAAGAGTTTCCTCCTGTCCGTTCTATATGGCTTACTCCTTATTCTTAAACTGTGGCCCCTGGTTCTGTTCTCCCCCAACATCGGAAACATGTTTCCTGCCTCTAGTGTGTCTAAGCCCTTAACAATCTTATATGTTTCAATAAGATCCCCTCTCATCCTTCTAAATTCCAGAGTGTACAAGCCCAGCTGCTCTATTCTCTCAGCATATGACCATCCCAGGAATTAACCTTGTAAACCTACACTGCACTCCCTCAATAGCAAGAATATCCTTCCTCAAATTAGGGGACGAAAACTGCACACAATACTCCAGGTGTGGTCTCACTAGAGCTCTGTACAACTGCAGATGGACCTCTTTGCTCCTATATTCGATTCCTCTTGTTATGATCGCGGGGAGAATGTACAAACTCTGTACAGACAGCACCCGTGGGCAGGATCGAACCCGGGTCTCTGGCCGTACAAGGCAGCAGCTCTACCGCTATGCCACTGCGCCACCCAAACTAATTGTTGATGGGATGGTTGAGTTGCCTGATAACAGCTGGGAAGAAACTGTCCAGGAATCTGGAGGTGTGCGTTTAATTCTACACTTCGAGGTGTAGAATTAGGCCTTTTGGCCCCTCGAGTCTGCTCCGAACTATTTTTCCTCTCAGCCCCATTCTCCTGCCTTCTACCCATAACCTTTGATGCCCTTACTAATAAATAACCTATGAATCTCCACTTTACAAATACTCCTTGATCCCTTTAACTACAACAACTAACAACTGCATTACATTGAACATCTTTCATCGAGTTATTAACATAGGGTGCATTTTTGTTGATAATACAATGCTTCCATGATACTGAAATTATTAAATCAAGTTGGAAAATCTATTAATTCAGTCTAAATATGAAGGAAAAAAACTTTATCCTAGTCTCGACCGAACAAATATTGAACAAGGAATGAGGAATCAATCAAATAGCTTGGCCTGTCCTCAATTCTATAACATATTATGCTGTTTAATTCCTCAGGCATTTTGTGCAAATTTCCAATCAGTTTTATCAGAGTATTTCAATCTTTTGCATAAAATTGAGAACTTCAGCAAATAAAATACTAAAGGAAACCAAATCAATGTTTTAATGTTTACTCTGCAATGCATTTTCAAGAAGGATCACTTACTAACTCAGCTATCCTCTTTGGCATTAGATTTTTCAGTAACTTTTCAGCCACATCAGCAAGAATAAATGGTTATAAAAGCCCACAGAAAAACAAGGCTTTGCGAAATGGTACATTCTCGCCTATCAGCCATGTTTCTACAGATTCGACATTCAACAAAACCTTTGGTCCACTGCTATGCTTTGAATAGGTCCCATTCCTGAGGAAGGAAGTGTTGGCATTGGAGAGGATCCAGAGGAGGATTATGAGAATGATCCCAAGAATGATAGGGTTAACATATGATGAGTGCTTGAAGGCACTGGGCCTGGAGTTGGAGGATTTCGTGTTCATTTTCTAGGTCTGCATAAAACTCATGGCCGGCCGGGGGATGTGGGACACACACACACACACACACACATACACACACACCCACCTACCCACACACACACACCCACACACACACACCCACCCACACCCCCACATACACACACACACACACCCACACACACACACCCACCCACACACACACACACACACACATACCCCGCCCCCCCCCCACACACACACACATACCCCCCCCCCCCCACACACACATACCCCGCCCCCCCCCACACACACACACACACAAAATAACTAAAATAACACAAAATACAAAACATCTCCCTTCCCACCCCACAAAGTCCACCAAACATCACATTCCCTCTTTCCAGTTTGAACATCTCCATTTGCTGGACTTCGCTTGCTTCACTCTTTTTTTCCAGCCTTTGTTGCGTTTCACAACTCTTCAGAGTTTTCCTCAGTGTTCTGTTTTGAAGAACTATCAGTATTTGCGTTATCTGTACGCGGTTCTTTCTCCACTTGGCTGTAGTTTTTCTCGGCGGTCGTCAGCGTTTTAGACGCGAATGCGATTGGTCCTTCCTTGCCGTTCAGCGCCTTTTGTGAGATTACAGCTCCATGACCATACGGCAATGCACTGGCGGCCAGCGAGATCAGCTTCGTTGGGTCAGAGTGGACCAAAGTGTTTTCTGGGCGAGCATCTCCTTCGACCTGGTGAATGCATGGTCACACTCTTTGGACCAGTGCCATTCAACGTCCTGTTTTCGCAGGTTGTTCTCGCACTTGCTGACCATGTGGCAATCCGTGGTAGATGACAATGTAGTTGATCCATCGTAGATCAAGGCATTCATGTCAAGCTTGAAAGCTTGGATCCAGTCGATGGCGCACAGGGATGTACCTTCTTTACCAACGGTGATCAGCGGCAACATCTGTGTCGTACCATTACAGGAAACGGCGACAGTCCATTTGCCTTTCATGGGAACGGGCTGTCGTCCATATCTGAAAAGGCGGATGTTGGCCAGTTTCAGTTTCGGCGATCCCATCCTCTCCCAGATGTCCTGACGCACTAGCGACACAGCCGCACCAGTGTCCACCTGGAACTGTAGATCGACGTTCAAGACCCGCAGTGAATTTCTCAGCTTGTCGGTGATCATAGATACACCGAGCACTTCAATAGAAATGGTCTCTGCGATTTGGTCGACTGCGCTTTGCGCTTTCTTGCCCTTTCTCAGCTTTCCTACGGATTGACACAGGCATAACAAACGGACTCGATATACGGGCACTCACGGTGATGATGAGCAGTCGAGCTGCACCAGTAGCAGGGTTTCGATCCTCCCCCACAGGGGAAGGGCTCTTCTGAAACTGTCCCACCTTCTCCGGATTTGCTCTGGGTCGATCAACTGGTTTCTGGCATTGCGGACGAGTGACGAACTGTATGCACCTCCTGAGGGAGCTTCGATGCTGTTTCGCCAGCCATTTTGTGCAGTTCTTTACTCAGCAGCTCGGCCATCTTAGCACACTGCAGCACATTCTTCAATGAGGCGTCCGATTCCTTGTTAATCGCCTGCTGGATGAATGCGTGCCTGCAGCCCATGACCAGTCTATCCCACAACGCATTGTTTTGGCACTTTTCGCAGCGTTGAGTTTTAAAATCACATGCCTTTGCCTTGGTGCAAGGTTCGGCAAGAAATTCGGTAATCGATTGTCCTTCATGTTGCTCCGTCCGGTAGAAATCAAGGCGAGCTGCGAGGAAATTTCGACTTTCTTCGAAATGCAGCTGCAAAGGCGTTGTGATTTCAGCATATGAGGCTTCAGTTACTTCTTCTGTAAGTAAATTTTGAAGCAGAGCAAAAGTATCTGGAGACATTGATGAACACAAGAGAGCCTTCTTCGTCTGGTCAGTTGTATTTGCCAAACTGGCCCTAGTGTGGATGATAGTGCTAGTGTACGGGTGATCGCTGGTCAGCGCAGACCTGGTGGGCCAAAGGGCCCCGTTTCCACTTTGTATCTCTAAATCCTAAAGATATAATATACTTCACAAACAACAATGTATTCGCTGAACCGTACACCTAGGCAGAAGATATATCTATTAATCTCTGATGCGTAAGATGTCAAGGGGCTATCCCACTTGGGCGACCTAATCCGCGAATTCTGGCAAGTTTGCGTTCGACTAATACTCGCAGCATGGTCGACACAAGGTCGTAGGAGGTCTTTATAACTCTCCTTCATGCTCGAGAGTAGTCCTCGTGTACTCGAGGACTCAGCTAGGTCACGACATATTTTTCAACATGTTGAAAAATGACCACGAGTAAAAAAAGGTTGCCATGGAAAAAATCGATACTTTTTTAATCGTAGGTTTAGTCGTAGTAGGTCGGCATGTTAGTCGTAGGTAATCGAGGGTAGTCGAAGGTAGTTGAAGGAAGTCGGAGGGAGGTCGAAGGGAGGTCGAAGGAGATCGAAGGAGGTCATCTTCACTCTCCACTATTTGGTGTCCAGTTTTCCCGAAGTTAGTCGTAACTAGTCGAAGCTAGTCTTCAACATAGTCGAGGGAGGTCTTCAACATGACATTTTTTCAAACTCTCCTAAACGCTTCTAAACTCGGCAATTAGGTCGCTCAAGTGGGACAACCCCTTTAGGAATTATAACGGAGCAAGAGTTTAATGTAGAGCATTTAAACCATAAGGGTTCGGAAATAAATTGAACTAAGATGGCTGGCCGCTTGGAGATTAGGGACTTGTGATGCTAAGGTGATTATTAGCAAGATAAATGGATTTCCTATCAGATGGATTCTATAATAATTGCAGAAAGTGATGTATTAGTGCGGGGCAAAAATAATCCCCACTGTATTTTATTTTAAGTGCATTTCCTCTTGAATCATCAATTCTGCAAAATTAATAAAACAGTAAGATTAACAGGGTTGACTACTGTAAGCATTTTCAATTACTTACAAAATAAAAAGTGTAAAACTAGTCAGGGGATGTCTGTTTTAATATTTTCCTTTCACGGGCTCAAAAACCAAAAATATTTGGTTTTGAAATACGGGCTGAAAAGAGAAAATATGAGGCGAAGCTGGCCAGAATATAAAGAGGGACAGTAAAAGCTTCTTTAGATATGTTAAGGGAAAAAGAGTAGCAAAGTCAAATGTGGGTCCCTTGAAGACAGATATGGGTGAAATTATTATGGGTAACAAGGAAATGGCAGAAGAGTTGAACAGGTACTTCAGATCTGTCTTCACTGGAGAAGACACAAACAATCTCCCAGATGTACTGGAGGACAGAGGATCTAAGGGGGTAGAGCAACTGAAATAAATTTTCATTAGGCGAGAAATAGTATTGGGTAGGCTAATGGGACTGAAGGGTGATAAATCCCCTGGGCCGGATAGCCTGTATCCCAGGGTCCTCAGCGAGGAGGCTTTAGAAATAATGGACGCATTGGTGATCATTTTCTAATGTTCAATAGATTCAAGATCAGTTCCTGTGGATTGGAGGATAGCTAATGTTATCCCACTTTTCAAGAAAGGAGCGAGAGTGAAAACGGGGAATTACAGACCAGTTAGCCTGACTTCGGTGGTGGGAAAGATGCTGGAGTCAATTATTAAAGAGGTAATAATGGGGCATTTGGATAGCAGTAAAAGGGTTAGTCCTAGTCAACATGGATTTATGAAAGGGAAATCATGCTTGACTAATCTTCTGGAATTTTTTGAGTTTGTGACAAGTAAAATGGATGAAGGGGAGCCAGTGGATGTAGTGTATCTAGACTTTCAGAAAGCCTTTGAAAAGGTCCCGCAAGGGAGACTGGTGACTAAAATTAGAGCACATGGTATTGGTGGTAGGATAGAAATGTTGACATGGATAGAGAATTGGTTGGCAGACAGGAAGCAAAGTTTAGAAGTGAACGGGTACTTTTCAGAATGGCAGGCAGTGGCGAGTGGAGTGCCGCAAGGCTCGGTGTTGGGGCCGCAACTGTTTACCATATATATTAATGATTTAGAAGAGGGAATTAGGAGGAACACTAGCAAGTTTGCGGATGACACAAAGCTGGGTGGCAGTGTGAACTGTGAAGAGGATGTTAGGAGGTTGCAGGGTGACCTGGACAAGTTGAGTGAGTGGGCAGATGCGTGGCAGATGCAGTATAATACAGATAAATGTGAGGTTATCCACTTTGGCGGCAAAAACAAGGGGGCAGATTATTATCACAATGGGGTCAGGTTAGGTAAGGGGGAGGTGCAGCGAGACCTGGGTGTCCTTGTACACCAGTCACTGAAAGTTGGCGTGCAGGTACAGCAGGGAGTGAAGAAAGCTAATGTTGGCCTTAATAGCAAGAGGATTTCAGTATAGGAGTAAAGAGGTTCTTCTGCAGTTGTATACGGCTCTGGTAAGACCACATCTGGAGTATTGTGTACAGTTTTGGTCTCCTAATTTGAGGAAGGACACCCTTGTGATTGAGGCAGTACAGTGTAGGTTCACAAGATTGATCCCTGGGATGGTGGGTCTGTCATATGAGGAAAGATTGAAAAGAGTAGGCTTGTATTCACTAGAGTTTAGAAGGATGAGGGGGAATCTTATAGAAACATATAAAATTATAAAAGGACTGGACAAGCTAGGTGCAGGAAAAATGTTCCCAATATTGGGCGCGAGTCCAGAACCAGGGGCCACAGTCTTAGAATAAAGGGGAGGCCATTTAAGACTGAGGTGAGAAAAAAATATTTTCACCCGGAGAGTTGTGAATTTGTAGAATTCCCTGCCACAGAGGGCAGTGGAGGCCAAATCGCTGGATGGATTTAAGAGAGAGTTAGATAGAGCTCTAGGGGCTAGTGGAATCAAGTGATATGGGAAGAAGGCAGACACGGGTTATTGTTTGGGGACGATCAGCCATGATCACAATGAATGGCAGTGCTGGCTCGAAGGGCCGAATGGCCTCCTCCTGCACCTATTTTCTATGTTTCTATGAAATAAATCGGCTGAGACCACCATATCACCAATTATCGAATAGTTTGTATTCAGGATGCTCTTTAGTCTTGGGCAGGGGCCTCCAAACCTTTCCGTATGAGGGCCACATTATATATTTCGCACATGTTTTCGGGCAGTAGGAAAAATGTCAGTTTTATAAATTTATAAAATCTCGTGGTGGGCCGGATAGGGCCATAGTTTGGAGACCCCTGGTCTTGGGTACTAACTGGAAGACATTTTCAGGGGACGTTATTTGTATTTTTATGGTCTTTGATACTAATGTTACTGTTATTATAAGGTCATAAGGAATAGGAGTAGAACTAGGCCATTCGACCCATCAAGTCCACTCTGCAATTCAATCATGGCTGATCTCTCTCTCCCTCCTCATCCCATTCTCCTGCCTTCTCCCCATAACCTCTGACACCTATTATACAATATAGTTCAATGGTACTTTATTGTAACATGTACCTAGGTACAATGAAATACTTATTTTGCACACAGTTCAGCAAATACTTAGTGTACACAAGCACAATCATACATTAAGTACAGGAGTGCAACAATAGAGAATTGGCAGGCAAATTGAATTAAGATTGTTTGCATCAGTTTTCACAGCAGAGGCAGCAGGGACGTGTCGGAAATTCAAGAGTCAGCGAGCAAAAGGTAGTGGAGTTGCTAATAGCAAGGAGAAGGTGCTTGTCAATCTGAAGGGTCTGGTGGATAAACCATCTGGACCAGATGGATTACACCCCAGGGTTCTGAAAGATGGGCCGAGTGGCCTAATTCTGCACCTAACACTTATGAATGGTAGATTACACTGAGGCCGTACACAAGTGCTGCCATGTTTCCTGCGTCAGTTAATATCCTTCAATTAGTTCATGTGCTCGGTGTGGGAAAGACTTCAAGCCTTTTCCATTCACGGAGTCATTAAACTTTGCAAGCTTTTATTCTTTCTCATTTACTCTCTTCTCAATCAAACTCATTGGCTTAATTATAACTTGTTGCAGTGCGATTTAATGTAACTATTCCTGTGAAACGCTCTATTCAATACAAAAACTATTTTCTGTTGGTCTATAACTTGAACACAGGAGTGACAACACAATTGATGCCATAAAGGTATTTCATCCAGCATCTATTTTTCATTGAAGCTTCAATCAGCCAGCTGTAGCTCACTGACTGAGGACCCAAGACTAGGAGTGTCAACCAACATGTGCAGCGGAGTTTCCATGAAGGTTAAAACGGCTTTTAATGCTCGTACCTTGGCTCGTTCACATGAATAAATGGACACCCTGCATCAGAACAGTCATAGGACAGCATAGACCTGTGTCCAGTAAAAAACAAATGCCTTGCTCAACACAGTGGATGTCTTCATTCCATTTGCAAAGCAACATTAGATTTAGTTTAGCTTTAGTTTCATTTCGAGATACAGCGCGGAAATAGGCCCTTCGGTCCACCGAGTCCATGCCGACCAGCAGTCCCCGCACACTAACACTATCCGACACACACCAGGAACAATTTACGTTTTACCAAGCTAATCAGTGTACAAACCTGTACGTCTTTCGAATGTGGGAGGAAACTGGAGTGCTGGCTTAACTCAGTGGATCAGGCAGCATCTCTGGAAAATATGGATAGGTGACATTTAGGGATTTAGGGTCATGACCCTTTTTCAGACTGATTAAAGCGGGGGGGGGCAGAAAGCTGGAAGAGATGAGGGGCAGACAAAACCGGGCAAGTGATACGTGGATACAGGTGAGAGGACATTTTGATAGGCAGATGCTTAAACAAAGGCTAGAGATGTTTAGGTTATTATTGTCACATGTATCGAGGTACAGCGAAAATCTTGTTTGTGTGCTACCCAGTCAGCATAAGGACAATACATGATTACAATCAAGCCACAGTGTACAGATGTATAGACAAATAGTGCAAAATAAGGATAGAAGTACGAATTGTGAAGTCAGAGGAAGGAATGTAGGTGGAAGGGAAGTGGGAAGTGGAGAAGCGTGAGTGAGTCCAGATGGGGCACAGGGAGAGGCAGGGTGGGGGTGTGTGTGTGGGGGGGGGGGGGGATAGTTAGTGTGGCTTGCTTGGCTACCACACTTGCTCCAAGCACTTACAACATTCCCAAAGGCTCGGAAAGCTATTTAAATTGAAAAGCATTCCACTTTCAGGTATAAGGGGATCAATACGGCATTTCGTTGGGATCTGTGTGGATCTTTTTTTTCTACGCAGAGAGTGGTTGGAGTTGGGAGGGTGTCGCATGAGGAGATAAGGAAGTTGTACTCTCACTGGGTTTAAGACCATTCCCTCTTCTCCCCTCTCCCATCGGGCAAAATGTACAGAAGTGTGAAAACGCACACCTCCAGATTCAGGCAACTGAACCATCCTACTACAACTAGAGAGCAGTCCTGGGCCTACTATTTACCTCTTTGGAGAACCTTATTGGACTTTATCTTGCGCCATTATTCTCATTTTTCCCTTACACATGTATCTGTACACTGTGGATGGTTCGATTGTAATCATTTATTGTCTTTCCACTAACTGGTTAGCATGCAACAAAAGCTTTCACTGTACCTTAGTATATGTGACAATAAGCTAAAACTCTACTCAACTCAACACAGCAAGCACTTGAATCACAAAGGCACAAAAGACTCTGGACCAAATGTGTGTCAGTAGTACTAATCTAGAGAAGTACAATGGTTGGCATGGACATGGCGGGCTAATGAGCCCGTGTTTGTGTTGTACAACTCAATGACTCCGACACAAGAAACTGCAGATGCTCGAACCTTGAACAACACACAAGGTGCTGGAGGAATTCAATGGATCAGGCAGCATCTGTGGAGGGAATGGACAGGCAGCGTTTCGGGTTGTATCATCCAGTTTTTGCTGCATGATGGAACAGGTTGCTTTGTTTGCTGAGGAGATTAATTCACTTGAACATTGTACAAAAATCTGCAGACATCCTTACTTGTCCTTATGTACCAGGGGTGGTCTATAGACGTTAGAGATAAGGTGTGTAACAGGCTCTTTGGCACACTGAGTCCACGCCGACCAGCGATTACCCTGTACGCCAGCAGTATGTTACCCGCTGTGGGCAATTTACAATTTACAGATGCCAATTAACCGATAAACATGTATGCCTTTGGTGTGTGGGAGGAAACCGGAGCACCTGGAGAAAACCCACGCGATCACAGGGAGAACGTACAAACTGTGTATATATATCAATCTCCACTTTAAAATACCCAAAGACTCCGCCTCCACAGCCGTTTGTGTCGATGAATTCCACAGATTCATCACCCTCCGGCATTAATAGCTATAAATATTTAAAACTATTGTATAAATTGCTGGAAATGTATAATAAACACAAAGAAAAAGGTTTGATGTGCAGAGGATCTGATGGAGAGGTGTACATCTTAACATTGATTTGTCTTTATTGCTTCTTTACTGATCGGTTGTGCATTTACTCTTTACATGTGTCAGTCAGTAATGGTTTGTGCCTAGTATTCTCTTAAGGCAAGTTACTATTAATCTGAAGAACTCTTTTCCTAAGGATGTATTGGGTGCACAAAATGTCAATGAGTCTTCATATCTTCAGCAAAGCAGGTCACAATATTTCAGATCTTCTCTACAGGATTCCAATGCAACGGTCCACACCTGTTATGTTTCATTCCGTGCAGGAAGGAACTGCAAATGCTGGTTTAAACCAAAGATAGACACAAAAAAGCTGGAGTAACTCAACGGGACAGGCAGCATCCCTGGAGAGAAGGAATGGGTGATGTTTCTGGTCAAGACCCTTCTTCAGACTGAGTCAGAAATGTCACCCATTCCTTCTCTCCAGAGATGCTGCCTGTCCCTCCAGCTGAGTTACTCCAGCTTTTTGTGTCTCTCTTCATGTTTCATTATATACTGTACATGGATGAAAACCTTTCGCCAGCATAAACCCTTGGATAATACTCTTGGGGCAAGAATAACAAAGTTTTCCAATATCCCAATACAGACATTAGCAGTGTAGGAAGTTGAAAATCTGACTATATTTCAAGTGGCCACTGCAGCAAAAACAAACGTATACAAATAATTGATGAAGTTCTACTGTATAATCCATTAAGCTACAGTATTTCCTAAAGTTGAGACAGAATGGAATAAGTTGCAGTAGTAGAATGTATGATTTAAAATAAACACAATGGTACCCTTTTCTGCCCTTCAATCTTTTTTCACTTACAACTCTAAAATCAAACTTTGCAAGTCACGGCAAAATTGCGATTTGAGTTTGCGCTCGAATTATTAAAATGAAGATAGCAAGTTAAATTTGCCCTTTTTTTGCTGGAAACATTGAGCTTATACTTCTCCACCATTCCCTATACAATATTTGCCTTAAGGGTGGCACAGTGGCACAACTAGTAGAGCTACTGCCTCACAGCACTTCAATACTGACCTCGGGTGTGTCAATGTGGAGTTTGCATGTTCTCCCTGAGACCGTGTGGGTTTCCTCTGCATGCTCCAGTTTCCTCCCACACCCCAAATCTATGCGGGTTTGGAAATTAATTGGCCTCTGTAAATTGGCCCGAGAGTGCAGAGAGTGGATGTGCAAATGGGATATATAATTCGCGTGCACAGAAGATCGATGGTCGACGTGGACTCAGTTTCCATGCTGCGACATCAATTCACGGCATTCTGGTAACCTGTCAGCTCAAAATCTATCAGGCTGGATCAGACGTATCAAGCTGATAGAATGAGCAAGAGTGATTATCATAAGGTCATAAGGAATAGGAGTAGAATTAGGCCATTCGGCCCATCACGTCTACTCCGCCATTCCATCATGGCTGATCTATCTCTCGCTCCTAACATCATTCTCCTGTCTTCTCCCATAACCTCCGACACCTGTCCTAATCAAGAATCTATTTATCTCTGCCTTAAAAATATCCACTGACTTGGCCTCCACAGCCTTCTGTGGCAAAGAATTCCACAAATTCACCACCCTCTGACTAACAAAATTTCTCCTCATCTCCATCCTAAAAGAACTTATTTTAATTCTGAGGATATGACCTCCAGCCCTGGACTCTCCCACTCATGGAAACATCCTCTCCACATCCACTTTATCCAAGCCTTTCACTATTCAGTATGTTTCCATGAGGTCTCCCATCATTCTTCTAAACTCCAAGGAGTAGAGGTCCAGTGCCGACAAATGCTTATCATAGATTAACCTACTCATGATAGAGACTAGACAATAGGTGCAGGGGTAGGCCATTCGGCCCTTCGAGCCAGCACCGCCATTCAATGTGATCATGGCTGATCATCCACATCAGTATCCCGTTCCTGCCTTCTCCCCATATGCCCTGAACTCCCCTATCTACAGGAACCCTTTCTAGCTCTCTCTTGAAAGTATCCAGAGAACTGACCTCCACCACCCTCTGAGGCAGAGAATTCCACAGACTAACAATTCTCTGTGTGAAAAAGTGTTTCCTCATCTCCGTTCTAAATGGCTTACACCTTATTCTTAAACTGTGGCACCTGGTTCTGGACTCCCCCAACATCGGGAACATGTTTCCTGCCTCTAGTGTGTCCAAACCCTTAATAATCTTATATGTTTCAATAAGATCCCCTCTCATCCTTCTAAATTCCAGAGTATACAAGCGCAACCGCTCCATTCTCCCAGCATATGACAGTCCCGCCATCCCGGTGAATTAACCTTGTGAACCTACGCTGCACTCCCTCAATAGATTAGAGACATAGAGTCATACAGCACAGAAAACAGGCACTTTTGTCCAACTTGCCTGTGCTGTCCATTATGCCCCATCTACACTAGTCCCACCTGCTGTGTTTGACTCTTATCCCTCTCTAAACCTCTCATATCCATGTACCTGTCCAAATGTATTTTAAATGTTGTCATAGAATGACATCGTCTGGCAGCTCATTCTATATCCCACCCACCTCCGTGAACATGTTGCTTAATCCAGCAATTTTAACAATCTTTCAGAATCTGGTAGAATTAATAGTTTTCCCAATTCATTTCCCCTGGCATCTCCCGTGCATTTTGCAATATGTTTGCCAGATGGAGACTGAGAAGAGTAAACATTTAACATTTTAATGGAGCTTGTCCAGTGAAGCTGACAGGAAATGAATGCAGAGTAGCACAGTTTAGTTTAGTTAAGTTTAGTTTAGTTGAGTTAAAGCTGCAGCATGGAACTGAGGCTTTTTGGCCCAACAAGTCCATGTGGACCATTGATCACCTGTTCGCATTAGTTCGATGTTATCCCACTTTTGTGTCCATTCCCTACTCACTGAGGACAATTTACAGAGGCCAATTAACCTACAAACATACATGCCTGTAGGATTTGGGGACCCGCTGATCATTGATCACCCATTCACACTTGTTCTATGTTATCCCACTTTCGCACCCACTCCCTAAATACTAGGGGCAATTATACAGAGCTTAATTTAGCTTAGTTTATTGTCACGTGTACCGAGGTACAGTGAAAAGCTTCTGGTGCCTGCTAACCAGTCAGTGACAATACATGATTATAATCGAGCCATCCGTAGTATACCATGATGGTGGGAATAATGTGCATAACATTTAGATAAAGTCCAGTAAAGTCCAATCAAAGATAGTCTGAGGGTCTCCAATGAAGCACTACTTTCTAATTGTTCGTAATTTCAGATAAATAAGAATCCAGATAAGTGTGAGGTGTGGCGTCTTGGGAAGTCAAACCTAGGCAGGATCTTCACAGTGAATGGTGGTTGGACCTAGAGGAGTGTTGTAGAGCAAAGGGATCTCAGAATCCAACTACATAAATCCCCAAAACTGGCGTTGCAGGGAGAAAGGGTGGAGAAGAAGGCTTTTGGCACATTGGCTTTCATCAGTCAGAAATGAGAATAAAAGTTGAGAGTTATATTACAGGTCTTCAAGAACACTGGTGAGGCCGCACTGGGAGTATTATGGTCAGATTTGTTCACCCTGCCATGAGAAAGATACCATCAAGGTGTTAAGTTCAAAAGAGCGCAGAAATGATTTACAAGGATGCTGCCAGGACTTGAGTGCCTGAGAGTTTGGGCAGGCCTCGGACTTTATTCCTTGAGGTGCAAGAGGCTGAGGGGTATCGAGGCATATAAAATCATAAGGGGAATAGACATGCTGAATGCACAAAATATTTTTCCCAGCGTGGGAAAATCAAGAACCAGTGGGCATAAGTCAAAGGTGAGAGGGGAATGATTTAATAGGAATCTGAGGAGCAACTTTTTCCTCACTAAAGGTGGTGACCTAATGGGGGTGCCTACTGCCATAGAAAGTAGCCGAAGCAGATAGAATAACAACATCTAATAGACATTCAGGCCAGTAAACGAATAGGAAACGTTTCGAGGGATATGGGCCAAAAGTGGGAAAATAGGACGAGCTAAAATGGGGCATCGTGGATGAGTTGGGTTCAAGGGCCTGTTTCCGTGCTGTACGACTGTAATACTCGACCAGCTGGGCAGGGGTTAAGGTAGGAGTGTTAACATTTCATTTTGATGCCTTTTCATCAGAGTTCCAATCATGTTGAAAGGTCTTTGACCTGAACCATCAGCTCTGCTTCTCTCACCATTGGTGCTGCCTGTTCCCTTGAGCATTTTCACTATTACTTATATCGTTTCAAATTACTGTCATTTGCTCCTGAGCAAAAGAACAAATTAAAGGTTGGACTGTAGGTTGTCAGAGAGAATTAATATTTTATGCGGCAGGATGCTCCTCAGGCAACTTGACATATAAGAAAAAAAGCACAAGTTTTCACCCAAACCAGGAAGTGACAACGACTAAAGAAATGCAAGAAGTCATCTTGTTTAAGTCAAATTGAAAGGGGGGGGGGGAGAGAAATATGTACCATTCTCTCTCTTATGCTCTCTCCGTTGTTTTAATAGAGATTATATTTTAAGATTCATTAGAGATTATATTTTGATCTTCATTGTCATCTTTAAGAACTTAGGCAGGCCGTTAAATTGCAAGGTCCTGCAATCAAACAAATCCATAACAAAAAAAAATAACATGACAAAATCGTAGCATAAAAATCATAACAAACATAACTAAATACAAAATCCGTAACAAATAGATATAACATAACAAAAGAAAATACATAAATTGCAACCATTAATGTCTGAAATTCTGAATTTTATTAAGCCACAAAAATTTAAATTTGAATTACTTTTTTTCTATGCATGATTTGTATATATATTTTATTATGAAAATTTGTTTACATTTTCTATTTGATTTCTGCCTTAATTAGTTTTTCTTAGCAAATCTTCTACTTTATTTTGAGCTTTGCTCAAATTATGGTGAATGTAATTTTCTTCTCGGTGGCAAAATCATAGTTTGCACTTTTTTATAATCGTCTTTTAGCTTTCTTTAGTAAAATTCTGGATACACATTCAGAACTTAACTATCCAAATGTGATAATAGAGGGAGATTTGAATTGTGTTTTAGATCCATATCTGGATAAATCAGCAAAACAAAAAAGGATTAACATAAAATCTAAAACTAGTGAACTCCTAAATACATACATGAAAAATACCAACATAACAGATGTATGGAGGATCGCTAACCCAGTAGGTAGGGAATATTCATTTTATACAACGGTACATAAAACATATTCACGTATTGATTATTTCTTAGTGGACACAAAATTAATTCCATATACATATAATTCTAAATATCATAATAGTATTATTTCTGATCATTCCCCATTAACTTTTTCTTTAAAATTAGAAGGAATGCCGGATAAAAAAATCATTCTGGAGGTTTAACCCCCAAATCTTAAATAACTCTCAAGGTTGCACATATTTAAAAGAGCAGATGATATTCTTCTTTGAGACAAGTGATACACCGGACACTTCACCTTCCTTATTATGGGAAACCTTTAAGGCATTTATTAGATGAACTATAATTTCATATCAAGCTTTCCAAAATAAAAACAATAACACTGAACAATTGCTGTTAGAACAATAAATTAGACAATTAGATTTAGAAGATGCCAAAGAACCAACTATATAGATAAACATAATAAGATAACAATACTAAAATATAAATTAAATAACATTATATCTGCCAGAATAATAAGATTATTTCAAATTACAAAACAAGAACATTTTGAATTTGGTGATAAACCACATAAACTCTTAGCACGCCAACTGAAAAAACAGGAAACTAAAATTAATAAAATTAAATCGGACAAAGGGGAATTACTAACACTAAAGATATTAATAAAAGATTTGCTCAATTTTATCAAAATTTATATACATCAAAAACCTCTTTAAATAATACTCAAATTACAAATTTCTTAGACAATTATAATCTTCCAAAATTAAATATGTTGGAACAAGAGGGATTAGGAGCTCAGATTACACTTCAGGAAATAGAAGAAACAATAAATTTGTTGAAGAATGGCAAAACGCCAGGACCAGATGGCTTTAGTAATGAATTCTATAAAAGATTCTACGAGATAATTTCTCCACGCCTGCAGGATTTATATATATACGCTTTTAAAGAAAATAAATTACCTGAAACACTAACTGAGTCAACAATTATACTTATACCTAAAAAGGATAAAGATCTAGAAGACCCAGGCTCATATAGAGCCACAGCACTCTTAAATACAGATAAAAAAATATTAGCAAAGACCCTAGTGAGAAGATTGAGTAAATATGTTAGCAAACTAATAAACCCGGACCAAACAGGATTTATACCAAAGAGATACTCATTTAACAATTTGAGACGGCTGTTTAAGAAGTGAAGAAGACCTAGCAATTATTTCATTGGATGCAGAAAAAGCTTTCTATCAAGTAGTATGGCAATATTTATTCAAATTATTAAAAAATTTAACATGGGAGATAGCTTTATCTCATGGGTAACATTATTATACGATAAGCCGACGGCTAGAATACTGACTAATAATATATTATCCCCGAAATTCCAATTAGCAAGGGGCAATAGGCAGGGGTGCGCACTATCGCCCCTGCTATTTGCACTAGTGATGGAGCCTTTAGCAGAAAGTATGTCATCTGAATATTCATGGAAAGAATACCAAACACTCAAATAATAAAATCTCATTATATGCAGACGACATATTATTATATATTACAAATTTGCAAATTAGCATACCAAATATACTAAATTTAATAGAAGAATTTGGTTCTTTTTCAGGATATAGAATAAACTGGAACAAAAGCCAAATTATGACGATAAAACCTTAAGAGCCGACACATTTGTTGAAATTCCCTTTTAGATTTGCAACAGAAAAAAATAAGTATTTGGGCATCCAAATTACTAGGAAATATGAATCACTACTTAACGCAAACTATATGCCTTTACTAAAGGGGTTGATTACTAAATTAAAGGGGTTGATTACATTTTGGAAAACACTGCTGATGTCCTTAATAGGCAGAATAAATGCGATAAAAATGATCTTCTTACCACAAATACTGTACCTATTTCAATCAATACCAATATATTTACCAAAAAAAGTATTTAAAAAACTAGATTCTGATATTATAAACTTCATATGGGATTATAAATCACACAGAATTCAAAGAAAACACTTGTGTAAATCTAAAGAATCAGGGGGACTGACACTCCCTAACCTATTGTATTACTATTGGGCAGTGAATATTAAAAATATAATCTACTGGTAGGACAGTTCTGCCCAACAGGTCGATTGGATAAGAATGTAGCATAGGAGCAATCCTTCTTTCCCCGATGAAACTGAACAATATAATATATAAGAAAAATCCAATTATTCACAGTATAATACGAATTTGGAAACAAATAAAATTAACTTTAAAATCAAGAAAACTATCGCTTCTTTCTCCGATAACTAATAATCCCTCATTCAAACCATCTATTATTGATAAAACATTTAATCAATGGGAAAGAATAGGAATTAAAACGATGGGAGATGTGTATGAAATGGGAAAACTTTTATCATTCCAACAATTACAACTATAATTTAAAATATAATTTGAAAAGTAATCAATATTTCAAATATCTTCAAATTCAAGATTATTTGAAAAAATATATACAAGGATATCAAACTTTAACCCCAGGTTTATTAGAGGAAGGAATGAATAGAAAGGCAGAATCAAGCAATTTAATATCTTACTTACATAATATAATTCTAAATATAGAAACACCAACGATTAGAAGGGACTGGGAACAAGAGTTATTGATAAAAATTCCGAACGATAGATGGGAAAAAAAATCTATTATATGTAAATAAATGTTCAATTAATGTAAGACATAACCTAATTCAATTTAAAATTTTACATAGATTATACTATTCGAAAACTAGACTGAATAAAATATTTTCAAATGTTTCCCCCATCTGTGATAAATGTCAAACTCAAAATGCCACTATAGCACATTCCTTTCTCTCTTGTACTAAACTGCATAAATTTCTGAATGAAATTTTTGGAATTTTTACAAAACTATTTAACACAAAATTGAACTCCAATACAGAACTGATTATCTTTGGATCAATGGAAGAGGGAAGTAAACTAACTACATTCCAAGAAGCTTTTCTTAATTACGGTCTAATAACAGCAAAAAACGTATACTCAAATTTTGGAAAAACGCAACCACGCCAACATTCAAAATGTGGATTTCAAATATGTTGGAAATGCTACATCTTGAAGAAATGAGATTCCTCCTACTAGGTCTTAAAGACTTAAAGACTTGGTCTCCTTTTATCAACTTTTTACAAGTAGATGGTGCAACATAACATAACCTTAGAAATTAAATGGTTTAGAACCGGGTGACGGATGGGCAAAAATACGAAATAGGTAGATCTCTCCTAATCTCTGTTTTCTCTACTTTCTCCTTTTTTTTCAATCTTTTTAGCTTCTCATCTGTCCTTTATTTATTTTGCTATCTGTTTCTACTCGCTTGTCTATTTATTCTGACACTCTTTATTTCTTATTTCTCTCACTGTTCTGTTATTATTAAATTAAAAATACGAAGTTGTACAAGAATGGAAATATGTATTTATGTATTAGGTACTCAAGGACCACACCATTGTGCTTACTTCTAACAAAAATAAACATAAAACAAAAAAACATTTAGCTTTTGTTTCAAAAGCTGTCATGTCCAAGAGGTTGCAAGATTATTTGTTTTAAATGCTCTTTTTAACCGTGATATTGGAGTTTTACTTCAGAGCCACAGCGCGGAAACGGGCCCTGCGGCCTACTGGGTGCGCGCCAACCAGCGATCACCCCCATAAACTAACACCGTCCTACACACAAGAGACAATTTGCTTTATTGGTCAATTAACCTACAAACGTGAGAGTCTTTGGAGTGTGGGAGGAAACTGGAGCACACAGAGAAAAGCCATGGACAACGTACAAACTCCATACCGACGGAGATGTTAACCGATATTACCAACAAACTATACTTGTTAAAAACCAGATAAAGGAAATGGACTTGACATTGCAATGCACAATGTTCAAGATAAATTTCCAAAGTACCTCCAAATTTCACTGAAACTTTCAAAAGAACAATGATCTTGTATCTCAGCGGGTGAGGCAGCATCTATGGAGCGAAGGAGTAGGTGACGTTTCGGGTCGAGACCCTTCTTCAGACTCATGAATTCTTCAGACTATGTACTTTTTGTTTTTTACTATAAAGCAATTTTTTTGGTTTATAATCTTGAATGGGTTAAATATTAATAAACAAGTAATATTAGCACTGCAAGTGTGCACTGCGCAAATAATCACTAGTCTAAATCCCACTTGGCTGATGCCCAGAATATGTTGAAGCTAAGAAGCAGCAAATATTTCTGGGAAATATTCACATTTCCGATTGTATTTTGCACAAATGTATTTTTCTCAGTTTTCAGTTTTCTTTCTTTACACCGTCTTGTAGAACATTTGTGCATTTTATTCTTGTTTAAAAATAGGGAGACAAGCCTAAGTATGTGAATATGTGTGTATATATATATTTTTACATATACAATATATACATATGTAGTGTTATACCAATGGGAAAATGTTACTGTGCGAGAAGTCTCCCATTGTGCCGAGTGTGGTGACCCAGCGAGCCGTGGCTGTAACCCAAACAGCTGGCCTGGCTGGCCTGCCGCAGATCTGGGAACCCGGCTGGAGAGGGAAGCCTGGCCCCTGCTCGCCTCTGAGACTGGGAATTGGAGAGGAGGGTGGAAGGAGTCGGCGACGGCAGCAAACGCTGGACAAAGGACCCGGTAAGAAGAACTGGGGAGTTCTTAGCTTCCGAGCCATCAAGGTCGGCTGCAGGAGGCGCCCCCGTGAGAGCAAGAGCTGAAGAGGGCCATGCGAGTAGATGGACAACAGCTCGCGAACGACTGGAATGGAGGCGACGGTTGCAATGGGCTTCGAATCCAGCTGCAGCTGGGACTGTAAATTGGAGCCAAAATGGCTCCTCTTGCATATAGTCTCAATGGGCTGCTCTGTACATTCTGCCCTAACTGGGGGATGGTGGTTATGTACGGTGATAGTCTTGCAGATCTGTGGGCAAAAAAATGTATTTACTGTACCTTGGTGCTCATGGTAATAAAGAAACCATTGAACCAGGGTGCAGTGAAATGCTAGTTTTGCATTCAGCTCAGCAAGCCTATCACCAGACATGAGCACAATCCTCAGGTTAGTCCAGAAAATATTATGAGCTAAAAACTAAGTTTCTCCACAGCCCAAGTGATGATTTTGCAGAAAGTCTGAAAATGGGGACTACATTTATAACAAAACCACATGAATCTAATCTCTCAAACATGAGTTTCTCTTTCAAAGATTTTAATATCAAAGCTCATAATGAAATTCCAGTCAGGATACTCATTCCCTGTGGGAACATTGTCAGGAGTCTGCCAAGTGTTCTAGTGGCGTATTTCATACTGTGGTAAATTGGCCCTTGTTATACTCTACATGTAAAATACACACATGGATATTCCAAACAAAAATTCTGAAGAATTCTAAAGTTGCTTTTCTTTGATCTCTTTCCACGAGGGGTGAGATGGGGATAAATATTTGGAAGCGTACTGGAATTAGCAAGAGCTATAAAATGATTCACTAGCCTCATTAGGTTGGCAGTAAACCCTGGCTATAATGGACCGTTGGGGGTTGGGAGGGGATGGTGTCTGTTTTTGCAGATTGTCCACGATAACCGAGTGAGAGGGGGTAAATTTTAACCCAAGGCCGGGAGGGATGAAACGTGGCATTGCGGGTGGGGTTAAACAAGTGGGAATTCACAGGCCGGAGAACCACAGGGCCCCCGGCCCCACACGTCATGCACCAGTGACGGGCCCGGTACTCACGCTGCCTTCATGCTGTTCACTCTCTCCACCCCGCAACCAGAAGCTCCCGCCACGTGGCGCCAGCTCGTTGGTAACTGGCGGAAGCGGGGGGGGGGGGATGATTCAACGGGAGCCTCGGTCCACCATAACAAAACCCGTTATATAGAGGTCCGTTATTGCGAGGGTTTACTGTAATGCTGATGTTTCATTTAGAGATACAGCATGGAAACAGCCCTTTCAGCACACCGTTCAAACACTGTTGGTCATCCGTTCACTCTAGTCCGATGTCATTCTATTCTCTCTTCCACTCCCTACATATTAGAGGTAATTTACAGAGGCCATTTAACCTACAAACCCACACGTTTGTGGGAGGAAACTGGAGCACCCGGAGAAAGCCCACAAGGTCACAGGAAGAAGGGGTGGAGTGAAATGATGTCATTTCATGTGATTAACAGACAGTTCTTACATTTTATTTTAATGTCTGCTTTGATTTTAACGTCAACTCCAAAATCCTCCAAGCCGGAAGGAGTGCAGAGAAGATTTACGAGGATGTTGCCAGGGCTTGAAGCCCGAGCTACAGGGAGAGGTTGGGCCGGCTATTACTTTATTCCTTGGAGCGCAGGACGCTGGAGGGTGATCTTAGAGAGGTGGATAATATCATGAGGGGAGTGGATAGAGTGGATGCACAGTCTGGGTAGGAGAATCAAGAACAAAAGGACATAGGTTTAAGGTGAGAGGGTAATGGGCCTGTCACACTGACGCGATTTTTCAGGCGACTGCCGATGACTGTCAAGTCATAGCCGGTCGCTGAAAAACCGGCGACTGGAACGGCGACTGTCAGAGTGGAACACACGCTCACGTACACATCGCTTCCTTCACCAGCCAGTAATGCAGGCGGGGGACAGGGTAAGTAGGGGGAGCGATGTCTGAGTGAAATTCACACGGTGCAAAGCCAAGGTGATACAGACACACACCTCGACGAACAGGAAGGATGGCGCTGTAATTAAGATGGTGAAAGCAGTGTACGGGAAGGGTCAGGTCCGTTAAAAGAGGGGGGGAGTGGGGGAGGAGAGAGGGGGGGAGAGGGGGATAAGTGGGACAGGGTGGGGAGAAGGGGTGGAGACAACTTTTAAGAAGTCAGAGATACACAGCTGTGAAGCACGGCGGACATTAACATTACTGATCGGTTATCCTTGGTTCTGAAAACTACTGTTTACATTTTTTTTCCCCAATGAGCCAATGAAATTCACCGGTCAGCACCAGCAAAAACCTACAACAACCTACAACAACCTACGATCTCCTGGCGACCCACTACCACTGCACCTACGGCACGAGAATTCTCGCTCCTCTCCATGGCTGCTTCATTCTGGTCGCCGTTAATTTTTCAACTTGGACAGGTACATGTATAGGAAAGATTCAGAGGGATATGGGCCAAACATGAGCTAATGGGACCAGCAAGATGGGGAATGTTGGTAGGCATGGCCAGGTTTGGGCTAAAGGGCCTTGTTTCCATGCTGTATAACTCCATGCTTCAATACAGAATTCCAATTGTTTGTTTTTTCTCTCGTTTTTGTTTAGTTTTAGAGATACAGTGTGGGAACAGTCCCTTCAGCCCACTGAGTCCATGCCAACTAGCAATCACCCAAACACTTGTACTATCCTACGCACTAGGGACAATTTACAGAATCTAATTAACGCACGAACCTGCACGTCTTTGTAATGTCACGGGGAGAATGTACAATCACATGGTCACGGGGAGAATGTACAATCTGCACACAGACAGCACCCGAGGTCAGGATCGAACCCGGGTCTCTGGCGCTGTGAGGCAGCGGCTTTACCAGCCTCGGCACTGCGACACGCGACTAAAGTGCTCTAATGATTCCAAAATTCAGAAACGCCTGTTGCAGTGATACTTGCTGATAGAGTTAAAAACATTTAACACAAAAAAAAATATATATATATAAATAACAAAGAAAGCCACACGTAACCAGTGGAAAGAAGCAAAATGATGTTGCTTGTGCAAGCTATAATCTAACAAGGAACTGAACCATAATTAATTTCAATAGATGAGCTGAAAGTAATTTCTCATTAAGTTCAAATTTTATCAATCTGCAAACTTCAAATGCAGACTTTATTTCATTAAAGAGACATCACAAGACTTCTAATTTCACCATTCGTTGTTTGAAAATGAACCTCTCCATAGAATGATATACAGCTTGGAAACAGGCCCTTTGGCCCAACATGCCCACACTGACCAACATGGCCCATCTACTCTAGTCCCACCTGCCTGCATAGGCCCATATCCTTCTAATCTAAACCTATCCTATCCATGTACTTGTCCAAGTGTCTTTTAAATGCTGTAATAGTACCTCATCGACCTCCTGAGAAAACAGGAAGCAATCTGAACTAGGGTTCCGCACAGAAACATCATCTATGCATGTTCTCCGGAGATGCTGTCTGACTCGCTGAGTTAAGGGCCTGTCCCACCAGCATGCGACTCCATGCGGTGAGCGTGACCTAACGTGGTCGCTTGAGCCGTCCGGCCTCGTGGGGCCGGTCCCACTTCGATCGCCGGAGCCGTATAGAGTTGTGCGGAGCTGGTCCCGACATCGCGCGGGGCTCCGAAAAACTGATTGTGTTCAAATATTCCGCGTGGCAACGGCCTGTCGGCCCGCAGGCGCCTCGACGCATTACGCACCGCCTCACGTCGTGCCTCCATGTCCCTCTCTATATGTGCCTCAGTGACCCTCTCTCTGTGCCTCCGTGACCCTCTCTCTGTGCCTCCGTGACCCTCTCTCTGTGCCTCCGTGACTCTCTCTCTGTGCCTCCGTGACCCTCTCTCTGTGCCTCCGTGACCCTCTCTCTGTGCCTCTGTGGCCCTCTCTGTGTGTCCCTCTCTGTCCTTGCGAACTTACCGCGGACTTCCTCCAACTTCGCACCACGTCTTGCCACTCACCCGACCTCCGCACGGCCCCCGCTTCCAGTTTGGTCGTGCTCACCGCATGGAGTCGCATGCTGGTGGGACAGGCCCTTAACTCCAGCACTTAGCATGGATATGGTAGCGGGTTTGAGTGAGAATATGATCGGAGAGCAAGAGAGCAGCAGGAATTGCAGAGGGCGAGCTGTCAGAGAGGGTCTCACCGAACCTCTTATTTCTATCTCAGATTACTATCTAAATGGCGTCAAGTTGGGAAAAGGGGAAGTACAATGGGATCTGGGGGTCCTTGTACATCAGTCTATGAAAGTAAGCATGTCGGTACAGCAGGCAATGAAGAAAGCACGTTGGCCTTTATAACAAGAGGAATCGAATATAGAACCCTAGTGAGACCACACCTGGAGTATTGTGTGCAGTTTTGGTCCCCTAATTTGAGGAAGGACATTTTTGCTATTGAGGGAGTGCAGCATTGGTTTACAAGGTTAATTCCCGGGATGGCGGGACTATCATATGCTGAGAGAATGGAGCAGCTGGGCTTGTACACTCTGAAGTTTAGAAGGATGAGAGGGGATCTCATTGAAACATATAAGATTATTAAGGGCTTCGACACACTAGAAGCAGGAAACATGTTCCCGATTATGGGGGAATCCTGAACCAGGGGCCACACTTTAAGAATAATTAGTAAGCCATTTAGAACGGAGACGAGGAAACACTTTTTCTCACAGAGAGTTGTGAGTCTGTGGAATTATCTGCCTCAGAGGGCAGTGGAGGCAGGTTCTCTGGTTGCTTTCAAGAGAGAGCTAGATAGGGCTCTTAAAAATAGCGGAGTCGGGGGATATGGGGAGAAGGCAGGAACAGGGTACTGATCGGGGATGATCAGCCATGATCACATTGAATGGCGGTGCTGGCTTGAAGGGCCAAATGGCCTACTCCTGCACCTATTGTCTTGCACCCCCACCTGGGACACAAAATGTTTTGGTCGTGTTTTAAAGTGGTATATTTACCAGATTTACTTGAGTCAAATAAGGTGCAGGTCTGGGTAGGGGAAACTCCATAGTCTTGTTCCAGGAATCAGTAATTAATGGGCTTAGAACAAAGAAGGATGGCACTGTGGCACAGCTGGTAGAGTTGCTGCCTCACAGCACTAGAGACACGGGTTCGATCCTGATCTTGATTGCTGTCTGTGTGGAGTTTGCACATTCTTCTTGGGACCGTGAGGGTTTTCTCCAGGTGCTACAGTGAACAAAGGGGTTGCACAGTGGCGCAGTGGTAGAGGGGCAGCCTCACAGCGCCCGAGACCCGGGTTCAATCCTGACAACGGGTATTGTCTGTACGGAGTTTGTACAAATTTCCCTGTGACAGCACGGGTTTTCTCTGGGTGCTCTGGTTTCCTCCCAGACTCCAAAGACGTGCAGGTTTGTAGGTTAATTGGCTTTGGTAAAAAATTGTAAATTGTGCTTAGTGTAGGATAGTAGGATAGTGCTAGTGTACAGGGATAGTGCTAGTAGCACTTATGTAGGATTGCTGGTCGGTGCGGACATGGTGGGCTGAAGGGTCTGTTTCCACGCTGTATCTCTAAAGTCCAATGTTTCATCCCACATCCGAAAGACGTGCGGGTTTGTAGGTTAATAGGGTTCTGTATATTGCCCTAGTATATAGGGAGTGGATAAGGAAATAGGATAACATAGAACTAGTATGAACGGGTGATCGATGGTCGGCGAGGGCTCATTGGACTGAAGGTACTGTCTTTTTGCTGTGTCTCCAAAACCAAAATATTGCATGCCGAGGCCTAGCCTTCAGATGACCAGAATATTGTAGAAACAAGGAACTGCAGATGCTGGTTTACAAAAATAGGCACAAAGTGCTGGAGTAACTCAACGGGTCAGACAGCTTGTCTGGAGAACATTGATAGGGGGCGTTTCAGGTCGGGAACCTTCTTCAGGATGATAGTTCACTGAACATTGTTTTTCCCGAGATGGCCCTCTATGTGTGTACGACTCGGCTCACTCACTCAGTCAATTCCTCCCAGCAGTGAGAACATTACTTCAACCACAGGGCTCACACAGATTCCAAAGAGGTTGATTTAACTCTGATGCACATGAACTAAGGATACCGGCAAGCAAACATTTTCAACTGGAGCAAAACTACTGAGCTAATACATAGAAACAACATATTGCAGATAGACATAAAATGCTGGAGCAACTCAGCGGGTCAGGCAGCATCTCTAGAGAGAAAGAGTAGGTGACACTTCAGGTTGTAACCCTTCTTCAGACTCAGGTTCCGCCTGAAGGAGGTCTGAAGAAGGGTTCTGATCTGAAATAGTGCTAGTGGAGGGGGATCGCTTGTCAGCGTGGACTCAGCGGGCCGAAGGACTTGTTTCCCTGCTGCATCTCTGAACTAAACTGACGACCCGAAACGCTACCTGTCCATGTTCACCAGAGATGCTGCCTGACCCGCTGAGTTACTCCTGCACTTTGTATCCTTTTCTGTAAACCATCATCTGCAGTTTATTGTGCATACTTATTTCAAAGCATTCTCTGTGAGGTTTGACTGGACAATGTGGCAAAAACATGCACTCATCGTTCTATCTTCATACATATGCACCAGGTTTTTTGCTATTCATTGATTTCACTCTAATCTCGCCTAGACCATTGTAATCTTGTGCTGGTAGGAAGACATCCCGTGTGGTAGCATCTTAGGTAGAGTGATTACTGCTTGTCTTGTAGCCAGTTTGTAAAGTGCCTTTGTCCAAAACCCTGTTGTCAATTAACGTCACCATTTTACAAACCAGCTGCATCATTCAAGTCTGCGGGACAGAGCTTTTATTGACAACTGATATCCTCATGGAATAAAACTAACAACTAAAACTCGAAGGCAAGTAATAATCTGACAACCTGAAAAAAGATCTCACAAGAAAAATGTTAAACTTTGGGCCAAGTCAGATGTTTGATGGCTTTGATTAAAATCAACAAATATTCCAGCCTTAATTATGTGGGATAAGTTGAAGGGGTGGTGGGAAGTCTGTCAATAACTCAGGTTTTGAATGCCAATTAACTTGCTTGAAACAAATTTCAGATTGGACCTTAAACATCCATCTCACTGTCCTGCACAGAATAGATAGAAAACCTATTTGTATTACTGACTTGGCAAATAAAATTCCTCGTATGTTGCAAAACATACTTGGCTAATAAAGTATTCTTGTGATTGTGATATTATAAGAAGGATGTTGTCAAACTGAAAAGGGTACAGAGAAGATTTACAATGATGTTGCCAGGGCTAGACGGTCTGAGCTACAGGGAGAGATTGAGTTGGCTGGGACTGAATTTTTTGGAATGCAGGAAGTTGAGGGGTGATCTTATTGAGGTGTATAAAATCATGAGAGGAATAGATTGGGTAGATGAACAGTCTCTTGCCCAGAGTAGGTGAATCGAGGACTAGACAACATAGGTTTAAGGTGAAGGGGAAAAGATTCAATAGGAATCTGAGGGGTAACTTTTTCATACAAAGGGTGGAGGCTGTATGGAACAAGTTGCCATATGAGGCAAAGACCATCCCAACATTATGAACACACTCGCCAAAATGATCTCCCAATGAAATCTATCACCCATTCCCCAGAACAAGGTCGTGCGTGACTCCATTCCTATTTGGATTATCTTTGTATAGTTTCAAGTAATCCTCCTGGCTGCAGCTAACAAATTCTACCCCATCTAGGCTGCTGGCACTAAGGTAGCCCGATCCAGGCAAGCCCCAGGCTGCTGCAGGGCCTCCAGTTATCGCCTCCGTCCGGATCATCAGCGAAACGTCCCGTCCCTCTCCTCGCCCACCCCGACCACCTTCAGCCATTGTAGGCCTTGATGCATGGCCCAAGCCAAAGGCTTTTCACTGCACAGCGGCATAGTTGACAACAAACTAAACTAAATAAACCATGAGGGCACAGAACAGAAGACCCTGGTTCCCTCTCTTACTCTCGCATCCCCGGCTCACTCCATCCTCCCTCGGGTTCTCTGGTCCTCGGGGTGCGAACAGAGGCCGGGCTCAGCAGCTCCCTCTATAGGTTGCAGTCAATATTGGGGATATAAGGCTTCAAGAGTCAAGAGAGTGTCATTGTCACATGTCCCAGATAGTACAATTAAATTCTTACTTGCAGCAGTGCAACAGAATATGTAAACATAGTACACTGTAAACAATCATAACTTCATCCATGAGAAACTGGCAAAGTGATTGAAACCTGCAATGAGTCACTGAAATGGAGTGACCCAAGGCTCAAGTCCAGCAGAGCTTTAACATCCAACCTATGCCACCTGTTCCACACTTGCAAACAGATGGAGATTAATATCCCCTGTACAATCCAACTGAGCTGCCTTCAGAGAAAAAGCAAGGTTATTTACCTTTACACTCAACTAATAGATAGAGTGAATGCAAATAATGTTTTACTCAGAGGTGTTGGAATCAAGAACCAGAGGACAGGGTTAAGGTGAGAGGAAAATAATTAATCGGAACCCGAGGGGTATTTTTTCCACACGGGGGTTGGTGGATGTATGGAATGACTTGCCAGAGGAGCTAGTTGAGGCAGGTGCTAAAATATATAAAAAAACATTTGTACAGACACGTGGATAGGAATGTATTAGAGGGTGGTGGGCCTAACGCAGGCAGGCGGGATTAGTGTAGGAGGGGCATCTTGGTTGGCATGGGCATGTTGGGCCGAATGACCCGTTTTCATGCTTTACAGTACTCTGATCAAAATTAATTATATATATCAGGAAAATGTTAACTTTAAGCTTAATGGCACTCTCTTATCTGCCTCACACCATCACTGCTGGCAGACTGGTGCAGGTGCTCAGCATTCTGTGTAAACATTATGCCCCACATATCTCCCTTAAATATTGTCTTGCTCTCCTTAGGGTAGTGTCCTCTCCTCTTTGATGTTTCCGCCCTGGGACAATGGTTCTGACCTAGGGCCAACCCTATCTATCGATCTCATCATGTTATATACGTCTCCTCTTAGCCTCCAAACACGCCAGAGAAAACAATCCAAGTTTATCCAACCTCGTTTTATAGTTAATCCAGGTTTCTGAATAACCTCTCTGCACTCTCTCCAAAGTCTTCAAAACCTTCCTGTAATGGGACAACCAGATGTTTAATTTAGTTTAGTTTAGAGATACAGCGTGGAAACAGGCCCTCCGTTCTATTGAGTCCACGCCGGCCAACAATCACCCACACACTAGTTCTATCCTACACACGAGGGACAATTTACAGAAGCCAATTAACCTGCACAGCTGCACGTCTTTGGAATGTGGGATGAAACCGGAGCACACCCAGGAGAACGTGCAAACTCGGTACAGACAGTATCCGTCATCAGGATCGATACCGGGTCTCTGGCGTGTGAGGCAGCAACTCTACTGCTGAGCCGCTGTGCTGCCAACTGCACACAAAGTTCCTAATGCTGCCCAGCCAAAGTCCTATAAAGCTGCAACATTATGCAGATGTGTTACAACATCACACACTTCACCCAGAGAGCAGAGGGTGAATTATAAATCCCAGAGAATTCAATCAACTTAGCACCGATGTAAGACATTACCATTGCATTAAAGTAATTTATTCAGCTAATCAACTGATTTTTGTGAGTTTTGACACATCCTGAGGTTCTGTACAAATTTATACATGTAAATGCATCTACAAGAATATATTTTTTAAAATGAGTCAACCACTTGGGTCACGAGGCACAAAGGTTGAACATTATTTTATGTTGGCATTATGGTAGAAACACCGATTTAATGAATTATCAAAGTTCACTAATCGTTATGAAAAAGAAATACATGACTCAACTTCACATCAACATTCCTTCTCAAGCATGATGATATCATAAATTATAAAGCAATGATTTTCCAAGAAAAGGTCATCAACTTAAAGCATTAACTCCAAATGGATCTCCTATTTGTGACAAATGTCTCCTTCAAGAAGCAACACATTCCCAACACATTCCTTCGCCTCTTGCATAACATTTCATCACTTTTGTAGAGGAATTTTTGAAATGTTCTCAAAAACATTAAAACAAAATTGGACCCCGACCCGGAACTGATTATTCTAGGAACGTCAGAAGCCTGCGCTGAGCTATCAATATTTCAAATACGTTTCCTCAATTATGGTCTGATAACGGCAAAAAACGAATACTTCGAAATGTACATCTGTCCCAATTCTCAAAATGTGGATTACAAACATGTCTGAGACACTACATTTTGAAAACATGAGACTTGTCTTAGCAGAAATACCAGAGCATTTTTCGAAGACATGAACACCATTCATTGATACATTACAAGGATAGTATGGTACAACACAATTTTGGAGTTAAATCTAATTACGGGTTGGGTGATGGGTGGGGAGGGATATGAGGCAGGTATATCATCACCTTTTTTTTCTTTCTGTTTTTGTCTTTTTATTTCTCTACGTCTTTCTTATTTCTTTTACTTACTCACTCTTTGGCTACACCAATTTGGTAGTCTAGGGGTTCTATTCTTGCACATCCACTTTTTCTCTCTCTTGCTTTTTATCTCTGCTTTTCTCTCAACTTTAGCTAAAAATTAAAATTGAAGCTGTATAATAACTGTATTATGTCATATGCCACTGCTTATATTTTTGTACACTGCTTCTAATAAATAAAAATTAAAAAAATTAAAAAACTTAAAGCATTAACTCTGTTACTCTGTGCAGAGCTGTTCGAAATCCGCTGGGAGTTTCTAGCCTTCTCTGCGTTTAGTTTCTCAGAATCCAAAGTACTCAATGTAGATTAACACACACATCTCTGCAAAACTGTTGGTCTGAAAAAAAATTGAATTAAAATGTTTGATGGTTTAAGTCCAATTTCCACCTACCCAAAAGGAGTCAATTAATCATAATTGTCAATGAGGCAAGAGCGAGCTGGTGTTTCAGTGGAGAGTTTATTGGTCTGCTCATGTTGTGAAAGCACCAACTCTCATAGTGAAGGAGAAAGTTTGTTGTTTGTCATGTACATCAATGATCTGGATGATGGGGTGGAAAATTGGATAAGTAAGTATGCAGATGATACTAAGATAGGTGGTGTTGTGGATAATGAAGTAGATTTTCAAAGTCTACAGAGAGATTTGGGCCATTTGGAAAAATGGGCTGAAAGATGGCAGATGGAGTTTAATGCTGTTAAGTGTGAAGTGCTACATCTTGGCAGGACAAATCAAAATAGGACGTACATGGTAAATGGTAGGGAATTGAGGAATGCTGTGGAACAGAGGGATCTAGGAATAACTGTGCATAGTTCCCTGAAGGTGGAATCACATGTAGATAGGGTGGTAAAGAAAGCCTTTGGTGTGCTGGCCTTTATAAATCAGAGCATTGAATATAGGAGTAGGGAAGTAATGTTAAAATTGTACAAGTTATTGGTAAGACCAATTCTGGAGTACGGTGTACAATTTTGGTCGCCTAATTATAGGATGTCAACAAAATAGAGAGAGTACAGAGGAGATTTACTAGAATGTTGCCACGGTTCCAGCAACTATGTTACAGAGAAAGGTTGAACAAGTTAGGTCTTTATTCTTTGGAGCGCAGAAGGTTAAGGGGGGACTTGATTGAGGTCTTTAAAATGATGAAAGGGATAGACAGAGTTGATGTGGATAAGCTTTTCCCATTGAGGGTAGGGAAGATTTAAACAAGAGGGCATGACATGAGAGTTAAGGGACAGAAGTTTAGGGGTAACGTGAGGGGGAACTTCTTTACTCAGAGGGTGGTGGCTGTGTGGAATGAGCTTCCAGCATAAGTGATGGAGGCAGGATCGATTTTAACATTTAAAAGTAAAGTGGATAGGTATATGGATGTGAAGGGAATGGAGGGGTATGGTCTGAGTGCAGGTAGATGGGACTAGGGGAAAGCAAGTGGTCAGCAAGTACTGGAAGGGCCGAGAGGGTCTGTTTCCGTGCTGTAATTGTTATATGGTTATATGGTTAAAGGGGTTTAAATGAGCATATCAGGTTCATAAGGTCATAGGTCATAAGTGCTAGGAGTAGAATTAGGCCATTCGGCCCATTAAGTCTACTCTGCCATTCAATCATGGCTGATCTATCTTCCCAAATTAACCCCATTCTCCTGCCTTCTCCTCATAACCTCAGACACCTGTACTAATCAACAATCTATCTAACTCTGCCTGAACAATATCCACTGACGGCCTCCAAAGCCTTCTGTGGTAAAGAATGCCACAGATTCACCACCCTCTGACTAAATAAATTTCTCCTCATCTCCTTCCTAAAAGGATGTCCTTTAATTCTGAGGCTATGACCCCTAGTTCTAGACTCTCCCACTAGTACAAGCATCCTCTCCACATCCACTCTATCCAAGCCTTTCATTATTATGTACGTTTCAATGAGGTCCCCCCACAATCTTCTAAACTCCAGCGAGTACAGGCCCAGTGCCGACAAACGTTCATCATAGGTTAACCGACATTCCTGGGATGGCATGGGTTCTGGCATGAAAACAGTTTGTTAAAGAAACAAAGTACTGCGCTGAATTTCAGATTCATTGTGTGAAACCTATACGATCAGTCTGAAGAAGCATCTCCAACCTAAAACATCGTCTGCCCATTCACACCACAAATGTCACCTGACCTGCTGAATTCCTCCAGCATTTTGTGTAAATAAAAAAAATCTTTATATTCATTGGAATCCATTGAAAATCTCTGCTCCATGTGAGTGAAATCGCTGTTTAATTAACTACCTTACAATCCTAACTGGGCCAATAGTCAAAAGACACCAACACCAGCAAAAATCAGCTAAAACCTGCCCACAACAACTGTAAGTACTTGATTTCAGGAGACTGATTGCGATGCACATAATGTCATTGAGGGCAGAGAAAGTAATTCAAAATTGATTAAGTATTAGCCTATAAATCCCACAAGGGACCAGTTACATGAATGATAATATTTCTTGGAAACTGCTTGAAGATAGATTCAGCTTCTTGTCAGATGGTTAACTTTGGATTCAATTTGCTATGTGCCCAAATATGTGGAACTGTGCATATATTTCCTCTTAATATTTTTTTTCTGAGGTTGTAATTCTTCTCCAGAATATTAACACTGATAATTGCGCACAGCGGTCCAGAAGTTATGTTCATTCGTTTTTTTTAAGATGGGGAAACACTCTGAAGCGTAAAATCTGAATGTACAAGCAGCGCGCCGGGACCTGAAACTCGCTTGCCGCAGACCAATGATGGAGGACCCGCCGGTAGGCCCGGCTCGCCCACCGCAGACTCCGACCTCGGCCCTGAGCCACCACATCGAGGAGACCCATTCCGCCGAGAGAAAGGAGGGACCCGAGAGTGATGAGGGACCCGAGAGTGAGGTGGGACCCGACAGCGAAGTGGACTGAAGATAACAGTGGGGGGGACCCAATAAGGGGCTGCCAAGAGCAAAGGGGGGCCCAAGAGCAAGTAGGGGCCCGAGAGCAAGGTGGACTATCGAGAACATTGGGGGGACCCAGCAAGGGGCCGTCGACAATGAAGGGGGTCCCCGGCGGGGGGGGGGGGGGGGTTGCCATGTGCGGCCGCCAGGCAGAATAAAAGACTGTTCGATTAACTTCAACAATGTGTCGCCGCTGAAAAGTGTCGACACTTGCGTACTGCGTAAGTGAGGTCTATTGTAAGATTTTACCAGGTTGTATGCAAAATAAAGCATTTCACAGTACCTAGTTACGTAACAATAAAATATCTTCTAACCTTTGATGTTCAAGGATCTTGCACTGAAGACAATTTAAAATAGATTTGTAAGAGGTTTTCCGAATTACAATCAGTATTTTTTTGAATAGTTCCCATCAGGGATGGAAGAAAAGACAGAGCTGAACGTAGAATATAAACTTGGAGATAGTTTGAATGCTGGGTTCAATGTAGAAGCTCGACATGTAATTTTACCAAAGAACTCAACACTTAAAGACTGACTGAGGAAACATGATGTCAAGTTAACAATAAATTGGCAATGGATGAACACCGCAGGAAAGTACTATGACATGACAGAAATAATCAATAGGATAGAAATATCATGACAGGAAAATGTTAAAAGCTACAACGTATACTTACTGTGCTGTACTAAAATCCCAATGCATCATTTTCACAGTGATGGAGCATTAATTCAGTGCCATCGGATAGTAACAGATTTTGGTGCAGGTTTCTAGATTGCCGCAAAACTGAAAACATGGATCAGCTATCAATGATCACGGCTTGATAGAACAATATGAAATGATGAGAGGCATAGAAAGGGGAGACATGTCAGCAGCATTTTCCCCCAGGATGGAAATGTCTAACACTAGAGGGTATGGCTATAAGGTGAGAGGGGAACGTTTAATGAAGATGTGCAGGACAAATGTTTTTTACACACAGAGTAGGGGGGAACCATACTGTCAGGTTACATCACAACTAGGCTTGGGAACAGCTCTGCCCAAAATTACATGAAATTTCAGAGAGTTGTAGATGTAGATGTGAATGTGGATGTAGGTGCAGACACCACCATTGACTCCATCTACACTTCACACTGCCTTGGAAAAGCAGCCAACGTAATCAAAGACTTGCCCCACCCTGGTCATTCCTCATTCTCTACGCTCCCGTCAGGCAGAAGGTACAGAAACTTGAAAGCATGAACCACCAAACTCAGGAACAGCTTCTTCCCCTCTGTTGACAGGCTTCTGAACTGTCCTTCCATCAGCAAGGGTCCTGTCCGATTCACATCTACCCCCTTGCGAACATTAGACTTTGTCTCTGGGGCAGATGCGCTACAATGTTGAGAACTATATTCTGCACTCTGCATCTTCCCCTTTTGCTTTGCCTTTCGTGCTTGAGTTTGACTTGATTGTATTTGTGTGTGGTACATCTGATCCGTTGCATCGCATGCAAAGCAAAGCCTTTCACTGGTGTTCGGTAAATGTGACAATAATAAACCTAAACCTTGCAGCTTATTTTCTGTGTATGTGATGATCAATTCCTTTACCAATGCCCAGGGCAGCATGGTAGCGCAGTGGTAGAGTTGCTGCCTTACAGTTCTCGCAGCACCGGAGACCCGGGTTCAATCCTGTCTACGAGTGTTGTCTGCATGGAGTCTGCACGTTCTCCCCGTGACCTGCGTGGTTTTTTCCGAGATCTTAGGTTTCCTCCCACACTCCAAAGACGTACAGATATGTAGGTAAATTGGCTTGGTAAATGTAAAAATTGTCCCTAGTGTGTAAGAAAGTGTTAATATGTGGAGATCGCTGGTCGGTGCAGACCAGGTGGGCCGAAGGACCATCTCTAAAACTTGAATAGAATTTGTATGTCTAAAACTAAAACTAAAAACTAAACAACTAAACTACATATCTAGTTAATGCAATGAAATAAAAACAACCAAAACAGCAAAGAGAAGTCCCGAAAATTGTTATTAATATTAATCACATGAAGCCAACTTTAACAAGTTTCAAAGGGTGCCAATAAAATGTTAGTGGTACATGCAAAGCAATGCAACGGCACACTTTTGGAATGAAGTCGGCTTTTCTTGTGGTGGTCTGATATTAGGTATCTCACACTAAGAAAGGAAGATGAGGTCAGGCTGTTCCCCAAGAGGAATTTTCAAACTTCAGAGGTCTAAACAAGATGTCTTCTTGATGATATGGAATAAACACACTCTTGTCTACTGCCTCAAACTTGCAACTTTCGATAAAGCAGACATGGAGCAGTGTTTCCTCACAGATGACTCAATCCTCTCAGCACAACTGCAGGGTTGAAACAGCTGATAAATAATGGATGCGAGAGCGGGGGAAGATGTTGAAAGGGGCCTTACTCGCAATACCAGACAACCACAAGAAAAGCCGACTTCATTCCAAAAGTGTGCCCTTGCATTGCTTTCAACTGGATTGAGTTATTGAGCCCTTGGGTGTTTGTAACAGCTGAAATCACTGGAAATTATGGCAAGTTATAAATCATGCTTTTGGGGATCATGCTGTTACTTTTGACCTGCACCAGGACTTTATCCCACTACTGGTGACAGCAAGACAGAGAAGATTAGTGTAGCTTGGCATCATGTTCAGCATGAACATTATGGGTCAAAGGGTTATACTGCTCCATGTTTTATGTTCCAAGGAAGGGTTGATCACTTTGATGGGATGGCCCCCTCGACCCCTATTAGTCACCGGGAGATAGAGGAGAAAATATGTGGAGAGTCACAGTTAGCTTCAGGAATTATGGGGTCATAATTATGGGGGACTTTAACTTTCCGAATGTTGACTGGGACTGCCATCGTGCAAAGGGCTTGAATGGATGGAATTTATTAAGTGCGTTTAAGAAAATATTCTCAATCACAATGTAGATGGCGGTACTGCAAAAGCACCAAACTTGACGTCCTCTATGGAAATAAGGCTAGTTAGTTTATCTTGCCATTATGTTCTGCACAGGCAACGTAGGCCAAAGGTGCTGTAGATTAGTTGAGTTTAGTTTAGTTTAGACTCAGCCCACCTATTCTGCGCCGACCTGCGATCCCCGCACACTAATGCTATCCCACACACACTGAGGACAATTTACAATTACACCAAGCCAATTAACCTACAAACCTGCGCATCTGTGGAGTGTGGGAGAAAACTCGAGATCCCGGAGAAAACATTCACAGGTCTCGGGGAGAACGTACAAACTCCGTACAGACAATCACCTGTAGTCAGGATCGAACCCGGGACTCTGGCGCTGTAAGGCAGCAACTCTACCGCTGCGCCACCCTACACTTCTCTATGTTCAACCTTGCATAAGAATTTAAAACCAGGGCATGAATGATGGATTTTTTTTTCAAACTGGCTTCAGGCAAAAAGAATAAATGCTACACTGACTTTGAGCTAATTGGCAAACCCCTTTGGAAATGTCATAGGAAGTGATGATGTACAAAATAGAAAATGTCACGTTAGAGCAGGTGAGACTACAGAAGCTCGCACTCAGAGCCGGGTATTGGAAGCCTAATATTAGCTTGTACTTTGTGTCCCTTTTGGGATCGCTTGATATTCCGAAGAGATATTTAAAATGGAGAATGTTTCCATTTACCATAGAACAGTACAGCACAGGAGTAGGCTGTTCATCCCACAATATTTGAGTCAAACATGATGCCAGGTTAAATTGATCTCATCTGCCTGTACATGATACATATCCCTCTATCCCTTGCACTTCCATGTGCCTATCTAAAAGCCTCTTAAAGGCCACTATCGTATCTGCCGCTACCACCCAACCTGGCATTGCTTTCCAGATCCCCACCACTCTCTGTGTGAGCTTGCCCCACACATCTGTTAAACTCCCCCCTCCCACGTTAATGCTATGCCCTTGTGTTGGATATTTCCACCCTGATAAAATGGTTCTGACTGTCTATCCTTTTTTATGTCTCTCATAATTTTATATACACTCTGTTACTGTTTCATTTGGATGAAAATTATTTGGTGTGAGAACAGAAGCAACAATAAATAACTGCAAGGACTAAAGAACATAAATATCTTACTGAAGGAATGAAACATAAAATGGTGTAGGAACTTAAAGGCTCATGATTTTCAACTATCAACAATTTTTTTTTTCTTTACTTCCCTTCCTTACTGTGCTAATATCAAATTTTTTTTTTAAAATAATGGCTCCCAAACCTCAAAGCTAGTCAAAAATGGTATATGTATATAACAAACTGCTGGAGAAACTCAAGGGGTGAGGCAGCATTTGTGGAGCGAAAGGAACGGCAGTGTTTTGGGTCAGGACCCTTCCTCAAACAATCAGACTGAAGAAGGGGCAGCACAGTGGCCTAGCGGTAGAGCTGCTGCTTACAGCGCCATTGACCCATGTACCCTCCCGATTAGGAGTGCTATCTGTACACAGTTTGTACGTTCCTCCTGCGACCGTGTGGGTTTTCTCCGGGTGCTCCAGTTTCCTCCCACACTCCAAAGACATACGGGTTTGGAGGTTAAGTGGCTTTCATGGAATTGTAAATTGTCCCCAGTGTGTAGGATTGTGTTAGTGTACGGGGTAATCGCTGGTTGGCGAGGACTCGGTGGGCCAAAGGGTCAGTTTCCACGCTGTATCTCTAAAGTTTAAAGGATTCCGGACAGTCCATTTCCTCCACAGATGCTGCCTGACCTGCTGAGCTCCTCCAGCACTTTGTGTTTTGCTGAAGATTCCTGCATCTGCAGTTCCTTGTGTGTTTTTTTTTCTTACTGAGCAACAAGAATGGCCGTCTGAACATATCAACTGTTCCAAAATCGATGGGGAAGAAAGGAAGGACAGGAGCTTGTAGCTGCAAGTTTAAAAATTTCAATAGTAAATCACTTGAAAAGAGTTAATTATTCTGGAGTAGACAGAAAAATTGGAAAGGGGATACAGGGAGGTGGATGCTTGAAAATTTAAGAAAATGATTAGAAGTTCCCACATCTTTAATCAAGATCGTGGCAGTAGAGCAGACCAATGAGTCAGCAAATGTGAGATTTAAGTGAGAATGAGAGATGAATTACTTCCTGCTTCATGTTTAGTTTAGTTTAGAGATAGAGCGTGGAAACAGGCCCTTCGGCCCACCGTGTCTGCACCGACCAGCGATCCCTGCACGCTAACACTATCCGACACACACTAGGGACTATTTACAATTATACCAAGCCAATTACCCTACAAACCTGTACGTCTTTGGTGTGTGGGAGGAAACCGGAGCACCAGGAGAAAACCCAGCTAGGTCACGGGGAGAATGTACAAACTCCGTACAGACAGCACCCGTAGTCAGGATCGAAACCGGGTCTCTGGCGCTGTAAGGCAGCAACACTACTGCTGAGCCAACATAACGCCCAATATGTCAAGAGACAGAATCAAAAACGAAGAGTGTTTTATTGTCATATGTAACAAAAAAGAACAATTAAATTGTGGCGGCACAGTGTCGCAGCGGTAGAGTTGCTGCAGAGACCTGGGTTCGATCGTGACTGCGGGTGCTGTCCGTACGGATGTTGTACGTTCTCCCTGTAACCGCATGGGTTTTTGTCCGGTTTCTCCGGTTTCCTCCCACACTCCAGAGGTTAATCGGATTCTGTAAATTGTCTCTAGTGCGTGTGGGATGCGAAACAAGGCTAACTTACGGCTAGTGTACGGGAGATCGTTGGACGGCACGGACTCAGTGGGTCGTACAGCCTGTTTCCAAGCCGCATCTTTAAAGTAAACTAAAGACCATTTCCAATATGTATTCTGTCGGCTGATAAATAAGGGAGCACTATCGAAATGTATGCACAAAGAATCATCTCTTTGAGACTGCTGTTAATGTTAATTCACAATCCCACATCAGAATAAATTCAGACAAAAGCATTCAGGCGCTCATTTTAAATTTCCTATTAAATAATGTAAATGGCCAAGGTACTTGATATGAAATTACCATATCTTTGGAATAAATATAAATTTCAAATGATTCCATTTTGTATTAAACGACTTTCTTTGCATTAAGATGCTAAATATCTCAGACTTTGAATAAATTGTAAAAGTGACTATAATGCACAGTCTTCTAATTGTGATGCACTGTATACTCGCAGGATCTTTGTTGTGTATATTTGCTTAAAATCCCATTAAGTTCATTTGGAATATTTGCCAAATTCAAAGCTCACCTATATTGGAAAAGTTTTTTATCTTGATAAATCTATTCTATTAAATTATGGGATGCATTTTCCAGTTAAAAGTCTCTCTAGATACAAGTAATGGTTCAGAAAGTGTTTAGTTATTCTTAGAATTAGCATCCAGCTGTTCAGCTAATAAACATGCATCATTGACAAGGCATGTGCGACTCATAAAAATCTTTCAAACTGAACTAATTGTTTATTGTGGCCTAATAGCCTGCTGAAATCTGCCCACATTACAGTCATGAGAAATGGTCACACTCGCATTTAATGGATTCCAATCTATGTAAAAACAAGTAACTATAGATGTTGGTTCACAAAACTAGGACACAAAGAGCTGGAGTACCTCAGCGGGTCAGGCAGTATCTCTAGAGAATATGGATAGGTGGCATTTCAGGTTGGCACCCTTCTTCAGACTGACCCAATTGTCCGAAGAAGGATTCTGACCCAAAACATCACCACCAGGAATGCTGTCTGGCCCACTGAAATAGTCCTTGGATTCAATGGGATTTTGAGTCAGTCCATTTATTTGCAATGAAAAGTCAAAACAAATAAACCCACAAACCCTCACGCGAACCCACAAATTTCAGACACGGTGGCGGTCGGGTGAGGAGAGGGACGTTGGTTCACGGGCCGAGCCGGTCGAAGTCGACGGAGGAGGCCCTGCAGAGGCCTGGGGCTAACCTGGATTAGGAGCCGCTCCAGTACAGAGAGCGCGTGGACTGGACTCTGGACATTTTGTAAATGGCACCAAAATATGACGATTTTGTGCATATGAGAGCAATGCAAAAATAATTTCACTGTGCAGCGCATGTGTGACAATAAACTATTGAACGATTGAACATGCAGGTACATGCATGCACCCACCCTCACACACACACACACACCCACACTCACACACACACACACACACACACACACTTATTGTGCAGGCTGTGCACACTGTATCAGAATAAAATGTCCATGTACTTCTGGATATGTCTATTTTCAATAACCTAACAATTTGGCTTGCTACGCATTCCACAACGCAATTTCCCTGCAAGATATATCAGCAAAAGATTACTTATTCACTTAGTTCATGAAAGATATGCATCTGGGTCAGACAGACTCTTAAGTTTAATGCTCACTTGAAATTAATTATGTAGATTTAACTGGAAAGTATGCCTGGATCATTTACACAATGATTTGGCTTAGCTGGTGAAACTTGTAAATCGGTGTCAGAAGGTTGTAACCTTAAGTCACAAAGTAGGCTGACTCTGGAGCCCAATCTCAGTGGGGCGACAAAGTTGTGCAGCGGTAGAGTTGCAGCCTCACAGCGCCAGAAACCTGGGTCCGATCCTGACTGCGGGTGACCTGGTGGGTTTTCTCTGAGTGCTCCGGTTTCCTCCCACACACCAATGCGGTACAGGTCTGATGGGTTAATTGGCTTTGGTAAAATTGTAAATTGCCCCTAGTGTATAGGATAGTGCTAGTGCACGAGGATGATCGCTGTCGGCGCGGCCTCGCTCCTCGCTGTATTTCTAAACAAAACTAAACTAAAAGTAAAGTACTAAGGGATTTTTTGAGCGTGGCAATTCACTGCAGTGCTCAAAGAGCTTGGTAATATATTAGATAATAAATGGAGGTGCCATCAGTCTTTATGAGCATCAGTTTCAGTGTTGCTGTCAGGCAAGATGTCTCTGAGAGATTTAAGGCATTTTATAAATAATATTCAATCACTCTCTTGGTACATCTAGACTACAGTGGGAACATCAAGATGCCATCCTACGTTTAAATTTGGTGATCCTTGTTAGAAAGTCAACATTTGTCAAAACCATGTGAGGATGTGTTATGAGGTGCCCCCCCCATTTTTGATACATTCTAGCCCCTTACACTGTCTGAACATTAAGCTGTGGTACTGACAAAATATCGAGCAGTCTGTCACATTTTCAAACAAATGGCTGTGGAGGCCAGGTCAATGGGTATTTTAAGGCGGAGATTGACAGATTCTTGGTCAGTACGGGTGTCAGGGGTTATGGGGAGAAGGAAGGGGGATGGGGTCTAGAGGGAAAGATAAATCAGCCATGATTGAATGGCAGGGTAGACTTGATGGGCTGAATGAACTTATGATAGACACAAAAAGCTGGAGTAACTCAGCAGGTCAGACAGTATCTCTGGAGAAAGGGACAAGGTGAGGTTTCGGGTTGAGACCCTTCTTCAGACTGAAGGTATGAACGAGATATAAATAGTTTAAATCACACTGGTTGCAGTGCTTGAGAAGTGGGTGGGCAGTTATCCGGTGTGCACTTGCCCGAATATTTGCACGGTGAGGAGTCTTGAAATCTTTCAGTTCCTTTTCTTTTCCTTTCCTTTTCCGAGACAGTTCCTCAGGATTGAAGATTTCATGCTTCCACACCAGCAATCGAACAAATCAGAATGAGCAACATGTTTGCCCAATGGAAGACTAAAATGATTGATCACCAATTAACTGAGTGATTTCTGGTGAATTGGAACTACAATCTCTGTTACTGCGGGTTAGAATTTTGTCACACTTTTGAGTGCGGCATTGTGCCTCTATCTTCATGGACATTTCCCAGGAATCGAAATTGCTACAACCGAGTGGCTTATCCACATTGCAGTATCTAATAGACCAAAGGAACAGTACCATGCATTGCATGTATTTATGTAAGCAATACACTTTACATAACTTTATATCAAAGACACAGCGTGTCTTTAAGTTATTTGATAGCTGTTAACTGCATTTTGCATAATAACAAAGGAACAGTTTTATCTCACAATATCAATAAACATTAATCACAAAAATTGGTATATTAATTTCCATTTGCTGACTCTCTAATCATCTTTTAATATGTTTATTAATTGCAGTAGAAAGTATTTTTATGATAGTCCCCAATTTACCTTCATGTTGACAAGGAGAAATCATTCAACAAAAATTCATCCATGATTGGACTGCAAGGTATTTGTCTGATTGAATAACAATCAAGCTTTTCTTGCAGTAATCATTTGCCATAATATCCCATTACCATACCTTTTCTCATCACAAACTCAAATTGTATTAGCAAAAATGCCAGTGCTTTCACCTTACTGCAAATGAAATTGTAGATATTTAAGTAAAGAATAGACTACATTATACTCATATTTGCCATCCGCGCAGTATAGGTTTCAACCTCCCAGTACAAAACCCATCATGGTTTTTCCCAAATATGGTCAATGACATCGACACAATGGAACACATTGATACAGTTGCGTAAATACAGCGCAGAAGAAGATCCTTTCACCCAATGAGCCCACACCGACCAGCGATTACCCCGTACCCCGAACACAATCCTACAGATGAGGGACAATTTAGAATTGTTCTTGCAAAGCCAATTAACCTGCACACCTGTATGTCTTGAGAGTATGGGAGGAAATTGGAGAAGCCAGAGAAAACCCACACGGTGGAGCATAGAAACTCTGTTTAGGCAGCATCGATAGTCAGGATCAAACCCGGGTCTCTGGTGCTGTAAAGGGCCTGTCCCACTGTACGAGGTAATTCAAGAGCTCTCCCGAGTTAAAAAAAAATTAAAGTCGTGGTAAGTACATAGAATGTACGTAGCGGCTACGTCGGAGCTCGTGGATGTCTCGTAGCGGCTCGTAATGCTAACGGCAGGTACTCGGGAAACGCGGTAACTCGTGAAGTTTTTTCAGTACTGTGAAAAATGTCTCTGAGAGCCCCGAGTACCTACGAACAGCTTTTACCGTAATTCTCCACGTTCGAATCAGGGGAAGCTAGGGAGAACTCTTGAATTACCTCGTGCAGTGGGACAGGCCCTTTAGGCAGCAACTCTACCGCTGCGCTGCTGTGCCCCTTGAGCCTCTCTTCCACTAGTTCGTAAGGCAATGGTTGACCCAACGCCAGCTTCTGCCTTAAAACCTCATCACAAGGAACTGCAGGTGCTGGAATCCTGGTAGAACACAGGGTGCTGGAGTAACCCAGTGGATCAGGCAGCCTCTGTGGAGGACGTGTATAGGCAACATTTCGGGTTGGGACCCATGTTCAAAAAAATAATCTAAGAATCTCGTGTGTATAGTAATGAATTGATTGATCATAAATAGCTGCTGAAAAACGCTTCACATTCCTTGTAACTTTCAGTTCAAAATGCACCAGAAACAGCAATTTTTAATGGAAAAGGAAAGAAAAATTAGCAGGTGAATTGTAAAATGAACAGTCACAGGTTAGCACATCTAATAATAGTACCAACATGCTGCTTCTCACAAGTATTGTCCGATAATACTGGGTCACTCTAACAATGCAGCACATTTCCATATTTTACAAATGAATAATAGCACTAAGGTCAAGAGACAAAAGTGTTTTATTGTCCTACGAACCAGAAGCAGAACAATGAGATTCTCACTTGCTGCAGCTTGTTACAGGCACATGCAACTGCACAACAAATAAACACACAATAAATAAATAATACACTAAATTATCAGTTATATTAGGTAACCTGGCCAGAAGGCCTGGATAGAGTAGATGTGGAGAGGATGTTTCCAGTAGAGGGGGAGTCTAGGAATGGAGGGCACAGCCTCCGAATAAAAGGACGTACCTTTAGAATGGAGAAGAGGAGGACTTTTGTTAGCCAGAAGGTGGTGAATCTGTGGAATTCATTGCCACAGACGGCTGTGGAGTTCAAGTCATTGGGTATTTTTAAAGCAGAGATTGATAAGTTCTTGATTAGTAAAGGGCCTGTCCCACTTGGGCATCATTTGCGCGTAATTTACGCGACATAATTTATGTCGCATGGTGCGTGGTGACGTAGGCAGTGACGCGCAGTCGCTCGCAGCGCCCTAGGACGCGCAAATGACGCTCAAGTGGGCCTTGAGGACATCAAAGGTTACGGGGAGAATGCAAAAGAATGGGGTAGAGGGAAAAATAGATCAGCCATGATCAAATGGCGAAGCAGATTCGATGGGCTGACTGGCGTAATTCTGCTGCTATGTCCTATGAAAATGAGTGCAAGCTGAAGCACATAGGACAAACCTCAAACGAGGTCCATGGTAGTTCGTGGATGAGGTAGGGTTGTGGAGTTACCGACCTGTCGGTTGATCAACCAGGTGTGATACAACTTGTCAGTACACACTGCACGATACACCTATAGAATGTCAATGGAAGTATTCAGTGACAAGCCAAATCTCCTCAAAACTCTAAGAAGGTGGAGGCATTGATAAACTTTCTTTGTGCTTGTCACAGGACAGATCACCAAAGTTGTGCACGGCCAGGAACCTGAAGCTGTCGACTCCTCCAGCACCGTCCCACTGACAAAGTGGGAGCAACAATCACTCGTACACTAGTTCTATCCTCCACACTCGGGACAATTTGCTGAAGCCAATTAATTTACAAACGTGCATGTCTTTTGAATGTGGAGGAAACCCGTGCACACAGAGAAATCCCACGCGGTCACAGAAAGAACATACAACTCCGTACTGACAGCACCTGAAGTCAGGATCGAACCTGTATAAGGCAGCATCTCTACTGCTGCATCACTGTACCTCCATATGCATGGAGATTAAAAATGCTGCAGTTGATCTTCACCAGAATCCCAATCACTTTGGTAGCCAGAGATATGCACACATCAAATAACTAAACACATATGGATAGGACAAGTTTGGAGGGACATGGACCAAACACAGGCAGGTGGGACTAGTGTGGCTGGAACATGTTGGCGGTTTGGGCAAGTTGGGCCGAAGGGCCTGATTCCACACTGTCTCACTCTATGACTCTTATGTACTTTTATCTGGGAGTGAGACCCAGATACTACATCTCCTGTCTGAATATTTGTGGACATATGGCTACCAGATGCATAATGTACCTCAAGACTTACATTCATTCTCTTTAGTTCTTCCCTTGAGGCACAGTTCTGCCACAATATGATGCAATTGGTATAGATGAGATGCTATTGAAAGCGGATGAATATACATCCAGCTGCTTTTGCATTAGTAGGATTTTTATTTGGGTAAAGCAGACAAATGTGTCCACACTTCAGTGGAGGACATAGGAAGATAAAATTAAATGCCCGTTTTAATGCGATGAGAACTTTGTAAGGCGAAAGTTATATCTCATAAGGCTTCTTACGGTTTAAGAATACAGCTCCATCACTGATTTTCTGGCAACTGATGGTCTGGCACCTCCTTTAAGCTGGACAAAATTACGGAACGAACTTGAAATCCCCGACGGAAGACCACCGAAAATGTGGCGGCCAGGCCCGGTGGCCGATCTCAACCTTGTCAGGACCTCCGCACCGAGTGGTGGGTCGAATTTGCCCCCTGCGACCGGGATTCTGGAACTCTGGCCTGGCCCGAGCCGGCAGGTATGTTCCAAAAGCTGACTTCCAAGGTCGTCTCTCGCACCCCCATCCCCACCCCACCCCCCGACGGCCTGTTCCAGTACCGTTAGACTCTTCTTGGAAGCCGAGAGCTCTGTTGGTCAGCAAAACAGATAATCCAGAGAGGCTCTGGAACCAAGGGTGCCAGAAAATCGGTGGCGGACCTGGATTAATTTATGCTTCTTATTAACGTGGCATGGGATGGGTTTTACAAAGTATGCACCACACCTTAAAGAGGCACTTTTTATAAATGATTGAAAAAAATAGCATGGACACAGGCTCACCAGCCCAGGTCCAGCACCGACCATCGGTTACCCATGCACTGGTTCCACGTTATCGTACTTTCGCATCCACTCCCTACACACCATGGAAAATTGACAGTGGCCAACTAACCCACAAACCCACATGTTTTTGGGATGTGACAAGAAACTGGAGTAAACCCATGTGGTCGTGGTGAGAATGTACAAACCTCCCACGCAGATTGTGCCTGAGGTTGGGATCTGGCGCTGTGAGGCAGCAGCTCTACCAGCTGTGTCACTATGCCACCCCATCACTAGACAGTATATTCTCCATGTGTTGCTATTCCCTATGGATATTCATCAGCTCTTTGTTTTTCTTCCTATTGACGTGGAGTTTGAGAAGAGAGAGGCAGCAGCAAGACCACATGAGCCACAAGATGATGTAAGTTCCGAAGAAAATTACAGAATAAGGAATTCTTCAGTCACATGACTCTGTACTGTTTATCTTCAGCTCTCTGCACACCATTGCCTGATTCCCAAAGGAATTTGCCAGCAGTCTACACCGATTGCTAGTATCCAGAATTTTAGTTTAGTTTAGTTTAGAGATACAGCATAGAAAGAGGCCCTTCGGCCCACCAAGTCTGCACCAACCAGTGATCCCCACACATTAACACTATCCTACATACTCTAGGGATAATTTATATTTGTACAACGCGCTACAAACCAAATCTTCCCATCTCCTCCCCTTTCGGCTTTCCAAAGAGCCCGCTCCCTCCCTAACTCCCTGGTCAATTCGTCCCTTCCCACCCGAACCACCCCTTCCCCTGGTACTTTCCCTTGCAACCGCAGGAAATGCTACACTTGTCACTTTACCTCCCTCCTTGACTTCATCCAAGGAGCCAACCAGTCTTTCCAGGTGAGGCAGAGGTTCACCTGTACCTCCTCCAACCTCATCTATTGCATCCGCTGCTCTAGGTGTCAGCTGCTCTACATCGGTGTAGAGTGTTGGCTTGGCGATCGCTTCGCCCAACACCTCCGCTATGTTCGCACTAACCAACCTGATTTCCCGATGGCTCAGCACTTCAACTCCCCCTCTCATTCAGAATCCGACCTTTCTGTCCTGAGCGTCCTCCATGGCCGGAGTGAGTCCCACCGCAAATTGGAGGAGCAGCTCCTCATATTTTGCTTGGGCAGTTTACACCCCAGCGGTATGAACATTGACTTCTCTAATTTCAGGAAGTCCTTGCTTTCTCCCTCCTTCCCCTCCCCTTCCCAGCTCTCCCACAACCTACTGTCTCCGGCTCTTCCTTTCTTCTTCCCCCCCCCACCTCCACATCAGTCTGAAGAAGGGTCTCGACCCGAAACGTCACATTTTCCTTCGCTCCATAGAGGCTGCCTCACCCGCTGAGTTTCTCCAGCATTTTTGTCTAACTACAAACCAATATGTCTTCGGAGTGTTGGAGGAAACCAAAGATCTTGGATCAAACCCACGCATGTCACGGGGAGAATGTACAAACTCTGTATGGACAAGCGTTCTACTCAGGTTCGAATCCGGTCTCTGGCGCAGGAAGGAAGTAACTACCACTGCGCTGCCCATGTAGAATGTAGAAACAAAGAACTGCAGATGCTGGTTAATGCACAGAAGGACACAAAGTGCTGGAGTAACTCAGCAGGTCAGACTTCTGAATCTGAAGAATGGACTGGACCCAAAACTTCACCTCTACATGTTCTCCAGGGATGCTGCCTGTCCTGCTGTTACACCTGCGGAAATGGTTGGACCGTCTCCTACTTCAAGGTAGGCAGGAGAACACTCCCCTGGGACACAAAGGTGGTCATGCGAGGAGAGGAGAGGAGCGTCAGTTCACGGGAACTGCTCCGTTACATCCAGCGTGCAGACCGACCGGATTTTGGACTTTGAATAATGGCACCAAAAATGGTCACGCCTGCATGTGTGATATATGCAAAAAGAATGTCACTGTGCAGTTGCATATGTGACAAATAAAGCATTAGTGAACTATTTAACTTTAGCGTGAAATAATTCTTCATCGGCATTACACAAACTTTCTTGCAGAGCACATAAATCCAGCTGAATGGTCAGATACACTCAGTATGTAACACAATTGCATTTGCTGTGTGAAGCCATTAAGTGATAAACAATCATAATTTCTCCATTCCAGTGCTCCAGTTTTAACTTGAACAAACACTGAAAAGCTAAAATCTAGACCATTGGCAAAAAGTTAATCAAAAAAAACAAAGCAAATCTCCGGAAGGGGGGGTATGTAAGATAAGATCTATCAGGCACAAAGCCATGCTGGTTTTTGGAACCTGGCAATACTGAGTGATGGTTGCATCAAGCAATTTGATTTATTTTTGCTTCAACGAGAACATCAAGGTGCTCCACACAACTGCTATGTTAATGTGCCAGCGTCACAGTATATTGACACCCATCTCGTTCTTTTTCTGCTGGATTCGCATGCACAAACAATGCCAAAGACTAATTATTAGAGTAGGCAAAGCATCATTTTGCAAATATAATTCCAAAAACAGAAGATAATAATGCAAAACAGAAAACAGCATGGCACATCACAATATTCAAATGAAAAGCCACTGCAATCAATGGCTATCAAGTTATGTGTAGGAAGGAACTGCAAATGGTGGCTTAAACCAAAGATAGACACAAAATTCTGGAGTAACTCAGCGGGAGAAGGGTCTCGACCCAAAACTTCACCCATTCCTTCTCTCCAGAGATGCTTCCTGACCCACTGAGCATTTTGTGTCTATCTTCGGCTGTCAAGTTATGTGCAATTCATGTCATTCAAAGAACTTCTGTCTTACTTAATATCAATTATTATCTATTCGCTTAAATGAATTCATGAACTTAATGTAAAGACATGACGATACCCAGTTTGCCATTCTGGGGTCATCTAATCGGTTGACTGCGTGGTTCTGACACAAGTGAATACTTTGGTCCAAATTGTTTGATAAATCTTAATTGCACATTAAATCACAATTCTGCTTATAATAGCTCAAGAAAAAAAAAGTCTAATTTTGAACTGCTTCGATAGAACGCGAGATCAGATTACAATATTTGTATCTTTGAAATAGTAATTCACTCACAGCTTGGAGGTAATTCGCACGGTGGTAAAACTATTGCTGCATTTCACATCTACAGAATGCGACCAATTGTTGCAATAAGAGTTTTACACTGCTATGTATACAATAACTTGCTTTACAATCTGTCGTTGCAATAACCTTTACACATGACATCAATTGCTACTTTGCTCTCTCTTCACCCTTCATTTTGTTCTTACCTTCCTTTCACACAGAGGGCCGTGAAACCAGAGCATTACATAGTAACTGAGAGTTTTTCTTTCAACTCAATCTATAAAAACTGGCATGCAGTTTAAACCACTTTGCAGTTTAATGACACTGATGATTGTCAAGGCTAAAGAATACTGACCGTCCTCCCGAGATTTCTGTATGAAGGCTTCCACTCCGCTCTCTCCATAGTTTCCCTCAGAGGCAAGGGTAGACACATAATTCCACCGCAGGGCTTTGACAATGTCGACCATGGCCTGTGTCTGGAACGTGTCCGAGGGAACCACACGAGAGAAAAAGTCGTACCTCGTGTTGTCACTAAGTTCTGGGGCTGTGGATGCATAGCTTATCTGAGGAATCTGCAACAAAGAAAACACATAAGTGAACATAGGAATCTCAAGGTTTAGTTTAGTTCAAGATTGACACAAAATGCTGGAGTAACTGAGCGGGACAGGCAGCACCTCTGGATAGAAGGAATGGGTGACATTTCGGGGTCGAGAACCCTCTTCAGACTGGTTTAGTTCAGTTTAGTTTCGAGATAAAGCATAGAAACAGGTCCTTGAGCCTACCAGCAAGCACCCGTACACTAGTTCTATCCTAAACACTAGGGACAATTTACAGAAGGCAATCAGTTTAGAGTGAGGGGGGGAAGGATTCAATAGGAACCTGCAGGGTAACCATTGGTGGGTGTATGGAACGAGCTGCCGGAGGAGGTAGGTGAGGCAGGTGTTATCCCAAGCTTTAAGAAACATTTAAACAGGTGCATGGGCAGGACAGGTTTAGAGGGATGTGGGCCAAACGCAAGCAGGTGGCACTAATGTAGATGGGACATGTTGGTCGGTGTGGGCAAGTTGGACTGAAGGACCTGTTTCCGCGCTGTATGACAAAATGACTCAATGACAAAATGTGTGAGATAAGGAGATAAGGATAGAAGAGGTGAAAATTGAGTGGGGCAACATTTTTTCCTCCACCCCGCTATTCCTTGGATCTTTGCTGAAAATTGGCTTGATATAGAAATAAGCTCATTTTATGAATTTTAATGAATGAGTTAGAATTTATAATAAATATCTTCACCATAAACAAAAAAATATTCAATTACACATTCTGCAGTTTTTTCAAAAGTACTTCATATCATTATTCTGGCATTACCATTATTTCATTTTAAATAGTCATCATGATTTAAGAAATGTGTTCAGTGCTCTGCTTTTCACAGTTTAACGGAAGATTAAAATATTGTAATATAATTGGTTTTCTTAACGTTTCAAATGATATTCATAGCGGTAGCTATAATTCAAATATCCTAGTAAAATATCCATTATTTCAATGTAGATATGCTTATTAATAGTTTTGCCAGAACGACAACTAATCTTAAAAATGTGCTTATTCAAGTTATAGAGCATAGGACAGTACAGCAGAGAAACAGGCCTTTCTACCCACAATGTTCATGTTGAATATAATGGCAAGTTAAACTAATATCCTCTGCCTGCACTGCACGTGACCCATATCCCTCTATTCCCTGCATATCTATGAGCTTATCCAAAAAGCCTCTTAAATGCCACCTACATACGTATATGTATCCACCACCACTACCTCTGGCAGCAGATTCCAGGCACTCACTGTGAAAACTATCCCCGCTCACCATGTCGCTCAAATTAATTGAGTGGCACGGTGGTGCAAGGGCAGAGTTGCTGCCTTACAGCGCCAGAGACCCGTGTTCGATCTTGATGACGGGTGCTGTCTGTACAATCTCCCTGTGACCGCGTGGGTTTTCTCCGGGTGCTCCGGTTTCCTCCACACTCCAAACACGTGCAGGTTTGAAGGTTAAGTGTCCCTAATGTGTGTAGGATAGTAATAGTATACGAGCGATCATTGGTCAGCGTAGACTCAGTAGGCCAAAGGGCCTGTTTCTGTGCTGTATCTCTAACACAAATCTAAACTGTTTTAAACTTTGGCCCTTAAAGCTATGCCCTCAGTCTTTGACATTTCCGTCATGGGGAAAAAAGATACCGACTGTCCACCTATGTCTCTCATAATTTTCAATACTTTCATCAGGTTCCCTCAAACTCCGACGCTCCAGAGAACTGTTACAATTTATCTGAGTGCATTCAGTTAAAATGTAGATGAACAAATCGTTTGAACCTAGAATTAAAGGAGCAAGATATAGAGCATGTTGGTGTGGGAATGCAGCACTGCGGTGGCATGAAATGTTATACAGAAGTTCCTTCAGTTCTCTCAGGCAGTTGTAAAGGTTCTCACACCAATATTTCAAAGAGAAACAGGCGTGTTCCCTTTGGCGTTCTAGACAATATTTCTTCTGCAGAGAAATTATCTGTGTGTGGGAGATTGCCATATGTTAGTTTGCTCTTGTTTCCTGCATTAAAGCAAATACCCCACAAGGATTTAATTAGATATTAAGTGCTTTGGGTTGACTTTAGTTTATGGAAGGCATTGCATTAAATACAAACCTTTCTACATTTATTTGCTACGTCTTTTGAATGTTAATTCCACAATTCTGTAAGATCATTCTTACGGCATAAAGACAAGTTTTAAATTACAGGTTGCACAGAGGCACAGCTGGTAGTGCCGCTGCCTCACTGCGCCAGAGACCCGGATTCAATCCTGACCTCGGGTGCTGCCGGTGTGGAGTTTGCACGTTCTTCCTGTGACCGCGTGGGGTTTGTCCAAGTCCTGTTTCTACCCACATCCCAAAGACATGTGTTTTTATAGGTTAATTGGCCCTCAATAAAGTGCCCCGTAGCATGTAGGGAATGGATGGGAAATTGGGATAATACAGAACTGTTTTGAATGGGTGATCGATAGTCGGCATAGATTTGATGACACTAAGAGCCTGTTTTCATGTTATATTACTCAACTAAATTAAGTTTGTGCTCCAGAAGATCAGATCTAGTGCTCATGATTCTGAGAAATCATTGAATTGGTTCCATCCCAGTCTGTCCCCTATCCCACTGCTCCCTGTTCTGTGCACCAGCATCTCATCAAACAAAGTCCTTGACTCGATTCTACAAAAGACCTTCATGGCTTAGCACGTGCCAGGGTACTCCATTTCTGGTTGCAGCTATGATTGCTAAACAAATAAGGACCAGGTTTAGTTTGTTTTACGGATGCTTTATGAGATTGTCTATGTGCGCTGTCCTGCTCCAAGTCAAGCACAAAATTCCCTCCAACAAGGACCCTGCCAGGTCTCACTCGAAACGGGCGGCACAGGGGCGCAGAGGTAGAAAAGCTGCCTTCGAGCACCAGAAGCCCGGGTTCGATCCTGACTACATGAGCTGTCTGTACGGAGTTTGCATGTTCTCCAAAAACATACAGATTTGTAGGTCAATTGGCTTTGGTAAAGATTGTACATTGTCCCTAGTGTGTGGGATATTGCGAGTGTACAAGGTGGTTGGTGGGCTGAATGGCCTGTTTCCGCGCTGTATTTCTAAACTAAACACCTGACACACAGAGTTACTCCAGCACTTTGTGCTCTGTGCCAATCTAAAAGCCTCTTAAACCACCACCATCATATCTCCCTCCACCACACTAGGATGGAACGGACAGAAGAACGTTCATTAAACACCGAGATCTCAGGAAGGCTGCCGGGATTTCCTGAGACCAGGAGCAGGGAGCCTAGTTGTGGTTAATTGGGATTCTCAGAAACACTGGAGCATCCTTCCCTGGGAAGTATTCAAGTCAAAAGTTGGAGAGGTTTAAATTAATTCTTACGTTTTATCGAAGGATTTTGATCTTTTTCCTCCTCTGGAAGACTGCAGATTTAAGCCGTTTCCAGCATCTTACCAGGATACAAGAACAACGTATCACCACTGATTGACAGATGGACCTACTCTCAGCATCTTTAATAGGGCCTCTGAGTTATTTTTAATGATCCGCTGGCTTTGAGCTTAACATGATAATGAGAGCGCATACCTTGTTGGGAAACCGTCCACACCTTCGCAAAACCTGTCGACAGATCTCAATATGATCTTTTTATTTCAAGCGGGCTGTGTAGTTTCTCTCTTATGAAATTTAGAATCAAAGCACGGTGGGGTGGCACCATGGCGCAGCGGTAGAGTTGCTGCCTGACAGCGTCTGGGAACCGGGTTCGATCCTGACTACAGTGCTGTCTGCACAAAGTCTGCACGTTCTCCGCATAGGTTTTCCCCTGGGTGAACCGGTTTCCTAATGCACTCCAAAGCCGTGCAGGTTTATAGGTTAATTGGCTTCGGTGAACATTGTGAATTGTCCCTAATGTGTAGGACAGTGTTAAGGGCCGGTCCCACCGTACGAGGTAATTCAAGAGTTCTCCCGAGTTTCCCCTTATTCGAACTCGGAGAATTACGGTAATAGCCGCTCGTAGGTACTCGGGGCTCTCGTGGACATTTTTCAACATGTTGAAAAAGCTTCACGAGCTTACCACGTTTCCCGAGTACCTGTCGTTACTGTTACGAGCCGCTAAGAGACTTCCCGAGCTCCAACGTACCCGCTGCATACATTCTACGTACTTACCATGAGTTTGATATTTTTTTAAACTCGGGAGAGCTCTTGAATTACCTGGTACAGTGGGACAGGCCGTTTAGTGTATGGGGATCGTTGGTCGGTGCGGACTCGGTGGGCCGAAGGGCCTGTTTCCACGCTGTATCTCTAAAGTAAACTAAACATCATATTGGTGTGAAAAGTTGCCAAACAAATCAGAGCCCGGTCTGATCAAAACTGGATATTGATTTCTCTTACTTCAAGTAACCCTTGCACCCCCTCTCTCTCTGTTCCTCCCCCACGCTAGTCGCCCTGCTAGTTCCACTGTTCGCATCCGTATATCACCTCTTCCACAGCCAACAATGGACCATTGTGGGCTCCACCTTTCCCTGGTCATCGGTGCTGGCTCTAATTTGTTCTGAGCCATTTCATACCTTTAGTTTCCCTCTCCCCTGACTTTCAGTCTGAAGATGGGTCTCGACACATCAGATCGTGTTCTGGTTACAATAAATGGCGTGAGGCTTTTCCTTAGTATAGTAATTAGTGAATGATCGTTATCTAATTACGCGAATGATTTCAATTCATTGGTAAAATGTTGCTTCAAGGCTGCCCAAGGAGCAAAACATTTCCAGTTTAATAAATCAGGAAGAAAAACCCGATGTGTTTTTTCCGGTAGACTTGTTCGCATGATGACTGCTGATCCATCGAATCAGCTAATTCCATGACACATACTTCAAGAGATTCATGTCCTGCCTCATCAATCTCCCTGTAGAATAGCCATAATTGCTCACTTGTCAACATAGCTTCCTCTCTCCTTATAGTCAAGCTAGTCTCAATGGAGATCAAAGAGTCAAACAGCACGGAAATCAACCCCTCGGCCCAACATCATAATTTATGATGCTTTTATAGGTGATATACTAAGATTTTATATGTATTTTATGATGTTTTTATATGTAATGTATTTTTACGTAATTTTGTCCCATGTCTGGACCTTGAGTCTGAAATAAAGTTGATTATTATTATTATTATCCACACTGACCAAGATGCCCCAAATTAGTCCCATTTGCCTGCATTTTGGCCTATATCTAAACCAGGGTTTCTCAACCGGGGTTCACCGGACGCTAGGGGTTCCGAGAGAAAGTGATAAATAGGCTAATCATATGTAAATGCATTTTTCAGTCATTTTTGTGTTTAATTTCATATTCATAATATTATACACATACAGCATATTCTTGGAAAATTCGGGTATAATAAAGTCTTCAACCAGTTATAACATTTAAAAGTATAATAATCATAGGGAATATATTTAGTGACATCTATACGGTGCCAGTGTGAAACGCCCTTCATTTTTTGTGTTTACAGATATGGTTGATTTTATTTTGTGTGAATGAAAACCTCCTTATGAAGTCTCTTGAACAAGCAGTTTGATTTCAGTTTTTTTTTGCATTGTCTATAAACTTGAGAAAAACGTGTTAATTTTTTGCTAAAACCAGTGATCAGAAAAATATATTATGTTTGCCTTATGAACTTTAGGTTTATGAAATAGAAAGAAAGAGATTAATAAAGATATATTATATTTTTAATGCCGGGGTTCCCTGAGACATGAACAATATTTCAAGGGTTCCGCAAGGGTCAAAAGGTTGAGAAACGCTGCTCTAAACGTTCCTACCCATGTACTAACTGAAGGAACAGCACCCCATATTCCACTTAGGTAACTTAATGGTCTGAACATTGAATTCCCCAATTTTAGGTAAGTAATTTACAAATACCCCCCTCCCTTTTTTCCCCTCTTTTCCCTGTGCCCCACCTGAATTCGCACCCATTTCTGCCCTTCCCCCTCCCCCCATCAACCTATATTCCTTCCTCTTGCTTCACAATTTGTACCTCTTCTGTTCTTATCTCGCACTTTTTTGTCTTTTCGCCTCTGGCCTTTGTCCAACCATCTGCAAATCAAAACCCCCACCCCCCACCCCCTTCCTAACCTGAATCCCCTATCACCTATGATTAGCCCATATTCCTCTAAACCTTTCCTATCCATGTATCTGTCTAAGCATCTTTTAAAATATCTCTAAAGTCTAAACGCTATCATAGTACCTGCCCCAACCACCTCCTCTGGCAGCTCGTTCCATATACCCATCACCCTCTGTGTAAAGGCTGACCCCTCAAGTTCCTATTTAATCATGCCCCTCTCACTTCAATCATTTGTCCTCCCGTTTTTGATTCTCCTACCCTGGATAAAAGATATGCCCCATGGATCTCTGATAATGGTCCTTGTAGGATCCAAGATGGCGCCCAAGCCTGGCCACTCTCTGCGCGCTGGTCCCAGAAGTTGATCCGCAATCACTCATCACAATCGCTCCACTTTTTAAAATCTCTACCCCACTGTGCACTGTGGATGGCTCGATTATAATCATGTATGGCCTCTCCACTGACTGGTTAGCACGCAACAAAAAGCTTTTCACTGTACCTCGGTTGTTGCCTTACAACGCTCACAGCGTCGGAGACCCGGGTTCGATCCCCGACTACGGGTGCTGTCCGTACGGAGTTTGTACATTCTCCCCGTGACCGCGTGGATTTTCTCCGACATCTTCGGTTTCCTCCCACATTACAAAGACGCCAGGATATGTAGGTAAATAGGTTTAGTATAAGTGTAAATTGTCCCTAGTGTGTGTAGGATAGTGTTAATGTGCGGGCATCGCTGGTCGGTGCGGACTCGCTTGGGACGAAAGGGCCTGTTTCCGCACCTTATATCTAAACTAAAAAAACCTTCAAATCCCCCTTTCTTTTCCCCCCCTTCTCTTTTTGGTTGCCCCACGCAGATGAGTACCCATTTCTCCACCTCCCCCCCCCCCCCAATCCTCATCCACCTCTATTCCTTCCTCTGGCTTCACAATTCTCACCTCTTCTATCCTTATCTAACACTTTTTGTCACTTCATCTCTGGCCTTTGTCCAATCATTTGCCTATCAAATACCCCTCTGACCTGCATCCACCTATCACACCAGACTTTGTCCTGCCCCCACCTCTCCTCCCATCCCCCTCCCCCACAATCAATCCAAAGAATGGTCCCGACCTGAAACGTCATCTATCCCCATTCTCCAGAGATGCTGCCTGGCCCGCTGAGTTACTCCAGCACATTGTATAGAAAGAATCTGCAAGGATGTTGAAGGGTTTAAATCTGAAACATCACCCACTCCTTCTCTCCAGAGATGCTGCCTGTCCCGCTAAGTTACTCCATCTGAGTTACTCCACCATGTCTATCTTTGGTTTAAACCAGCATTTGCAGTTCCTTCATACACGTTTGTGGGTTAATTGGTGTTGGTAAAATTGTAAATTGTCCCTAGTGTGTAGGATAGTGCTAGTGTACTAGTCGTCACAAACTTGATGGGCCAAAGAGCCTGTTTCCACGCTGGATCTCTAAAGTAAAATCGACTGAGATGTGTAGGGCAAAATGTTTTTTGTTTAAGGGGTGGTGGTGGAGGTAGATTAGATTATTGTTTAAAAGGGTTTTAGAGGCACATGGATATGCAGGGAAAGGGGACGGGGGGATATTGAGGCAAATTAGATTTATTTATCTTACCAAGAGATAGTACAGGTACAGGCCTTTCAGCCCACAATATCTATGTTGAACACCTGTTACCGTCCTGCTGTACCAATCTATATTCTATTGTTTTACAATCTGGCACTGTCAACTTCACAGCCCTTGAAACTGATTGAGGAGATGCACAGTTATTATATTTCCCATTCAACTTAGATTCTGGACGTTTGATTTCCCTTATTACCTAATTGATTACATTTTACATAACTTGATAACAATCAATTTAGATCTGCAGCAACTTGATGTAAAAAAGAACAAAAATTTAAATTAAGCTCAAAGCACCCAATTGCAAGTCTAGTCACTGATGAATTCCCTGCCAGAGCAAACCATTAAGAAACGTAGTAGTCATTAGCCTGGTCTGATTGCAATGTTGATCCATTACTGAACTAAAACAATGGTAAATATTTTTCTCTTCCTGTTATTTTTTTCTAAATTAATCACACTTGATCTCCATCATCGTATATTTAGGTCTGTTCCAGCTCTTGTACGATGATTTTAAGCTAAAATGTCCATATGATTATACGTATCCAGATTTCATGAAACAGATTGGTAGCGCAGCGGTAGAGTTGCTGCCTTACAGCGCCAGTGACATGGGTTCGATCCTGACAATAGGTGCTGTCTATACGGAGTTTGTATGTTCTCCCCGCGACCTGCATGGGTTTTCTCTGTGTGCTCCGGTTTGCTCCCACACTCCAAAGACGTACAGGATGGTAGGCTAATTGGCATGTAAGTTGAACCTAGTGGGTGTAGGATAGTGTTAGCGTGCGTGGATCGCTGATCAGCGGGGACTTGATGGGTCGAAGGACCTGTTTCTGCGCTGTATCTCTAAACTAAATATGAAATCGGATGAAATTTTGCTTGCCCCGTTTTATTGTTTTGTAAATATTACTCACGGTTGAAAATTATCTGTACATTTATGAGAAACAATCATAGAGTTAGACTGTAAGCATCGAACAAACAAAAAACAGGAATGGTCTGAGATATCCCTTGCCAAATCACTTCTTTGATAGTAAATGTGAAAATGTTATTAAAAAAATTAAAGATTTTGCATGTCTGGAGTTAATCCGAATTAGAATTCATTGCTGCTGTAATTTGCCAAAGTTATGGGAGATATCTGTATAAAATGATGAAGGAATGATACAGAAGACACAGAGTACTGGAGTGAGCAGTAGTGATTGGTGAGCAGTAATAGTGATCTATTGCACAGTTATAAGTTTACTGAGACTGAAATGGAAAAGACTGAAATCATTTTTTATCTACTGCACTAACAGAGCAACTTCATGCCAAATAATGAATTTAAAAGACATTAGGACAGCTACATAGATAAGTAAGGTTTAGAGATCTATGGACATGTCAGACCAAAGGGCCTGTTTCCATGCTGCCCGACTCTGAGACTCGAAACAGTGAAGGAGTTTTGTGTTCACTTCAAAGACGCACAGGGACGCTTGCCCAGAGTAGGGGAGTCGAGAGCCAGACGACACAGGTTTAAGATGAGAGGGGTAAGATGTAACCTAAGGGGAACCCTTTTCCCACTAAGGGTGTTGTGTGTATGGAACAAGCTGCCGGAGGAGGTAGTTGAGACAGGGATTATTGCAGCATTTAAGAAACACTTAGGCAAGTACATGGATAGGACAGGTTTAGAGGGATATGGGCTAATTGCAGGCAGGTTGGACTAGTGCAGATGGGGCATGTTGGTCAGCGTGGGCAAGTTGGGCCAAAGGACCTATTTCTATGGTGTACGACTCTTATACAGTACAGACTTACTGGAGTAACTCAGTAAGTAGCGTCTCTGGAAAATATGGTTAGGTGACGTTATTGATCGAGACGAGGGTCTTGGGGTGACGCAAGGGTGATGCCTGTGTGGTATTGTGTAGTCGCTCAAAGAGTTGTACCTTTTTCTGGTCGCCGCTGGATTTTCAACATGTTGAAAATTTTCGGCCACCTGCTGCAACTATGTCGGGTGCCAGCAAGTCGCCGGAATAAATTGCATAAGTGGGACAGGCCCTTTACCGTTTTAACGCTTTGTCTTTTATCAAGACTGAGTCTGATCTTCTGCCTCAATTCCAAGCTCCTTCATTTTCCCATATCCTTCGTATGCCTTGTTATCAGAAATCTATTTTTCTCTTATTCTCCCAGGTGGTCATGGGGAGAACAGACAAACTCTGCACAGACAGCACCCGTAGTCAGAATCATCATGATCATTAGGAGTTATAAGTGACACTATTTTAATTTACTGAGTCACTGTGGGTACAGTAATTTCAGAGGAAGTTAAAACATTCAATCCTTTCAAAATTGCTAGATTTCCTCGACCCAAAAAAGCAAACATAATGTTTGCAGCCTAATCAATATAATCCCCATTGGTGATAAAATTCAAACTGGATGTATGATCACTTTTGTTGGCAACTTCCGTCTCAATGTATTTTACAAAAGACTGACAATCCAAATTGGTCTGAGTGTGATTTTTATTTAAATTCTGGAATCTTTGATGAATTTTGCCAAATTCAGACTAATATCATTGAATTGCAACAATTCAATGAAACAAAAATTCCAAACCTTATCTACAGAGGTCGCATACAATAGAGGCTGCAGTGAAATTAAGAGGACTATCTAACTTAAAATTACAACTCCTAAATAAAATAAAATATGAAGAAACTCAGCAACTCTACTGGTAAAAATTAATGTCATTTTAAGCAAAATTATATATAGGCACTGCCACATTCTTTTGGCAAGCCCAAATGTTTCATATCAATGACCTTTCATGATTTATTTCTCGTGTCTAGCATCTGCAGTAATTTATTTTTGGCAGTAAATTTGACTTTGCAGTTTTGCCACATCCAAAGACTTTGTTTTAAATGTCAGATTTCTACCAAAGGACATGTTCCTTTTAGAAAAACTTAAATTACCGTCAATAAAAATATATTGAGTGCTTTTATTCCCTTCTTTCCCGAAAAACACAACTGGTTTCCCAATTAGTCCAAGAGTCAGCGTGGAAACATGCCCTGTGGCCCAAATGGCCCACACCAACCAACATGTCCCATCTACACTGGTCCCACCTGCTTGCATTTGGCCCATATCCTTCTAACCCTATCCTGTCCACGTACCTGTCTAAATGTTTCTTAAATGTTGCGATGGTACCTGCCTCAACCACCTTCCACCCACCACCCATTGCGTAAAAAAATTACCCCTCAGGTTCCTATTAAATCTTTCCTCAACTTAAACCGATGTCCTCTGGTTCTTGATTCATTTACTCTGGGCAAGAGACTGTGCATTTACCTAATCTATTCCTCTCACAATTTTGTACACATCGAAAAGATCACCCCTCATCCTCCTGCACTCCAATAGAGTCCTAACTGTTGTTGACTGACAACGTTTAAATGTTGAATTGTTTTAACTAATCATCACACTTAAATATTGCGAGGAATGCATTTGAAAGGATTTTAATTGTAATTTGGGTTTTTTTTTCCCAAGATAGATGCTAAATTTAACTTAAATAAAGAGTTAAGAAAACAGAAAACTGTGCCCACATTCTCAGGGTTAAAGGTAGAGTATTTTCGATGACTGGAGAGCAAGCAACAAAACAGCTTTTCACTGTACCTTCAGTGTACAAGACAACAATAAACTAAACTAAACTAGAAGACTGCTTGAATGTCACTATTCTGTTGTTGCTCTTAATACATGAGGAATAAATCCTTTTGAATGCCAAAAACAGTTATGACAATGTAGTACAGGTTACCAATTTTCTACTCAAGGTTAAAACTGGAAGTGTGATTACTTTAATTTGTCATTGATAGAAACAAGGAGGGCCAACTTCCAAACATACTCTCACATGAGAGAGACGCTTATAAAACAGGCCTCAGTTGTAGTCTTAAGATTATGAAGTCATAGAGCACGGAAATAGGCCTTTCAGCCCAATTTGTCTATGCCAACCAAGATGCCCCATCTACACTAGACCCACCTACCTGTGTTTAGGTTGTATCCCTCTAAACCTTTCTTAATCACGTACCTGTTCAAATGCCTTTTAACTGCTGTTATTGTACCTGCCTTAACTACCTCCTCTGGCAGTTCATTCCATATACCAACCACACTCTTGAGTGAAAACATCGCCCATCAGGTTCCTATTAAATCTTGTCCCTCTCACATTAAACCTACTGTATGTATGTCCGTTAGTTCTTGATTCCCCTCTCCTGGGTAAATGACTATGTGCATTCACCGTATCTATTCCCCTCATGATTATATATGGATAGGAAAGGTTTAGAGGGCTATGGGTCAAATGCAGGATGGTGTGTTTGGCGTGAAAGGGTCAACTTGGTCGGCATGGGCAAGTTGGCCCAAAGGGCCTGTTATTCTGCTGTATGACTCTAAAAGATCACCGCTCAGCCTCCTGTGCTGCAATGAATCAAGTCCTGACCTGCACAACCTCAGGGCCTCGAGTTCTGGCAACATCCTTGTAAATCCACTCTGCACTCTACCTTGCAGAATGATATTACAATAAAATCTACAACATTTTTTTCTGACAACCCACATAAAACAAGCACTATAAAAAAAGATGAACACTTGAAGGCTGCGGTGAAGTGGATGATGCACGTTTGCGGCCTTATACTCAAAACGGGAATGACATAGAATTTTATACTGTCCAATTATTCGGATTCTCAGAAACCATCCTGTCCAGACGATAAAACAATAATACTGAATCACGGTCACAGGCATTTTTGTCCACTTCCTCTAGCCTCTAATCTTTCTTCCTTGAACAAGTACCACGATAATAAATAGCAACCAAGAGTCTCGTCATTTTTGACAAGTTGTAATTATTGCAGTGCATGGCAGTAAGGTGACTCATTGCGCCACAAATTATAGAGGGGTCCATTTGAGCGTAGCTCGAGTGCCTTAAGCAGAAGATTTATAAAATGATAGAATCATAAATCTGACAACTCACAAATCTCCCCTCATCTCAAACACCATCAGGTAAAATGAGCATTGAGCTTGCTGTGTAGATGTTGTGCATCATTGTTTACATACTGTAAGACCTCACACTAATAAACAACGGTGTGGGACTGACCTAATGGCAAGAACATATGGTTCCATTAAGGCAGTCATTAAAAGGAGATGCAAATTGCTGGAGTAACTCAGCGGGTCAGGCAGCATAACTGGAGAACCTGCAAAGGCGACGTTTTGAGTCGGGACCTCTACTCAAAACTCTGTGTCTACATTTCACTAGGTTCATCTCAAGTATATTTTCATATAATATATAACAGTACAGCACAAGAATAGGCCATTTGGCCCACAATGCCTGTGCTGAACAAGATACCAAGACTTATCCGCCTGCACACAATCCATATACCTCCATTGCCCGTATATCCATGTGCCACTCCAAATGTCTGTTAAATGCCATAATCGTACCTGCCTCAATCACCACTCCTGGTAGCAGGTACCAGGTACCAGGTACTCACCACCCTCTGTATAAAAATCCTGCCACGCACATCTCCTTCAAACTTTGCCTATCTCACTTCAAAGCTACTTTCACCATCAGAACACTGACTGTCTATATCTCAAAGAGCTGCTCACTCATTTCCACTTCCTTTCCACTTTGAGCAGATTTAAGGAATTAACGTGCAGGATTAGCTCGCTTTCTATACAATAACGCACATCAGAAGACAAAAGTGCCAACAGTAAATATGTGGATTCCAACTATGTTCGAAACACTACATCTGGAAGATATGAGACTCCACCTGGCAGGAAAATCAGTTTGTTTCTATCAGACGTGGTCTGCATTTATAGATCTACTACAAGGATAGGGTGCTAGAGTACCTCAAAAAGGTACCGGCGTCGGGTCTTAGTAAAGGGGGATGAAAAACTATCGAGTTGGTAAATTCCTTTTGCGTGATGTTTATAATATAGTAACCGGCTTTTCCTTTTTTCTTCTTTCTCTCTTTTCTAGGGTCTATCTCTTATTCTCCTTTCTCTAACTCTTTGACCAAGGGCTCTTTTTTCTTTTCCTTTGGCATGCTTTTTCACTCTCACAACTCTTTTCACTTTCTTCACTTTCTCTGTTTCAATTCCTTTTCTATAAAAGCGATAAAATTAAGGGGTACAATGATTGTAACAATATATATGGGATGTACACTGATGTATTTACCTCTAATAAATTAAAAAAAAAAAAAAAAAAAGACAAAAGTGCTATCTATTCAATTCTATCCTAAAAAAAAGTTAGACAGGTTTGTGTAGTTGAACCTGTCAATTTAACAGTATGAGAAAAAAAAACATGTCCCACTAGAATTTAGTCTTAGAAAACTATGCTTCATTGAGCAGTGTGTGGCTTGGCACAGTGGTAGAGCTGTTGCCTTCAAGTGCCAGAGAGCTGGGTTCAATCCTGACTACGGGTAGGAGTTTATACATTCTCCCTATGACCATGTGGGTTTTCTCCGGTTTCCTCCCATGCTCCAAACACATGCGGGTTTGTAGGTTAATTGGCTTCTGTAAGTTGTCCCTAGTGTGTAGGATAGCAGTAGTGTATGGGGTGATCACTGGTTGGTGTGGATTCGGTGGGCGGATAGGGTCTGTTTCCACGCTGTATCTGTCTCTGTAACGAAGTGTTCCCCCCAGGCTGTATCCATGGTAACCATGGCCTTCACTGAACAAAGGGATGTTTTAGACATGAGACTACCAGAGTACAAACAAAGGCAAGGATTTGTTAGACATTAGAACTCACAGGGTTGGTGAAGTCAGAAGCAACTCATTGCCTTCCATTCAATTCTAGATGCTCTTTGTAATATTGTGACCAATGTAGTTAGTTTTACTTTAGTTCTTAGTTTTAGCTTTAGAGATAAGGTGCATGCAGTGATCGAGTTGTTGCCTCACTGCGCCAGGGACCCAGGTTCACTCCTGACTAAGGGTGATGTCTGTATGGAGTTCGTACTCGTTTTCTCTGTGACAACGTGGATTTTGTCCGGGTATTCTGGTTTCCTCCCAGATTCCAAAGATGTACAAGTTTGCAGGGTAATTGGCTTCTGTCAGTTGTAAATTGTCCTTAATGTGTAGGGTTGTACCAGGATGCAGGGTGATCGCTGATCTACAGACTCGATGGGCCAAAGGGTCTGTTTCCATGCTGTACCTCTAAAGTCTAAAGATACGGCATGGAAACAGGCTCTTTAGCCCACCAGTTACACACTGATCATCAGTAACCCATTCACACTGGTTCTATGCCATCCCACTTTCAAATCCGTTTCTCACATTTCAGGGGCAGTGTACAGAAGAAAATTAGTCCACAATCCCATGTTTGGACGGCTTGATGATAATCATGTAGTCTTTTCGCTGACTGGACAGCACGCAATAAAACAGCTTTTCATCAATGATTTACTTGCATTTACACCATCAGTTTCTATGTGCTTGTTAACATGTAGATACATTATTATTGCAAATGGAGTTAGTTATAGTCCTTCGCATAAGTGTGTACAAGCAGTTAGATACTATCTGGCTTTAGGCTTGGTTTTCTCGGTTGAGCACTTATCCTGGAGTTGTAGCACAAGTATTTGGTGTTTTAATAGTAATTTAACTGTACCTCAGTACACGTGACAATATTAAGCTAGACTAAACAGGAGGAAACCCACGCGGTCACAGAGAGAACGTACAAACTCCACACAGACAACGCCCATAGTCAGGATGGAAACCAGGTGTCCGGTGCTGTGTGGCAGCAGCTCCACCCGCTGTGCTTCTGTGCCTCTGTACGTGCAAGGAATACAGATCAGAGTCTAAAGAAAGTGGTCTTATATATATATATATATATATATATATATATATATATATATATATATATATAGGTGTATAAGGTCATGAGGGGAATAGATAGGATACATGCACAAAGGTTTTTACCAGGAGAAGGAGAATCAAGAATCAGAGGACCTAGGTTTAAGGTAAGAGGGGAACGATTTAACATGAACCTGAGGGTCAAGCTTTCCACACAGGGGGTGGTGGGTGTATGGAACGAGCTGCCACTGGATGTAGCTGAGGCAGGTACTATAGCAATATTTAAAAGACATTTGGACAGGTACATTAATAGGAAAGGTTTGGAGGGATATGGGACAAAGTTGGGCATCTGGGTCTAGTGCAGATGGGGGACCTTGGTTCGATTGGGCAAGTTGAGCCGAAGGGGCTGTTTCCGTGCTGTATGGTCTATGACTCTGTAAACTGTCTCTCAGTCCGTCTGCGTCTCTCATTCCCTCTCTCGAGACTGACTGCGAGTGCTGTCTGACCAGTCTGTATAAGATTACGGAGTGTGTACGTTCTCCCGGTGACCATGTGGGTTTTCTCTGGATGCTCCAGTTTCCTCCCGCACTCCAGAGATATACAGGAGAGCCTACAAACCCCGTACGGACAGCACCCATAGTCGGGATTGACCGAGGGTCTCTCGCGCTGTAAGGCAGCAACTCTACCGCTGCGCCACCGTTTGTAGAAAGGTTCCTTTGAAGTTTGCATAGAACTTCAGTCCGACTGTGACACTTAACGCCAACCATCCTTCTGCCTCCACAGATGCTGCCTGACCAGTTAAGTAACTCCAGCAGTTTACTTTTAGGTCGTGCTTCTGAAACCTCTATACAACTACTGAAGTAACTAAACACGTAGCATTAAAGCAGGAGTGACTAATGTTTGGAACAAAAACTGACTATCCTTGTCGAATGTAGTAAGTTGCTCATCTTTTCATGCTCCCTAACCCCAAAGGCAAATCTATAATGCATCAGCACATTTTTATTTCCTAAATCAGCTTTCTGAAGAGCCCGAGTGAAGTTGTCATCAAATGCAAAGTTAGGAGCAATTTAATGTTATTTAAATAATTGGAAATAACCCAAACCCATCATTTATTGGTCACATACGGCCAACAGAAAGACAACACCAATATTTCAGTCTGGGCCTGATTCAAATCCAGACATTAGGAACGATAGATTGGTGCCAAATTAATGGTGCCACTGTGGGTTTTCCTATTAGTCCTCTAATGTGGTGACATTTTCTTGCATATAATATAAATGATATGAGATCTCAAGTCATCAGCACAATCTTGATTGATGAAAGCAAGGTTCCACTGTGATACCAAGTATAAATCTTGATTAGGAAGGGTGTCAGGGGTTATGGGGAAAGGCAGGAAAATGGGGTTGAGAGGGTAAGATAGATCAGCCATAGTTGAATGGCAGAGTAGACTTGATGGGCCAAATGGCCTAATTCTGCTTCATGAACTTATGAAATCAGTGCCCACGTCATGCCACCTGAACTACTTGGTAAATACCAAAGATAGACACAAAGTGCTGGAGTAACTCAGTGGGTGAGACTGCATCTCTGTAGAATATGGATGGATGACCTTTCGGGTTGGGACCCTTCCTCATACTGATTGCAAGGATGGCATGAAAGAAAGCTAGAAGGGAGGAGGGCCAGGACTATCCCTGGCCAGTTGTAGGTGAACACAGTCGAGAGGGTATCCTGATAGGCAGATTGTTGGACAAAAAAAGAGATGATAAAAACAGGCATGCACCCTAAAGGATAAAGAGTTGTGAATTTTAAAACTTTGGGTAAGAAAAGTTGTGAATGATATACCTGGAGGAAGGGTGGAGGGGGAGGGGGGGAAATCAGTGCATGGTCAGCCAGGGTTAAGGGGAGGGGAGTGACGGGGTTAAAAAAAAGGGGGAGTGGTGGTTTGGGAGAGAAAGAGGAGATGGGGGGGGGGGGGGGGGGGGGGGGGGGGGGGGGGGGGGGGGGGGGGGGGGGGGGGGGGGGGGGGGGGGGGGGGGGGGGGGGGGGGAGGTGTTTGTAGAAGTGACTGAAAATTGGAGAATTCATGGGTTGTAAGCTTCCCAAACTACGTGGCCCATACCATGGATACCAGTGATCCTTAAAGTAACCTGAATTTTACCAATCTTTGTAGGTTAATGAGCCTCTGTAAATTATCCCCAGTGTGGAGGGAGTGGAAGGAAAAGCGGGATAACTTACGACTAGTGTGAACGTTGAGATCAGTGTGGATTTGGTGGGCCAAAGAGCCTGTTTCTGTGCTATATCACTGAATTAAACTAATCTCTGGAATTTCAGCCCAACGAGTCCACTCCAACAATCGATCACCCATTCACAGTAGTTCTATATCATCCCAAGGTGCAAAACGTGTCTATCTGCTTGACAGTGGATACTGGATAGAGGAAACTCATGTGGTTGCAGGGAGAACATGCAAACTGCATGCGAGGTTACGATTGAATGCGGATCTCTGGTGCTGCAAGGCAACAGCTCTACCGCTGTCCCACCCGCCCAGTTCTACTTAAACAAGGTTATAACAGTACCGTTCCTATTTATTAAATAGTATACCATGTAAACAGTAGAAGGATTGGCATGGGTTTGGATGAGTCATTTGCAATCCAGTTATTTACAAACTTCACTTGTCTCAAGCCACTTATCTGTTGAGATAAGGAACTAGTTCCCATGTGGGAATTGTTACAACAGGCTCTTCCTGAACATTACAGGGCATTCAGGAAGCGTATTTGCAATTCTTAATATATGTAGGGTCATTAAAGAATGCAAAGGAAAATACATGAAGATGACCTAGATGGATGCCTGGAAAATAAGAACCTTATTGTCACCTATTGCCTGAGGCACAAAAGTCACAAATTAAGGAAATTCAGACGTTGTTAGAAAACAAAAGATGGTAATATCCTAAAATAGACACAAAAAGCTGGAGTAACAGCGGGTCAGACAGTATCTCTGGAGAAAGGGAGTAGGTGATGTTTTGGGTCGAGACCCTTCTTCATACTGCTATTATCCTGACTGTTCAGATCAAGGCGAGAAGAATTTTTCTCAGGTTTGAATCGATTGATTGATGCGGTGATCTTTAGGCCGCCACACAGTCCATGATCCCCCGTCCACACTAGTTCCATGTTATCCCACTTTTGCATTCACTCCCTATACAGCAGGCGCATTTTTTGCAGAGGCCAATTAACCTGCAAACCTGCACGTCTTTGGGATGTTTGAGGAAACCGGAGAACCTGAAGGAAACCCACGCGGTCACAGGGAGAATGTGCAAACTTCCCACACAGACAGCACCCGAGGTCAGGATCGAACAGGGAGGGGGTCTATGGTGCTGTGAGGCAGCAACCAACAGCACACAGGTAAACCTGAAATAAAGCTCACAAGTGTCACAAATCAGCTTTTTGAAATGTCACTTTCTTTACAGAAATAGGAAGATGCAGGTTCATGGTTTTATTGTGTACAAACATGTTTAGTAACTGCAAAGGGGACTTAGAGGTTGACAGAGCTGTAATTTATTTTGCTGTACAGATTGGTGGAGACATTCATTGGCAGACTCCTTGACGACAGATTTCCTGCAAAAAGATTCCCCGCTGACAGTACCTCAACTGTATTGAAAATGCCACAATACATTCAACCTCCCATCACATTATTAACTTTCTGCACACTGTAGGGCACAACAAGTTCATACTTTCTCCATAAAGCCTTCTATTATGCTGTTATTAAGCACAAAACAGAAACAAAGGCCTGTCACAGTCAGCAATTCTTGCACATTATTCAAACACGGGATCTTGGTTCGGCAACTCGAACACCAAAGAACGAAGAAGTTTGCAAAATGTGGTGAACACTGCCCGGTCCATCACTTGTGCTGACTGTCGAACAAATCTGCCTCAAAAAGGCAGCCAGCATCATCAGAGACCCAAGCCACCCTGGCCACACTCTCATTTCACTCCTTCCATCAGGAAGAAGGTGCAGGAGCCTGAAAACTGTAACGCCCAGGTTCAGGAGCAGCTTCTTTCCAACGACCATCAAGCTATTAAATACAACAACCTCCAATAAACTCAGAACTACGTAGACCTGGGGGCATTGTGTTTGCACTTATATTGTTTATTATGGGCTGAATGGCCAAACTCTGCTCCTATAACGAATGAAATTATCAATATTGGTGTACTGTGAGGGTTGGAGTGTAACCATCAACAAAAACTACTTGGCACCTTTACAATGCAATGGGGTAAAGGAAAGAGCGTTCATGTCGCGGCCCTGTTTCCACCAATCTTTCCACCACCACGCACAAGAAACGCAAGAAGTGCAAGACACCATTGTATGCAAATGCTGAGAAATGTGTTCAGCTCTGGCTGAACAATTTCTAATCTTGTGATGTCGACTCGATAAGAAGAACAATGCAATGACAAGGCTTGACTTTAGAAATGTGAGGGCCAACGCTAATTGGAGGAACAGCACCTCATATTTCGCTTGGGCAGCTTTCACCCCAGCGGACTGAATATTGACTTCTCTAACTTCAAGTAACCCTTGCTTTCCCTCTCTCTCCATCCTTTCCCTTTCCCAGTTCACTGACCAGTCCGACTGTCCCCAATTTCATTTTATCTCCGTTTGCTTTGTTGTCACCTTCTCCGAGCTAACAACGATTTATTCTACATTTTCATTGATCATCTCTTTTGATGTCTCGTTTTCACACACTTTCCCCTTCCTTATCCCTGTGTCTCCCTCTCCGCTGACTCTCTGAAGAAGGGTCTTGACTTAATACGTCACCCATTCCTTCTATCCAGAGATGCTGCCTGTCCCGCTGCGTTATTCCAGCATTTTGTACCTACCTTGGGTGTAAACCAGCAGCGGCAATTCCTTCCTACACATCTTTACTCTCCTTTGAAATAGTGCACAGTATTTTTACACCACCATAGAGAAAATAGGGACTCGATTCAACATGTACTCTGACTAAACTGAACCTCCAACACGACACCATTCATTCAAAAAAATGCAATGGACAAAGCGCCTATGCATTTTTATTCTAGTTGCCGAGATAGGACTTGAATCCTAACACTCTGACTCAGAAACGAAAATGTTACTAACTTTGTCTCACCTGACAGCAGGATATAAACAAAGCTGTTACTTTCCAATCTTCAAATTATATTTTCTGCAGAGTAATTTAAAGCACATGAATTCTTCAGGTATTTTATCCAATTTCTTTCTTGGAATTATCCTTAACAATCAAATTATTTGAAAAGAATGCTTCAAAAATCTGCGTGGGGAAATATAAATATAAATGTAAAACTACTTTTAGAGGGCTTACTATTTCCTATTTACTCTGCATCTCCCGAGAATAAATTTTCTGACACAAACTTTACTAAGCAGACTTTCCATTAAAAGTGTGTTGAAACGACTTTTCACTTCAGATTTTTTTAAAACAAATTAACAAATGCAGCAACTATACTTCCATGCAAATATTGCCACCGTCGTTTTGTCATAATTCATAAGAACCTTATCATAAATCTCTTAATAATTTCATTTAAATTATTCCTTATGTTCATCCGAGCAAAATAAATATCAGATTAAATTTGTTGCGGTTACATTGCCCTTGAGGAACTGTCAAACAAAGCAAGAGGAAAATCATCTTGCCCATGGCAAAAGAATGCCTGGGAGATTTAAATGTCCTGATGTAATTTGCCACTGAGTAAAAAAGTTGGCAGAATATGGCATTTGGCCAGTGTGCAACAGATCAATGTCGAAGCAAAGAACTGCAGATGCTAGTTTATACCAAAGATCGACCTCAAGTGCTGGAGAAAGTCAGCGGGTCAGGCAGCATCTCTGGAAGTTTCGGTTCAGGACCCATCTTCGGACTCACATTTCAGGTCGGGACCCTTCTTCAGACCGAAGAAGAGTCAACACCCAAAAGATTGAGATATGCTGCCTGGCCCGCTTAGTTAAAACAGCACTTTGTATCTATCTTTGAGCAACAGACCAATGCAGGAGACAGTCACCAATGCAGGAAATTCTGCAAATGATGGGACTTTGGTCAGGTCACAGTCGTATTGCGTGCAGTTCCAGTCGCCCCATTACAGGAAGGATATGGAGGCTTTGGAAAGGGTGCAGAGGAGATTTGCCAGAATTAAGGTAAATTATGGGGTATTTGCTTAAAGGAGAGGTTGGACAGCCTTGGATTAGAGTCATAGAGTCAGAGAGTGATACAGTATGGAAACAGGCCCTTCGGCCCAACTTGCCCACACCGGCCAACATGTCCCAGCTACACTGGTCCCACCTGCCTGCACTGGTCCATACCCACCCCCCCCCCAATACAGTATTGTTTACTCTGGGAAGGGAAACCAGGGAAACCTGATTGAAGTATCCAAAATAATGAGAGGCATAGATGAGGTCAACAGTCAGAATCCTTTTTCCAGAATGGAAAAAATGAAATACTAGAGGGCATGGCTTTAAGGTGAGAGAGGCAAAGTTTAAAGTAGATGTTCGGTGCAAGTTTTGTACACTGAAGGTAGTGCTTGGAACCACTGAGTGCCTGGAACGTGCTGCCTGGAGGGTGGTGGAAGCAGATACGATAGTGACTTTTCAAAGACTTTTGCATAGGCACTTTGATATGGAGGGAATGGTGGGATGTGGGTTATGTACAGGGAGATAAGTGTTCCAGCACTTACACAAACCTCTACGTCTTTGGAATGTGAGAGGAAACCGGAGCACTCGAAGAAAACCCATGCGCTCACAGCGAGAACTTTCAGCACTAGAATTCAGCAAATGGCCTGTTCTTGTACTGCACTGTTCTACATTCTACGAGAAAATCAAGCAAGTTTGGAATATGCTCAACTCATGAGCTTACATGATGGGAAGAAGTGAACTGAAAGAATATGTTATGAAGGGCAGTAAATAGATTTAGGAACTGTTCAGTCTACAAGGCATCGCTAAAGGCATAGCAAGGCATCATTATAAACATAGGAGTTTATAAACCAGATTGAGGGAATTAAAACTGATCAGGAAATGGAGGTGTAAGAAAGAACCAGATGCTGGTTTAAATCGAAGGTAGACACAAAATGCTGGAGTAACTCAGCGGGACAGGCAGCATCTCTGGAGAGAAGGAATGGTCCACCCTAAACGTCACCCATTCCTTCTCTCCAGAGATGCTGCCTGTCCTGCTGAGGTATTTCAGCATTTTGTGACTATCCAGGAAATAGAGGTGTTCTTTATTGCTCCCATTTGCCAGATAAATTGAGAATGATTTTCTAAATAACAGGGAACAGAAGGCTTACGATAACTCTGGGGAATAAAACATGATGATGAAAGATTACAAAGAAACATTGATCACTGAATTGTCTCAAAAATGTAAAATCCACATGAAAATGTAAAAATGCCGTGGGTCCTGCGAGTCATTGAAATACTTTGGGTCATGGAATCATCGAGTCATACACCATAGAAACAGGCCCTTCGGCCCAACTTGTCCATGCCGATCAAGATGCTCCATCTACACTTGTCCCACCCACCTGCATTTGTCCCAAATCCCACCAAACCTTTCCAGTTCTCTCAGAGTGTTTCTCAAAATGACTCTTCAGGGTTTGAGTTATCCTTGTTTGAGAATCTCACTGCTGCTTTATGAAATTGTCTTTGGGCATTTTTGAAATCCAAGGCACACACAAAATTCCCTCCAACAAGGACCCTGCCAGGTCCGACTCGAAACGGGGCTGCACAGTGGCGCAGCGGTAGAGATGCTGCCTTCGAGCGCCAGAGACCCAGGTTCAATCCTGACCACAAGTGCAGAGTTTGGACGTTCTCCCTGTGACCACGTGGGTTTTCTCTGGCTGCTCCGGTCTCCTCCCACACTCCAACGATGTACAGGTTTGTAGGTTAAATGGCTTTGGTAAAAATTGTACATTGTCCCTAGTGTGTAGGATAGCTTAATGTACGGGGTGACCGTTGATCGTGGTGGACTCGTGAACCAAAGGGCCCGTTTCCACCCCGTATCTCTAAAGTTTAAAGAAACAGGGATCATTCTTTTACCTCCACAGATGCTGCTCGATCCGGTAGGTTCCTCAGGCAGTTTGGATTTTTGGTCCAAATTACAGCATATGCTGTCTTATATATCGTCTGTTCCCATTAAAACCTGATTTCAATTGGAACCTGATTTGCATATCGATCCTAGCCTGCATCCTCCATTCCTGCCAAGAACAAGTTCAAACCAGAACTGACACATTCGCATTGCAATCTGGTAACTTTGCAGAACAAGGAGAAACCAGCCATCTGAGCTTGTCCAAGAGCATTTATCAAAGCATCTTAATCCGTGTATCAAAACTGACACTGAACACACAGTAAAGAAAAGGTAGCTAATAAAACTGTAGAGGAGACAGAAGGTGAATTATCAAGCCTTGCAATTGTGGTGAACAATGAGAGGCCAAATTCTTTCAGACCTAAATGCAATTCAAGTCCAAATGGAGATAGCCACAAATAGCTGGAGTAACTCAGTGGGTCAGACAGCATCGCTGGAGCAAAGGAATAGGTGACATTTTGGGTCGAGACCCTTCTACTCAAATCCAAATGGACTGGCTTCCAAAGAGATTTGGTGCACTTAAATCAACTGAAGAGCCACTTTCCTCCTTGCGTTGGAAGCAGGTTGGAATAGCATCAGGTGGCCTGGTGGTGCAGCGGTAGAGTTGCTGCCTTACAGCACCAGAGACCGGGATTCGTTCCTGACCTCAGGTGTTGTGTGTATGGAGTTTGGTTTGTAGGTTAATTGGCGTGCAGGTTTGTAGGTTATTTGGCTTTGGTAAAATTATCCCTATTGTGTAGGATAGTGCTGGTGTACGGAGTGATCGCTGATCGATACAGACTCGGTGGGAATAAGGGCCTGTTTCCACGCTGTATTTCTAAAGTCTAAAGCGAGGAGTCAAGCACACATTGCAAACTTCTTTCAGCGATTTGTTTCATACTCAAAAGATCGACAAAGTAACTAAAAAGTACAATAGTAAGATTAACAAACACGGAGAGAGTGTGTTAATGGCTCTTCGAGATTTGTGAAACTTCTCTGAAATAAAAGAAGAATGGAAATTATTTTAATTATATTTAAATGCTGGCCTTTTAAACGTGTTAGCAAATTGTTGGCTGACATTTTCTTTCCTAAGAGGCAGGCATTCATTTTTTTTTAAAGTTTGTTTTAGAAGATTTTTTCTCACACGTAAAAAAAGTCGGGGTGACATGATTTATAGAATAAACTATGATCCATTTGAATTTTAATTCAAAATGTGTGTTCCATGAAAAAAAAACTCACAATAAAATTGACAATTCAATATGACAAACATTGTTTATTAAAAAATGTATATCCATTGGAGAACATGGTGAATGCAGCATGGTGAAAATAAGAGTTTGGAGTTTGCACAAAGGGTTTTGACCCGAAACATTGCCTATTTCCTTCGCTCCATAGATGCTGTCTCACCCGCTGAGTTTTTTCAGCATTTTTGTCTCCTTGTGACCACATGGGTTTCCTCTGGGTGCTCTAGACGTGAGAGTTTTTAGATTAATTGGCCTCTGAAAAATTGCACCTTGTGTGTAGGAAGTGGATGCAAAAGTGGGATAACATAGAACTAATGTGATGGTCGGTACGGACACAGTTGGCCGAAGGGCCTGTTTCCATACTGTATCTTTTTAATCAATCTATTAATCAATGCAATCTGGAATTCTATCACCTTTATAAAACACCAAGATAATGTTTGAACATTGTCCTGTCAGATTTCAATATTATATTAAAATCTGTAATACACTTTGGCAAGATTGATTTTGTTTTTTATTCCTGCTGTTACACGCAGGAAATTGCATTTATTTTGTGAATATTTTCCACATCCTGTAATAACCTAGGTTTGCTTGTAAGAATACAGGCCGTTTTCATACTCAAGAGTACAGTGCATTTGAAATTTAATTGCAAGCTGCAAACATTAATGTTAAATGTTTTATTGCATACATTATATATTTTATTTCTACTAATGGGGTTATTTCCATTTATATCTATATTGAGAGTGAAATTCCATAATAGTCCATTAGACCCCCAAGTGTAGAGTACATTAAGTATTGGAGTAACTCAGCAGGGCAAGCAGCATCTCTGGAGGACATAGAGGCTGACGATGTTGTCCCATCCCCAATTGTCACCTTTCCTTTCCCTCCAGAGATGCTGCCTGACCCGATGAGTTACTCCAGGATTTTGTGCTCTATGCAGTGTTTCAGCATCTGCAGTTTCTTATGTCTCCATCACACCAAGAAATGAAGGCTGCACCAATCTTTAGCTGCCTGCAATTATTTCTTCATTGCCGTCTGAAATAAATTGCTGGAAGTTTGGGGCCAGATTACCACACCTGATGTGTAGGAAGGAACGGCAGATGCTGGTTTAAACCAAGGATAGACACAAAAAGCTGGAATAACTCAGCGGGACAGGCTGGAGAGAAGGAATGGGAGACCTTTCTTCGACCTGAAACGTCACCCATCCCTACCTACCACATCTAATGATGGATTAAGATCCAGCATTGCATTTGGTGCTGGGATATTGAGTGATTAGTGATATTGTGTTCTCTATTTTCATGAGACAATTTTCAGTGACCCTGTAGACTCTTTGAGGAAATTTACTGGACACCACCATTGAATGTAACCCTATCACTTGCAGGATACAGTTTTTTGCACCTTAAAGTAGGCATGTTACAAAACTTACCTTTAGCGGCGCTGCAGTTCTGCCACTGCCTGTGTGCGCGACTTTGGCGCCTTTGAGAGGTGGGCGGGTTTAAAATGCCGTTTTTCTCCAGACCATTCAAATCGATTAATCTCAGGGGATTTAGTGGCTGAAGAGAAATCGCTCCGACATTTGTTTTAAGGAGGTATTTTTAAACTACGCTGAATAATGTATTAGCATGAGTAATTTAAAAATCATCTTCTAAAGCCGTGAACGCCGACAACGGGACGGATCTTACGTAGGGGACAAAAGAAGGTACACAGTTTATTTTTACATAAAAGCGTGCTTCTTAGGAAGCCTTTAATCAAAATTTCATGTTGTGAAAAGGTGACTTAAAAAATATACGAACCGGCAGTATTTTTCCTGCCATTATGGGGGTTAAATTCACAGCAAACCACAACGTTCCAAACGATCGCGTTCCACAAAAACCCACTTGCAAGTTGATTTAAATGGTCATTAATTTACGGGAATTAAACACTAAATTCCTTCAATTTGGCCTATAAATTCATGACAATGAGATTTAAAAATCATGTTATATTGTGAATTATTGTGTGAATGTTATTTGGACACTTAGGTTTTTTTTTTAATGTTAACCTTTTCTTAAGAAATGGATAGATGTTTAGATCTAGTAATTGAATTTTGTAATTAGCTTCAATTAGGTAACTAAATAATTATATGCTTTAATTTCAGGTCATTCATGTAAGATTGAAGCATTCTGAAACAAATATGAAACAATCTATAATAACTGAAAATGTCATTCAGTTCTCTTAATTTTTAAGAAAGTTATGGGCTTTTGACTGTCCTTGATCACAGCTTTTGTGCTAAGTCAATGGAAAAGCAATAGGGAACAAGATGCTAATTTCTGAGTATGAAAATGGCCATAACATTTTTAATATTGAAGATATGAAAGTGAATTAGGTGTCAAATTAAACTTCTTTTTATGCTTTATCTGATGGGATAAATTGCAGACTTGATTTTTTTAATCTCAAAATGTTGTAACATTGCTACTTAAAGACACACTGAATTTGTAGCCAAACTGAGCTCAACACTTGGCAGCCGACTTCCGGCGGCGTCAATGGTGGGGTGGGAGACGCTCCTGTTTTGCTCTGCTCCCGAAAGAATGTTTTAATGTGCTAAAATATGAGCTGGAAGATGGGGGAGTTCTAAAATATTCTATCGGAGCTGCTATTTAATTGTGTGTTATCAGAAACTCTGCTGATAACAGAGAATAACAATGAAATGAAAGAAGGGAATCCTCGCCAGAAGCCTGTAAAACCTGCCACAAGAGATTACTTGAAAAAACTTGGAAAGACTCCTCAATCCCCTCAAGCATCAGCTGGAAGCTCAGAAGAAGAAGCTGACTTTCGAAATCTTTCTACAGAAATTACCTCAATGGAGGAACAAAGAGTGCATATGGAACAATTGGAAAAGTCAGTACTAACTTCAGTCACTGAAGTTATTTCTAAAGTGATACAAGATGGGAATGTTGCGCTGGACAAAAGCCTCTCTGAAAAAATTAAACAAGGAATTGATACGCTGATGGGGGAAAATTGATGACTTACCAAACGTGTGATTGAGGTTGAGGAGGATTTAAACAAAAAAAATAAGCGGTTTGATAAGGACTGTAATAAAAAGCTGGACGCAATGTTAAAGTCTACTGAGGCGGCTATGGAAGGAATGGATAATACGATAACTGAGATGGCTAAGGAGATAAAGAGACTAAAAAAAGAAACAAGAAAGCACTGGGAGGGAGCTTGCTAAAATGAAGCATAAATGTACGGATTTGGAAGCAAGATCAAGAAGACAAAATCTGATGATAGTTGGAGTAAAAGAAGGTAAGGAGAGTGGGCAAAACTTTCAGGAGTTTGCTGCCAACTTACTCAAACAAGTGCTTAAGCTGCCTGAAGCCCCGAGAATAGATATGGCTCACCGGGTCCGACGTAAGGTTCAAGCAAGCCCAACTGCCCCCCCAAGACAGATTATTCTGAAATTCTATGACATTTCAATCCTGGAAGAAATTATGAAAAAAATTCCATATGGTGTGAATTTGATGTTTGAAGAAGACAAACTAAGATTCTTCCGTGATTTTCCAGCTGAAGTCATGGAAAAGAGGGACAAGTTTACAAACACGAGAAGGCTACTGAAAGAGGTCTCGGGAGTAAGATATGGGATAGTATATCCCGCGAAATTGAGAATTACTTATAACCATGTTGAACGTGCATTCACGGATCCAGAAGAGGCATTTAATTATGCACTGATCATGAGAAACGATGAAGAAAGAACTGTGTTTCTTTGTTTTTTAAACATACAAAAATACTGCTCTGGTTAAGATGGAGAACTTTCCTCGAGGCGTTGTCTAGACATTTTACCTTTGGAATGTTAACTCAAGGTCGGATTTTATGTTTCACTTCAACAAAGGATTGACAAAGAAGAAAAATTGTGGCGGGCAAAATAACTTGAGAATATGGAAAAATATTATCAGTGGACTTGTATATAGAAATTTATGATTTAAGAAACACACAATTACATACTAACATAAAATATAATTAATAAAATTGTGTGATATTAAGGCATAGCTTAATAATGGCTGATGTTTATTTCATGATGTTAATTTAGTTACTTGCTAAATATAAGAATAACAAGTTAAATATGATTGATAAGTACTAATAACATACTAACAAATTTTATGGATATAGTAGATTTAGTCTAAATTGCGCGCAAAGAGGGGGGAGGAGACTCAGACGCTTGGAAGTTACCCAAGGGTCTGAATCTGGTTAACTCCTTGGAACCTGCTGGTGTCTGATACAAAAGTTTGAGACTTAATTGTAATAGAGCTAGGCATATCAATAGATATGGATATATAATTAACATAATTACTGTTATATCTAAATATATACTCGGAAACTCTATTTTGTTTTTTCTCTTTGAAGATATATTTCTAATCAATCTATTGGAGTGCGTTTAATTTATATATATATATATTTCTGAACTTTGTATCGCTCTCTCTTCCAATTAATAATAACTGGTCAAGGGAGCAGAGCGAAACATATAAAAACATCTACGGAAGTCAATAAGAATTGTTCTGCTTTTAATTCTAATATCTTTATTTTTGGATATGATAATATCACTTTTTGTTTGTTAAATATCTTTTCACGACTCTACACTTTCTGGTCTTTTTCATGGTCTATTCTGAAGGGGAGATGCCAACAAAACTTAAAAGCTGGGGATGACCATCCTCCACCTAGAGTTATGAGGTTCTTGGTTGCACCATATGAAGTAAAGGTATTAACATGATTCATAATGCAAGACGATAAACAAAAGAAAACTGGAGGAATCACGTTCTGTAGTTGGAATATAAGGGGCGCTAATGAACCAATTAAAAGGGGTAAGATCTTTGTCCAATTAAAGCTTTAAACAGTGACATCATTTTCTTACAAGAGACGCATTTGAAATATCAAACACAGATAAGATTGAAGGTAAATCGGTTTGGGCAAACATACTACTCTTCATTTACTTCTAAATCTAGAGGTACGGCTATTATCATTCGTAAAGGTATACCATTTAAATTAAAGAATACTATAGCAGATAAAGAGGGGAAGTACGTCATAGTCACGGGAGAAATTTATTCTACTCCACTTACTTTGATAAATATTTATGCTCCTAATTTTGACAACCCCCAATTCTTTAGTAAAATTTTGGATACAATTACAGAACTTAACTATCAAAATGTGATAATAGGGGGAGATTTGAATTGTGTTTTAGATCCATATCTGGATAAATCAGCAAAACAAAAAAGGATTAACATAAAATCTAAAACTAGTGAACTCCTAAATACATACATGAAAAATACCAACATAACAGATGTATGGAGGATCGCTAACCCAGCAGGTAGGGAATATTTATTTTACTCAACGGTACATAAAACATATTCACGTATATTGATTACTTCTTAGTGGACACAAAACTAATTCCATATACATATAATTCTAAATATCATAATAGTATTATTTCTGATCATTCCCTGCTAACTTTTTCTTTAAAATTAGATGGAATGCCTGATAAAAAATCATTTAGGAGGTTTAACCCCCAAATCTTAAACAATTCACAAGGATGTACATATTTAAAAGAGCAGATGGGATTCTTTTTTGAGACACCAGATATTTCACCCTCCTTATTATGGGAAACTTTTAAGGCATTTATTAGAGGAACTATAATCTCATATCAAGCTTTCCAAAATAAAAAAAATAACACTGAACAATTGCAGTTAGAACAAGAAATTAGACAATTAGATTTAGAAAATGCTAAAGAACCAACTATAGATAAACATAATAAGATAACAATACTAAAATATAAATTAAATAAAATTTTATCGGCCAGAATAATAAGATTATTTGAAACTATAAAACAAGAAAATTTCGAATTTGGTGATAAACCACATAAACTCTTAGCACGCCAACTGAAAAAACGGGAAACAGAAAATACAATTACTAAAATTAAATCAGACAAAGGGGAATTACTAACACTATCTAAAGATATTAATAAAAGATTTGCTCAATTTTATCAAAATTTATATACATCAAAAACCTCTGCAAATAATACTCAAATTACAAATTTCTTAGACAATTGTAATCTTCCAAAATTAAATATGGTGGAACAAGAGGGATTAGGAGCCCAGATTACACTACAGGAAATAGAAGAAACAATAAATTTGTTGAAGAATGGCAAAATGCCAGGACCAGATGGCTTTAGTAATGAATTCTATAAAAGATTCTACGAGATAATTTCTCCACGCCTGCAAGATTTATATATATACGCTTTTAAAGAAAATAAACTACCAGAAACATTAACTGTCAACGATTATACTTATACCAAAAAAGGATAAAGATCTAGAAGGCCCAGGCTCATATAGAGCTATTGCACTCCTAAATACAGATCAAAAAATATTAGCAAAGACCCTAGTGAGAAGATTGAGTAAATATGTTAGCAAACTAATAAACCCGGACCAAACAGGGTTTATACCAAAGAGAGGGTACACAAAAAGCTGGAGAAACTCAGCGGGTGCAGCAGCATCTAAGGACCTTCGCTCCTTCGCTCCTTAGATGCTGCTGCACCCGCTGAGTTTCTCCAGCTTTTTGTGTACCCTCGATTCTCCAGCATCTGCAGTTCCTTCTTTTATACCAAAGAGATACTCTTTTAACAATTTGAGACGGCTGTCTAATATAATGTACTCACATAATACTGAAGAAGAACTAGCAATTATTTCATTGGATGCAGAAAAAGCTTTTGATCAAGTAGTATGGCAATATTTATTCAAAGTATTGCAAAAATTTAACATGGGAGATAACTTTATCTCATGGGTAAAATTATTATATGATAAGCCGACGGCTAGAATACTGACTAATAATATATTATCCCCGAAATTCCAATTAGCAGGGGTGCGTACTATCGCCCTCCTATTTGCACTAGAGATAGAGCCTTTAGCAGAAAGTATAAGAAGTCATCCGAATATTTATGGATATAATACCAAACATTCAAATGATAAAATTTCATTATATGCAGACGACATATTACTATATATTACAAATTCTCAAATTAGCATACCAAATATACTAAACTTAATAGAGGAATTTGGTTCTTTTTCAGGATATGGAATAAATTGGAACAAAAGCCAAATTATGACGATAAAACATTAAGAGCCAACACATTTGTTGAAATTCCCCTTTAGAATTGCAACAGAAAAATTTAAGTATTTGGGCATCCAAATCACTAAGAAATATAAATCATTACTCAACGCAAACTATATGCCTTTATTAACTAAATTATATGGGTTGATTAAATTGTGGAAAACACTGCCGATGTCCTTAATAGGCAGAATAAACGCGATAAAAATGATCTTCTTACCACAAATATTGTTCCTATTTCAATCAATACCAATATACTTACCTAAACAATTCTTTAAAAAACTAGACTCTGATATTATAAACTTCATATGGGATTATAAATTACACAGAATTTAAAAAAAAACACTTGTGTAAATCTAAAGAATCAGGGGGACTGCCACTTCCTAACTTATTGTATTACTATCGGGCAGTGAATATTAAAAATATAATCTATTGGTTGGACAGTTCTGCCCAACAGGTAGATTGGATAAGAATGGAGAAAGAGGATTGTTCCCCTTATAATATAGGAGCGATCCTTCTTTCCCCGATAAAACTGAACAATATAATATATAAGAAGAATCCAATTATTCACAGTATAATATGAATTTGGAAACAAATAAAATTAACTTTAAAATTAAGAAAAATATCGCTTCTTTCTCCTATAGCTAATAATCCCTCATTCAAACCATCCGTTATTGATAAAATGTTTATTCATTGGGAAAGAATAGGAATTAAAACGATGGGAGATATGTATGAAATGGGAAAACTTTTATCATTCCAACAATTGCAACTAAAATATAATTTGAAATGTAATCAATATTTCAAATATCTTCAAATTCAAGATTATTTGAAAAAATATATACAAGGATATCAAACTTTAACTCCAGATATATTGGAGGAAGGAATGAATAGAAAGGCAGAATCAAGCAATTTAATATCTTACTTATATAATACAATTCTAAATATAGAAACACCAACGACAGAGACAATTAGAAGGGACTGGGAACAAGAGTTATTGATAAAAATTCCGAATGATAGGTGGAAAAAAAAATATTATATGTAAATAAATGTTTAATTAATGTAAGACATAACCTAATTCAATTTAAAATTTTACATAGACTATATTATTCGAAAACTAGACTGAATAAAATATTTTCAAATGCTTCCCCCATCTGCGACAAATGTCGAACTCAAAATACCACTATAGCACATTCCTTTGTCTCTTGTATAAAACTGTATAAATTTTGGAATGACATTTTTGGAATTTTTACAAAACTATTTAACACAAAATTGAACCCCAATACAGAGCTGATTATCTTTGGATCAATGGAAGAGGGAAGTAAACTAACTATATTCCAAGAAGCTTTTCTTAATTACGGTCTAATAACAGCAAAAAAACTTATACTCAAATTTTGGAAAAACGCTACCACGCCAACATTCAAAATGTGGATCTCAAACATGTCTGAAATGCTACACCTTGAAGAAATGAGATTCCTCCTACTAGGCAAAGTAGACCTATTCTTAAAGACTTGGTCTCCTTTTATCAACTTTTTACAAGCAGATGGTGCAACATAAGAAATTAAATGGTTTATAACCGGGTGACGGATGGGCAAAATTACGAAATAGGTAGAACTCTCCTAATCTCTCTTTCCTTTACTTTCTCCTTTTCTTTCAATCTTTTTCGCTTCTTATCTCGGTCCTGTATTTCTTTAGCTATCTGTTTCTACTCGCTTATCTATCTATTCCGACACTCTTTTTTCTCTCAATGTTCTTTTATTATTAAATCAAAAGTACGAAGTTTTACAAGAATGGAAATATGTATGTATGTATTAGGTACTTAAGTACCACACTGCTGTACTTACTTCTAACAAAAATAAATTTAAAAAAAACAAAAAAAAACACTTGGCAGCCTTCTCATTGGCAATTAAGAAAAGGGCAGCAAGTTGAAAATGTTTCTCCATTGATGACCCACGAACGTTGTAAATGTTTGTTTAGACTCATAATCTTGCTGACAAGGCACTTTTAAAATTAGTATAAATTACATGCAAAAATTACAGTTTAGCAAACATACCATGAAGTGAAAAAAACAATTAATGCCAGAAAGCTCTGGCTCATTTAAGGGCTGCACATACCATACAAATCACTTACATGACAAGATCTATTACTTTGTAACACCCTATGCATTCTTCACTCATTATTAGGCTGTGACTGAAAACCAATTTTCCAAAACAACGGCAGTATATTAACTCAAGTATCGGAATCTTTCAGAGAGCATTTTATCAAGATGCACCACAGCATGGTTTGGGAACAGCCCCATCCTAGATGGCAAGAAATTGCAGACAAATGTGGACGCAGCCCAGATTATCACACAAACCAACCACCCTTCAACTCCATCTGCTCTTCACGCTACCTCGTACAAGGCCACCAGCATAATCAAGGACAAGTCTCACCGCAGGTCACCCCTTCTTCTCCCCTCTCCAATTCAGAGACAGTTTCTTCCCTGCTGTTATCAGGCAACTGAACCACCCTACCAACAACTAGAGAGCAATCCTGAGCAACTATCTACCTCACTGGCGACCGTTGGACTATCTTTAATCGGACTTTACTGGACTTCATCTTGCACTAAACGTTATTCCGGTTAGACTATATTTGTACACAGTGGATGGCTCCATTGTAATCATGTACTGTCTTTCTGATGACTGGTTAGCACACAAGAAAAAGGTTTCCACTGTACCTCAGTACACGTGACAAACTAAACACAACTTTTCAGAACATCAGTGCTGCCATAACTCAAAAAATATTAAGCATGAAATGGAATTGCAACAGCTGGAATCTTGAGCAAAACCCGAAGTGCTGGAGGAACTCAATGGGTCAGGCAGCATCTGTGGAGGAAATGGATAGACAGCGTTTCAGGTTGGGACCTTTCTTCAGATTGTACAGATGATGTTTCAGGTCGGGACTCTTCTTCAGACCACACAAAAGGATGCAAAGTGCTGGAGTAACTCAGCAGATTAGGCAGCATCTGTGTAGAACGTGGATATTACATTTCTGGTTGAGACTCGAGACATTTCTTCTGAGGAAGGGACTCGACCAAAACTTCACCAATCCTTGTCCTCCAGACATGCTGCCAGACCTGCTGAGTTACTTCAGCACACTGTGTACATAATGTACATCATCTTCAATTCTCCTCTTCAGACTTGACCCGAAACGTCACCCATTCCCTCTCTCCAGAGATGCTGCCTATCCTGCTGAGTTACTCCAGCATTTTGTGTCTATCTTTGATTTAAACCAGCAGCTGCGGTTCCTTCCTACACATCTTCAACTCTCCCTTCAGTCCTGCCCCTCGGTAGGTTTGTATACTCCTATTGATGGCAGCTTTAATATGGTCACAATTCTATGATAAAGATGGTGAATCTTTTATGCTGACGTACATGAACCACAGCACCACCTAAAGGCGTCCCCAATGTTAAGATAAAATGTAGACAAGATAAGATTGATTTATCATTAATGAAATCCGACATGAGTTAATCCGACATGAGTTCAAAGTTTTTTTTCAAATACTGAGAGTTCCAAGATCAATGTAATCAAGAGTAAGTTACGGCAATAATTATTTTCGGGCACTTTAATGTAAACGCTAACATTCATAGCACTCTAGAGATAATCGTGCGCGTGTGTGTGCGCGTGTGTGTCTCTCTCTCTGTCTGTACGTGTCTCTCTCTCTCTGTGCGTGTGTGTGTGTCTCTCTCTCTGTCTGTGCATGTCTCTCTCTCTCTCACCCTGTGCGCGTGTGCGTGTGTGTGTGTCTGACATAACTTTTATTGTTGTTTATTATGAGTTTTAGAGTATTATGCTTACATATCTATTGCGCAAGTAAGAATTTCATGTTCTTTCAGGAGAATAAAATGAAAAATTGACCACATTATGAAATTCTGTAAAAGTCCTTATATGTAGCATTGTTTAAACATGGCAAAAAAAAGAGCTCATTTCTAGCCAATTCATGTACATTGAAGCTACATGCAACAAAAAATAGGATAGATGCCCATTTTCGGAATAATAATTCCCTCCCATTGAGTTTCAGGAACAGATGAGTGTGAAGGCAGACTGGTGGACATATTGCTTGCTCAACGGGTTCTGATGGTCTTGTTATTCACTTATGATTCGGAACTCTAATGTATCGACACAGAACTGCTACCAATTTTTAAAAAAAGAATATTTGTATAGACTTATGCTTTTCCAGATGCACTTTACTAATTATAACATGTGCATGTTATTCTCTGTTGTACAGGACTCCAACTATGCAACTGTCAATGTATGATCTCAAACGATGCAATAGACAGTTTTTTACAAAAGCAGAGAAACTCTATATTTTGTGTCTTTGAGGTTGGATTAGTGCCTCACAAAGAATATTGCAGAATGCACAAAATGTGTTTTAGCGCTGCAGATTTTTACAGATGCGCCGTGGAGAGCATATTATCGGGATGCATCACAACGTGGTTTGGGAACAGCTCCATCCAAGACTGCAAGAAATTTGTGGACGAAGCCCAGACCATCACACAGACCAACCTCCCTTCCATTGACTCAATTTGCACTTCACGCTGCCTCGGTAAGGCCACCAGCAGAGCCAAGGACGAGTCTCACCCTGGTCACTCCCTCTTCTCCCCTCAGGCTGGAGGCACAGAAATGTGAAAACGCACACTTCCAAATTCACGGAAAGTTTCACCACAGCTGTTATCAGGCAACTGAACCATCCTACCACCATCTAGAGTGTGATGCCTGAGCTGCTCTCGACCTTACTGGACTCTATCTTGCACTAAACATTATTCTCTTTACCCTGTGTCTATACACTGTGGTCGGCTCAATTGTAACCATCTGCAGTCTTTCTGATGACTGGTTAGCACACAACAAAAAGCTTTTCACTATACCACGGTACACGTGACACTAAGCTAAACAAAAAATATTTCATTCAACAGTTACAGTAGATATCATAATTGTATATTCATCAAGGTTATAACTGGGTATCTGCTTCGATGATTTTGTGCACTAAAGAAAAATCACATTTGAACCGTCATGATCAATGGCTTTTGAATAAAGTAAAATAATATTAGATTCAAAATAATCATTCCAACCCTTTTTTTTTCTTAGATCAGGGTTAAAATCTTTCAATTGCAATTAGTTGGTCCTAAAAACGTGAGACCATTTGAATTTGATGTCATTAGTTTTCTGACATTATTGTATATTACCGGTTTACAATATTATGTTAAAAGATGGTTTCCAACCCAAAGTGTCAACTAACTACTCTTCATCCACTAATTCCATAACATGATGGTATCACTTAAATAAATATATGATGCCAATAATAACAGGGATTGCAACTTCTATCATTAAAGCCCGTTGCAGCAGACATTACTTGTTGATGGTTGGGGCAGACATGATAGTGGCATGTAAGAGAATTTCGCAAAGGCACATGGATATGCAGGGATATGTAGATCCCTGGCCAGTCTGAAGAAGGGTCTCGACCCGAAACGTCGCCTATCTCCTTCGCTCCTTAGATGCTGCTGCACCCGCTGAGTTTCTCCAGCTTTTTGTGTACCCTGGATATGCAGGGAAGATGTGTTATGTGCAGGCAGATCAGAAGTGGTCTTGGCATCACGTTCAGCACAGACATCGGGGGCCAAAGGGCCTGTTCTAGTGCTGTACTCTTCTCTGCTCTATGTTCTATGATCTATGAATCAACTTGTAATTTACAAGGATGTTGCCAGGACTCGAGGGTCTGCTACAGGGAGAGATTGAGTAGGCTCGGACTCTTCCTTGGGGCACAGGAGGATGAGGGGTGATCTCACAGAGGTGTATAAAATCATCAGAGGAATAGATTGGTTAGATGCACAGTCTCTAGCCCAGAGAAGGGGAATTGAGGACCAGAGAACATGGGTTTAATGTGAAGGGAAAAGATTTAATACAAATCTGAGGGGTAACTTTTTCACACAAAGGGTGGTGGGTGTATGGAATGAGCTGCCAGAGGAGGTAGTTGAGGCAGGAACTATCGCAACATTTAAGAAACATTTAGACAGGTTCATGGATAGGACTGGTTTGGAGGGATATGGACAAAACGCAGGCGCAAGTATAGCTGGGACATGTTGGCCGGTGTGGGCAAGTTGGGCCGAAGGGCATGTTTCCACGATGTATTACTCTTTCACTTAAATTTTCCTTTGGTACCGAATAACTCAGCATCGTTCCTCATGTTGCAACAGTGATGGCTGGTGGATTGTTTACTTTTCATCGCTGGAATTTGCTCAGAACTATGCGCCTGGCAGTGGCTTGCTTGGAATGTTCCACTGGCAACGCCAAAGTCCATGACAAATTGCTGATGTAAATGAGACAGCAGGAATCAATGGGCAGAGCCATTTGCAGCTCTGGCACTGCTCCAGTAGAAATCATCATAAATAGCATTACTTGGCAGCAAGAAGAAGCAAGCAACAGCAATGTATCATTGAGACGGAGTTCAAGGCAACTTCTCAGCCAACACAGCAGCTCTTGTCTACACGAGGAAGACCTGGAAACATTCAACGATAATTGGTAATTAACGCCATCCATTGCTCACCCATTCACGTTAGCTCACCCATTAACCCACTTTCACATCCACTCTCGACACACTAGGGGAGATTTTACACAGGGCAATTAACCTACAAACTCGCATGCCTTTGGGATGTGAGAGTAATTTCTTTAGTCAGAGGGTGGCGATCTGTGGAATGCACTGCCACGGATGCCTGTGGAGGCCAAGTCAATGGATATTTTTAAGGCGGAGATTGATAGATTCTTGATTAGTACGGGTGTCAGGGGTTATGGGCAGAAATTAAGAGAATGGGGTTGAGAGGGAATGATAGATCAGCCATGATTGAATGGAGACGGAGTAGACTTGATGGGCTGAATGGCCAAATTCTGCTGCTTGCAACTTATGAACATGAAATTGGAGCACCGGAAGAAACCCACGCGGCACCAGAGAGAACGTGCAAATTCTGCACAAACAGCAGCTGAGGTCAGGATCGAACCTGGGTCTCTGGTGCTGATAGGGAGGCAGCAGCTCTACCTGCCGCGCCACCGTGGCTGCATTTGGAATATTCTCCATTGGTCGAGATGAGTGCAATGCCGACGACTCTCAAACAGCTTGACACCATCCAGGGCAAAGCAACCTGTTGGCTTGGCACTCAATCCACTACCCTAAACATTCAAGCCTCCCTTCACTGGAGCACTGTGGATGGAGTAGGTACAAACTGCAGTTACTTGCTCAGGCACCCCTTAAAACCTCTGCCGTCTACCACCGAAAACAAGGGCACGTGCACGGGAACACCACCACTCACAGCTTCCCCTCCAAGTCAGACACCATTTCTAGCTTGGAAATTTACCAGAGATAGACACAAAAAAGCTGGAGTAACTCAGCGGGACAGGCAGCATCTCTGGAGAGAAGGAATGGGTGATGTTTCGGGTCGAGACCCTTTCTTCATACTGGTTAGTGATAAGGGAAACAAGAGATATAGACGATGATGTGGAGAGGTAAAGAACAATGCATGAAAGATGTGCAAAAATGTAACAACCTAAAGGAAACAGGCCATTGTAAGCTGTTTGTAGGGTGAAAATGAGAAGCTGGTGCGACGGGTAGGGGAGGGATAGAAAGAGAGGGGATGCCGGGGCTACCTGAAGTGAGATAGATCATACCACTGGGCTGTGAGCTGCCCAAGCGAAATATGAGATGCTGTTCCTCCAATTTACATTTAGCCTCACCCTGACAATGAAGGAGACCTAGGACAGAAAGGTCTGTGGAGGAATGGGAAGGAGAATTAAAGTGTCCAGCAACCAGGTGAACAGGTAGGTTCAGGCGGGCTGAGCGAAGGTGTTCCGCCAAACGATCGCCCAGACCACGTTTGGTCTCGCAGATGTATAAGAGTCCATATCCTGAACAACGGATATAGTAGATGAGGTTGGAGGAGGTGCAGGTGAATCTCTGCCTAACCTGAAAAAACCTGGACAGAGTCGAGGGAGGAGGTATAGCGACAGATGTTTTGATTTGATTTGATTTGATTTTGATTTTGATTTTTTATTGCTTGTCATTCGAACCTCAGAGAGGCTCGAACGAAACTCCGTTTCTACAAGCCATACAAACAAACAAACAGAACAATTCATAGAAAAACATGCAAACAATTAAATTCACACAAACATCCATCACAGTGGATCTCCTCCTGGAAGGCAAAGTTCTTCTCTCTCCCCCGCACCATCTCTCTCCCGATGTCGAAGCCCCAGGCGGGCGGTGTTAAGTCCCATGTCCATTGAGGCCGCGCGGGGTGATGTACGGCCCCGCTCCAGGCCCAAAGTCACAAAGTTGGAGCCCCCGGCGGGCGCTGGAATGTCCCGCAGCCATTAAAGCCGCGCCGGGCGATGCTCGCCCCCGCTCCGGGTCGTTCCAACCCCGCGACACCGGCTGGAGAAGTTGTGTTGCGGAGCTCCGGAGAGCGGTCTCCCACCCGGACCCGCGAGCTCCCGACACCCCAACAGTCCACCGTCAGCAACCTGCAGCTGGAGCCGGAGCTGGAGCTGGAGCCGGAGCCGGAGCCCCGGAGTCGGGCCGGAGCTGGAGCCCCGGAGCCGGAGCCGGAGCTGGAGCCGGAGCTGGAGCCGGAGCCGGAGCCGGAGCTGGAGCCGGTGCTGGAGCCCCGGAGTCGGGCCGCAGCCGGAACTGGAGCCCGGAGTCGGGCCGCAGCGGCCACGCACCACTGCTCCCCACGCTCCGAAGATGTTGCATCTTCTGCAGTGGCTGGGGAAGGTACCTGGGGAGGGGGTGTTTTAGGTGGGAAGGGATGAGTTAACCAGGGAGTTGCAGAGGCAACGGCCTCTGCGGACGACGGAAAGGGGTGGATATTTACCAGCAGCACCTCATCATTGCTGGTTCCAAATCATGGATATCCTGTCCTATATTAAATTATTTCTAATAACTAATAACTCTGCTTCTGAATGGCACTTGACTAATGAATAACAAGATCAGCACTCTATCATACAAACTGAACAACAATATTAAAGGAAGACATAATGTGCTGAAGTAACTCAGCGGGACAGGCATCATCTCTGAAGAATATGGATGGGTGACGTTTCAGGTCGGAACCCTTCTGCCCATTGAACACTGCCCTGTCCATCACGGGATCTGACTTCACCACCATCAAAGGAATTTGCAAAAGTCCCACACCACCTTGACCATGCTCTCATTTCACTCCTGCAACCAGGAAGAAGATATAGGATGCTGAAAACTGTAACGTCCAGGAACAGCTTCTTCCCAACGTCAGGCTATTAAATTCTGCAACCTCCAAATAAGTTCGGAACTACATAGATAGTGTGTGTGTGTGTGTGTGTGTGTGTGTGCGCATATAGTCATGCAAAACTTTTATCTGTTTATTATATTCTTTACAGAGTACTATGTTGTGCTACTGCAAGTAAGAATTTCATTGTTCTGTCTGGGACATATGACAATAAAACACTCGCAACTCTTCATCAGACATCCGGCTGGTTTAGGAAACCAGCATCTGCAGTTCCTTGTTTCTACAACAAAATTAAGTGATTCTTCAAAAAAATTTCATTTTTGGTCATAAAACAGATTAATAATTAATTAAATAATTAGATCGAACAATGACTGATGTCTCGTATACTTTGTGCCCATAATGGTAATTTACAGTCACAAAATAATTGCATAGGTTCTTTGGAAATCACTGTTCATCAGTTTAATAAATAGCCACGACTGTCTCTTTAACATAATGCACACTATCATATACACTGCAAAATTCAGGGCAAAAGTCACGTCTAGAAAAGGGACTCAGCACTTCAACTCCCCCTCCCATTCCGCATCCGACCTCTCGGTCCTGAGCCTCCTCCACGGCCAGAGTGAGCAACACCGCAAGCTGGAGGAACAGCACCTCATATTCCGCTTGGGGAGTCTGCATCCTTTGGGCTTGAACATTGAATGTTCTCGATTCTGTTAACCCTTGCTGTCTCCTCCCCTTCCCACCTCTCCCTCAGCCCTCGGGCCCTGGCATTCCCTCTATCTCTATCTCCCTCCCCCACCCCAGTCGCACCAGCTTCTCATTTTCACACCACAAACAGCTTACAATGGCTTGTTCCCTTTATCATCGATACTTTTTTGCATATCTTTCATTCATTGTTCCTTATCTCTCCACATCACCATCTATATCTCTCGTTTCCCTGATCCCTGACCAGTCTGAAGAAGGGTCTCGACCCGAAACGTCGCCTATCTCCTTCGCTCCTTAGATGCTGCTGCACCTGCTGAGTTTCTCCAGCTTTTTGTGTACCCTCGATTCTCCAGCATCTGCAGTTCCTTCTTTAAGCATCTTATAATGTAGTGTGTTGCAATTTGGTTTTGTACACAAGCTTCTGATAGCAATCAAAGCATCGGGGTGGTATTAGGCTCACTGTATGAGCACCTTGAGAGTTGCCGTTCAAGGACAAATAATCTTCTCTGCCATTTCCCCATCAACAAATCTATGAAGGGTTGTGGAGACATAGAGCACAGAAACAGGCCTTTCAGGTCAACTCATCCATGCCGACCAAGATGCCCCATTTAAGATAATCCCATTTTGCCTGCGTTTGGCCCATATCCCTCTAAACCTCTCCTATCCAAGTACCTGTCCAAGTGCCTTTTAAATGCTATTACAGCACCTGCCACCACTATCTCCTCTGGCAGATCATTCCATACACCGCACACCGTCTGATTGAAAAGGTTGCCCCTCAAAATGCTGGATTAACTCAGCGGAACAGGCAGCATCTCTGGAGAGAAGGAATGGGTGACGTTTCAGGTCGAGACCCTTCTTCAGAAATACTCTGTGCATTCACCCTATATTTTTCCCTCAATATTATAATTGTCTGGATAGACATATTCCATTGTCCAAGACCCTCTCCACTGGAAAGGAAACAGCACTGACCAGTGATTCTCTTGGTACTGTATGACAGATCTTTCCCTTGTAGAAAGAGAATTAAATATTATGATTCATGAGAATCATGGGAGGAGTAGATCGGGTAGAGTCTCTTGCCCAGAGTAGGGGAATTGAGACCCAGAGTATATAGTTTTAAGGTGAGGGGGGAAAGATTCAATAGAAGCCTGAGGGGGTAACTGGATGCAACCGGGTGTATGGAACCACCTGCCAGAGGAGGTAATTGAGGCAGGCACTTTTGCAATGTTTAAGAAACATTTAGACAGGTTAATGGATAGGACTGGTTTCGAGGGATATGGGCCAAACGCAGGCAAGTAGGGCTAGTGTAGATGGGAGATGTGGGCAAGTTGGGCCAAAGGGGGCATTTCCATGCTGTAAGACACAATTATTATGATCGTTTAACAAACTTCCTTGTAAATGCGCAGGAAGCCTAGACTAATCTCAAGAAGACAGATGAAAAGTTCAAAGTTGTACACGCTAACAACACTTTACATTGGAGGAAATGAAACCTGCACTATCTAAATGACAACATGGTATACGGTACTAATAAGGGCGGCACAATGGCGCAGCAGGTAGACCCACTGCCTCACAGCGCCAGAGACCCGGGTTCCATCCTGACTTCAGGTGCTGTCTGCGTGAGTTTGTACGATCTCCTTGTGACCACGTGGGTTTCCTCTGGGTCCTCCGGTTTCCTCCCACATCCCGATAACTTGCAGGGTGTGTCAGTTAAATGGCCACTGTAAAATTGCCCCTAGTGTAGGGAGTGGATGCAAAAGTGTAACAGAATGAGTGTGAACGGGTGATTGATGGTCGGTGTGGACCTGGTGGGCTGAAGGGCCTTTTCCATGCTGTATCTTTCAATCAATTAATCAAACACCACAGTTGCGTTCTACAGAAACCTTGTTAGTGGGGTCTGTTTCCCTGCTGTATCTCCAAACTAAATCAAGATCTGCTGGATCTCCCTGCTGTATCTCTAAACTTTAATAAACCTGCATGTAATTTAAGCAGTAATTGAGCATGCAACTGCAGAAAAGATATGGAAAAACATCAATGTTAATGGATGTTGTCCATTGTAAACAAACTGTTCTCTACAGGGATTAATTTGTGTCAAGCATTCTCTGTTCATTGTAGAGGGAATGAATTAGTGCCCATGTAAACAGTCCCTATATTCAGACTTTCCCCATTAACAGGGCACTAGACTATGATGTACAGTATTTTTAATAAGTACAGTAGGAATTCTGCAATGCTCCCCTACAACTCATTATTGTCAGAAGCAGCAATGCTAGCAGGAGCCGTTTGTCAAATTTATATATAAAATTGAGAGGGGAAACAGACTTACAAGTGAAATGTTCCATAATGACTTTATTTCTTTTTCAATGAGAATAAGCAAGTTCGGTATTCCGACTGCGCATGGCCAGGTCATAGGTCACAAGCGAAAAACACTCTCGGCATAGACAAAGACCTGCGCCTCATCCGCAGCCAGGATCGATCCCGGGTCTCCGGCGCTGCAATCGCCGCCGGACCGCCACTGGACCATCCCCGTCCACTCCCTCCCCCTGCCTACAGCCCTGCCTGGACTTGCGGGAATGACGGCCCAGGCTTACAGCCAGCGCAGAGGAGCAGCGCTAACTCCACGGCTCTGGGCTGACAGGTCAACCGGGCGAGACAGGCAGAGTTGAGCTGAATTTAGCGCTGCTTCTCAGCGCTGGCTGTGGGCCTCGGGGTGCTGCTCCCGTCTGACTCCTGACGTCTCTGACCGCCCCCAGACTGGTTGAAGGGGGGCATTCGGGAGGGGACGGGGATGGTCCAGTGACGGTTCGGCAGCAATTGCGGCGCTGGAGACCTGGGTTCGTTCCTGGCTGCAGATGAGATGCAGGACTGTGTCCATGCCGCAGCACGGCTGCCGAGTTTTTATCGCTTGTGACCTTTGACAAATCCCATGATTCTTTGGGCGTTTCGGAATACCGAACTCGTGTATTGTGAATACAGCCACTGTTTAAAACAAAGGTTGATGTTTAAATGACTGATATGCTATTCAAAATGAACACAATACTTCTAGATCAACACAAAGAGCTGGAGTAACTCAGCGGATCAGGCAGCATCTCTGGAGAACAGGAATGGGCAACGTTTCAGGTTGGAAGCCTCCTTTTGACTGCACGATAGAGAAGGCCAGAACAAAACGGGGACTGTAACAGATGTCCTCAGGAAGGATGGAGTCCATAATGGCGCATTGTTGGCTGGGGAAGATGTGCTAATGAATGGGTTACATGGATGTGAACAGTGCAACTAGTAGGACCACTAAGGTTGGGGGAGTGGGGGAGAAATAAATTGGGTTACTGAAAATTCGAGAAATCAACGTTCATACAGCCATGTTGTCAGCTGCTCAAGCAAATGTGAGGTGCTGTTTGTCCAATTTGCGTGTCGCCACACTCTGACAGTGGAGGAGGCCCAGGACAGAACGATCAGTGTGGGAAGGGGAATTGCGTAGGCCAAGGTGGACTGAGCATAAGATCGAAATAATCACCAAGTCTACGCTTGGTCTCGCTGATGTATAGGTGCCCACTCTGGGAGCACCGGATACAGTTGATAAGGTTGGAGGAGTTGCAAATCAACCTCTGCTTCACCTGAAAGGACCGTCGGAGTCCCTGCATGAAGTTGAAGGAGAAGGTATAAGGAGTTAGGTTTTCAAAATATTTCCTGCTACAACCAACAAATAAGTAGGAGACAGGAGTCTGAAGAAGGGTCTCGACCCGAAACGTCGCACATTCCTTCTCTCCAGAGATGTTGCCTGTCCCGCTGAGTTACTCCAGCATTTTGTGTCTACCCAGGAAACAGCTACAGTTTGACCAGAACTTAGGAAACAAGAAATTACTAATTATAAAGTGAAACCAGCACTTGATGTCTTTGGAAATATTCCTTGGTAAACCAGCATCTATGGCTCCTTGTTGCTGAGTGATATCTTTGATCTGAAGTTCCCGACTAACTCAGCGGGTCAGGCAGCATCTCTGGAGGACATGGATAGGTGAAGTTTCAGGGTCGGCATTAAGAAGGGTCGCGATCCAAACTGTTGCCTGTTCATTCCCTGCCTGACTCCATCAGTTACTCCAGCACTTTGTGTTGAGATGACTGATAGACATTCAAACGGGCACAATGTTACATGATTCTTTCATGTTAGAATCAAAAATATAAAATCAATAGGAAAAAGACTCTTACAGTTTGACCATGACTCATGGGAAATTGGTAACTTCTCATTTATAGAGTAAATCCTGTACCTAACGTCTTCGATCTGAAATATCCTTTCTTCTCGCTGAGAAGATTCTTCCTCCCAAATACAGTGTATTAACAGCAATGTTTTATGTAATAGTTTTTCTATATTTTCAACTTTTATGATTTTGGCCGATAATGGAAGATTAGTTTAGTTTAGATAGAGCGTGGAAACAGACCCTTTGGCCCACCGAGTCGGAGCCTACCAGCAATCCCCGTACACTCGCACTATCCTGCACACTTGGAACAATTCACAATTTTACTGAAGCCGATTTTACCTACAAACCCGTATGCCTTCGGGATGCGAGACGCGAGAGGAAACATGAGCACCCAGAGAAAACCAACGCAGTCACAGGGAGAACCTACAGACTCTGCACAGACAGCACCCAAAGTCAGGATCGAACCGGGGTCTCCGGCGCTGTGAAACAGCAGCTCTACCACATTGCTCCACTGTGAAGATGGGCCCCTACCTAAAAACGTTACTTAACCATTTCTTCCAGAAATGCTGCCTGACCCGCTGAGTTACTACAAGGCTTTGGGTCTTTTTATTTCAATTTCATATGCGCTTCAAAGATTCAAAATCTATCAGTCATTTTGTTGATTTAAATGCAGTAAAGTTCAGAAAGTAGATAGAAGTTCAATAAAATAAAAATAGTATTTTACAATCCTTTCTCCTCTGTGAGTTCTTGAAGAATTAGGTGGTAAAATGTTATGAACATGATGGATAGTGCTCCTCAGGCAGGTACTTTTATTCATCATTGCCTGATCATGCTGGAATGTAAAGGCCAGAACCGGCCTTCAATATTTCTTCAGCTGTAGAACATAGAACCAAGAACAGTACAGCAGAGGAACAGCACAGTGGTGCAGCGGTAGAGTTGCTGCTTTACAACGCCAGAGACCTGGGTTTGATCTTGACGATGGGGCCTGTCTCTGTGGAGTTTGTACGTTCTACCTGTGACAGCGTGGGTTTTCTCCAGGTGCTCCGGTTTCCTCCTACACTACAAAGATGGACAGGTTTGGAGCTTAATTGGCTTTGGTAAAATTCTCAAATTGTCCATAGTGTGTAGTATAGTGTGTAAGATAGAACTGGTTTGCGGCTGATCTCTGGTTGACGCCGACTCGGTGGGCTGAAGGGCCTGTTTCTGTGCTGCATCTCTAAAAGTAAAAGTATCTAAAAAAACAATCCAATCCAAAAAGAAAACTACATGTTTGGTACTTAAACATACTCAGGATTCATTTAGAAAAGTACAGCAAAGGAATAGGCCCTTTGGCCCACAATGTCTGTGCTGAACATAATACCAAATGAAACTAAACTCTTTCTGCCTGCTCGAGATCCATATCCCTCCATTTGGTGCATATTGATGAGCCTATCTACGAGCCTCTTAAACACCACTTTCATATCTCCAAAATAGAAAGTCCTCTTCGGGATCTTGGTGAGTATCTCATTCGAAAATTTCTGAAAAGTAAATATGGTCAGAGAAATGGAAATGATGTGACCGATGGAGTACAGTTCAAAAGGTGCAGAGATTATTAATTTTGCATAGGAACCTTGTCAAATGAAAGCAAAAATATCTCACACAGTTTTGTACAAAGTGTACTTTGCCAGAAGGAATTGGAATTGAAACGCTAAATGATACTCTTGAAAAAAAGGTAGAATAAATAAGGAGTAATTCTGCTCGCCAACAGTCTGTGTTCTTTTTTTCCCAGTTTGTGTTAAAAAGTATGTTTTAGTAATCCTTGGTTTGTTTTATGTGGAGAATGGGGGGGGGGGTTTGGGCAAAACTTTATTTTCAATCTCTTACCTCGACGAAGATGCAATTTTGTTTCTATACCGTATCTCCGCCCCCACCGCGGCCTAACATTGTGGAGCTGGCGGCCTTTCCTGGAGACCGTGGGCGCTCCAAGCTGCAGGTGTCTGCGGGACTTTAAGATCGCTGAGCTTGCGATCCCTTTGCTGGAGATCGAAGCTCCGACCACAGGGCCTGCGGACTTTAACTTCGTGAAGCCCGCGGTCTCTGGTAAGAAGAGGCCGACTCGGGTGCGCCTTGCCGCGGCGAGAGCCCCGACGCGGGAGCTTCGATCATCCCAACGGGGGATTCAATCATCGGCTGCAGCGGCTTTGATCGCCCTGACTGCGGGAGAACAAAGGAAGAAGATGGAACTTTGTCTTCCATCACAGTGAGGAATGTGGAATCCATTGTGATGGATATGTATGTTAACTTTTATGCGGTTGTGTGTCTTGTTGCTTCTCACTTAGTATGGCTGTATGTTAACTCAAATTTCACTGTACCTTAATTGGTACATGTGACAATAAACTGACCTTGATCTTGACCTTAAATCAATTGTTTTTTTCTGTTACTGTGTTGCTCGAAAGTTGCCATGAGAATTTGCTTGGGCTCTTTTTCTGATGCTAATTTGCAAGCGAGGTTGATGCAGTGAGACAGGATTGGTAAGTAATTCTCAAATTTAATGTTGGAATGTAACTGCATGCCAGAAAAGAATTGACTGATCATTTGCCGTGGCCTTGGATCCTGCTAAATGAAGGATAATTTTGTTGGTCGAGATATAGAAAAGATAATGAGTTTATGAGTTTAGTTCATTGTCACGTGTACAGAGGTACTGTGAAAAACGTTAGTTGTGTGCTAACTAGTCAGCGGAAAGACAATACATGATTACAATCGAGCCATCCACTGTGTACAGATACATGATAAAGAGAGAAACATGAATAACGTTTAGTGCAATATAAAGTCCAATAAAGTCCAATTAAAGATAGTCCAAGGGTCTACAATGAGGTAGATAGCAGTTCAGGACTGCTCTCCAATTGGTGATGGGATGGTTCAGTTGCCTGAAAACAGCTGGGAAGAAACAGTCTGTGAATCTGGAGGTGTGCGTTTTGACACTTCTATACCTTTTGCCTGATGGGAGAGGGGAGAAGACGGACTGACTGGGGTGAGACTTGTCCTTGATTATGCTGCCGGCTCTGCGAGCCAGCGTGAGGTGTAAATGGAGTCAATGGAAGGGAGCTTGGTTTATGGATGGTCTGGGTTGCGTCCACAATTCTCTGCAATTTCTTGCTGTCTTGGATGGATCTGTTCACAAACCAAGCTGCGAAGCATTCTGATAAAATGGTTTCCGCATTTAATGCAAGTTGGAGACAGAGAAGACAGCAAGTAGGTGATAATGGACACACTTTTTCAATTAGCATAGGTAAAGTTAGAGAGCCTTGAGCAGCAGGGATCACAATGTATGATTAACCCATATCTGTGCAATGACAATGCAACAAAGAAGCTAGCCAACTATCACTCCTTTTCATTGGAGTGCCCAAGCATAGACAAGGTGATTGCTTTGTTAGCTTACAACCCAAGGATATGAACAATGAATTATCCAATTTCAGGTAATTAACCAACAACACCTCCACCCTATTCCACTACCCACCTCTTCCATGTGCCCCATCTAGATGTCCACCCATTTTGCCCACAATGCCACCTTCTTTCACTTTGTCCCCCCTCCCCCAACCACTTGCTCCTATATCCCTTCTTCTGATTCAAAATTTCACACGTCTTCTCTCCTTACCTCTTTATCTCACAGCCTTTTGACTTATCATCTCCTGCTGTTGTCCAACCAACTCCCAATCTCACCACCCTCACCTGGATCCACCTATGAAGAACAGTTTGAAGAAGGGTTCCGACCCAAAACGTCACACGTCCCTTTTCTCCAGAGTTACTCCAGCATTTTGTGTCTACGTTTGGTATCAACCGGAATCTGCAGTTCCTTCCCCCACCTATCACTTGCTTGGCTTTGTCCTGCTCCCACCTTTCTTCCAGGCTTCCCAAACCCTACTGCCAATTCATGTCATCCAGAGATGCTGTCCAACTTGTTGAGTTACTCCAGTTCTTTGTATATTTTTGTGTTTGTTAACCGTCATCCGCAGCTCCCTCTAAACAAATTGTTGACTGCCTTGGTGAACAACTAAAACAAGTTAATGCTTCCCACCATAGCTTAATGTCCATATCTCTCAAAGGGGAGTTGGATTTTAGGTTTAGATTTATCAGTATCATATGAATGAAGGAAAGATACCTGGTGCAGAATATAGATCCTCAGTGCTGTAGCGTAAAAGTATGCCCAATGTCCGTGATGAGGTAAGTTGGGGAATACGGGTTGTTCCCTAGTTTATGGGACGGCTGTCCAATGGTCTGATAACAGGTGGGAAGAAGCTGTTCCCGAGTCTGGTTGAGTCTGAAGATAGAGCTTTCAATCTTCTGCCCTACAAGAGCAGGAGAAGGAGGAATGACCGGTGTAGGAAAGGTTCTTGATTATGTTGACTGCTTACTCAAGGCAGAGTGACGGGTAGATGGTGTCAATGGTCTGTGTGATGGACTGGGCTACATTCACAACGCTCTCTGATTTTGTGTGGTCTTGGGCAGAGCTGTTCGCAAACCAGGCTGCGACTGGTTTTGAAGGCCAATGCCAAAGTGGAAGATGCAGCAGGACACCAGAGAGAATTGGCCCACTGCTATTGAATGTTGCACACACTGCTTTGTTGGAGGAACATAAATGCGCTCTCTTTGCATGGTGCCAACACGCCTCGCAATTATACGCAGCATAGATAATGGAAGTGTGGCTTATGTAGAAGTCGAGTACTGGAATCTCTTCCACTGACCTGAGTTGGCATCTGTTGCCTGCAAGGCGAAACAATGCAAGTGGCATAGTAATCACTGCAAAACACATGCTTATTTTACCTGCTGCTTCTGGATACATGGAAGAGTATATATTCTGATTCTTTGGAAAAAAACTATATATTTTGATGTCACCTTTACAACAGCAGGAGAAATAAAAAACCTTGATAGATATATCCTGCCCAGACTTTAGACACAAAGTTCTGAAGTAACTCACAGGGTCACGCAGCATCTCTGGAGAAAAGGAATAGGTGACATTTCAATCTGAAGAAGGGTCTCAACCAGAAAGGTTACCTAGTCCTTTTCTCCTGACATGCTGCCTGGCCCGCTGTGTTACTTCAACATGTCGTGTCCATCGGTGTAAACCAGCATCTGCGTTCCTTCCTACACACCTTCCCCAACTTGCTACTTTCCCTTTGCTCCTTTTCCCAATATTAGTATTCTCATTAAAAAATACTTAATGCATCCGTGTAAGCTTTGAAGGGAACACAATTCCTTCTTGATAGAAGGGTCAGTGCAGAAGGGCCATTCAGCATGGAAACAGACTCTTCAGCCCAGCTCATCCATGCCAACTAAGACGACCCTTCTAAGCTAGTCCCATTTATCCGGATTTGGCCCTTATCCATTTGAACCTTTCCTATCCATGTCTTTTAAAGACATTTCACACAGGTATATGGAACAAGCTGCCAGAGGAGGTAGTTGAGGCAGGCACTGTAACAACATTTAAAATATATTTTGACAGTTACATGGATAGGAAAAGTTTAGTGGGATATGGGCGGATGCGCGGGCAGGTGGGACTAGTGTAGATGGGGCATCTTGGTTATTTTGGGCAACTTGGGCTGAAGGGCCTATTTTTGTACTGTATGACTCTATGACTAATTATTGTTATTGCCCAAATATTCTTATTGTTATCACTTGTTGTTATCACTTTACATTTCCTGCTGCCTATAGCTTTCAACCTTATTTCCAACCATCTTGCCATTTGTGGGATTGTACGCAATCTTTACCATCATGTCTAATAAAATTGCAATATTTTGCCAAAGGAGTAAGCTATATCTTGTAATGTTAAGATTCCAATCATAAAAATGCCTATCAACCATTATGATTCTTATCAACTATTCTATTTCCTTAAATGGAACCAGGCTATATTCAATATGGGGGAGGCGTAGTGAAATTCTCTTTAAAAAACACCATCTGGGTGTCATTGTTGAACTCACATTTTTAATATATATAACGCCCAGTTTTCTTCAGGGAATTACAATTCCTTTACAGTTTTATCATCACTTCTTCCCTCAGGCAATTATAGAGAATTCTCTATAAAAAATAGACTGGATAAGTCCAAAGAGGTATATGTCTTGGAGTTAAAATATCTGCGTAGCAAATATTTAGGGGTGGCACAGTAGCACAGCGGTGCGGTTGGTGCCTCACAGCACCAGAGACCCGGGTTCGATCCTGACCACGGGGCCCGTCTGTACGGAGATTGTACATTCTCCCTGGGACCGCATGGGTTTTCTCCGGGTGCTCCTTTTCCTCCCACACTCCAAAGACTTGCAGATTTGAAGGTTTATTGGGTTCAGTAAAATTGTAAATTGTCCCTAATGTGTAAGATAGTGGTAGTGAACGGGGTGATCGCTAGTCAGCATGGACTCAGTGGGCCGAAGGGCCTATTTCTGTGCTGCATCTCTAAAGTCTAAAGTAAATACTACCGCATAAACTGATGGACTCAAGTCCTTAAAGCTGAAGATTTGCAAAATCATTAATCAAATTAGTACATTCTACAAAATACATGTAAGATCCATTTGAGGTGTAATTATTTCTGCATCAGGATATATTCGTTAATTAATTTTCAAAGGCATCTTTTCACCTTCAAGCACATCAATAAGACTCCATGCACACTTCAATAGCACAGAGCAAGATAAGCAACAAAGTCACTGGATGGTTCACCTGATGTTTCTTTTTAAGTCGAGAATGTGAATTAAGCAAATATTCTTACAATCTAATGGTTTGAACATTGAATTCTCCACTTTTTGTTAACTGAACCCCCCCACCCTCCTTCCGAACTCCCCTCTACTCCCCCCACCCGGACATCTATTTCTTTCCTTCACCTACATTCCTTCCTCTTTAAATTGCCCCTAGTGTGTAGGGAATCGATATATGAAAATGGGACAATGTAGAACTAACATGAACATGTGATCGATGGTCGGTGTGGTCTCGATGGGCCTAGGGGCCTGTTTCCGTGATGTATCTCTAAGCTTAACTACTTTAATTAGTCTGAAGGAGGGTCGCTCATCTGTTCATTCCTTACACAGTTGCTGCCTGACCCTTTGCATTCCTCCAGCACTTTGTGTTTTGCTGGATTACATCATCTGCAGTTCCTGGTGTCTCCAAAGTGACATATTATGTTCTTTTGACTGCCTTTCATGGTAACACTCAAAGCTTCAGTGAGTATTCAGTAAAACAAAGTAGCTGTTCAACACTAGATACACAAACCCCCCCGTGTAATACTCTTTATTTAGTTCACTGCCTTTTCTAAAAACTGTTTGTTATTTCACACAAGCGTAAAACTCTCGATAGGCAAAACTCTGGAACATTGAGTGCAAAGTTTAAACACTCTTGGTTAGACATGTGAAAGATGGGTTTACCGTTCAAGTGAAATGAGAATTATGATGGTCTCTTACACATTTAGAATATTCTATAATTAAACCTTTATTATTGTTTGATTGATTGCCACAGACGGCTGTGGAGGTCAAGTCACTGGGTATTTTTAAAGCAGAGAATGATAGACTCGATTAATAAAGGTGCCAAAGGTTACGAGGAGAAGGCAGCAGAATGGAGTTGAGAGGGAAATATAGGTCAGCCATGATAGAATGGTGAAATGGCCTAATTCTGCTCATTTGTCTTATAGATCGATTTATTGAAAGATACAGTTTGAAGATGGTGGCAGCAATGTACTGATGGAAGAATCTGTGAGGAGTTTGTGAGCTTGGTTAACGTGGCCTTGGGAAGGCTCTGGGGGTTCCGTGGTCAGCTGCAGGAGGCGCCAGGGGCACGGAGGCCGAGTGCTGGCCACGGGAGGCGAGGGGAAAGCACATCCGTGGGTGGAGGTGTCGGTGGTTTGCTCCGGGTGCTCCGGTTTCCTCCTACATTTAGTTTAGTTTAGTTTATTGCCACGTTTACGGAGGTACAGTGGTAAGCTTTTGTGTGCTAACCAGTCTGTGGAAACACTATACATGATTACAATCGAGCCATCCACAGTGCACAGATACATGATAAAGGGAATAATGTTTAATTCAAGATAAAGTCCAGTAAAGTCTGACTAAAGACAGTCCAAGGATCCCTAATGTGGTAGTTGGTACCTTCCTATCATCGCAAAGATATACAGGCTTGTCGGTGAATAGGCCTCTGTAAATTGTCCTTAGTGTGTAAGGAGTGGATTAAAAAAATGAGATAGCACAGAACTAATGTGAACAGGTGAATGGTGGACTTGGTGGCCCGATCAAACAATTCCTCAATGCAAATTGAACGGGGTTTATATAGACATAGACAATAGGTGCAGGAGTAGGCCATTCTGCCCTTTGAGCCAGCACCACCATTCACTGTGATCATGGCTGATCATCCACAATCTTTAGGAGGGCACAACATCCGAGGACGTAAACACCATTGAGGATGAATGGGGATACTGTGGATAGGGTGAGCAGTTTTAAATACCTGGGAGTCCACATCTCTGAGGATATGACATGGACATCACACGCTGCAGCACTCGTAAGGCAAGGCAGCGCCTTTACCACCTCAGGCAATTGAGAAAATTCAGTGTCTCCGAGGATCCTCCAGTGCTTCTACTCAGCGGCTGTGGAAAGCATCTTGTCCGGAAATATCAAATCAAACAAACTTTATTGTCATTTAGAAATACATCGATATATGCAATTCCAAACGAAATTCCATTGCATTTGGCTCCCTGTGCAACACGATAATAAACAGAAGGATAAAATGGATAAAATGGATAATAGGATAAAATGGATAAAAGGATAAAATAGACAAAGGTGGCAGCCCATTACATGGCATTCAGGAGTCTGATGGCTCGTGGGAAGAAGCTTTTGCAGAACCTTGATGTTCCGCTCCTTACGCTACGATATCTTTTGCCCGAGGGCAGCAGAGTGAACAGTCCGTGATGGAGATGTGGGGTCCTTTATAATACTGCTGGTCTTAGACACGCAATGTCGCAATATCCCCGATTGAGGGGAGAGAAGTCCCGATGATTTTTTCAGCTGTCCTCACCACTCTCTGCACGGACTTCCAAGTCGGAGGCTTTACAGTCCCCAAACCAGACAGAGATGCAGCTGGTCAAAGTACTCTCTATGGTGCCCCTATAGAAAGTGGCGAGTGAGATCTTCTCAAGAAAGCGCAACGCTGCTGATCTTAACTGATGATGAGATGTTATTTGACCAGGTCAGACTGTTAGTGATCTGCATAGTGCTACTGACCAACTCCACATCGCTGTCATTGATGTGAAGTGGTGTGGGACTGTGCCGGTTTTTCCAGAAGTCGACGATGACCTCCTTTGTTTTATCGACATTCAGGATCAGGTTGTTCGTATTGCACCAGTCCACCAGTTGTTTCACCTCCTCCCTGTAAGCCAGCTCACTGTCGTCCCGGATGAGACCCACCACTGTTGTGTCATCTGCGTACTTCATGATGTGGTTTGCACTAAACCTGGCACAACAGTCGTGGGTCATCAGGGTAAACAGCAGTGGACTCAGGACACAGCCCTGAGGGGAGCCGGTGCTCAGAGAGATGATGTTAGAGGTTTTGTTTCCAACCCTCACTGACTGGCGTCTGTCAGTGAGGAAGTCCAGTAGCCAGTTACACATGGGGGTGCTGAGGCCCAATGGACCCAGTTTGCTTATCAGGTGCTGAGGGATGATTGTGTTGAATGCTGAACTAAAATCCACGAACAGCATTCGCACATAAGTGTTCTTCTCCTCTAGATGTTCCAGGCTCAGATGGAGTACGGGGGCTGTAGCGACCTCTGTGGAGCTGTTTGGCCTGTAAGCAAACTGGTACGGGTCAAGTGTGGAGAGTAGTCTGGAGGTAATATGGTCCCTGACCAGCCTCTCGAAGCACTTCATCATTATGGGAGTGAGTGCTACAGGGCGATAATCGTTGAGACATTGTATTTTGCATTTTTTTTTACACTGGTGGCAGTCTTGAAACGCGATGGGACGACAGCCTGGTTCAGCGAGGTGTTGAAGATGTCCGTAAGGACATGTACCAGCTGATCAGCACATTTCCCTGAGCACCCGCCCTGGTATGTTATCAGGGCCTGCCGCCTTCCGTGCGTTCACTCCTTTCAGGGTCCTCCGGACATCCACTATATCAAGACTGAGTGCCTGTTCATCACAGTGAGGAATACCTTTTCTCGCAGGTGTGTTATTTAATGCCTCGAACTGTTACAATCTCGATGCCTCGAATTTAATGCCTTGAACCGTTACAACCGTTACAATCTGGTTTGGGAATTGCTCTGCCCAGGACAAGAAAGCTCTGCAGAGAGTAGTGCGTTCGGCCGAACGCACTATGGGAACTTCACTCGCCCCTCTGCAGGAACTATACATCAGGAGATGCAGCTCCAGAGCCAATAAGATAATGGGAGACCCCTTCCACCCCTGCAACGGACTGTTCCAGCTGCTACGGTCAGGCAAACGCCTCCGTTGCCATGCTGTGAGAGCGGAGAGGTTGAGAAGGAGTTTCTTCCCAGAGGCCATTAGGACTGTAAACTATCTCACCCGGGACTAACCTTACTGTACCACAATAACGCCCACAATATTTAATATGTAAAAGAACATGTGATTCTGTTCCATTCTGTTTGTAGTTTGTTGGTCGTTTGTTTGTTTTTTTGCACAAAGTCCGCGAGCACTGCCATTTTTCATTTCACTGCACATCCTGAATGTGTATGCGACAAATAAACTTGACTTGACTTGACAATCAGTACGCAGTTCCTGCCTTCTCCCTATTACCCTTGACTCCGCTATCTTTAAGAGCTTTATCTCTCTTGAAAGCATCCAGAGAATTGGCCTTCACTGCCTTTTTTGTGCCTTTCCACTGCCTCCCCTGTTTATTTTAGAGGGAGCAGTTTTGTACATAATAACAGTACAGCTGCCCTGGGAATTAAATGAATCTCCATCACAATGAATAACCAGGAACAATTTTTAAGTAGATGAACCATTCATCATCATATTCAAGGTCAGAACCTTGAACAAATATATTTTCAATCAAGGGAAAATATCTGCAGCAAACAGTTTAAGAACTTTCCCATCAAATTTATCTCACCACCCTCTTCCCTGGTGGTGGTTGACTTCCTGTGCATTGAGCCGGGGAACGAGTGTCAGCATACTATTTATATGGAGATGAAAACTATAAACATTCCTCTAGGCCATTCTCTCTTCCCCGTACCTCCATACCTATGCAGACACGTACACCCACTCTCACACACCCACCCACTCACACACACTCTTAACACACCCACCCACTCTCTCACACCCACCCACTCTCTCACACCCACCCACTCTCTCACACACACACACCACTCTCACACACCCACTCTCACACCCACCCACTCTCACACCCACACACACTCTCACACACCCACCCACTCTCACACACCCACACACACCCCACTCTCACACACCCACCCACTCTCTCACACCCACCCACTCTCTCACACCCACCCACTCTCACACACCCACCCACTCTCACACACCCACCCACTCTCACGCACACACACTCACACACACCCACCCACTCTCACACACCCACCCACTCTCACACACCCACCCACTCTCACGCACACACACTCACACACTCTCCAAACACTTACATACTCCCACTCTCTCGCTTCTCATTCCAAATGGTGAGCAAGTCACTTCTTTCTGCCTCCCTCTAAAGTATAATACAGTAACAGTAGGTTGCCTATTATTAACTTGAGATGCCACTGCACATACAATGAAGCCACATGCATCAGATGCCTTGAAGGACCGAAAACTCACTGAAGCAAGCTGCATTGCATGCGATATCAAACTGATCCGAGCAGAAAGAGTGACTGATTGCAAATATTGTTATCCCGTGTGACTTCCAACTATTTATAGCAATACATCCTATACACATAATTATGTTATTAGGACTGGTATTAAAGGACATTTGGACCGGTACATGGATAGGAGAGGTTTGTAGGAATATGGGCCAAATGCAAAACGTTTCACACAGGTGGTGGGTCTAGCGATCGAGCTGCCATGGGAGGGAGTTGATGCAGGTGCTATAACAATATTTAAAAGATACTTGCGTAAAAAGGAACTGACGATGCTGGTTTGCACTGAAGTTAAATGCAAAAAGCTGGAGTAACTCAGTGGGTCAGGCAGCACATCTGGAGAAAAGGAATAGGTGATGTTTCAGGTTGAGAGCCTTCTGATATTTGGACAGCTATATGGATAGGAAAGGTTTAGAGAGATTTGGGCCAAATGCAAAAAAGTGGGACCAGCTTGGTTAGCATGGGCAAGTTGGGCCAAAGTGCCTGTTTCCGTGCTGTATGACTCTGTGACTCTAAGTGTTACTGTCTAAATATCGTTTAAATATTGTTTCTTACTTGACACATTACTTCCTATAATATAGTAGTATAATATAGATAAATGTGAGGTTATCCACTTTGGCAGCAAAAACAAGGGGGCTGATTATTATCTCAATTGGGTTAGGTTAGGTAAGGGGGAGGTACAGCGAGACCTGGGTGTCCTTGTACACCAGTCACTGAAAGTTGGCGTGCAGGTACAGCAGGCAGTGAAGAAAGCTAATGGAATGTTGGCCTTCATAACAAGAGGATTTCAGTACAGGAGTAAAGAGGTTCTTCTGCAGTTGTATAGGGCTCTGGTGAGACCACTTCTGGAGTATTGTGCACAGTTTTGGTCTCCTAATTTGAGGAAGGACATCCTTGTGATTGAGGCAGTGCAGCGTAGGTTCACGAGATTGATCCCTGGGATGGCGGGACTGTCATATGAGGAAAGATTGAAAAGACTAGGCTTGTATTCATTGGAGTTTAGAAGGGTGAGGGGGGATCTTATAGAAACATATAAAATTATAAAAGGACTGGACAAGCTAGATGCAGGAAAAATGTTCCCAATGTTGGGTAAGTCCAGAACCAGGGGCCACAGCCTTAGAATAAAGGGGAGGTCATTTAAGACTGAGCTGAGAAAAAACTTTTTGACCCAGAGAGCTGTGAATGTATGGAATTCCCTGCCACAGAGGGCAGTGGAGGCCAAATCACTGGATTTAAGAGAGTTGGATACAGCTCTAGGGGCTAGTGGAGTCAAGGGATATGAGGAGAAGGCAGGCACGGGTTATTAATAGCGGACGATCAGCCATGATCACAATGAATGGTGCTGGCTCGAAGGGCCGAATGGCCTCCTCCTGCACCTATTTTCTATGTTTCCTGCAGCCTCTAACTTTCAACCTTTTTACCAACCATCTTACCGTTATATGCAATCTTCATCTTCATATTTACTGACCTGAAAGGAGCAATTCCTAGAAATTATATCACGGCATTTTAAAAGCATTGATTGCAAGATACAGCAGGGAAAGAGGCCCATTGGCCCGCATTGACCACCACCGATCACCCGTTCACACGGGTTCCGTGTTATCCCAATTTTGCATCCACTCCCAACGCACTAGGGACAATTTACAGAGGCTAATTATCCTACTATCCCGCACGTATTGGGATGTGCATGGCGGAGGTCCATGCAGTCACAGAGAGAGCGTGTAAAAAAGATCAAGATTAAACCTGGGACTCCAGCGCTGTGAGGCAGAAGTTCCACCAGAAGCACCAGGGTGGCATTAAAACAGGCCCATCCCCATAGCAGTATTTCTGAAATTTCCAAAAGATTGAGATTTTCCTATTGTGAGCTCCAAAGAACAACATTATTAGGATTTCCTCTGTTCTCCTGGCGACCAGCAATTAACCTGACAGATGAGAGCTGGGGAATTAGAATTTGCGGGCAGCACAGTGGCACAGCTGCTGCCTCAAACCATTAGAGACCCAGGTTCGATCCTGACCTCGGGTGCTGTCTGTGTGAAAGGTTTGCACAGTCTAAACCTTTCCATTCCATGTAGCTGTTGAAATGTCTTCTACTGCAAATGTCTGTTATAGCAATCTTTTTTTTTCATATTTTTGTTAGTTGCTTAGAAATTCTTTTCCCCAGTTTAATTAATCTCGCTTTGACCAAAACTTAATGATGTTTTATCAAAACAAATGCTTCTTAATTTAACATCAATTTTAAATATTTTTGAAATAAATAAATGGTTTTGATCAAAAACAGTGGAAGTTGCCTTTGACCAGGAGATGGTTATTCATTAGCTTAGCTTAGTAATCTTTCTATGATATTAAAAATTCTTCAAAATTGAAAATCTAGTTTTTAGGTTTGTGGATTAGAATCTAGTTCAAAAACTTTAATTAAACTTTTTGCCAATCACATTAAAAAACAGCACTGGTGTACACTCCCAGTGGCCCAGTCACTGTTATCAGGCTACTCCACTATGTATAAGGGTTGTGTCACCAGGGGATTGTTAGGTGCTGTGCAGGCATGAAAGGCAAGTACGATTGGAGTATAAGGGAACAAATGAGTGCTGCAAATGAGTCTCGTTCATTGGGTCAGCTCTGGGCATTATATCCACCCGTTTTGGGATTTACAGTGTTCATAGGCACGAACATATTGTAGGCACAAGGACTACAACTGCAAATAGACACAAAGTGCTGGAGTAACGGGTCAGGCAGCATCTCGGGAGAAAAAGGATGGGTGACGTCGCAGGTCGGAACCCTTCAACAGAACATTGTGAGGCAGCAGCTCTACCAGCTACACCACTGTGCCATCCTACTAATGTTCACACAAGTTGTAGGAATAGAATTAGGCCTTTTGGCCCATCGAGTTCACGCCGCCATTCAATTATGGCTGATCTCTGCCTCCTAATCCCATTTTCCTGCCTTCTCCCCATAACTCTTGACACACATTCTAAGTAAGAATTTGTCCATATCTGCCTTAAAAATAACCACTGACGTGGCCTCCACAGATTAACTACCCTCTGACTAAAGAAGTTCTTCCTCACCTCCTTTCGAAAAGAGCACCCTTTAATTCTGATGCTATGATCTCTGGTCCTAGACTCTCCCACCAGTGGAAGCATCCTTTCCACATCCTCTCTATCTACACCTTTCATTATTCTGTAAGTTTCAATGAGGTCCCCCCTCAACCTTCTAAACTCCAGCGAGTGGAGGCCCAGTGCTGTCAAACGCTCATCATATGCTTACCCACTTAATCCTGGAATCATTCTTGTGAACCTCCTCTGGACCTCCAGAGCCCGCACATCCATCCTCAGATATGGGGCCCAAAATTGCAGACAGTACTCCAAATGCGGTCTGACTAGAGCCTTATAGAGCCTCAGCATTACATCTCTATAGTTTAGTGCTGACTATCCAGGATCTCCATTGTCTATGGACCTTCAACTAACGCAACCCCATTTGTGATTCATTGCCACGTTTAAATACATAACAGTGCCTATAAAAAAAAGTAGGCCAGAAATAGGAAATCGCCGCATGATTGGATTCATGCTTAATGTTTTCACATTATGTTTTTCTGTCCATTATTTTAATGATAGGTTAATTTATTGGATGTCGCGAGATTGACATTGGTAGACATGCCGATAAGGGTGTCATGAAATGGTGCACAGAATTTATCTACTATTCTTGCTACCAATTATTTTCAGCAAAAGTCCCCTTGACAATTGATCTTGAGTTTCCTGGGGCATTTTTGGACATTTTTTTTTCTCTCTCTAAATTTATGCCATAAAAGTTCTACAGAATATTTTCAAGTAGGTTTTAAGGATTAAGGCCTGCAGGCAAGCAAAAAGTAGGACACCAAAATTCACTCGTTCAATACTTCTGCTGTTGTCAAAATACCCTCACATTTCTTTAACATAAAGCCAGGATCTAGGACTCAGCAATCTGGGTGACACCTGGTAGAGCTGCTGCCTCACAGCACCCGAGTCCCATGTTTGATCATGACCTTGGCTACTGTCAGTGTGGAGTTTGCATGTTCCACGTGCTCTGGTTTCCTTTCACCTCCTAAAGACTTGCGGGTTTGTAGTTTAAAGGGCCTCTGTAAATTTCCCAATAGAGTGTAGAACGTGGATGAGAAATGTGATAACATAGAACTTGTGTAAACAGGTGATCGGTGGTCGGCGGCCCGAAGGGCCTGTTTCAACGCTGTATCTAAAATAAACTACAAATGTGCCATGAACGAGCTTTGGGAAGAGCTCCATCCAACGCCAAGAAATTACAGGGAATTGAGGATGTAGCCCAGACCATCAAACAAACCAACCTCCCTTCCATTGACTCCATTTAAACTTCACGCTGCCTCAGAAAAGCCACCAACATAATCAAGGACGATTCTCATCCCGCTCACTCTCTCTTCTCCTCTCTCCCATCGGTGAAAACGCACACCTCCAGATTCAGGGACAATGTCTTTCCAGATGTTATCAGGCAACGGAACCATCCTATCAACAAATAGAGAGCTGTCTTGAACTCTATATTTCACTCTACCTCCGGAAAGCAGCCAACATAATCAAGGACCATTCCCACCATAATCATTCCCTCTCCCATCGGACATAAGATGCAAAAACTTGAAAACAAATACCACCAGATTCAGATAAGCTTCTTCCCCACTGTTTTCAGATGACAAAACAAATTTCTCAGAATAAAAGGTTTGAATTCCCGATCTCCCAATCTACCTTACTGCAGACCCCACACTTTTTACCCGCACTTTCTCTTTAACTGTAACACTGATCAGTACTTTCTTCTCTTTCTCTTTCAACACCCTGTTGTGTATTGTTTTTGATTGTAATCGTGTATGGATTTTTTTTTTTTACCCCGTGAGCATGTAAAGAACATGTTTTTCATTGTATCTCAGTACATATGACAATAATCCAATACAATACTGCTGTTAAAAGAATGATTTTAACACATCCTATTTGGGGCTTAAGAGTCAGCAAGCAAAGCATCAAATCTACATCAGTGTGAAAATTAAAGTTTCAGTTCATTTACCCATCAGTCATGCACATTAGGCACAGCATGTCAAGGAACCTTGAATCAGGAAAAACCTTTTAAATTTCAACATGACATTATGCTGTGGTACAAAATTCACTGAAGGAAACAAATTGCAGTGCAGGTGTTGTTATTAGAGTCATACAGCATGGAAACAGGCCATTTGTCCCAACTTGTCCATGCCAACCAAGATGCCATATTCTAAGCTAGTCCCATTTGCCAGCATTTGGTCCATGCCCCTCTAAACCTTAGATAGACACAAAATGCTGGAGTAACTCTGCAGGTCAGGCAACATCTCTGGAGAAAATGGACAAGTGATGTTTCAGGTCAAGACCCTTCTTTCGACTTCAGCCCCAACCCAAAAAAATGATTAATCCATGTTCTCCAGAGATGCTGCCTGGCCCGTTGAGTTACTCCAGCATTTTGTGTGCATCATTGCTATACACCGGCATCGGTAGTTCCTTTTCATTATATTCCCTCTATAACTTTCCCATCCATGTACCCGACCAAGTGTCTTTTAAATGTTGTAATTGTACCTGCTCCAACTACCTCCCCTGGCTTCTCGTTCTATATACCCACCACACTCTGACTAAAAAAGTTGCTCCTTGGGTTCCTATTAAATCTTTCTCCTCTCACCTTATTCTGCCAATGAGGTAGTGCAGGCAGTCAATTGCAGTGAGATTGTTAATGTTTTAAGATACAAATGGAATCAATGGATATGAGGTTAGTGCAGGAGATTGGTGACATGGTAAAAGTTCAGCCAGAGGCTTATTGAGTGGCAGAACAGGTCGAAGAGTGGAATAATGATGTTCTGTCAGTGAACATACTTCTTCATTAAATGCACAAATAACTTCAAAGCAACGGAAAAATGTCGTATTTTGCTGCACCTGCAAAGGTCAATTGCATTTTTCGGAAAACTCTGAGGAAGCAGAGTTGCACAAAACGCATCTGACGCTCTGCAATTTGAGGTCGTAAATAATGTGTGAAGACTTATTCAGGCATTGTTAAAGGTCATCAAAGTTTGAGATGGGACTGCTCTGTATAATATGGCAAAGCTGAATGACGTCAAATTTCTATGAATCTTTAGGCCAAGTTGTTGATAATGTTCCAAATACAAGTACAAATATGGATAATCCTTGATTTTCAAATCTTTGGTTTACAAAGCTTGACCCTCTGGGGTATGCGCCTTCAAGTTACTAATCTGCCTTTTGCTCCAATAAGTATCGTTAAATACAGTGAACCCTCACAATAACGGACTTCAAAAAACAATTTCTGGTTACAGCGGACCAAGTCTCCCGTAGCACATCCCTCCCCACTTCCGCCAGTTACCCGATGAGTTGCGGGAGCGGACAGAGCAAGCAGCATGAAGACAGCGTGAGTACCAGGCCCCAGGCCTGTCCTAGGCACAACTTAAGTGTTTAGATTGGCACAGAGGTTGGTACTGTGGTACTGCTGGCAAAGTTGCTGTCACATAGTACCTGTTGAGTGATGATCGTTCAATAACAGAAGCCTTACACCAAGATAAAGATCCAAATAATTTAACTACATAGCAAGCACGACTTCACACTTGCACGTTCCACTTACACTAAGGGAATCCAGCAGTGATAACTGAAAAACTAGTGGGCGTAACTACATAAGCATAACTCATGATATGAGTGACACTAATCTACAGTACCAGAGACCTAGGTTGGATCCTGACCTGTGAGGACATGCACATTCCCCCAGTGACCACGTGGGTTTCCTCCGGGTGCTCCGGTTTCCTCTCTTTTCCCAAAGATGGGCAGGTTTGTGGATTAAATGACCTCTGCAAAATCTCTGGCGAAAAAGGATGATTGATGTTCCGGGTCGGGACTGCTTCGTCGGTAGGCATCTAGCAGTGTTGGTTTAATGGCACAAAGTGGAATAAAACATCTCACTACATTCACTTTGTTACATCTCCAAAAACTACCATACCAAGGTGGAGTTAGGTAGCCTATTATGGAACAGGATGGGAGTGACAGAAATGCCCGGATTTATTTTAGCATCTTGACCACAGCTTACTTTAAATGGGTCACTTAGCTCAGTTAGCACACGCAGGAGAACGTAAATCACCTCAAAATGCCAACAAAGTGTAAGAATAGCATATCACTGCAAAAAAAAGTGTGATTTAAATTTAGATAGGTGACATGTTTCGCAACCAAAATTAGGCAAGAGTTCCAGTCTACATGGATCAAGAAGTTAGCAAATAACATGAAGGAAAGCTGCCTGTACGAAGTTTACTGTGTGAACTGAGGTAGAGTAAAAAGCTTTATTTTGCATGCTGTGCGTGCTATACGATCAAATCAGATAACACCATACATATAGCAAAGGGGAAGATACAGACTGCAGAATATAGTTCTCAGCATTGTAGCGCATCAGTTCTAGTTCCAGAGATCCCCTAATGTCCACAATTGGGTGGGGGTGAACCGAATAAACAATCAATAGCAAATCCACAACAATAACCCCAACTTTGGTAGAAACTTCCCCCAAGCTCCTGCGACAACAGCTTTCCCCTGATCCAACACCTCCTGCTGTCAGGTGAGTAGAGTCTCACGGTGCCAGAGACATGGGTTCAATTCTGACTTTGGGACCGGTCCATGTGGCATTTACAAACTCTCTTTGTGATTGTGCAAGTTTCCTTTGGCTGTTCTGGTTTTCGCCCTCAGACATGTGCTTAGGTCAGGTAATTAATTAGAATGAATCCATAGAATCAATTAAATAATTAATTAGAAAAAAATGATTAATTAGAATTGAATAAAGTATCATTGATTAGCCATTGTGAATTGACCCAAAGTGTGTGTGTTCTTGTGTGGTAGAATCAGACGTGAGTTGACAAGAATGGGTGGGGAAAAAATGGGACTGATCTAGGAATGGTGCACATGGGTGGTTGATGGGACAGCATGCACTGTCCGCATAACTCATTATCACCTACCCTATAACCTACAATTTGCCATTGTGGGCTCCACCTTTCCTTGATCATCCTTGCTTTTTGCATCTTTCATTAATTTGTTCTATTTATCTTCCAAATCTCTCATTCCCCCTCACCTGACTCGCAGTCTGAAGAAGGGTCTTGACCCAAAACGTCATCCATTCCTTTTCTCCAGAGACACTGTCTGACCCTCTGAGTTACTTCAGCTTTTTGTGTCTATCTTCGGTGTAAATCAGCATCTGCAGTTCCTTCCTAAACATGGACTTTAGTTTAGTTGAGTTTATTGTCCCTGTACCGAGGTACAGTAAAAAGCTTGTTGTGGCGTGCTATCCAGTCAGCGGAAAGGCTAGACATGATTACAATCAAGTGGTCCACTATGTACAGATACAGGAGAAAGCGAACAGCCCTCAGTGCAAGATGAAGTCCAGTAATGTCTGATTCACGATTGTCAGAGGGTCTTCAATGAGGTAGATGGTGGGATTGTGTGATGGTCTGGGCTGTGTCCACAATTCTCTGCAATTTCTTGCGATCCTGGATGGAGCTGTTCCCAAACCACGCTGTGATGCAGGCACGTGCCGTGAGTAATTGCTCAAGGTAGGCAGTCAGCCGGCTTTTAAAAAAAAATCTTAAACCGCGCATGTGCAGATTCTCTCCGTAAAAATAAAAAATAAAAATAAGTAACAATTCAATTTGCCCAAGGCTTCTAAATCTCCTTCATTTTTTAAATTACTGAATGGGTGGGGGATGGAGGATGACGGCAGGTGGAGAGATGGTGGGAAAAATGGGATAAGTTGAATCAGTTGTCATCTTATTGAATGACAATACTAATTCAAGGGACCAATTGGGGGGGGGGGGGGGGAGTTCCTTTCACAGCATGTGGAAAGTCTGTGCCTGGGGTTAAAGATGCGGGGAGGGCAGGAGTGTTGAGAAGGAGACGGTCGGAGATCATGTCAGTAACTCACTCACCGCTGCCACAGCGCTCCGGGCACGGACAGCAGAACTGGCCGCCACTCCTGGGGAAGGAAGCAGCTCGGGTGACTGCGAGCAGCCGCCGGGACCCGACAGCAGAACCGGTTGCCACTTCAGCGCCTTCTGCCGGCCCGCTCACCTCTGCCAGTGCTCTCCATCTGAACACCTCTCACCTGCCGCTCGCCGGCTTCGCTCATGTCAGCCGCTTCCCGCAAATCCTTAAATTCCCACAGCCGAGTAGCCTCAATTGGTCCCTCGATTGCGCATTCGGAATTTAAGGATTTGCGGGAAGCAGCTGACATGATTGTGGCTGGCGAGAGGTCCCGGCGGCCACTCGCAGCCACCCAAGCTAATTCACTCCCCGGGCACAATGCGGTGGCTCCGTGCCTGGAGCGTTGCAAGTGAGTTACTGGCATGATCCCCTCCTTCACAACCCTCCTGCCCTCCCCGCAACTTTACCCCAGACCAGACTCCCCAAACACTGTGAAAGGAGCTCTCCCCCTGCCCCACCCCCACCCCGGAAAATACGGTACTTAAAAACATAAAGCACCAAGAAATGTACTTACCATGTTACCACTACACAAACTCCATTCTTCTCTCTTTGTTTCCCAAGATACTCTTAAAATAATGACAATCTATATTTGAAAACATGCGCAGTATGATGCTGTGCCTGCGTAGTGCTGCAAAGGCAGAATTTCAGCTGCCTTCAGCCCCGCTTGTCATTGACGGCTTGAGGCAGCGCTGACGGCACGTGGGCAGCACAGACCTTCCCGTGTTGCAAGTGCTGCGGTTGAAAGGCACGGAGAATCATGCCTACCTAAGATATCAATATATTAGATAGGCATAATTCTCCCATGCCTTTACTATTTATATTTAGTAATTACCATGTTATAATTTTAGTCTGGGTAGGCAGTGCCTACCTTGCCTACCCTGACGCCACGTGCCTGCTGTGATGCAACCTCATGATGGGCCAAAAGGCCAGTTTCCATGCTATATGTCTCTATCATTTAGCATCCAAGAATGCTTGCTGATACTCAATAGCCTTAATGCTATCGAGCTGGCTGAGTAGCAAATCTCACTGAGGAATCTCCACAAACTGTACACCAGGAAACAGAATATAGAATTTATATTTAATCTTCCAAGCATTGCAAAAGGTGTTAAATAAAGGCCAAACAAACATGTGTGATTAAGAGAGAAGCTAAAATATCAAATAAATCTCTCAAAGTATAATTTCATTTTAAAATCTATTGTATTTTGAAACAAGGGAATTGCAAAACACATATATAAAATTGTTTTAGGGTCATAGAGTTTTCAAAGCAGATGCTTAAAATATAATTTAAATTAATTTAGCCCACATGGAACAAAGCAGAAAATTCTAATGCACATTAGAGTGAAACTGGCTCATGAATAAACCTAAATCCAAAAGTGTGGTTTAGTTCAGAGATGCAGCATAGAAACATCTTCCCACCAAGTCCACACCAACCATGGATCACCTGTTCACACTAGTTCTATGTTATCCCACTTTCTCATCCATTCCCTACATACTTAGGGCAGTTTGCAGCGGCCAATTAATTAATCTACAAACCTACATGTCGATGAATTGTGTGAGAAAACCCAAAAGCAGATGAGACCCATGCAGTCATAGGGAGAACGTGCAAACTCTACATAGAGAACACCCAAGGGCAGGATAAAGGATGGGTCTCTGGCACTGTGAGGCAGCACTGATGCCACAGTGCCACCCCAATTGTGATCAGTTTTACATAGCATCGATTGGAAAGATCATAGTTTCCCAGTAATTATGACAGAAAATTCCTGACAGAGCAGCTCCTTACCAAATCATCCCATCTACAACATACTGTCCTCATTCTAAGGCTCACTGCATGCACATAATGTGAGCTTTGGCAGCAAAATCCACATTGAATCTTCTTCACCGGGTCAATATTTTACAATCCTCTAATCCTGTCAACACAACACGGTGGAGCAGCGATAGAATTGCTGCCTTACAACGCTTGCATCACCAGGTTCTGATCCCGACTACGGGTGCTGTCTGTATGGAGTTTGTACGTTCTCCCCGTGACATGCGTGGGTTTTGGTCGAGACCTTCGGTTTCCTCCCACACCCCAAAGACGTACAGATTTGTAGGTAAATTTACTTGGTATAAGTGTACATTTTCCCTAGTGTGTGTCGGATTGTGTTAATGCGCGGGGATCGCTGTTCGGCACAGACTCGGTGGGCCGAAGAGCCTGTTTCTACATTGTATCTCTAAACTAAACTAAATGCAGCTAGGTCAGCATTAAATTGGTCCAAAATTTTAATCCTTATTCAAATTAATTCATCTTTGCAAATTAACAACAATCAATCTTTTCCCCACTCCAACTGCAATATATGTATCAATCTATATATTACTAAAATCCTCATCTTGTTTGCTTGTATGTATGCGTGTGTGCATGTGCGCTATATTCCGAAACCCCGCCAAAATGGTACACAATAGCGCTACAATTATTTGGCCCACCTCACTCACCATTGTCCTGGGATGTAAAAGAAGCAAGTTTTGTTCGGATTGATGTTATATTTTACAATTTATTGACATTTTAAACTTTACAAAAAACACTTTAAACCACTTTCCTACTTGCCCTGCCCATCAACAGCGTTCAACGTCACAATGACGTCACAATGGGATCCCAAATCTCATTTACATTAAAAAATAGCGATTTAAAAAAAAAAATTTATTCAAATTCTTCCATTCTCATTCAGAATTACGTCTCAACAGGGAACCCGTCAGCTGCGCCTGCGCAGTTGGCGGCTATGGGTGAGTGGTGGAATATTGCGTTGGGGGAACGGGGCCCAATAGGTCCCACTTGGTCTAGTTATATTTTAAATCTCATGATTAAACATAATTGCTTGGAAATTAATTACCTTAGAAGACTGAAGTACAGTGAATTTGGGAGAATTTTTTTTAAAGGCCTATTTAATAACTATAATATTACATTTCCCAACACAGAGTTTATTTAACTGTAGAAACAAGGAACTGTAAAATGCTGATTCACAAAAAGACACAAAGTGTTTGGAGTAACTCAGGGGGTCAGGCAGCATCCCTGGAGAACATGGATAAGTGACGTTTCGAGTCGGGACCCTTCTTCAGACTGGTGACGTTTCGAATCGGGACCTGAAACATCTCCTATCAATGTTCTCTGGGGATGCTGCCTGACCCACTAAGTTTTTCCAGTACTTTGTCTTTTTTTTTTAATTTAACGGTGTCCTTGCAGGGGATGCTGATCCATTTCTGTTAACTTTCTTTGATTCTTGGCTTGAATTATTTAACGAAACACAATTACCAGGGTGACATTTTAATAAATCAGAAAATGAAGAATCATTCGTATTCTCGCTTTAATATGGCATTCACACTCATTTCATTGGGTTGGGTTGACTAAAGCATCAATATTTCTGTTGAATAATGTTATTTAAAGAGACAAGTCAAGTGTCAAGAGAGATAATTTTCACATGCACATTAATTGGAACAATTATATTATTGTAGAACAAGGAACTGTGAATGCTGGTTCTCAGATCATAGGGTCATAAAACATTGGACAAGAATTAGACCATTCGGCCCATCAAGTCTACTCCACCATCAATCATGGGTGATCTATCTTTCCCTCGCAACCCCATTCTCCTGCCTTCTCCGCGTAACTTTTGACGCCCTTACTATTCAAGAACCTATCAATTGCCACTTAAAAAATTCCCAATGATGGCCTCCACCGTCATCTATGGCAACGACTTCCACAGAATCACCACTCTCTGGTGAAATAAATTCCTCCACATCTCCATTCTAAAGCTACGTCCTTTTATTCTGAGGCTGTGCCCTCTGATCCTAGACAGTCCCACTAGTGGAAACACCCCTTCCACATCCACTCTATCTCGCCCTTTCATTATTCAAGAGGTTTCAATGAGATACCCCCTCATCCTTCTAAACTTCAGCAAGTACAGGCCCAGTGCCATCATACATTCCACATATTGGAGAAAACATTGTGGTTTATAATGAACCTAAACTTAGGGTTCAGATCCTGAACATTGTTAAGATATGATCAGATCACATAGCAATAAAAAAAAAAAAAAAATTCAAGTGATTGATTCAGAAACAAATATTAATAGGAAATTAAATGGTAAACGTCATGATTTATTTTACAGTGAAGAGAATTATATTTCTGAGAGATCAATATTACTTGTCAGGCAAGTAAGAAGTTTATGCATAATGGAGCCAAAGTGGAGAACCATAGTTTGTATTATTGTTTTTGGTACTTTAAGATGAATCGTCAGCAATTTCAAAATCAGCAGTCGAGTTATTTGAGAATTATTGATTTATTTTAATATACAGCATGGAGACAGGCCTTTTGGCCCACCAAATCCATGTTGACCACCGATCACCCCCTTCATAATATTTCTATATTATCCCACTTTTACTGGCTGTTTGAAATTTGCATGTTGTCCCTGTGATCCCGTGCATTTCCTCCACTCTAAGGACAATTTTAACCAATAAACACACACATCTTTCGGAGGAAAGATCAAACTTGGATCTGTGGTGATGCGAGGCAGCAGCTCCACCAGCTCCGTATTGTGCCACCCATATTGTGATAGACCAAATGTTGGTTTGTTTCACCCCTCCCCCACTCCAACACAGTAACTGCCCAGCTAAAAATACTTTCATAACCTTACATTTGGTAAATTGAAATTGTACATTTACTGGATCTGAGTAAAGATCCTCATCTTGAAATGTCAACTCTGTTTCTCTTTCCACAGACACTGCCAGAAGTGCTGAGTGCTTTCAACATTTTCTGTTTCTGTTACATTAGAAGGGTAGTTATATTACTCGCCCAGATTAATGATCTTAGTTTAGTTTTGTTTAGAGATACAGCATGGAAAGAGGCCCTTCGGCCCACGTTGATCACCCGTTCAACGTGGTTCTATTTTATCCCACTTTCTCATCCACCCCCTACACAATAGGGCAATTTACAGAGGGCCAATTAACTTACAAACCCGCACATCTTTGACATGTGGGAGAAAACGGGAGCACCCAGAGGTAAGCCACGCGATCACCAGGAGAACGTGCAAACTCCACACAGACATTGCCCATCGTCAGAATCAAACCTGGACTTTTGGCGCTGTGAGACGGCAACCCTACCAGCTGTGCCACTGTGTCACCCTCTGTGCCACTCTAAAACCGTAAGCCTGAATCCTTTGAGAGAGTAAAAGGCGGTTAAAGAAGAATGAAATGCTGTATAAAGTCCAGAACAGTAAAAGATAGACACAAATGCTGGACTAACTCAGCAGATCAGGCAGCATCTCTGGAGAAATAAATTCTCCAGAAATGCTGCCTGACCCGTTCAGTTACTCCGGCATTTTTGTCTACCTTTGTTATAAACCAGCATCTGCAGTTCTTAAGTTTCTCAACTTAAAATTAAATTCTAGAAGCATAAAACTGCCAAATGGTTGTGAAAATTGATTTGGTTCACTAACTTGCTGCAGGATAGGAAATCTGGCCTCTTTAACCGTTCTGGCCTTTATTTGATGACAGATGCACAGCAATATGGTTAGGCTCTTAGCTGCCCGATAAAATGACACAACATGCCACACAGTTCAATGATAATTAGATATGGGCAATGGATGCCAATCTTTCTCATGAACCCTACATGTGATGAATTAATAGCAGGCAGCATCTCCATTACAAAAGTAAAATGCTGAGGCTCAGAGAGGCATTTTCCAGCATCAGGTCTGCGTACATCACCATGTGCAAGGACTATGGAATCCTCCTGAGAACAATACAGCACAGGAACAGGCTCTTTGGTCCACAAAGTTATGCTTGTCGACTGCATCTATGGCCCTCATAATTTGATATACTTCTAACAGGTCTTACCCGAACTTGCGACACTCCAGAGAAAACATATCAAGTCTTTCCAACCTATCATTATTATTAACCTCTAACTCAGAGTGCATTCTGGTAAATCTCTTTTGCACCCTCTCCAAAGGCTGCACATCCTTCCAGTAATGGAGGGACCGGAACTGCACACAATTGCTACGCCCCAAAACGTAGACTGTCTCTCTCCCCAGAGATGCTGCCTGACCTGTTGAGTATTTTGAGCATTTGCTCTTTTTGCCTCAAATCCTATCGACTTTCCTCAGCATCTGCTTTCAAATCTCATCCACAAGCGGATGGCACAGTGGTGCAGTGGTAGAGATCTGCCTCACAGCATCCGAGACCCGGGTTCGATCCTGACTAGGGGACCTGTCTGTACGGAGTTTGTACATTCTCCCCGTGACGGCATTGTTTCCTCCCACACTCCAAAGACGTAAGGGTTTGTTGGCTGATTGGCTTCGGTAAAGATTATAAATTGCCCCTAGTGTGTAGAATAGTGCTAGTGTACGGGGTAATTTCTGGTGGGCACGGACTTGGTGGTCTGAAGGGCCTATGTTCGCACTGCATCTCTCAACTAAACTTCCAATAAAATGGTTTATTCTGGAGACATGGGCACCTAATAAGGGTTTCGACCTGAAAAATTCAATTTAGTTCATTGTCACGTGTACCGAGGTACAGTAAAAAGCTTTTGTTGCGTGCTAACCAGCCGGCAGAAAGACAATACATGATTATGATCGAGCCATCCACAGCATGGAGATACATGATAAGGGAATAACGTTTACTGCAAGGTAAAGCCAGTAACGTTTGGTCAAAGATAGTCCGCGGGTCCCCAATGAGGTAGATTGCAGTTCTGGACTGCTCTCTGGTTCCACAACTCCTTTTCCCTCTGCAAATGATGCACTACCACATCCAGCAGATAGATTGTTGCCCCAAGTTCTAGCATCGCCAGTCTCTTGTATCCCTCGTATTTAGGTATCTTGGCCCATTTGAGACTTGAGTCAATAATGGTAGCACCATAATGTTAAATGTAGGGGTCTAGGTGATGTTAATGCCACTAAATGTCAAGAATAAGCCATCAGACTATCTTTACTTGGTTCTTTTGTGACATAAATAATACTTGCCCATGCTGAAAATTGTCCAGGGCTTGTGGCATGCAGAGGTTCATTTGTTGAGGATGTCCAAATAAAATTGTGTGCTATCGTCAAACATCTCCACAGCTGAAGTTCATCTATGAAGCACTTGATGATTGAGCACAGGACAACACCCTGAGCAACTTCAGCAGTAATGTCCTGGCATTTTTCCCAGGATGGAAATTGTAGTGTATATAATGGTAACTGTAACTTTAAGAACTGAGTACTGGGATGGTATGATGTGTGTCATGAGATATATTCAATATCTTATCAGTCTCGTGAAAATGTATGAGTATGTGCAGTGTACTTTTGAAAAATAAAGACCCACACTGGCAACAGCGTGTACTGAAAACCTGTGCTTGTTTCCATCTACATACTGAAACCATGATATCTTACAATGGCGACGAGGATCGGATAGAGTTTGTGAACTCAACCTTTAAATACAGTGCAGGACTGTTTTGCAATATGCTGTATTGTTTAACATTTTAAACAGCAAATATGAAGCTTTGTCGCAGTTGTTTGCGACCTGGACACTATAGGCCGCAGATCCTTCTATGCACGAGACTGTAGTTTAAAACAGCAGCTGGACAAATCGCCTGGAGTTTGTCAAGCTATCTTTGTGTTGTGTCTACTGGGCAAGATGGCATCCTTGCGATACATAGGCCGACTAGGAACGTTCGACAAGAACTGTGAAACATTTATCTCATACTGTGAGCAAATGGAAATGTTTTTTATTACAAATTACATTATTGAAGCTGATTAACAGAGGATGATTATCAAGTGCGGGTAAGAGCACAAAACAAGGCCACCAAGGATTTTTTTAAAAGCATTCTATTAACTGAAATTGGTCCTGAAGTTTATGAAATTCTCGCCAACTTCCTCGCCCCAGAGAAAGCATAGAATATTTCATTTGAGAAATATTTCATTGGAGGCAATACGATAGGGGTATCTGAGGAACTTTTAGACAGGCACATGGATATGCAGGGAATGGAGGGATATGGAAGGATATGCAAGTAGGCATATGCTGGCATTGGCATCATGATCAGCACAGGCATTGTGGGCCGAAAGGCCTTCTCCCGTGCTGTATTTGTCTACATTCTCTGTTTTATGGTTGCCAAAATTCAGCGAGTAATCTAAAACATTTAAATACTTTGGGGAGGAATTAGGGCCGATTTCACATGGCAAACCAAACTCCATGTGTCATAATGTTATTTATTGAACATTGGGTGTGATGCACCATCTGACTCTATGGGTTTCAAACAAATGTGGTGTTACCCACGATGTCCATGGTGGATGGTAATTGCTTTCCAGCCTCTGTAAGAGGGATGACTTGGAAGGAAAGGAGCTGTGTTGCTAGAGAAAAACAATTTTAATGAGGCAGCTTCAGGCTTGAGACTTATGTGGTGCCATTTATACCCGCAAGAGGAGTTTGCAGACTGCATCATTAATGATGGCCTCCGACACACGGTGCTTCAGCTCCAGAATTATTTAATGCATTTTTAAGTGATCTGCTGATCATGATGGAGAGACAGTACAGGAACCCACTCTGTAAAATAATCCATTTTTACCGAATTGATTAAATGCCTGCCTTTAAAAGTCAATGGGCTAGTAATCCATAAAGTGCTTAGAATCGCATGCTAAAATGGCACAGTGCATGGAAGTGTTTTCATGCAGGGATAGGGGAGAGGGACTTTCTTACAGATATGATGTGTAAAAGGACTATTAATCGCGGAGAGTCAGCACATTACTTCAAAAACTGCATGAACGTAGCACAAACTTTAAAATGCAATCTTCTCTCAGGGCGGGTGCTGCAAAAACGCTGGTTAGAACATAGAAAAGTACAGCGCAGGAGCAGTCCCAGTATTGTGTTCAGTTTTGGACACCCTGCTACAGGAGACATTTTGTCAAGCTGGAAAGGGCACAGAAAAGATTTACGAGGATGTTGCCAAGACTCGAGGGACTGAGCTACAGGGACAGGTTGAGCAGGCTAGGCCGTTATTCCTTGGAATGCAGGAGGATAAGGGGGTGAGCTTAGAGAGGTGTCTTAGATCATGAGAGACCAGTGCAGTGGCGCAACTGGTAGAGCCAATGCCTCACAGTGTCAGAGACCCATGTTCAATGCTGACCTCGAGTGCTCTCTGCGTGGAGTTTGCAGGTTCTCCCTGTGACCATATGGGTTTCCACCGGATGCTCCAGTTTCCTCCCACATCCCAAAGAACATGCAGGTTTGTGGGTTAATTGTTCTCTGTAAAACTGCCTCGGTTATGTAGAAAGTGGATGAGAAAGTGAGATAGTGTGAACAGGTCGGCGTGGACTCAGTGGACTGTTTCCATGCTGTATCTCTAAACTAAACACTAGAATGACTACTCCAACATACATTAACACTACAACTATCGATAAATTCGCACTACAACAATTTTTAGCCTTCATGAAAGCATTGCATGCTGTGCTTCTGTGTTAAACGTGACTAAAGTATCAGTCAGCTCTTTCCCCGTTTCTTGGTGTTTCTTTCCTTTAACAACAGCCATGCTGTTTGCTGTCGCTTCCATTCTCAGTACTCGTTGATTAATTAACCGTGAGTCCGGATAGATTTTCAGCGCAACACAGGATTTTTTTTTCCCCTTTTGTAAGTACCAATCTTCTGATTCAAGCTTCGGCTCGCCTCAGTCTTTTGATTTCCTTTGGTCGTACTCCCACTTTCGTAATCGTCTTTACTCCCACTGTTGGATTTTCCATCTCACAATTACACTCCCACTCCTCCTTTTAAACAGTTACACGTCGCTCTCCTTAATCTTACGCCCACATGCCTGCTCCTGCTGAAAATCCATGCATGTCAAACTTACACAGAAAAAGTGGAAATCTCTCTCAGAAGATTGGATACCATGTTTGTTCTGCATAAATCTATGCCATACTTCTGCAATATTGATGCCTTTATTATTGGCGTATCATACATTGCTAATTCTCTTGACAACAGCTCCAATGCTGAAAGGTGCAACACAGGAGCACACCAACAACAATAGTTTCTTTCATTTGAGTGTAAGGTTCATTAGCACAATTAGACCATTTGGCCCATTATGTTTGCTCCACCATTCGATCATGGCTTATCTACTTTTCTCTTTGGAATAGAGTTTAGTTTAGAAATAAAGTGAGGAAGATAGAGCTCTGGAGGCAAGTGGAATCAAGGGATATGGGGAAAAGGCAGGCACAGGTTATTGATTGGGGACTATTAGCCATGATCACAATGAATGGCAGTGTTGGCTCGAAGGGCCGAATGGCCTCCTCCTGCACCTATTTTCTATGTTTCTATGAAACAGGCCCTTCAGCCCGCGGACTTCACTAGGGACAATATACAGAAGCCAATTAACCTACAAACCTGCATGTCTTTGGAATGTGGGAGGAAGCTGGAGCACCCGGAGAAAACCACACGGTCACTGGGAGAATATACAAACTCCGTACAGAGGGCATCTGTAGTCAGGATCAAACCTGGGTCTCTGGCACTGTGCGGCAGCAACTTAACCTCTGTGCCACTGTGCAGGTGATGGAGGGATATGGATCATGCAAGCAGAGGGGATTCGTTTAAAAGGACACAAAGTACTGGAGTAACTCAGCATGTCAAGACCCCTTTTTCAGGTCTTGTTTCATATCAGGACCCTTCTTCATAATCCAACCATGTACTTGTTTCTGCATGGGGATTAGTTTAACATGGGTTCATGATCTGCATGGACATTAAGGGGCCGAACAGCCTGTCCCTGAGCCTACACTAGTCTATGTTCTATGTTTGTGGATATAGCATTGATGTCATCTTTCCCCTGCCTCGAAATGCCTGGTATTGGGACAGCCTTGCCACACGAAAGTGCAAACGAGAAATAACACAGGCCTGTTCCTTTGCTGTGCTGTTGTATGTTCTATAAAATGATAATTGGGTGAATGAATAGTTTACTGAAAAAAAATCACAAAGTGATCAATTGTACAGATGTGGGCCATTGAAAGATGAGTACAAATCAGTACAAACATGACAATTGATCACAAAACCAATAACTGACTAGAGATGATTACATTTTTACTGCAGAGTTCTCTCATTCCTTACTGAAAACCAATTCAGAACTTGCCTTTGCTCACCAACGTTTCTATATAATATTGTGATTTTGACCAGTGATGCATAATGTATAAGAATCAAGAGTAAAAAATATTCTTCATTGCATTCAATAAAACACACCTGGGTCTCAGGTGTGTTTAATGTGGACATTCCAGTGATTCCTCTCAAAATGCCCAAATAACAATGGTACAAATATATTATATGCAACAATTCTGCTGATAAAAAAATATGTTAAAATGTGAGGAGTGAACTGAAATCAGGCGATGTCTTGATACGAGTTGAAAAGTAGGCGGTAGATTGAGGAAAGGTTGTTGTGTGGCATATTTTAACATGCAATATGCGAAGCGTCATAAGTTCATAAGTTGTAAGAGCAGAATTTAAAGATTTTAGCCCATCAAGTCTACCCCACCATTCAATCATGGCTGATCTTTCCCTCTCAACCCCATTTTCTTTCCTCACAACTTTTGACACCCTAACTAATCAAGAATCTGTCAATCTCCATCTTAAAAATACCCAAAGGCTTGGCCTCCACAGGTGTCTGTGGCAATGATTTCCACAGATTCAGTATCCACTTTCTGACTAAAGAAATTCATCCTCATCTCCTTTCTAAAGGCACATTCTTTTATTCTGAGGCCTAGATTCCCCCACTGGTGGAAATTTAATTCACTCAAGCCAGGTCTTTCGCTATTTGGTAAGTTTCAATGAGGTCACCCCTCATCCTCCTACATTCCAGCGAGTACAGAGCCCCTGCCGTCAAACATTCATCATATGTTAACCCAATCATTCCTGAGATCATTCTTGTCAACCTTCTCAGGACAATATACATCAATGATTTGGATGAAGGGATTCAAAGTAACATTAGCAAATTTGCAGATGACACAAAGCTGGGTGGCAGTGTGAACTGTGAGGAGGATGCTATGAGAATGCAGGGTGACTTGGACAAGTTGGGGGAGTGGGCAGATGCATGGCAGATGAAGTTTAATGTGGATAAATGTGAGGTTATCCACTTTGGTAGCAAAATCAGGAAGGCAGATTAATATCTAAATGGCGTCAAGTTGGGAAAAGGGGAAGTACAACGGGATCTGGGGGTCCTTGTACATCAGTCTATGAAAGTAAGCATGCAGGTACAGCAGGCAGTGAAGAAAGTGAATGGCATGTTGGCCTTTATAACAAGAGGAATCAATAGGAGCAAAGAGGTCCTTTTGCAGTTGTACAGAGCCCTAGTGAGACCATACCTGGAGTATTGTGTGCAGTTTTGGTCCCCTAATTTGAGGAAGGACATTCTTGCTATTGAGGGAGTGCAGCGTAGGTTTACAAGGTTAATTCCAGGGATGGCGTGACACATCATATGCTGAGAGAATGGAGCAGCTGGGCTTGTACACTCTGGAGTTTAGAAGGATGAGAGGGGATCTCATTGAAACATATAAGATTGTTAAGGGTTTGGACACGCTAGAGGCAGGAAACATGTTCCCGATGTTGGGGGAGCCCTGATCCAGGGGCCACAGTTTAAGAATAAGGAGTAAGCCATTTAGAATGGAGATGAGGAAACACTTTTTCTCACAGACAGTGGTGAGTCTATGGAATTCTCTGCCTCAGAGGGTGGTGGAGGCAGGTTCTTTCAAGAGAGAGCTAGATAGGGCTCTTAAAGATAGCAGTCAGGGGATATGGGGAGAAGGCAGGAACGGGGCACTGATTGGGGATGATTAGCCATGATCACATTGAAAGGCGGTGCTGGCTCAAAGGGCCGAATGGCCTACTCCTGCACCTATTGTCTATTGTCTATTGGACCCTTGCCAATGCCAGCATATCCTTCCTCACATATGTGGCTCAAAACAGCCCACCAAGTCCACATCGACCAGTGATCACCCCGTACACTAGCAATATCCTACACTAGGGCCAACTTCACAACTTACCAAAGCCAATTAACCTACAAACCTGTACATCCTTGGGGTGTGAGAGGAAACCAGAGCTCCTGGAGAAAATTCATAGGGAGAACGTACAAACCTCTTACAGACAGCACCCATTGCCAGGATTGCACCTGGGTCTCCATCGCTGAGCCACTGTGCTGACCTAAGGTCAGTTCTCTATATCTTAGCACCCGTCCAGAAAATGCTGCAGTAAAATTTCAACAGTAGTGCAATTGTTTTGTCCAGTGTGATATTCAACTTTACTGGGCTGATAAATGTAAGTTCACATTTACTTACAGCACCATCTTCTTTTACGAATGCCATTCCCCCTGAGACAGTGTTGTTTAAATAACCAACACACAAAATATATTCTTTGGAGAATGTAGATAGGTGATGGAACCCGTTTTCATTCTGATTATAAGGGTCCCAAACTGAAACGTCACCTTCTCCAGAGATGCTTCCTGACCCGCTGAGTTACTTCAGCCATTTGAATCTATCTTTGGTATAAACCACCATCTTTTATTAGATGACCTTTTTAATCACACAAAATATATTTGTTGTCCTCTCTGAATTAAATAACCTCTTGTGGCCTCAAATATAACTTTACGTTAACCACCTTGCGCATGATAATCAGCATCAGGACCTTTGTAAGATACCTCGACAGGCAATGATTCCAGGTTCTTAGTGCTGCTACTCTGTGCCACTTCTCATAGTTCTGTGCTCAACACTGCATTAGAGGCTTTAGCCAAATTCAACAGTCAAGTCGAGAATCAAAGATTCCTTATGTGAATGGCTTTAAGGTCAAAAGGACAAAGTTCAAAGGTGATGCTCCAGGTCGGCATACAAACCAGGTCTCTTTATAATTGACTAGGCATTAGACTAGTCTTTATTTTCAACATAAAGCATGGTGTGTGCCTGGAATTCGCTGTCAGGGTTGGTGTAGGAAGCAGATACAATAGTGACATTGAAGAGGCTTTTAAAGACACAGTCGAGTTGCTGCCTTACAGCGCCAGACACCCGGGTTCGATCCTGACTACGGGTGCTGTCTGTGCAGAGTTTGTGCGTTCTCCCTGGGACCACGTGGGTTTTCTCCAGGCACTCCGGTTTCCTCCCACATTCTAAAGACACACAGGCTGTAGGTTAGTTGGCTTCTGTAAAATTGTCCCGAGTATGTAGCGTACGGGTGATCGTTGTTCAGCGTTGACACGGTGGGCTGAAGGGCTTGTTTGCAAACTGTTTCTATAATGTAAAATAATTGCCACATGGATGTGCAGGGAATGGAGGGGTGTGGAGCATGTGCAGGCAGATGGGATTAGTAGTAGCTTGGCATCATGTTTGGCACAGGCATTGTGGGCCAAAGGGCCTGTCTGTGCGCTGTACTGTTCTATGAAGATTACATCTACACTTCAACAAAGCCAGCTTCAACTCCAGGTTACTGGTCCATGTGTTGTCACATGTGCCGAGATAGAGGGGGGGGGGGGGGGGGGGGGGGGGGGGGGGGGGGGGAACTTTAATTTTAAGTCTTTCTGACCACCAACATTTCTTATTCCATCACAATTTTAAAAAGTATTCCACTTTTTTATTTTTTCTCCATCAAATTGGATAATCTCACAAATGTTTCCACATAATATACGTGTCATTTAAGGGCCTGTCCCACTTGGGTGTCATTTGCACATGACGCAGGTGGCGCGCAAAGATTTTGTGAATCGCAAAATCCTGGGGCGCGACCGCTTGTCACTGCCTATGCCATCACGTCTCACCACATGCCATGCACACGTCACAACACGCAAATAACGCGTAAATTATGTCGCGCCGTGCGTTGTGACGCGTAAATGATGTAGCGTAAATGACGCGCAAATAACACCAAAGTGGAACAGGCCCTTTCTAAATCCTAGATGGTGGAGGTAATGTTTCCAATAGGACCAGAGGATGCTTCCTCAGAATAAAATTATTTGCCTTCAGAATGGAGATGAGGTGGAATTTCTTTAGCCAGAGGACGGTGAATCTGTGTAATTCATTGCCAAGGATGTCAGTGGAGGCCGTCACTGGGTATTTTTAAAGAGGAAATTGATAAGTTCTTGATTAGTAAGGCCATCAAGAAGGCAGGAGAATGAGAGGGAAAAATAGATTGGCCATGCTCGAATGGCGGAGCAGACACAATGAACCGAATACTTAATTCTGCCCCTATGTTTAGTTTAGTGTAGGGAAACAGCGTGGAAACAGGCCATTCAGCGCACCGAGTCCGAGCCCACCAGCGATCCCCGCAAACTAACGCTATCCCACAAACACAAGGAACAATTCACAATTGTACCAAGCCAATTAACCTACAAACCTGTACGTCTTTGGAGTGTGAGACGAAACCGGGGATCCCAGAGAAAACCCACAGGTCACAGGGAGAATGTACAAACTCTGCACAGACAGCACCCATAGTCAAGATCAAACCCAGGTTGCTCGCACTGTAAGGCAGCAACTATACCGCCGCACCACCCATGTGTTTTGATCCCCTGAATCCTCTCTACATCCTTCTCCCAACCCACACTGGCATCTAGCTATGAATCAATTGTGAAATGTTTCATAGCCAATTAGACTTTTTTAGTTTAATTACGATAATTTGGTTTGATTGTTTGGCAATGTTATTTGAAAGCAACAATGCAAATGGAATCTAAATTGGTGCCAATCCTAATTCAGTTTATTTAAGTCTGTAATCCATGCAGGTATGAAAACATGTTTATAGATGCAGCACAGAGCCCACAAGTGTATTAAATCCACCACATCTTTTTCAGTCAATCAACGGGATAAAGGTTTGTCACCTCCAATTTACGGACAAGATAATGCTAGACTCCAACATCTGTCGCATTAAATCATTTTGGGCCAAGCAAAAAATGAGATCTGGCCACCATTTAAATAACATGGATGAGTTTCCAGCAACTTCACATCCAATTCAAACTTTCTGTAGCAACTAATTTCAGGCATTTGACTTCAGGAAGATGGAGCTCAGGAACAATCATAACCCTCAACACCAGCAAAACCAAGGAACTGATTGTGGACTTTGGAAGGAGTAGGATGGGGACCCACAGTCCTGTTTATATCAACGGGTCGATGGTTGAAAGGGTCAAAAGCTTCAAATTCCTGGGTGTGCACATCTCTGAAGATCTTTCCTGGTCCGAGAACACTGATGCAATTATCAAGAAAGCTCATCAGCGCCTCTACTTCCTGAGAAGATTACGGTGAGTTGGTTTGTCAAGGAGGACTCTCTCTAACATCTACAGGTGCACAGTAGACCGGTTGCATCGTGGCTTGGTTTGGCAACTTGAGCGCCCTGGAGAGGAAAAGACTACAAAAAGTAGTAAGCACTGCCCAGTCCATCATCGGCTCTGACCTTCCTTCCATCGAGGGGATTTACCGCAGTCGCTGCCTCAAAAAGGCTGGCAGTATCATCAAGGACCCACACCATCCTGGCCACACACTCTTCTCCCTGCTACCTTCAGGTAGAAGGTACAGGAGCCTGAAGACTGCAACAACCAAGTTCAGAAATAGCTACTTCCCCACAGCCATCAGGCTATTAAACCTGGCTTGCACAAAACTCTGAACATTAATAACCCATTATCTGTTATTTGCACTTTATCAGTTTATTTATTCATGTGTGTATGTATTTATATAATGGTATATGGACACACTGATCTGTTTTGTAGTCAATGCCTACTATGTTCTGTTGTGCTGAAGCAAAGCACGAATTTCATTGTCCTATCAGGGACACACGTGACAATAAACTCACTTGAATTTGAACCCAAGAAGGACTGGGGTAGTTTTCAACCCAACGGTATAAACGTTGAATTCTCCAGTTGTGAGTAACAGCCCACTTTCCCCGCTCTCCCACCAGCCTCACCATCCCCCCCTCAATCCTTCTTTACCTGAGAGATACAGCGTCGAATCGGCCTCTTCAGCCCACTGTGCCCGTGTAGACCAGCGATCACGCCCATATCCTAGCACGATTTTACACACTAGGGACAATTTACAATTTTACCAAAGGCAATTAACCCACAAACCTGTGTGTCTTTGGAGTATAGGAAGAAACCAGAGCCATGCGGCCACAGGGAGAAGGCACAAACTCCGTACAGACGGCACCAGTGGTCAGGATCAAACCCAGGTCTCTGGCGCTGTAAGGCAGCAACTCTACCTCTGTGCCACCGTGCCAGCCCCAATGTCCCCACCCCCTAGGTGCTCCCACATTCTCCCATTCTCCCACTATCCCATCCCTTCCCCCCCCCCCCCCCCCATTCTCACCCTGTCCCCTTCCACCCATACCCTTCCCACTAACTTTACTTTTCACTATTCTTCTCTCCTTATCCAACACCCTTTTGTCTCCTTTTCATCTCTAGTCTGTGCCAACACAGTCGCCCAGCCTTCGACCACATCTACACAATATCCCTGCCGCTGATCTCACTTACAAATCCCACTTGATAATACACTGGTGAACTCTACAGATCCCAACCCCAAATGGTGGGCACTAATGCTCTCCACCGTTTTGCTTGCAAAATATATTCACTGTCTCGGGAACCCACCACATTAGAAAATAAAAGACACAAAGTGCTGATCAGACACATTCAGATTTGTTACTCTGAACCGTTACTGATACTTGGAATTGCAACAAATTGAGGAATAAGCCAAATTGTTCAGGGAGGAACTACAGATGCTGATTTACACCGAAGATAGACACAAAATGCTGGAGTTACTCTACGGATCGGACACCATCTCTGGAGAACATGAATAGATGATGTTTCAGGTTGTGATCCTTCTTTATTAACTACATTAGGAGGTTTTTTTGGACAATTGTCTCCAAGCGTGCAGAAGAACCTCCAGATAGTACTTACGTAGGCAGTGTGGTCCAGAAGTAGCTATTCCATGCAGAGAATATAATATTCACCGTACATATTACTAAATTACCCAGGGACATCGACCAAACAACAAGATGATAACAGTCATTGTTGCAAGGACATGATTATAGTACTTATTGATAGAAGGGTGTGATTGCAAGGTTCACTAAGTGAAAGCTATAATCTTGCCCTCCTAGAAATGATTCTAGTAATACTGTCCTTTGACAGGAGAGTACAATTATAAGATTTATTCACTGCACAGCTTAGACGTAAGAAGATTATGATGTGTGTGTGTTGTGTTTAACATCGGGGTCATGTGCAATATTTGCACATTCAGATTTGTTACCTGAACCATTACAGATACTTGGAATTCCAACATAAAGACAAATTGAGGAAGAAGCCAAATTGTTCAAGGAGGATCTGCAGATGCTGGTTAACACCATAGATAGACACAAAATGCTGGAGTAACAGCGGGTCAGACAGCATCTCTGGAGAAAAAGAATAGGTGACGTTTGTACATTCTCCTTGTGACCGTGTGGGTTTCCTCCGGGTGCTCCGGTTTCCTCCCACACTCCAAAGAAGGGTCTCGCCCCAAAACATCACCTATTGCAGCATTTTGTGTCAACCATACAAACCTGCACGTCTTTGGAGTGTGGGAGGAAACTGGAGCACACAGAGGAAACCCACATGGGCACAAGGAGAATGTACAAACTCCGTACAGACAGCATCCATAGTCAGGATCAAACCCGGGTCTCCGGCGCTGTGCCACTCTGCCACCTTATTCTTAATTAATCTTTCCCACTTAATATTAAGGTGATAGTGCGAAAGATTAATTAAGAATAACACCTTAATACTAGCATCTGCAGTTCATTGTATCCACAGCACACACAGCACATTGGGAAGAGAATTACCAAGGAGTTATAACTCTTAAAGTATAGAAATGTTTTTCTATTGATGACCTCTTGACCCCCCCAATCCCCACTCAGAAAAGTCTGTCCATCGTTTAAGAAACATTTGAACAAGTACATGGATAGGATAGGTTTCGAGGGGTATGGGTCATGCGTGGGCAAGTGGGACTAGTGTAGATGGAGCACGTTGGTCGGCATGCACAGGTTGGGTCGAATGGCCTGTTTCCAGGCTGTATGGCTCTACGACTTTCCAAGACTCCATGTCAATAAAAACCTCTCTGTCCTTCACAAAGGCCAATCATAATCTGAAGCTCATGAGACAACCCGTATATTCCAAGATACAATCTAGTAAATCTATACTACAACACCTCCCAGGGGATTATATCCTTCCTTATATGCAGCCACTCCACAGAGAGAAGGTACTTTATAATCATAAACCAACATTTCACTCTGGGAGATTCACAAGTTATAGCAGTAGAATTAGGCCATTCTGATTATCGAGTCGACTCCTCCATTCAATCTCTGCCTCCTAAACCCATTTTCCTGCCTTCGCCCCATAAACCTTGACACCCGTTTTAATCAAGAATTTGTCCATCTCTGCCTTAAAAAAATATATTTTTTAAATCCACTGATTGTAGTGATCTTAAAACCTCACCTCAATTCAAAGCAAGAAGATGAGACACAAATCACAAGACACAAAATGCTGGAGTAAATCAGTAGGTCCGCAGCATCCAAAAGGAATAGGTGACATTTTGGGTCGGGACCCTTCTTCAGAGTTCAGACTTCTTCAGACTTCAGGGGGTGTGAAGAAGGATTCCGATGTGACACCTACTCTCCAGAGATGCTGCCTGACCTGCTGAGTTATTTCAGCATTTTGTGTCTATCTTCAGTATACACCAGCATCTGCAATCAGTCCTTCCTACTCAATTCAAACCAGGTTTAACGAAAGCATATATATATATTTTTTAATCAGTTTAGAATGACCAAAAACATTATTACTCACAAAATTAATCTGTTAGGTGTTGCCAACGTTGTAGTAATCTTGAAAATGCAGCAGGACAGGGTTCTACTTTCAACAATAAACTAAATGATACAATCATGTGTTTTAAGGTGCAATTGAAGGATTACGGTTGACAGGTAACTGAGTAAATCCCCTGTTAATCATTGAGTAACACTGTCAAGAGTGAAATACCTCCTGAACATTATTTTGGAACATGTATCAACATTCAGTCCCACGACTCAAAAGGCAAACCATTTCCCCACACGTTATGCAAAATTACTGCTCACTTTTCAAAAAAAGGCTCTTGAATATATATGAATATAGTCACACAGCATGGAAACAGTTGATTAGTACGGATGTTGTTGTTTACAGGGAGAAGGCAGGGAAAGGAAATATAGATCAGCCATAATTGAATGGCAGAGTAGATGATGGACTGAATGGTCCAATCATGCTTCTATAACTTAAGAACAGGCCCTTCGACCCAACTTGCCCATGCTGACTAAGCTATCTCATTCACACTAGCCCCATCAGCTCGCATTTGGCTCATATCCCTCTGAACCATTCCTGTCCATGTACCTGTCCAAATGTCTTTTAAATATTGTTATAGTATCTGCCTGTGGCACCTCATTCCACATACCCACCACCCTCCATGCGAAAAAGATGCCCCTCAGATTACCAAGAAAGACTGCTTGCCGACACTATCTAATTGTGCTACTTTCAACTTGCTACTTTCAAGGAACTGTGTACCCACATACCCAGATCCCTCTGCTCTGCAACATTGCCCAGAGCCCTGCCATTCACTGTGAACATTCTTGCCCAAAAACATTGTCAATGCATCAGTAACATTCGCATGGCTGAAAAAAAACCCTTTTGTTAGTTAAATGCATCAAGCAACTTCAAAAAAGTGGATGAAATTGGAGTATTTTCACATGCCTCAGTGTGTTGCAAAGAAATTTGCTCCCTCTCTACTCAGAATTAACCTAGCTTGATGTGTATTTTGTTTGCCTATTAAAGTAAATCCCATAGCATTTGTTTGTGAAATTAATTATTTCATTAACTGTCTCAGCTCATCTACCTGATCAAATGATAAAATCCACACTCACTGTTATTCTTAAATCTTAATGCTGTAGCAAAATAATTGTTGTCATTTACGTTTAGTTTAGAAGTACAGCATCGAAACAGGCCCTTCAGCCCTCCAAGTTCTCACTGACCATCGATCATTCACACTAGTTCGACGTTATCCCACTTTCACTCACTCCCAACACACTAGGGGCAATTTACAGAAGCCAATTAAAGGGGCTGTCCCACTGCGGGACAGTTTGAAAAAACGTCATGTTGAAGACCTCCTTCGACTATGCAGAAGACTAGCTTCTGGAAAATTGGACACCGAATTGTGGAGAGTGAAGATGACTTCCTTCGATCTCCTTCGACCTCGTTGAAGACTACCTACGACTACCTTTGATTACCCTCGATTACCTATGAATAACGTGCCGACCTACGACGACTAAACCTACGAGTAAAAAGAGTAGATTTTTTCCATGGCGACCTTTTTTTTAACTTGCGGGCATATTTCAACATGTTGAAAAATACGGCGCGACCTAGCTGAGGCCTCGAGTACGCGGGGGACTACTCTCGAGCATGAAGGAGAGTTACAAAGACCTCCTAGGACCTCGTGTCGACCATGCTGCGAGTACGAGTCGAGGGCAAACTCTCCAGAACTCGCGGATTAGGTCGCCACAGTGGGACAGCCCCTTAACTAACAAGCTCGTGTGTCTTTGGGATGTGGGAGGAAACCAGAGCACCTGGAGGAAAGCCACAAGGACATAGGGAAAATGAGTAAACTCCACACAGACAGCACCTGAGCTCAGGACCAAACACGGGTCTCTGGCACTGTGAGGCAGTAGCTCTACGAACTGCGCCACTGTGCAGCCCATGTTAACGAGCGTTTCACCGACACTCATTAACGTGGAAACAAACACAATAAAACAGAGATACACGGAACTGCAGATGCTGGTTTACAACAAAAGAAAAGCACAAAGTAGTGGAGTAAAGTAAAGAGTCAGGCAGCATCTCTGGAAGATCACATCACCCATACATGTCCTCCAGAGATGCTGCCTCACCGGCTGAGTAAAGCCCCTGCCCCACTTAGGTTTCCTAAACGGAAACCTTTGGGACTTTGCGCCCCACCCAAGGATTCCGTGCGGTTCCCGGAGGTTTTTGTCCTCTGGCAACCACCTTCAGCTAGCATCGCAACTGGCATCGACTAAAAAATTACCGATTTTTAAAACGGAAACCACTTTTGACCATTAGGGAGACTGACAAAAGCCTCCGGGAACCTCACAGAAATCTTGTGTGGGGCGCAAAGTCTCCAGAGGTTTCCGTTCAGGTTTCCTAAGTGGGACAGAGGCATTACTCCTGCACTTTGCACTGGTAAAATGAATTAGTTTTATTCAAACGGCGATCTTGCATTTTCTCCAAAAGACGTGGTTGTTTGTGAAGTAATTAAATGAAATTCATTAAAAAATTATCTGAAGAATGTTCAGAAAGAGGCAAGGATTGAGATGCATCTGTTTTCTGGTCTACATTAGACACCACATCAGTTCACTTTCCAAACTGCACCAAGGTTATTGCGATACTGGCTTCAAGCAAAGTAATGACTGCCAATGGGCATAAAGTTTTGTGTATTTTAAATCCTCATTTAACTATTTTGATATCAAGCCTAATTAACCATCCAATTAGAAGTTAATTTATCATGAAAAACAGTAACATCAGAACGTGTATGTCATAATAGATTTCTTTAATGATTCAATGCTACTCTATTGTCACTTGTACCTAGTTAGTGAAATGCTTTGTTTTGCACACAACCCAATAAAATCAGTTAGCAGACCTCGCCTAGGCAGTGCACAACTGTTGCCACATTTCTGGCACCGACAAAAGACTTTAGACTTTAAGGGTGGCACAATGAAGTAGTGATAGTGTTGCTACCTTGCAGTGCCAGAGACCTAGGTTCGATCCTGACTATGGGTGCCGTCTTTCAGGACTTTGTACGTTTTCCCTGTGTCGGGCAGGTTCTCTCTGGGTGCTCCAGTTTCCTCCCACATTGCAAAGACATACAGGTTAGGTCACAAGGTCATAAGTGATAGGAGCAGAATTAGACCATTCGGCCCATCAAGTCTCTGATGGCCCATCAGCCATTCAATCGTGGCTGATCTATCTCTCCATGCTAACCCCATGCTCCTGTCTTCTCCACATAACCCCTGACTCCTGTACTAATCAAGAATTTGTCTATCGCTGCCTAAAAAATATCAATTGGCCTCCACAGCCTTTCGTGGCAAAGAATTCCAAAGGTTCACCATCCCATGACGAAAGAAATTCCTCCTCATCTCCTTCCTAAAGGAGCGTCCTTCAATTCTGAGGCTATGACCTCTACTCCTAGACTCTCCCACTAGTGGAAACATCCTCTCCACATCCACTCTATCCCAGCCTTACACTATTTGGTTAGTAGTAGGTTAATTGGCTTCTGTTAATTGTCCCTAATGTGTAGGATAGAACTGGTGTATGGGCAGATTGCTGGTCGGCAAGGACTCAGTGGGCTGGAGGGCCTGTTTCCACACTATATCTCTAAAGTCTAAATATATTTCTCAAAAGCTTTATGTTCTAAAGGTTGTAGAAAGCTTCCAGAATTCATTCCCCAAATTCCAAATATACCTCAATAGAATAATTAAATAGAAATCTGCATTTTATATTACACTTTCATGAATTTAGGGCATTTCAAGCATCTTACTGCTAAAATAGTTATTTTTAAATAACTGACTTTGGTGCATTCATTAGTATTCTGAAGGAGAATATGGCAGCCAATTAGTTGGTGACCTACAAATAGCAATCAAACAACAAGATAGTGAAGAACAAGGGACTGCTTGTGTGTCAGATAGGACTAATGTATGGGTGATCGCAGACTCGGTGAGCCGATGGGCCTGTTCACACACGGTAACTCTGAAACTAAAACCTCTACGTCAGCATTCTCACAGTCACTTTCCCCAGACCACCCCTTCAATTAGCTGTAGGCTGCAGTCTGACACTGGGTCAAAAACGTATACGGGCTTCCCATGGATAGTCAGGGACTTCTATGCTCAGTGAAGAAGACAGCCTTATGCAACCACATGGGGGGCAGTCTAGGCCCAGAGTCTAAGCCCAGAGGGCACAGCCTCAAAATAAAAGGAAGTACCTTTAGAATGGAGATGAGGAGGAATTATGTTAGCTGGGGATGGCAAATCCATGGAATTCATTGCCACACAAGGCTGTGAAGGCCGACAGGTAGACCAAAATACTGGAATAACTTTTTGCCTTCTTATACTTTAATAAGATGAAGCTAATTTTGGCACGTCAACAGATCAAATATTATTTTGGAGCCAGAAGTCATTTTGATATCCGGGCATTACACCAACACCATTAATTATCAGGTTTGTCCTGTTCACACTAGAGCTATGATTAACAATTCATGCATAAATAACTTCTTCCCCAAAGTAAATGAGATCTTGCGGTAGATTTTATCTCATTTTGCTTGGTGGAAATGGGGTGGTTATGGAAGTGAAATGAAGGTTTGGGCAATCTTCCTCCCAACCTCGACTGACTAGCCAAGGATTACACAAAGGAAGAAGAGATGGGTACATGGAACGAGCTGCCAGAGGCACTGTCTGTGTGGAGTTTGTACGTTTTCCCTGTGACCACGTGGGTTTTCCTCTGGGAAAGTCCAGATTCCTCCCACATCTCAAGACTAGAGATGTGGGAGGAATCCGGGCATCTTACCTGACATCTGTCGGTAAGTTGGCCTCTGTAAATTGCCTCTAATGTGTAGCGAGTAGATGCAAAAGTGGGATAACATCGACCTGGTGTGAATGGTGGAATCAATGGTTGACGTGGACTCGATGGGCCAAAGGGCCTGTTTCCATGCTCTATCTACAAACTAAACTATAACAACATTTAAAAGAATTTAGACAGGTGCATGGCAAGGCAAAACTTAGAGTGAAATGGACCAAAGGCTGGAATGTGAGGCTAGCATAAATGGGGCATTTTCATTACCTTGGATTTTGGACCGAAGGGCCCCTTTTCATGTTGTATGACTGACTGACATAATCTCTGACCCTGTATGACATTGCGAATCCATGTAAATTTTGTCTTCCATTGTATCCACATCCTATTTTAATGATCTATTGACCAGAAGTTAAGACAAAGATGTCCTTCATAGTAAACCCAAATTAATAATCCCCCATTTGTTACAATCATCTGATTTCAATATTATCAAGAGATTAACCTGTGGTTTAAATGACCGACTGTCATGATATTAACAATGGATGATACCCTATCTGAAATCTATGGATTAACATACACAGTGAATGGTAAGGCTCTGGGAAGTGTTGTAACAGAGGGATCTAGGAGTGCAGGTACATAGTTCCTCTAAAGTGGCATCACGGGTAGAGAGCGTGGTCAAGACGGTTTTCAGCACATTGGCTTTCATCAGTCAGGGTATTGAGCATAGAAGTTGGGAGGTTATGTTGCAGTTATATGAGACGTTGGTTAGGTCACATTTAGAGTGTTGTGTTCAGTTTGGGGCACTATGTTATAGGAAAGATGTTGTCAAGCTGAAAAGGGTACAGAGAAGATTTATGAGGATGTTGCCAGGACTCTAAGGCCTGAACTATAGGGAGAGGTTCTTCTTCTTCTTTCGTGTGGCATGCACAGCCTAAAGTTGTTGGACAACTTAGGGAGAGATTGAGCAGGCTGGGACTCTATTCCTTGGAGTGCAGGAGGATCAGGGGTGATTTGAGAGCTGTACATAGTCATGAGAGGAATAGATTGGGTAAACCCAGTGTCTCCTACCCAGTGTAGGGGAAATTGAGAACCAGAGTACATAGGTTTAAGGTGAGGGGAGAAAGATTTAATCGCAACCCGAGGGGTAATTTTTTTTACACTAAGGGCGGTGGGTGTATGGAATGAGCTGCCGGAGGAGGTAGTTGAGGCAGGTACTATTGTAACATATAAGAAACGTATAGACAGGTACATGGATAGGATAGGTTTTGAGGGATCTGGGTCAAACACAGGCAGGTGGGGCTGGTGCAGATGGGACATATTGGTCGGTGTGGGCAAGTTAAGTTGAAGAGCATTTACTGTCGTACACTGTGTGACTCTATAACATCAATCAGGAAATGCGATTGTATAATTTAGAATGTAATTATGTATCCAAATGGAAAATAATAATTTCATCATTCTACCATGCTTAACATTACATGGCTACCCTCCTTGGTACATGACTTTCAACTAAGATAGGCTTAAAGTTAAAGAAAATAGGAAAAGACAGTAAATGAAAATGAAAATGTTTGTAATTACATGATTTTCTGTCATCTGTGATTATCTCCCATGTTGAGTCCTATCATTAATGTAATTGGACAGACATCGATATAATCTCATTCATGTCGTTGCCTTTCTGTGTTATATGCATGACCATCCTGTAAACAGCAACTATCCTCCTCACTGACAAGAGCACTTGGACATCACAGTGGTGCAGCTGGAAGAGCTGCTGCCTCACAGCGTCAGAGACTGGATTGTGAGCAGTTGTGGGCCCCTTATCAGAGGAAGGATGTGCTGTTGTTGGAGAAGGTCCAGTGCAGGTTTACAAGAACAATCCCAGGAATAATTGGGTTAACACATGATAAGCATTTGAAGGCACTGGGCCTGTACTCGCTGGAGTTTCGAAAGACGGGGGGGGAACTTATTGAAACTTAGTGAAAGGCCTGGATAGAGTGGATGTGAAAAGCATGTTTCCACTCATGGAAGTGTCTAGGACCAGAGGCCATAACCTCAGAATAAAAGAATGTACCTTTAGAAAGGTGATGAGGAGAAATTTCTTTAGTTAGATGGTGGTGAATCTGTGGAATTCATTGCCAAAGATGGCTGTGGAGGTCAAGTCACTAGATAATTTAAAGGCGGAGATCTTACTGATCTGTAAGGGTGTCAGGGGTTATGGGGAGAAGGTAGGAGAATGGGTTTGAGAGGGAAAGATAGATCAGCCATGATTGAATGCCAGAGTAGGTGGGTCGAATGGCTTAATTCAGCTCCGAGAACTTATGAACCCAACTTTGGGTGCTGTCTGTGTGGAGCTTTCACGTTCTTCCTGTCAGCGGGTGGGTTTCCTCCATGTGCGTCGGTTTCTTCCCACATCTCAAAGACGTGCGGGTTTGTAGGTTAATTGGCCTCTGTAAATTGCCCCTTGTGTGTTGGGTGCAATGCGAAAGGGAGATAACGCAGAACTAACTTGAACAGATTATCGAGGACTGCGAGCGATCACTTTAACCATGTCCCACGTGACCTTGTACACCTCAACAAGCTTTGCTCCAAAAGAAAACCTGCCTGCCTATCCAACCTTTCCCCATAACATCAGACAAACTTATATTGGTCTACACAGTGTTTGTTTCTTTGCAGATACTATTCAGATGGAAATGTTCTGAGCTGGTGCATACTGTTTTATTGGAACATATTTATTGGTAACATGGTGTTAACAAAAACATATCTGTCGATGTACTTAATCCCTTTCAGCAGCGTAATGCAATGATTCACATTGAATAATTCATTTGGCAGTGTATCTGTGGAAATGTTCTGCTATTTCAACACAACAAAGTTAGAACCCAAGACATTGGTGGTTTAAAATACATTCCAGACATTGGGCTGTGTTTGCCATTGCTATGCTTTTCTCTGATACATGAGCTCATACTATGAAACATAATGTATGAGGAATATCTGTGCTAAAACAACCATAAGACAGCTTATGCTGTTCAAATCATGCCACCCCTTAACCAACTGGTAACCTCCTCAATGGTTACACCATGTATGCGTGGCATAGATAGTCACCTGCTTCAGGATGGCACAGTGGCACAGCAATAGAGTTGCTGCCTTACATCGCCAGAGACCCGGGTTCAACCCTGACTGTGGGTACTGACTGTATGGAGTTTCTACTATCTCCGGTGTAAACCAGCATCTGCAGTTCCTTTCTACACAAAGAATAAGCAGTGTTGCTTGTCACCTTTAACAAACATCCTGTGGGAGTGGAGCTGACCTTCAGAACTAATGGGAAACTGTTTGACGCACTGCAGAACCAAGGTCACCCTCACCCTGTTAATCACCCATCATTGTGCAGGAACTACTAGCAATTCTGCCCACGCTTAGAGTCCAAGCACAAAGCCACCACTCACTCACTGAAGTGTACATGAGGATTGGCCTTGCACCCAGTATCAGCGATAGTCCACTGTCAACCTACAAAATAGTGAAAGGCCTGGATAGAGTGGATGTGGGGAGGATGTTTCCACTAGTGGGAGAGACTGGGACCATGGTCCATAGCCTCAGAACAAAGGGATGAACCTTTAGAAAAGAGATGAGGAGGAATTAATTTTGTCAGTGGGTGGTGAATATGTGAAATTTATTGCCACAGAAAGCTGTTGAGGCCAATTTAATGGATATTTTTAAATCAGAGATTGATAGATTCTTGATTAGTACGGGTATCTGGGGTTATGTGGAGAAGGCAGGAGAGTACAGCTGAGAGGGAAAGATAGATCAGCCATGATTGATGGGCTGAATGGGCTAATTCTACTCCCATGCCTTATGATGTTATGATAGCACTTATTTAAAACAAGCAGGGCTGCACAGTGGTGCACCTGTTAAAACTGCTGCGTCACAGTTCTAGTGACCCAAATTTGATCCTGCTCTCAGGTGTTGTCTGTGCAGGAGTTAGCTCAGTCTCCCTGTGACCTTGTGGGTTATCTCTGGGTGCTCCGGTTTCCTCCCACATCCTAAAGAAGTGTGGGTTTGTAGGTTAATAGTCCTCTGCAACTTTCCCCTGGTGTGGAGGGAAAGTGGGATAACATACAACTATTGTGAACGGGTGAACAATGGTCAGCGTGGCCAAGGGGCTTAATTCCATGCTATATTTTTTCTATTCAATTCTAAAGAACCAGTCTTCAAGAAAAATCCGTTTCAATGTAAATAACAAGCAGTAATCAATTTTGAAATGAAAAGGAAAGGCACAAAGTGCTGGAGTAATTCAGCGGGTCAGGCTGCCTTTTTGAGGCAGCGCCTCCTAAAGATCCCATCGATGGTGGGGAGGTCAGATGGAACAGGTGGGGTCAACCATATTTTGTAAACTTCTTCATTTCTGGGCATTTGAGGTGTCAAACCAGGCCATGATGCAACCAGTCAATGTGCTTTCTGCTATACACCTGCAGAAGTTCAAAGGAGTATGTATCGACTTACCAAATCTCCTCAAAAAGGCATTGATGGGTTTTCTTTGTGATTGCATCAATGTGTGGCTCCCAAGGTAGATCTTAAGAGATATGTAGGCCCAGGAACTTGAAGTTGGTGACTCTTTCCACCACTGACCCATGATGACGTCATGTTCTTAGACCCTCAGCTTCCCTCTTCTGAAATCAACAATCAACTCCTTGTCCTCGCTGATGTTGAGAGCAAGCTTAGCCACTCCGAACCTAACTACCCAGGAGCCAAGCCTTAATAAGACCAACGTCCACATCGCATAGGACACATCATTCATTCACATGCTCAACACAAGATGTACTAAATTGATTAACCACTCCAAGCTCTATAGCAGAAGGAGATTATCAGACAACAAGGAGAAGGGAAAAGATTTGAGGACATGTTCAACACCTTCTTGAAGACTTGCAACAATCTCAGTGACACCACCGGGAATCTCAGATCCATGTGCATTCAAAATGGAGAAGCAGCATTCAGGATGGTATTGAAAATTGAGTCAGAATATCAAGAGCATGCAGATGTTTTGTGAAAATGGTAGGAGCAAATCCCCTTACAACCATACACCAACACCATTAAGCACATTTTCCATATCTATGGGGTGTTTGCAGTTCCTGCAACAGCTTTATTAGCCTCCTAAAAACTAACAGACCTGGAATGGAAGCCAGGTCACCCTTAATCCCAATGGACAATCCCAGAGGACGAGAAAGCAAGGGATTCATCATATATTCCCCCGATAATTCCTGATTTAAATCCTGTTGATTTCATCCAACATCTATTTCTTAAACAGTTTCAGTCAGTAAGCTTTTGGCACCTTGTTGAATTGTTTCTGCAATGAAACTCCTGTTGGAGCTGCTAGTGATTTAGAGAGGGAGCTAAACATTAGACTTCCTGATTCCACCAAAAACAAATCGATTACATTTTGTTCCCATCCAGGTTAATTACATTATTCATTAAACTTTGGAAACTATCCACAACTAATGGGTTTCTGAACAAACCCAAAAGCAAATAAAATGCCAACGCTTGCACCCAAAACTCATATTCACTCACCAATCCTGAGCTTGCAAACTTACAAGAGTTAAGCAACCCATATTTTAAAATGTTTATCCGTTTTCAATTTTGACCCCAACATTCTGCCTGTCTTTATTTCTGTTAGCTCACCTCGAACATTATAACCATTGGTGATATCCATTCTCTTTTAATTCTAACCTCATGAGCGTTGTCAGAGTTAATTGCTCCACCATTGTAGGTTGCCCATTCAGTTGTGAAAGTGTTGAAACAAGGAACTGCAGATGCCGGCTCACAAAACATGACACAACGTGCTGGAGCAACTCAACAGGTCAGGCAGCATCTTTACAGAAACATGGATGGGTGACGTTTTAGGTTGGTACCTATCTGCAGGTTGACTGTAGTAGGAGGTGAGAAAGCTGGAAGAGAGGTGGGGGTGGGAGATACGTAGCTGGGAGAGAGGTGCAGGTGGGAATAAACCTGGCAAATGATGGGTGGACAAAAGGACACAGAGTGCTGGAGTAACTCAGCAGGTCAAGAGAACACTGTAAAGGGGGGTTTGACCAAATGTCACCTACCCATGTTCTCCAAAGATGCAGCCTGACCTGAGTTACTTTTTGTATCTTCCTTTGCTAAAGTACTCATTTCTGGAGTCCCTCCTTTAATCATTTTGATTTTGTTCATGTCTTACACCCTTTTAAAAAAAGCGGCTTATAATTTGCCTCTTTAACCAAGTGCTTTGTCTTTCACTCGAATATCCCCATGTGTTTCAAGGAAAATTATTCTCTTATGAGACAATTTCTTGCATTGAAAACAAGTTTGGCCTTTAGACGTTCGAGATACAGTGCAGAAACATGCCCTTCGGCCCACCCAGTCTGTACCGACCAGCGATCTCCCAATAAACTAACACTATCCTACATACCAAGGATAATTAATTTACAAATTTACAGAAGCCAATTAACGGACAAACCTGTATGTCTTGAGAGTCGGAGGTAAACGGAGCACCCGGGGAAACCCCATGTGGTCACAGCGAGCTTGTGCAAACCGAGTGGAAAAGTTGCCCTTCAGGTTTCTATTAAGTCTTGCCCCTCTCACCTTAAACATACGTCATATGTTTTTGATGTTCCGCATCCTGGCTACAAGACTTTAGAGAAACAGGCCGATCAGCCCACCGAGTACGCGCTGACCAGCGATCCCCGTAAGCTAGCACTATCCTACACACTACGGACAATTTACAATTATTTTACTGAAGCCAATTAACCTACAAACCTGCACATCCATATTGGAGGCCCTCTGGCCCTGGTGAGTTTTCCCCTGAGACTGCACTCAGAGTCCATATACCTATCACTTTACTCTTAAATGTTACGATCCTGCGGGAAAAGAGGTTCCCCCTCAACCCCGAAAACGTCCCGTCATGCGTTTGGGGAGGTCAGAAACAAACTTCTCTGCACAGTACTCCTCTGTAGCATCCTTCCTATAACTAGTCAGAGCTCTGATTTATAAAGGCCAGCACTGCACTAAGGCAGCATTCCTCACTCTACCACTTTTCCAAGCACACTTTGTCTACTTCATTATCCACAACACCACCTATCTTAGTTGCATACCAAGTTGTTGGAGCACCCGGAAAAACCCACACGGTCACGGGAGAGAGAACAAAAAAGGATGAGCACATATTTATTTTCCACCGTGATTAACAATTTGTTGAGTAACTAACATCTGTAGAAATCCTATATTTAAAACCTACTTACATGTAATTTTTTTTATTTGCTGATTATTAATAATGAATTCTTTTGTCACAACAACATTATTTTGAACCCTTCTTCCTAGAGTAATTATGATGCAATAATTTGAAAATCAATGGGCTAATGTTGGCCACTGTCTAAAAAAAAAATACTATCTTGGATGCACTAGAAATAATAGGCATTGCCATCTTATCCAGAGAGCAGTCTAGCCAAAATGCCTCAGTAAAAGATGTTTAAAATCTGATTCACTGATATTGCCAAATGTTATTATCTGCAGATTTTCTCTATTTCATTCTCAGAATCTTATATCACTGTAATTCAGCAATACAGTTCATTAATTATTTATTCACTTGCACGAAAACAGCCAAGTAATAGTCTCCACACACAGCAACAATAAAACATGGGCTGGAATTCTCAATTTTAGGATGAACATGAAACGGCAGATGTAAGTGACAATTAAATGGGATATTTTAAGGTGCTTTCTTTTGTATGGCATTGAGTCAGAGTAACACAGCACCGAAACAGACCCTTCAGCCCAACTTGTTCATGCAGATCCAAGCTAGTCCCATTTGCCCACATTTGGCCCACAACAATGAAGGACCCGGTGTAGGGGGGGGGGGGAGGGAGAAGGGGAAGTACAATTGAGGACCCGGCGATGGGGGACCGCTGTGAGGGGAGAAGGGGAAGAACTAAAGGAGGAGCCGGCCTGCTTTGTAAATTGGTCAGCGCCCTAGGTGGCTGCTGTTTGTATACATTGCACATGCAGCAAAGAATGTCACTGTGCCTGGTCACATATGACCACAAGGTATTCCATTCAATCCATTCCATCCCTTTCCACGTAACTATCCAGGAATCTTTTAAATGCTGTTATAAGTGTCTGCCTCAACTACCTCGTCTGGCAGCTCGTTCCAGAAACCCACCACCGAGTGAAAAAGTTGCCCCTCGGGTTTCTATTAAATCTTGCCCCTCTCACCTTAAATATATATGTCCATATGTTTTTGATATTCTACACCCTGGCTACAAAACTTTAGACTTACAGGCCCATCGCCCAGCGAGTCCGCACTGACCAGCGATCCCCGTACACTAGCACTATCCTACACACAAAGGATAATTTACAATCTTTTTCCTGAAGCCAATTAACTGACAAACCTGAACATCTTTGGAGGTCAAAGGAGGAAACTGGAGCATCCAGAAAAACCCACACAGTCACAGGGAGAACAAACAAACTCTGTGCAGACAGCACCCATAGTCCGGATTGAACCTGGGTCTCTGGCGCTGTAAGGCAGCAACTCTACCACTGCACCGGCCTCGCTGTGCCCTTGCTCCGCCTTCTATGCATTCACTCTATCTCTTCCCTTTCATACACCTCAATGAGGTCACCCCTGAGCCACCTACACTCCAGGGAATAAAGTTCTAGTCTGCCCCACACCTCCCTACAGATCAGGCCCTCAAGTCCAAACAGTCTTGGCCCAGTGGTGGATCTGCTCTTCCCTGCCTTAGATTGGCAAAGACACCATGCAATTAGTTTGTCTTGTCTAATTATTTGAATGAATTGATGAATGAATGGAGGAGTGATACTTTATTATCACGTGACATGCACAGTGAGACTCTTTGTTCTCCGTACACAAATATGCAAAGATCGCCACATATTGGGCTCCGGCAAAGTTACAAAGTATTCCATTTAGTTCCCAATGTTCCCCCTTTGTTCTCTCGATGGTTCCCTCCTCCCTTCAATGCCAGGTCCCTCTTTATTCTCGGCATCGCGTCCGGCATCCATCCGACCTATTACCTATTGTCTATCCGCACCATCACAATGATCTCAACCAATATTTTCAGTGTATGAGGTGGTGAGCCGTTGCCAATCTGTTGGGTGGGCATAACTAAGAATGTTTTTTTCTTATTTACAAATTTGTCCACAAGTTGCTAGAATCTGGCAGAGACAACAGTCATATCGAAATATCAAAATAAATAATTCCTTACAATAACAACGTATTACAAAACGATTCATCACACACTTGGTCTTTAAAAAGGTTTTTAATAAGCCATAGCAATTCTATTTTAAAGCTTCTTATAATTTAGGGAGTAAGGGGTTTGCTACATTAATCCACTAGTTAGGATGAATTATGATGATGTACTTAAGGAATACAAAGTATTATCTTATTTAGATGCTGCGCTAATTAACTACTGATGACCCAGTGCTTAATGATTTGTTTCTTTTAATAAAATGGGTTTTTTAATTAAAGCATGTATTTTTATCATTTCTATCTAATTAACAAAACTGAGTTGCTCAATGCATTACACCGCATTTCAAACTAAAGGAATCAGATTTCAGTAAGCTTAAGCTTTAATTTTATTTAAAACCATTCACTTTGAGCATAGTTATCTGAAAGTGGTGACACAGGCCGATAGGGTGGTAAAGAAGGCTTTCAATACACTGGCCTTCATCAGTCAGGATACTCAACGTAGGTGAGGTGTTATGTTACTATTGTACAACACGTTTATGAGGCTGCATTTGGAGTACTGGGCCCATTTTTGGTCACCCTGCTATAGGAAGGATGCCATTGAGCTAGAAAGAGTGCGGAGAAGATTTACGAGGGTGTTTCTAGTACTTGAGGCAGAGCTCTAGAGAGGATGGGCAGGTAAGCACTTTATTCAATGGAGCGCAGGAGGCTGAGTGGTGATCTTAAAAAGGTGTACAATATCATAATTGCTATTAAAAGTTTAACATAGTTTAGTTCAGTTTATTATTGTCATGTGTACCGAGGACACAATATAAAACAATAAAGTCTGAAGAAGGGACTCGACCTGAAACATCACCCATTCCTTCTCTCCAGAGATGCTGTCTGTCCCGCTGAGTTAATCCAGCTTTTTGTGTCTATCTTAAGTAAAGTTTACCTTGCAAATAGCTTAACTAAACTTTTTGTTGCGTGGTATCTAGTCGGCAAATAGACTACACATTTTCATTGATTGATTGAAAGACGTCATGGGGAAACAGGCCGTTGGGCCCACCAAGTCAACGTTGACCATCGATCACCCATTGACATTAGTTCTATGTTATCCCACTTTCTCACCCACTGCCTACACGCGAGGCGCCATTCACAGAGAACGATTAACCTGTAAACCCACGTCTTTGGCTCGAGGGGCCGAATGGCCTACTCCCGCACCTATTACCTATTGTCTATTGTCTATTGTGTTGTGGGAGCACCTGGAGCACCAGAAGTTAGAATTAAAACATGTCTCTAGCATTATAAGGCAGCAACTGTACCAACTGTGCCACATTTAAAATTGATTTATGGTAACAAAATCTCAGCTGATTAGTAACACAGCATCATCAATGTCAGGTAATTTTGCGCATTTTAAGCAGAGAGTCTGAAGGAGCTGAAAGAAGGAATATTATTCCTTACTACAAGGGGTGGCACAGTGGTAGAGTTGCAGCCTCACAGCACCAGGGACCCGGGTTCGATCCTGACTACGGGTGCTGTCTGTACAGAGTTTGTACCTTCGCCCCATGACCATGTGGGTTTCCTCCTACACTCCAAAGACGTGTACATTTGTGGATTAATTGGCTTTGATGATATTGGAAAGTCTGTGTAGGATAGTGCGAGTGCGCAGGTGATTGCTGGTCAGTGCGGACTTGGTGGGCCAAAGGGCCTGTTTCCAGGCTGAATCTCTAAAGTCTGCAAGACTACAGTACACATGTACATGAAAATTATGTACAAATATAATTATGTAATGATGATGTATAGAATATTGACAATATTGATGATTGTGAACTTGAGAGTTGCAATGAGCCGCAGAGTTTTGAAACATGGAGCTGTTTTAAATATGTCATGCCTTGTCTTTCCTTGACCTATGTTGGATTCAAAGAAATCAATTGCAGCAAAAATTGTGGAAAATACTTGGCCAAACTATCTGATTGGATTCCTCAGATTGTTTATGCATGGATAAAAAGGAACAAGGAACACAACAGCGCAGGTATGGGCCCTTCTGCCTGCACGTGATCCATAACCATCCATTCCCCGCATTAACCACGTGCCGATCTAAAAGCCTCTTAAACGCCACTATTATTATCAGCCTCCACCACCACTTCTGGAAGTGCGATCCAGACACCCACCACCCTCTGTATATTAACAAAAACTTGAAGTCACTGTCCAAGGTACTCTCTTATTGACAATGCAAATGATATTTAGCCTTTTAGCCAGTAATTCAAATGGATTGAAGTGTTACATTTATAGTTATCAATTAGGTACTATTTTTAATGATGCACTAAGCGGTGATTACCACCATTTAGCACTGAAAATACTTTTTTGGTTTAATTTAGAGATAGAGCGCGGAAACAGGCCCTTCAGCCCACAGAGTCCGCTCCAAACAGCAATCCCCACACATTAACACCGCCCTACACACATTAGGAACAATCTTACATCTTTACCACGCCAAATAACCTACAAACCTGTATGTCTTCGGAGTGTGGGAGGAAAACCGAGGATCTCTGAGAAAACCCATGCAGGACACGGGGAGAACGTACAAACTCCATACACCCGTGGTCACGATCGAACCCGGGCCTTGGCGCTGTAAGCTCCACCACTACGCCACCATGCCGCCCATCATTTATAATGACAATTTTTTCTGCCTTTTTTCCCTGACATCCTAATTCAGTGTAGGATAGAACTAGAGTGCAGGGGATAGCAGATTCCATGGGCCAAAGGGCCTGTTTCCACGCTGCATCACTAAACATAGGGAGACTGACCATTTATGGCAGACCACTAACTAAGAGAAAGATGTTATTTGGTCTGCCCACAACTTGTTGGTCTCCCAGAACAGCCAGATGTCCATCAGGGATTGTTGCAGGGCAGCACTGTGGTGCCCAACAGTGTCAGAGATCCCAGCCCTTTGTATCATTTTATAGAACTAGTGTGAATCGTTAGTTTGGTATGGTCAGTGGGCTGAAGGGCCTGTTAGAAACATAGAAACATAGAAATTAGGTGCAGGAGCAGGCCATTCGGCCCTTCAAGCCTGCACCACCATTCAATATGATCATGGCTGATCATCCAACTCAGTATCCTGTACCTGCCTTCTCTCCATATCCCCTGATCCCTTTAGCCACAAGGGCCACATCTAACTCCTTCTTAAATATAGTCAATGAACTGGCCTCAACTACCTTCTGTGGCAGAGAATTCCACAGATTCACCACTCTGTGTGGAAAAACGATTTTCTCATCTCAGTCCTAAAAGACTTCCCCCTTATCCTTAAACTGTGACCCCTTGTCCTGGACTTCCCCAACATCGGGAACAATCTTCCTGCATCTAACCTGTCAAACCCCTTAAGAATTTTGTATGTCTCTATAAGATCCCCCCTCAATCTTCTAAATTCCAGCGAGTACAAGCCGAGTGTATCCAGTCTTTCTTCATATGGAAGTCCTGCCATCCCAGGAATCAGTCTGGTGAACCTTCTCTGTACTCCCTCTATGGCAAGAATGTATTTCCTTAGATTAGGAGACCAAAACTGTACGCAATACTCCAGGTGTGGCCTCACCAAGACCCTATACAACTGCAGTAGAACCTCCCTGCTCTTGTACTCAAATCCTTTTGCTATGAATGCCAACATACCATTCGCTTTTTTCACAGCCTGCTGCACCTGCATGCCTACTTTCAATGACCGGTGTACCATGACACCCAGATATCGTTGCATCTCCCCTTTTCCTAATCGGCCACCATTCAGATAATAGTCTACTTTCCTGTTTTTGCCAACAAAATGGATAACCTCACATTTATCCACATTTTATTTCGGAGTCACGCGAGTGACTTTGTGAAAGACCCCGCCAGCACGCGTGCGCGACATATCGTCGCTCGCATTTGCTGTCGACAAGCTGGGGGGGAGTGCGCTCTCTCCACAGCTCCTTCAACAAGAACGCTGAAGGTAAGTATACTTCAGCTGGTTTGGAGGTAGGCGGTGTAAACCTTAAGCTGGTTAGAGGTAGGAGGTGTGCTTCTACCTACAGAATATGGAAGGAACAGGGAAGGGGAAGCTTCCCAAGAGCCGTGGGATGCCAACAGGCCAGCGGCCACTTTCTCCGGAGCTGCTTGCAACACCGGCAGCACCCGTACGGCCGGGGGAAAAGGTGCGGAAGTTGGGCGCGTCAGTGACACCTGGAATGGATGTCCGCACTGGAGCAGGGTATGGCAGACCCTGACTTCGTGCTCCCATCCCCCAGGAAGGGGGGGAGCAAGCAGGTACGTGGCAAAGTGCCTCGCATACCGGCGGCAGCATCACCCTGTGTTTTTCAGGTCCCACGGGGGCAAAGCCGGGGAAAGACCGCGCCGCAGACGAGCCCCGCAGCCGCGGCAGGCCTCGTAAAGCAGCCGGCGATATCTGCCGTAGTGCAGGCCGGCAGAGCTACTGCTGCGTCGAGCAGCCCTGCAGGAGCAGGAGCTGCCGACATAACACCGGGTCAGGCTGCGGTCGTGGACGCCGGTGACAGCCATAAACGGTCGACCAGCTTAGCACTGGCAGCTGCCGACCATGCGCCTCCAGAGACATATGGTCAGAGGTGGAGGTAAGCCTGCACGGACTTCGGGGAGCCAGGTACCGGGGGCCAGCACCGACTCATCTCCACTGCCTTCCTACCAGGCAGGGGGACCGCCACAGTCCGCTCGAAGGCCGACTAGTGGTATGTCCGTGCGGGAGTCATAAGGGCCTGTAGGAGCGGCTGTCCACGACGACCTACCACCGGACCCTAGTCTGCACCTTATGGAGGTGTGATCCGCTGGTGGAAGCCCCAGAGGAATTGCAGAGCCTGGGGAAGTCGGCTTGTCCGCCGCGTGTAGCGGGGACGGTCGCATGGCAAGGTTGGAGCTCTTGGTGGAGCAACTAGGTGGACCGGGTGGAACGGGGGTCTCGGGCATCCACAAGCCACTCCAGGAGACCGCCCAGCATCTCGTCTTCTTCAGCCAGCAGTGCCAGACGTCAGCAGGACGCTGCCTTCGATGAAGAACCAGAGACGTACGCCTCCAGAGAATCCTCAAACTCCTGTCGACGAGCATTACGGCGTATGCCAAGACCCTCAATGGGGATAACGTGACCAGTGAGCAGCAGGATGCCCTGGCACTTCTCTGCAATACACAGTTTGAGATAAACTGTCTTCGTAAGAGCTCCATCCGGCCCACTCTCAACCCAAAATTTGCAGGGTTGTGCCGTACCTCCACCACTCCACCACCTCATCAACTGTTTGGGGAAGATCTGCCGATACAGGTCAAAGAGATGGACAAGGAGGCCAAGACCGTCTGCCTTATGGAACCGCCACCGGCCAAAGTGTACCCATTCCATCGACAACAACCGTACCCTACCTGGAAACCTCACCAGCCGGATAGGACACTAAGGCCCTATCCGCCACCAGTCCCCAACAGCAGAAACCTTTTTTAGGGCAAGGCCTGCAGAGGCCCGCATGGAAGATGCGGCCACAGCCACGACGAGCAACACAACGTCCCCCCAAAACACCATACACCAAGACCCGCCGTTGACCATGGAGGTAAGGGGGTCTGGTTCATCTAAGAAAGTAGCAATTATAACCTCACAAGTAAAGGGACGGTTGCGGGCGTTTCGGGGTGCATGGGACAGACACGTTTATTCTACAAAGTGTTCACGGTTATGTCATAGAATTTATTAATGGGAAACTTCCCCCTACACAGCATGAACCTCAGCGCACATTTGGGCTCTCTCCAAAAGAGATAAAGGAGGGACATGCAGAAATTCTACGGCTAGCAGCCAAAGGGGTGATAGGGAAAACGACACACGAACCCCTTGAGTTTGTGTCCAACATCTTTACAAAAACCAAACAAGATGGTGGATGTCGGATTATCATAGACCTAACCCATTTGAACACTTTTGTACAATATACCCATTTAAAATGGAACAGCTAAGCAGCTGCTTTACCAGGGGTACTTTATGGCTTGCATTAATTTAACAGATGCATACTATACAGTCCCCATCATAGAATCTCATTGGAAGTTCCAAAAATTTGTCTGGAGGGGACAGTTATGGCAATACAGAGCCTTACCCAATGGTTTAACCACAGCCCCCAGACTATTTACCAAAATAGTCAAACCAATATTGGCAATCCTCAGGCAACAGCATTATATCGTCATGGCATACTTGGACGATATACTTATAGTGCGACAGACCCTCCAATTGGCAAAGCTGGCAGTCACAGCGACCAAATCTTTATTCGAGACATTAGGGTTAGTAACCCATCCAGACAAATCCAAACTAACCCCGTCTCAAGTCATGGACTCTCTGGGCTTCACCATTGACACAAACCGAATGATGATCACTATCCCGACCACCAAAGCCTCAGACATAAAAGAAGCATGCAACAGCCTTGCTTGCGCCAGGGTACCGACTATCAGCCAAGGTAATTGACGACACAAGGCTGGGGTGCAACTGACACCACGTCCAGTTGTGGTGGCAGATGGGACCCTCACGAGTCTACCCTCCTCCAGACACAAGGGATAAACTATCTGGAGATGTTAGCGGCTTTCCATGAACTGCAAGCATACTGCACAAACTTAGAGCATTTACATGGCTGCCTCCAAGTAGATAACACCATGGTGGTGGCTTATATAAATTATATGGGTAGTATCAGGTCATTATCTTGTGACGAATTGGCAAACACAATCTGGCACTGGTGCATTGAGAGAAATATTTGTATAACAGCGACCTATTTACCAGGGAAGCTCAACACAGTGGCGGACACCAGGTCACGAGTGTTCAATGATAACATCAAGTGGGTTGTTGAATCCCCAAATTGACTACCAACCCCATTATGGGGGAAAGTCACCCATGCCATGGTCACTTAAACCTGTTGGCTTGCAGGTTCTAAAGAGGCCGGCATATCGCCCAGGGCCATGGACCTCATCTCAGCTTCGTGCAGAACATCAACGAGGAGGCAGAGCCTCACCCAGGTCTGGAAGAGGGAGGCCTTCTGCTCCCGTACCAATACAACCTACAACTCTGCCACGATCCCTGATGTCCTGGAATTCCCAGTGGGCCTTCATTACAATGCGGGCCTCAGCTACAGTGCCATCAACAGCGCCAGGAGTGCGCTGTCCTCATACCTGGTGTGTGCTCACACCACCTGGTGTCCAAATTCATGAGGGGAGTGTTCAACACCAACCCTCCACGACCCAGATACAACATCACCTGGGATGTAGGGATAGTACTGACCCTACTGAGGAGCTGGTCCCCTATGACAGGGTTACCACTCGATAAGCTCACCCTCAGAGTGGTGATGCTGATGGCACTGACTACAATTCAACGAGTCCAGGCCTTACAGAAGCTGCGGCTGGATAGAATGGTCTCCACCCCTGCTAAGGTAACTTTCTTTGTAGATGACCTGCTTAAGCAGCACTGACCAGGGTCATTTGGGCTGCAAGTGGAATTCCGGGCGTACCCCACTGATGCCACCCTCTGCATAGCCACCCATCTCCGCCACTACATCAGAACAACACGAACCATCCGGAAGATGGAGCAGGGGCTCCTCATCAGCCACAAGCAACCACATCACCGGGTGACTGTGCAGACTATCGCAAGGTGGCTCAGGGCGGTGTTGGGTGTAGCAGCAGCAGATACTAACATTTTAAAATCTCACTCTACCAGGGCTGCATCCACATCAGCGGCGAGGGCCATGGAGGTGCCCATGGACCACATCCTCGCCACCGTGAACTGGGCCAGTGACTCAACATTCCAGCGGTTCTACAATAAGCCGGTGGTCGCCCCCGCAACGTTCGCGGAAGCCGTGCTGCGAGCCGCTCCGTGAATGATTTGTCCCCGAATTAGGGGTATTTTTGCTTTGTTATTATTTATGTTAATGAATGTGCATTATTTTTCAGCCTGTTCAGTCTGGAATGCAATAACAACCTTCCTCCATCAGTACTACGGCAGTGTGATAGCATGGACATTGTCCAGGGCGTGAAATCACAGAGCTTTGAAATCTTCACAAAGTCACTCACCTGACTCCGAAATAAAATAGTAAGATTAAACGAGAACTTAGCAAGTTCGAAGGTTGATCTTTATTTTATGAGGAGTTGCGGTGAGGGATTTCGTGCCCTCCGCTCCCAACCCTCTATCATAAGGTCAACTGCTACGTCATTAATCTTACTATCTCCAGTCATGGTGCATTCTGTGATTCCACACCGCTGCTTTGAAGAATGTCGCGCATGCGTGCTGGCGGGGTCTTTTACGAAATCCCTCACCGCAACTCCTCATAAAATAAAGATCAACCTTCGAACTTGGTAAGTTCTCGTTTAATCTTACTATTATACTGCATCTGCCATGCATTTGCCCACCCACCCAACCTATCCAAGTCACCTTGCAGCCTCCTAGCATACTCCTCACAGCTAACACTGCCCCCCAGCTTCGTGTCATCCGCAAACTTGGAGATGTTGCATTCAACAGATGTTGCTGTTTCCATGCTATATCTCTAAATTAAACTAAACAAAACATTTTCCATTGTAAGCTTAAAACCTATGAGCTATTATATTGTAACTTGTTATTCAACTGAAGAAAGAAATGGCACAGTTCAGACTAGAGTACCAGTGTGAATGCGGCAACAAAATCTATATTGCCGTAATCAATCAGATTTAAGAATTGTTAATGAGAGGTTCTGAGATTTTCCTGCAAAGTGTCAATTAGAAAAGTGTATTAAGTATCAAATTGGGTACAGGAATTAAGAAATTTAAAACCAAATTAGAAAGTCAGAAAAAGAGATAAAGTATTATTATGCAGTTAAAAATAATTTTCAGTTTTAATTACTTAGTGCATCATTAAAAAATGATACTTAATTTCTGTGGCAAATTTAACCAGTAACTATAAATGCAGGTACTTCAATCCAATCAAATTACAGGCCAAAGAGTAAAATATCAATTTTACAAAGTTAGTAAGAGACAATAGACAATAGGTGCAGGAGTAGGCCTTTCGGCCCTTCGAGCCAGCACTGCCATTCAATGTGATCATGGCTGATCATCCCCAATCAGTACCCCGTTCCTGCCTTCTCCCCATATCCCCTGACTCCGCTATTTTTAAGCCCTATCTAGCTCTCACTTGAAAGCATCTAGAGAACCTGCCTCCACTGCCCTCTGAGGCAGTGAATTCCACAGACTCACAACTCTCTGTGAGAAAAAGTGTTTCCTTGTCTCCGTTCTAAATGGCTTACTTCTTATTCTTAAACTGTGGCCCCTGGTTCTGGACTCCCCCAACATCGGGAACATGTTTCCTGCGCTAGCATGTCCAAATCCTTAACAATCTTATATGTTTCAATGAGATATCCTCTCATCCTTCTAAACTCCAGAGTGTACAAGCCCATTCTCTTAGCATATGACAGTCCCGCCATCCCGGGAATTAACCTTGTAAACCTATGCTGCACTCCCTCAATAGCAAGAATGTCCTTCCTCAAATTAGGGGACCAAAACTGCACACAATACTCCAGGTGTGCTCTCACTAGGGCTCTGTACAACTGCAGAAGGACCTCGTTGCTCCTATATTCGATTCCTCTTGTTATAAAGGCCAACATGTCATTCGCTTTCTTCACTGCCTGCTGCACCTGCATGCTTACTTTCATAGACTGATGAACAAGGACCCCCAGATCCCGTTGTACTTCCCTTTTTCCCAACTTGATGCCACTTAGATAGTAATAATCTGCCTTCCTGTTTTTGCTACCAAAGTGGATAACCTCACATTTATCCACATTAAACTTCATCTGCCATGTATCTGCCCACTTCCCCAACCTGTCCAAGTCACCCTATATTCTCATAGCATCCTCCTCACAGTTCACACTACCACCGAGCTTTGTGTCATCTGAAAATTTGCTAATGTTACTTTGAATCCCTTCATCCAAATCATTGATGTATATTGTAAATAGCTGTGGTCCCAGCACCGAGCCTTGCAGTACCCCACTAGTCACTGCCTGCCATTCTGAAAGGGACCCGTTAATCCATACTCTTTGTTTCCTGTCTGCCAACCACTTCTCTATCCATGTCAGCACTCTACCCCCAATACCATGTGCCCCAATTTTGCCCACTAATCTCCTAAGTGCGACCTTATCAAATGCTTTCTGAAAGTCCAGGTACACTACATCCACTGGCTCTCCCTTGTCCATTTTCCTAGTTACATCTTCAAAAAATTCCAGAAGATTGGTCAAGCATGATTTCCCCTTCGTAAATCCATGCTGACTCGGACCAATCCTGTTACTGCAATCCAAATGTTCGGCTATTTCATCTTTTATAATTAACTCCAGCATCTTCCTACCACCGATGTCAGGCTAACAGAGAGTGAGATATCACAGGCAGTAACCAAGTTGTGTCCCCCCCGCCAAACACGCACACATAGACGGTCATGGAAGCCTGTCAGGAAGAGTGTTGGAGGCTGATACAACAGTAGCATTTAGGAGGCTTTTAGATAGGCTCGTGGGTAGGCAGGGAATCGAAAGATATGGATCACATGCAGGCGATTATAAGATTAACATATCTTCGCAGCATGTTCAGCACAGACATTGTGAGCTGAAGGGCCTGTTCCTGTGATGTTCTGTGGTCATCCATAAATAAATGCAGAAGAATCCAACCAGAAGAGTATCCAGCCAGATATCTGCCATTATTCTTGCTGCTATTTTAGTTCTTCAACTTCCATCCTGTGCAAAGAATGAGAAGATGTGGCATTTTCGTAAAAGGCTTCATGTTTCAAAACTCTGAAGTTCATTGCAACGATCAAGTTCACAGCGGTCAACATTGCATACATCCTTCTTGGCAGAACACTCAGAATGGATCATTTGAACTTAACTTCTCCTCAATGGAAACTAACAAAAGAAAATACATTAACATTCATGTGCATAAGAGAAAATCAATAATAAATATTGATGGCACACAGAAGTTACAAACTATAATTATTTTCTACAATGTGTAACGTTGGTGACAGAACACAACAGTTCCACATTGTTTCTCTTGAGATCCCACCTTCCTTAGCCAACAATAGACCAACAGGCAATGCCCTGCCCAAGGACATTTGATGCTGGCCCCGATTGGTCTTGGTATTTTCTCGCCCCCAACTATTCATCTCCCCCCCCCCCTCACACCCACCCACCCCCTACTTTCAATCTGAAAAAGGATCCTGATACAAAAAAAATCAACGATTTTTCTCTCCAGAGATGCTGCCTGACCCATTGAGTTACTCCATGTGTCTATCTCTGATCAAAAGACTTGTCTAATTTGAACACAGTCTTTCAACGTGAATTAAAATCATCCATTGGACCAAGAGCAAGCCAAGCATCCTTTCAGATTGCTTTGTCAATAGATTAGAACATGAATGATCTAGTCATTGACCTCTTCCTCACTTGAACCCAAGGAATCAGAGAAAGATAGGCTAGGAGGCCTCTCTATCCTGCCCCACCACTCAATAAAATCATAATTGATCTTTAAGCTCAATTCTAACTTTCCCAATGAATTTCTATGTTGCATAACGCTGCACACAATTCATTGCTGCTTTGAAATCCAGAGTTTTGTTGGAAAAAAGACTTACTATCTTCTGTGTGAAGTAGTTTCTAATCACTTCAGTCCTCATGGCAGATCCCTTACCCTGGACAAAACACAAATTGCTGGACAAACTCAGCGGGTCAGACAGCACCTGGGGAGGGAATGGCCAGGTGATGTTTCAGGTCAGGACACTTCTTCAGACTGAAACACCGCCTGTCACAGATGCTGCCTGACCTGCGAAGTTCCTCCAGCCCTTATGGTTTTGCTCAAGATTACAGCATCTTCCGTCTCTTGTGTCTTCCTTACATTAAAATTGTCTGAATTCTCCTGCTGGGAAAAAAAGTCTCTCAGCTTTCAATACATCAAGACCTTTAAAAAATGTCAAGCTTAATTCAAGTACTCTCTCATTCCACAAAATGTCAGTTATTATAAACTTATTTTGTTCAACCCCTGATCAAATGGACTCATTCCTATCCAGAGAAGCTGCCTGTCCCGCTGAGTTACTCCAACATTTTGTGTCTATCTTCAAATGGATCTAAACACTTGTCCGAGAAAACATTTGCACTTCTAATCCTATTTCTCCTTAGAGATAGTCATAGAGTCATACAGCATGGAAACAGGCTCTTCGGCCCAATTTTCCCACACCGACCAACAGGTCCCATCTGCACTACTCCCACCTGCTTGTGTTTAGCCTATATCCCTCTAAACCTCTCCTATCCATGTACCTGTCTAAATGTTTCTTAATCATTGGAATAGTACCTGCCTTAACTACCTCCTCCGGCAGCTCATTTCATACACCCACCATCCTTTGTGTGAAAAAGTAACCCCTCAGGTTCCTCTTAAATCTTTCTCCCCTCACCTTAAGCCTATGTACTCTGGTTCGCGATTCCCCTACTATGGGCAAGAGATTTTATGTCTCTACGCAATCTATTCCTCCCATGAGGAACCATGGAGACTAAGATTTCAGGGGTGATCTCATCTAAAACCCAATTGTAACACTATTCATGTACTCTTGAGCACCAGCTTCGTGTCATTGCCTTCCTAACCAATTTTCTCAGTGGTCATTGAATTTAACCTATTAAGGGAGCATCTTTGATAACATTATTTAAAGCAGAACAAGGAAATTAGCCAATAAGGCTAAGTTGAAAGATACCCTTCAAATCAACAGAAACAAATTAAATAACATACATGGTCTAATATGGTAGAGCAGCAAGATTTTATTGGAAGATCTAGGTCATAATTTTAAACTGAGTTCAATGCAAAATGACAAGACGCAGTGACTATGGAATTATGCCCAGCTTTTCATTTTGGCAACCAACAATTGCAAAATAGAACTGTTAAATATCTAAGTTAATGAAACAATAGAGCACTTAATGTGATTCAAAGATCTCTAATGAAGGCATGATTACTGGCACCGGTTATCAATATTGATAGTACAACTATAAAGATTGTATCTATGCCCTTATTCACTGCACTTGGTAAATAAGCCAATTCCATGGGTTATACTGTGATACAGCATGGAAACACGCCCTTTGGCCCAACCAAGAAGCCCCTTCCAACCAAGATGCCCCATCCAAGCTATTCCCATTTGCCTACTCATATTTCATGACAACTTTGCACAGTTATCTACTGTGTCTACTGTGCAAAGTCACCAATTCTCAAGATATCCATAGATTAATAAATAAAGTCAATTAGTGAAATAATTTGTAAGGCACAGAGACAGGACACTTAGCCTATCAAGAGTATGCTGGTTCTATGCAGAACAATCTAGGCCCTTTTAGACTTTGGGCTTTAGAGATACAGGTTGGAAACAGGCCAATCTGCCGACCAAGTCCATGCCAACCAGTGACACTAACACTATCCTACACATTAGAGAAAATTCACAATTTTTACCGGAGCCAATTAACCTACAAACCTGTACATCTTTGGGGTGTGGGAGGAAATCAGAGCACCCAGAGGAAACCCATACGGTCACAGGGTGAACATACAAACTCCGTACAGACAGTACCCATAGTCAGAATCGAACCCATGTCTCTATGGTTGTAAGGAAGCAACTCCACCATTGCGCCACTGCACCTCCCTAGTCAATGCAATAAAATGCTTCCCTTCTCCAATTAGGCATGGGCCCGGCAACAGGCCTCACGGCGTCGCCCGACAACAGGCCCTGCTGTATAGACCCTTCACACAATTTGAATCCTGAAGATAGAACTTCTTAAGGCAATTAAAAGCAATCAAAATGCAGAACAGAACAAAACTGGAAACACTCAGCGGGTGAGCGAGCGCATCCAACTTGAAATGTTAAATCAGTTTCCCTCTCCACAGATGCTGCCTGACTTACCAAGTGTTTCCAGTACTTTTTGTTTTTTATTCCAGGATACCTGCTGCCCAAATAAAGAGCTGCCCTCTGACTTAGAACTAACAGAGAAAAAAAAAATTAGGAAGAATCCAGGCCACTTAGAAAAAAAGGCATTCAGTAGCTATAAGAAAATGTATTTTAACTTTTCCATGATCCCATTTTCTTGCAGCTGCCTTTTCTTTAGTTCAGTTTGTTTTTTTGGTCACGTGTACCGAGGTACAGTGGCAAGCTTTTGTTGCGTGCAGTCAGCCGAAAACAATACATGATTACAATCGCGACATTCACAATGAACAGATGCATGATAAATGGAAAAACGTTTAGTTCAAGATCAGTAAAGTCTGATTAAAGATAGCCTGTTAACCAATCCAAGAGTGACTGAACACAAGATTCACACCATTATTTGGTTCAGGGGAGGGGAGGGTGTAGTGGGAGGATGGTGTGCAGGCAGCATCTTGAAGTTAAGCACAAGATCATAACAGTGTTTTCAATGTAATGCCTCGGTCATCATTTTAGACCATCACCAGTTCACCCACCCGGCTCAAAATGTCAGGATAATGCTAGTGAGATGGAAACTTAATATAGAAATCCATTCTTTTCCTCCAACTTGTGCTCAATTACTAGATGTCTGTTTGATTCCAAGATAATTTTATTATATTAAATATTTTATTATATTTGAGATATGTTATTATATTAGATATTTTACTTTGATCCAGAAACAACGACCAAAAAGAAAGTCAATCATTTAGTTTAGCTTCGTTTATTGTCACGTGTACCGAGGTACAGTGATACGGGAAAAACTTTTAGTGCAAGGTAAAGACAGTAAATTCCGATCAAAGACAGTTCGAGGGTCTCCAATGAGGTAGATAATAGTTCAGGACACCTCTCTAGTTGTGGAAGGATAGTTCAGTTGTCTGATAACAGCTGGGAAGAAACTGTCCCTGAATCTGGAGATGTCAGTTTTCACACTTGAATACTTTTTGCCCCTATGGGAGAGGGGAGAAGAGGGAGTGGCCAGAGTGAGACTCATCCTTGATTATGCAGCTGTCTTTGCCGAGGGATTGTGAGGTATAAATGGAGTCAATGGAAGGGAGACACAGCTGCAATACCTCAGCGGGTCGGACAGCATCTCTGGAGAAAAGCAATAGGTGACGTTTCGGGTCAAGACTCTTCTTCGGACTGTCAGAGGAAAGGGTAACAAGGGTAATGAAAGATATGCAAAAAAGTAACAATGATAAAGGAAACAGGCCATTGTTAGCTGTGTGCTAGGTTAGAACGTGCACAGACAATGAGACTCAACAAGACAATTTTGCAGTTGGTATGATTTGGGTAGGAGAGGGATTCAGATAGAGGAAATGCCGGGGTTGAAAGTGTTTGGCAACCGGGAGATCAAGAAGATCCAGGCACACTGAGCGAAGGAATTGAGCGAAGGGAGGTTGGTTTGTGTGATGGTCTAGGCTGTGTCCACACTTCTCAATTCCCCAGTGGCTTGCCTGACCTCAGAGCAGCCAGGTATTTAAAAGCAGCTGCAAAGCTCCAGAAAAACAATTATTCTCGGATAGACCTCCGGATGTGTCAAAGAGCAAGTGTCCTGCAATTGCACGAGGCTGTGATTAATTACATCAATTACACCTTGTGATCTTAACAGCTGAGTTTGGCAAAAGAAGAATGCATGCTGTTAACTGTTCCTACCAAGAACAATATAATGCAGGAATTTTAAATTCTCCCATTCACCTGGCATAATTTCAGTAGTTCTGAAAAAAGATGGTATGGAAAGTAGGCTGGAACTTCATGGGAGCAGAATTAGGCCATTCGGCCCATTGAGTCTACTCCACCATGCAATCATGGCCAATCTACCTTTCCCTCTCAACTCCATTCTCCTGCCTTCTCCCCATAACTTTTGAGATCCTTACTAATTAAGAATCTGCTCATCTCCACTTTAGAAAAAAGCCCAATGACTTGCCGTCTGTGGCAATGAATTCCACAGATTCACCACCTTCTGACTAAAGAAACTCCATCTCATCTCCTTTCTAAAAATAGACTATTAGACTAGAGATACAGCACGGAAACAGGGCCTTTGGCCCACCGTGTCCATGCCGACCAGCTATCAGCCCGCACAGTAGCACTAAGGACAATTTTGCAACCAAATCTGTCAATCTTCGCATTGTATAGGAAGGAACTGCAGATGCTGGTTTAAATGGACGCTAGACACAAATTGCTGATGTAACTCAGCAGGACACGTGGCATGTCTGGAGAGAAGGCATGGATGATATTTTGGATCGAGACCCTTCTTCAGACTGAGAGTCAGAGGAGAGGGAGTCTAGAGATATGGAGGGGTAAGGTGTGAAAACGACAGTTCAAAGCAGACGATAAGGAAATGTAAAATGGTTCATTGTTAGCGGTGACAAGGAGGCATACAATCAGTAAAATTCTTCAGGACAGTGAGAACTAGGGTTGGGGAGGGATGGAGAGACAGTGAAAGCAAGTGTTTCTTGAAGTTAGTGAAATCAATGTTCATACCGCTGGGTTGTAAGCTGCCCAAGCGAAATACGAGGTGATGTTCCCCCAATTTGCGTTGGGCCACACTCTGACAGCGGAGGAGGCCCTTTGACAGGACGCGATCTACCCGTTGCTTAAAACTTCAGCTCCCACTCCTATTCCCACATTGACCTTTCTATCCTGGGCATCCGAGAGAAACCCTCGTAGGTCACGGGGAGAACGTACAAACTTCATTCAGACGGAACCTGCAGTCAGGATCGAACCCGGGTCTCTGGCGCTGTAAGGCAGCAACTGAACCACTGCGTCACCATGCCACCTAAAGTATTCTCCCCATCACCCTGAAGATGTGGCGGATTAGTCTTTATGTACTGGACTAATGTAATTCAGAGGTTCGGATTAATTAGACTTGCTACTTACGACATCATTTCAATTCCCATCACAGCTGGGAATTTAAATTAAGTTAATTAAATAAAACTTGGAATAAACATTTCGTATCAGTATTACAAAACCAACAGATTGTCATAAACGTCCATCTGGTTCACTAATGTTCTTTTTGGAAGAAAATATGATATTGTTATCTAGTTCAGATTGTAAAAGACTCCGGGTTCACAGTGTGTGGTTTACCCTTAATTCTTTGTATTAAACCTAGATGACAAATTGGAAACAAGAAACTGTTGATGCTAGTTTACAAAAAAAAGTGCTGGAGGAACTCAACGGGCCAGGCAGCATCTCTGGAGAACATGGATAGGTGATGTATCAGGTCAGGACCCTTCTTCAGACCGGCAAATTGCCTGATTGATCATCTGGCACCAATCGTGTCCTGCGCTTCAGGTGATTGTCCATGTCGCAGATGGAGTGAGTTATGGAGGGGTGATGGGGTTGGGGGGGAGAGGATGGGGGGGGGGGGGTGATGGGGAGGGGGGGATGGGTGAGGAGACATGATGGGGAGAGGTGAGGAGGGGAGTTGGGGATGGGGTGAGGGGAGAAGGGGGTGGGGTGAGGGGAGGCAGCAGGGGGATGGGGTGAGGAGCGGAGATGGTGGGATGGGGTGAGGAGGGAGGTCAGGGGGGGCTTGGATGAAGAGTGGAGACAGGAGGGGCAAGGAGGGGAGGGGGTGGGGTGAGGAGGGGAGATGGTGTGGTGAGAGGAAGGGTGATGGGGGTGGCGTGAGGGGAGGAGACAGGGAAGGCAGGCGAGGAGCGGAGACGGGGGTGGGGCCACGGAGGGGAGGGGAGGGAAGGGCTATTTGTGGAGAATTTGAAATGAATGAGGAAGAAGATGGGTATGAGTGTGGAGGGGAGGTAGGTGTGGTTGGGATTGATGGGTATGGCTTGGGTGCAGAGGTACAGGGAAGATGCTGTTCAGAGGAAGACTGCTGAGTTGACACAACGGAGACCCCCTTGCTATCTTTGATCATACTTTATCTTGCACTAAGCATTATTCACATTATTCCCATTATCATGTACCTGCACACTGTGAACCGCTCGATTGTAATCACGTATTGTCTTTCCGCAGACGGGTTAGCACTGCACCTCGGTACACGTGACAATAAACTAAACTCAGACAATCAGATAAGAGGGTTTTGTGGGTGGATGGGGTCAGTCATGGAGGCAAATGTTCTCAATGCAGAGTTGATTGTTGTGAACATAAAGAACTCTCCTCAAAAGAGGATCTATCTGGTGGAACATAGATGACTCAGTCTCCCTGACAAGGGAAGCTCAAGCTGTCTTGTACCAACCAAACTAAACCTGGCCTCAACCCCAGAGCAAAACCAGCAATGTTCAGACGTGACGGGGAGAAGGCAGGCGAATAGGATTGAGAGGGAAAGATGGATCAGCCATGATTGAATGATGGAGTAGCCGTGATGGGACGAATGGCCTCATTCTGCTCCTATCATTTATGACACATGCCCATTAGAATAGTGAAATGCCATCAGAACATGAATGGTATATACACCAACATACTCAGTAGCCTCCAGGTGTACGAGCATCAGACACATGGACATCCAGGGACAAATCAGAGATTAACAGCTGGGGAATTGTAAATTACTTTTATTGAGTCATTTGGAACTTTACCTAGTCTATAAAGGATAATGGTGCCCATGAAATCACGAGAATGTCATTAAAATCCAGCTGGTTCACCAACATAGACCAAGGCGGGATACCCACCATTCTCACCGAGTCTGTCCAACATCAGCATGCTTAACCCTTGACTATACCTTAAGAACTGCAGATGCTGGCCTCGACTATACCTAAAGAACTGCAGATGCTGGCATCGTGTGCAAAACACAAAGTGCTGGAAGAACTTTCAGGATGTTTCGTTTCGGGTTTGAAGAAGATCCCGACATACAACAGTTGTAGTAGCTATCCTTCATGAGAAGACCAAGAAACCTCTTCCATCTCTACTGCCGAGAAGGGCTGCACAGTGGCGTGAGGTAGAGTTGCTACCTCACAGCGCCAGAGACCCGGGTTCGATCCCGACTATCTGTACTGTTAATATATTCTCCCTGTGATCATGTGGGTTTTCTCCGGATGCTCTGGTTTCCTCCAACGTTACAAAGACGTGCATGTTTGCAGGTTAACCGGCTTCTGTGAGTTGTTCCCAGTATGGAGGATGCAAGACTGGGTTAACATGGAACTGGTGTGAATGGCCGGGAGGGGCTTGGTGGGCCGAAGGGCCTGTTACCACAATGCATCTCTAAACTAAACTAAATTAAAAACTAAACTAAAACAAGGACAAGGGCAGGAAGTTTGTCAGAATACCACTAATTGTAAACTCATCTTGGATCCACATGCCACCTTGACTTGGAAACAGCTTATTGAGTCAAGGTCATGCATTTCTACGCATCACCTTCATAAAACACGCTGCCAAAGGGAACAATTCATCACCACGCTCTCAAGGGCAATAAATCCTGGCCCCACCAGCAATGCCCACATCTCACATATGAATACAACAAAGGTATTGTACATTAGACCATAAAACCATAAGAGTTAGGAGCAGATTTAGCCCATTCATCCCATCGAGGCTACTCCACCACTCAATCATGGTTGATCTATTTTACTTCGGGGTCACGTGAGTGACTACGTGAAGACCCCGCAGCACGCATGCGCGCAATATCGTCAAACGCATTACGAAGCGACAGGCAGGGAGGATGGTCGCACCTCCACCGCTACGTTTAAAACGGACCTGCAGGTGAGTACTTACTATCCTGAGGTCGTTTTGTGGGCACTCTGTTGTGGTTTTCTTACAGAGCAACATGGACAAGTCAAGAACTAAGTCCAAACGGACCGCTATGAGACTGGCTGCGGAGGACCGTAGGAAAGCAGGCAGTCAGCAGCGGTCGGCTTCTCTCGAGCTGCTCGTTGTTCAAACGGCAGCCCCCGACTTGACACTGTAACAGCCCGTAGGTGCACCTCGGACTGGCGGCAAAGCCACCAGGAAGTCGGGCAAGCCCATTGACTCAGCAGGGTCCGGGCTGGAAGACCCACCGCCTGCGGGAAGCGACAGCGGTCGATTATCCCGCATGGAGCGGATGGTGGAGCAATTGCTCCAACGTAACCTACTCCAGCAGGAGTCTGGTCACCATGGGGCCACGGCAGCACATTTTACAGGGCTGCCAAATGTCTCACCCTCTTCGCAGGGGAGCATAAGGAGTAAGATCTGGGCTGACTGAACAGGGGGATTTGGCAGAAGAATCATCCAACTTGCTAGGAGTGCAAGAACAGGAGCTAATCGGCATGGTGTCCAAGTTCGCGATGCCTTCACAGAAGGGACTGCCGTTGCAGCCGCAGCTGGTAGCCAGTATAAATTACCTGACAACAAATCAACTACAGGAACAGGCCATGAACGACAAAGCAGCCAAATATCTAGTTCCAGAGAACTGCATCTCCCTCAACGTGCCTGCGGTAAATAACCCCATCTGGGGAAACATCAGTCCTGGCATTAGGAGCCAGGAAGTAAAGATACAGAAAATCCTGAAACTACTGACCTCTGGGTTACAGCATTTGCCAGGTCAGTAGATGGGAAGGATATGTCGGAGGAGCAACAGGATGCCCTGGCACTCTTCTGTAATGCACAGTTTGAGATCAACTATTTCACGAAGAGTGTCATCCGACCTGCACTAAACCCAAAGTTCGCGGGGTTGTGCAGAACCAGCAGCGCACAGCCGCCTACTCTATTGTTCGGGGACAACCTGCCCAAACAGGTAAAAGACCTCGACAAAGAGGCAAAGGCCGTCGGCATGATTAAAGTGCCGGCTGCTACCAGGTCCTCGTATACTCGGCGGCAGCACCCCTACGCATCCACCAGCAGGCCACGTTATCACAGCGAAAGAACAGCTGGTGAAAGCTCAAAGGCCGTACAACCTACACAAAGGTCTTTTTTAGGCCATGCCCCAGAACGGCCTTCCTGGAAGATGCGCCAACCCCACACAACATCGCCTCCACCTCCCAGGAACCAAGGACGGAGGAGACCAACACAGCACCACCGGTCACCATGGAGGTAGGTGGGTCTGGTTGCCCCCGGAACATAGCATGTGTAACTTCTTCACAGGTTGGGGGAAGGTCACACTTGTTCAGGGATGCATGGAGTTCTATAACTTCTGATCCTTTCATACTGCAAAGTATTCAGGGATACAAAATTGAATTTGTTCACAAACTCCTCCTTCCGGTCTAGCAAGCATCTAACCGAACGTTTGTGCTTTCACAAAAAGAGAAATTGGAAGGTCATACGGAACTATTAAGACTACATACAAAAGGAGTAATTGAGAAAACCAAACATGAATCTCTTGAGTTTGTATCAAACATCTTCACCAAAAACAAAAAAGATGGCGGATGCCGTATCATCATTGATTTGACACAACTGAATACTTTTGTGCTGTACACCCACTTCAAAATGGAAACTTTTGTTACTGTCAAACAACTAGTTTCCAAGAGGTACCTCATGGCTTGCATCGACCTAAAAGATGTATACTATTCAGTACCAATTGAGAAAGATCACCGCAGATAGTTGAAATTTATTTGGATGGGGCAGCTCTGGCAGTATAAAGCGCTGCCTAATGGATTAACATCAGTCCCCAGACTAAAATATTGAAACCGGTCTTGGCGTTTCTTCAGAAACAAAAACATATTGTCATGGCATATCTCGATGACATCTTAATTGTGGGGAAAACCTTGGAGTTGGCCAAATTGGCTGTCTCAGCCACCAAGCTCCTATTTCAAAAATTGGGGTTTATCATCCATCCAGACAAATCCAAGTTAATGCCTTCTACGACTATGGACTATTTGGGGTTCACGATTGACTCTGTTCATATGTCTGTCACTTTGCCAAAGGACAAAGCAACAGACTTGATAGAGGCATGCAACAGCCTTGTTTGCATCAGTAAACCATCTATTCGGCAAGTAGCCAGGGTAATTGGGAAGCTCGTGGCTGCCTTTCCAGCCACACAATTTGGACCCTTACATTACCAAAATCTACAAAGGGCCAAAATTGCAGCACTCAAACACCATGCTGGCCACTTTGACAGGCCAATGCAGTTACCAACTAAAGCAAAATTGGAATCGCGATGGTGGATTAACAATGTTCGACATTGCTCTAATCCCATCATAGTCACAAACCATTCGGTTGTGTTACAAACTGAAGCCAGCGCTCACGGCTGGGGAGCAACTAATACCACCTCCAGTTGCGGTGGTAGATGGAATGCACACGAGTTAACCTTACTTCAGACACTGGGTATCAATCATCCAGAGATGTTGGGAGCGTTCCACGGGCTTCGGGCTTACTGTTCAGACATGCACCATCTGTATGTTTGCCTACAAATTGATAATACCACTGTGGTGGCATACATTAATCATATGGGTGGAATTAAATCGATATCTTGTGATGAATTGGCCAATTCAATCTGGCACTGGTGCATAGAAAGAAACATTTGGATATCAGCTACTTATCTTCCGGGTAAGCTCAATACAGTGGCGGACACCAGATCACGCAAATTCAATGACAACACCGAATGGATGTTGAACCACCAGGTATTTACTGACATTGTAGCTCAGTATGGAACGCCAGATATCGACCTCTTTGCATCCAGACTTAATCACCAGGCTCCAGTTTTTTTGTGTCTATCTTCAGTTTGAACCAGCATCTGCAGTTCCTTCCCACACGCTATCCACTTAGTTAGGTTAATGTAGTGGCTAAACATCACATGCAGATGATGTCAACTAATAGAAAATCAGTCTAAATATAAGAAGATAGTGAGGATGGTTCGGAGTTGCAGAGAAAAGACAGAATATCGGCCTCTATCTGTAATAGCAACCTGTTAATTTGCAATGCATTTTTTACAGTATTCCAAATATTGTACTTGTTTTGGAAGGAACTGCAGATGCTGGAAAATCGAAGGTAGACAAAAATGCTGGAGAAACTCAGCGGGTGAGGCAGCATCTATGGAGCGAAGGAAATAGGCAACGTTTCGCGTTGAGACCCTTCTTCAGACTGATGTGAGGGTGGGGGGAAGAAGAAAGGAAGAAGCGGAGACAGTGGCTGATGAAGAGCTAGGAAGAGCAGAAAGCAAGGACTACCTGAAATTGGAGAAGTCAATGTTCATACCGTTGGGGTGTAAACTGCCCAAGCGAAATATGAGGTGCTGCTCCTCCAATTTACCGTGGGCCTCACTCTGGCCATGGAGGAGGCTCAGGACAGAAAGGACAGATTTGGAATGGGAGGGGGAGTTGAAGTGCTGAGCCACCGGGAGATGAGGTTGGTTATTGCGAACCGAGCGGAGTTGTTGGGCGAAGCGATCGCCAAGCCTACGCTTGGTCTCACCGATGTAGAGCAGCTGGAATAATTTGTAGATCTTAACCTTTGTAGAAATTACTCCTCAGATTTGAAATTTGCTTCATTTAAAAATATAACTTTAAACTGCTTTGTTTGCTGAAAGTATCTGATGCATGGTTGGAAGAGAGGAACCACTGCTCAAAACGTTGATAATTTACCGCTAAACCTATTCAGAAAAGAGGCTAAGGGAGTGATGTAAATTATGAAATATAGGTTGATAGTCTAATCTCCCTAAAGCAACAGTAAGACGAGAAACTATGATAGGACTTCATATCTTGACTTAAGCTTAGGACTGTAGAAGAGGTGTGGTTTGATTTACATTATTGATGCAGTATGGAAACAGGCCCTTAGGCCTACAAACCCATGCCAACCGTTGCTCACCTATTCACTCTAATTCTGTGTTATCCCACACACCCACTTCCTATACACTAGGGACTATTTACAGAGGCCCGTTAACCTACAAACCAATACGATCGCAATACGCATTGCCCTGACCAACGAAGACAAGTGTAACATTTTATATCTTTTCACTTTACAGAACTGCTGGATCCATAATTCAAATGTGAAATGTGTACTGTGTTATTTCCTGTCCCTATCGCCCCATTATAATTTTATTTCATGTTAAGCTAGTGCAGTAAGCCATCGTTCTAAAACAAATATAGGATATTCTTCTTACTGTTCAATCACTATCTTGCAGATCAAGGGTTACATTAAAAGTCCTATTTACTCACCCACACCTCATTGTCCTGCCCCAGATTCCGTGCTCATCTGCATTGAGAGGATCCACAATATAATCCATTGTGCAACTTTATATCATTTCGGCACTGCTATGTTGGAGCTTGATACACAGGAACAGCATTTTCCAGACACTTACCTCGATGGAGATGCGATTTTTCTCGTGGCGCATCTCCATCCCCCCCATGGCTTAACAACGTGGAGTGTTGCGGCCTTTCTTGGAGTCCGAAACCGAGTGGCCGCGGGTACGGCGTGGATTTACCAACACGGAGCATGGGAACTTTTGCCGAGGATCGCCAGTGAAGGACCGTGGGCCGGTGGACTTTAACACCGTGAAGCAGCGGTCTCCAGTAAGAAGAGGCCGACTCGGGAGCTCCATGCCGCGGAGTGTTCCGATCCATCCCGACGCCGGAGTTCGATCATCCAGACGGGAGGGCTTGAACAGCGGACCGTCAGCAGCGGCAAGTGCGGTGCGTTCAAGGCCCCGATCCCGGGTGAACAATGAGGAAGATGCCTGAACGTTATTGCCTTCCATCACAGTAAGGAATGTTGATTCCACTGTGGTGAATGTTTATGTTAAACCTTATTTTATGTGCTATTATTATGTGTATTTTTGTTTTCACTTAGTATGGCTGTATGTTAACTCAAATATCACTGTACCTTAATTGGTGCATGTGATAATAAACTTGAACTTGAAAACTAAACCTATAGTTTAGTTTAAAGATACAGCGTGGAAACAGGCCTGTTAGCCCACTGAGTCCACACCGACCGGCCATCATCCGCACACGAGTTCTACCCTACACTAGCGACAATTTGCAGAAGTCAAATTAACCTACATGTCTTTGGAACGTGGGAGAAAACCCACACGGGTCACCGGGAGAGCGTGCAAACTCTGTACAAACACCACCCGCAGTCAGAATGGAACCCGGGTCTTTGAAGGCAGCAACAGCACCACTGCGCCATCTCTTAAATGCCACTATCGTATCTGCCTCTACTACCACCCCTGGGTAATACATTCCAGTTACTCAAAACCCTCTGGGTTTTAAGTAAAAAGATGCTTTCCCCGACCATCTCCTTTAAACGTTGACCCTCTCACTTTAAAGCGATGCCCTCTAGTTTTTATATTTTCCAGTTTTTGGAAAGAGTTTCAGATCTACCTTGCCTATGCCTCTCAATTATATATACTGTTCTCAGTTCTCCACACAACCTCCTCTCACCTTAAGGCTATAAGCCCTTGTTATTTTTATGTTTATTTATTTCGGGATTGATTTCTGCTGGCTTTTGCTATCTTCATAGGACTGCTTCATGCTTTCCAGACCTCTTTAAACATGTTCATGACTGCAACAAGTAAAGTGGCAGATGCTGAACAACTAAGTTCAAGGGCTCAATCCGAGGAGGCTGCTTGTAGAGATTGTCATTCAACCTGCCAGCAACTCCACAGAACAATGCTTTAATGTTTTGTTAAACACAAAACATTAGGTACAAACAAATGCCGCTGCCTCTTTTTTAAAAAAAATATTTTTTTGGGGACACCATTCACTTTACATGCAAAATGCTTAAAGTCAAAAATGTCTTGAAACAAAGATCACATTTGCAGCGACCAGAATGTATTTGTAAGGAAAGGAAATCATTATTCTGAAGCAGCAGTCAGCAAAATATTTCCGAGCTGCATTGGTACTGAGCCAATTACAGACACTTCACACTGTGACCAGTAGTGCAGGAAGCGTTGTTATTGATCGAGGGGATATCCTGATGTGTTGAACTATGAAAATTCTGGTCTCCAGCAAATTGCTTATGTTGAACAAAAGGTAGAAGGTAGATTTTATGCTGATTCTCATAGGGATCAACTTTATTCATTCCGCAGCTTGGACAAAAACTTGGATCTCATTAATTGATTAAAATTGTTTTCCAATTCCATAAGGATAATTTTAACATTTGTCAATGATATAGAATGAGAAACCTCTCCACTTTTCCCCGTCGTCTCAAGTTAAGAGGAGAGGAGAGCAATGCTCAATGTGGAATTAACATGAACATTTATCCAAAGGTGCTGCCTGACATGCTGAGTTACTCCAGCGCTTTGTGTCTGCCTTTGGTATAAACCTGCATCTGCAGCCTCTTCCTACACATCCTGAACATTTATCCGATGTGTCACCTGTCCTTGTCCTCCAGAGATGCTACCAGACCCACTGAGTTATGCCAGCACTTTGTGTATTTTGTTATAAACATCTGAATCGGCAGTTCCTTGCTCCTCCTGTGAATATTTATTCCTTGTTCAACCTAGATGCAAACAGCTCTGCTTATTTCCAAAACAGTGGGTTGGTGTGCAAGTTATTTATAAATTAGCGCTGCAAAGTGTCATGCTTTGCCATTAAAGTGTAATATCAGTTGAAGTGTTTAATTAAGTACAACAGACGCCTGTGGAGGCCAAGTCAATGGATATTTTTAACGTGGAGTTTGGCAGATTCTTGATTCGTAAAGGTGTCGGGGGGTTATTGGGAGATGGCAGGAGAATAGTGAGTGAGTTTGTGGAATTCTCTGCCTCAGAGGGCGGTGGAGGCAGTTTCTCTGGATGCTTTCAAGAGAGAGCTAGATAGGGCTCTTAAAAAAAGCGGAGTCAGGAGATATGGGGAGAAGGCAGGAACGGGGTACTGATTGGGGATGATCAGCCATGATCACATTGAATGGCGGTGCTGGCTCGAAGGGCCAAATGGCCTACTCCTGCACCTATTGTCTATAATAAGGTTAGCAGGGAAAGATAGATCAGCCATGATTGAATGATGGAGTTGACTTGATGGGCCAAATGGCCTAGAACCTATGAACATATTTGTCAAATGCATCGGATGCGAATCCGAACAATGAAATTCATACTTACTGCAACTTTACAGGCATATTAGCCGCAGCAACAGTAAATAGACATAATACATTCAGTTATTCTAAGTAAACTAGACTTATTTTAAAAGACGAAGTTTGTGGATTAACAGTATTATTGCAATGTCCGTAGGGTTGTGGTTAGGGTTACGCAGGGTCATTCAAGACCTGATGGTTGATAGTTAGAAATTGTTATTCTTGTACCTGGAGTTCTTAGGCTCCTGTACCTTCTTCCCAAAAGTAGCAGTGAGATGAGAGCGTGGCCGGGGTGGTGTGGATCTTTGATAACATTAACTGCCTTCTTGAGGCAGTGCTTCCTGTAGGTCCCTTCACAGGTGGTGCGGTCAGTACCTGTGATGGACCAGATGTCGTCCACCACTTCCTGCAGCCTCATTCATTCTCAAGTTTCTGAATTTCTGAACGATGCCTTGGTGCTTTCCACTGCACACTTGTGGAAGTTTGATGGAATATTTGGCGACATACCAAATCTCCTCAGACCTCTGAGGAAACAGAGACATTGGCAAGCTTTTTTTTTGTGATTACATCAATGGAGCAGGGGCCGAGAACAGATCAGAGATGTGAACGTCCAAAACCTTGACACTGCTGCCATCCCACCAGTAAAGACAGATAGATACATGGTTCCTTCGCTTTCACTGCCAAAAGTCAATAGTCAGCTCCTTGGTCTTACTAATGTTGAGTAACTGAACTGGCACCCATTTCTCCCCTTCCCCTTACATTCCTTTCTCTGGCTTCACAATTCATAGCTCTTCTATCCTTATCTCACACCTTTTGCCTTTTCATCTCTGGTCTTTGTCCAACCATCTACCTTTCAAAACCTCTACCCCCTTCACCTGTACCCTTCTATCACTCACCAAGCTGAGATATTTAAGAGAGAGTTAGATATAGCTCTTAGGGCTAACGGAATCAAGGGATATAGGGAGAAAGCAGGAACGGTGTACTGATTTTTGGATGATCAGCCAGACTTATTGAATAACGGTGCTGGCTCGAAAGGCCGAATGGCCTAACTTGCACCTATTTTGTTGCACCGGTATTGTTTCTATGTCCTGTCTCTGCTATCCTCCAGATTTCTCCCCATCCACCCCCACCGCACAATCAATTTCAAGTGTCCTGACTCAAAACATCACCTAAACATGTTCTCCACAGATGCTGCCTGACCGACTGAGTTACTCCAGCACTGTGTTTCTTATTTTGTAAACCATCATGGTATGGTACTTTGTCACATTTACCAAGGTATAGTGAAATTCATCTTTGTATATAGTTCAGTGCAAGTATAAGCACTTAGACATATCTTAGATAAGCACCTCAGATACAGTACAAGTGAATAGCAGTAGTACACTGACACAGTATACAGAGTCGCTGGTTTGGTGCCTTTTTCGTCCCAGTTGTTGGAAATGCAGGGCTCTTGACCTGACAATGAAGGCCTGTTGTCCTGGCGTGGGTTTTCCCCGGGTGTTCCGGTTTCCTCACACACTCGAAAGACGTACAGGTTTGTAGGTTAAATATTGTAAATTGCCCCTAGTGTGCAGGATAGTATTATTGTACGGGGTGGTCGCTGGTCAGCATGGACTCGGTGGGCTGAAGGGACTGTTTCTACGTAGTATCTCTAAACTCAACTCATCGTTGTCATTTGAGCTATTCAGTTTCACCTTGTAGGAAGCTCTTGGTATTTTTTTTTAAATCACAGCAGAAAGCTCTCAATATGAAGTATTTTAATAGACATTCCACATTTCTGGATGAAAATTCATTCCCATGAAAATCTAAGTGATAATTATTTTAAGATTACGTGTCAATCTTCCAACATTTGTCCCGATTATTCATGTTTAAAGAGTGTCAATGATCAATTGCTCTGTTTATGTAACCAAATCAGGTCATCATTTTCAATCAATTTAAATATAATAAAATCTCACTGATATGGATTTCTGTGATAACATTCTTTATTTGCACAGCTCTAATATAATGCAGCATTCAAAATTAATTATGTGAAACCAAATACTAAGGCAAAATAGTTGTTAAACGCAGCCTTTGGGGATGGTCACTAAATCATGTCACGTATAAAATTGTAACCTTATTAGTCTGAGTGAATCTTATTCAAACCATTGCGCACTTGGCAATAAAATAAATATCATCATTCACTGTGCGTTTTCTTTTTTTTTTTAATTTCTTTTTCACCCTGAATATTTCTTGCTTCCATGAACTTTCAAGTTGAGAGCTTTCGCGCAGAAACTTTCCTGCAGACTCTCCAGGTGATTTACGAGATACCTTCCAGGGTTTTTTTTTTAAACAATCAAATTCAACGCCTTGTTATACTGTAGTGATTTTCCTTTCAACTCCATTAATTACTTGACCCACTTCCAGAACTCTGCACAGTTATGTTGCTTCCGTTCTCTCATGCTCTAAATTGTGACTTCCCCAAAATTTAGTAACCCACAAAAATGGGCTGCCTTCTTATTTTAGTTTTAGTTTTAGTTTTAGAGATGCAGGCCCATTTGGCCCACAGAGTCCATGCCAACCAGCGATCCCCCTTACACTAGTTATATCCTACACACGAGGGACAATTTACAGAAGCCAATTAACCTGCAGGTCTTTGGAATGCGGGAGGAAACTGGAGCTCCCGGGGAAAATCCACACGGTCACAGGGAGAGCGTGCAAACTCCGTACAGACAGCACACGTGGTCAGGATTGAACCTGGGTTTCCAGCTCTATAATACAGCAACTCTTCCCCCTCAGTCTTCATTTACTGATAGACACAACCTTGTTATTTTTTCCTCCCGATTCCTTTCAGGTAACTCTTAACTCCCTGTAAAGCCGAGGAACACACAGGAAATGCTTAGATTAAATCAGTTCTATGCATGATTCTTATACAAATTCCTGCTATGCTATTACAACATACGACCATGAGATATAGGAGCAGAATTGTGCCATTTGGCTCAGAGAGTCTGCTCCGCCATTCAGTCATGACTGATCTAGTTTTCCCTCTGAACCCCATTCTGCTACCTTCTGCCCGTAACCCTTGACACCCAATTATGTCAGCAACTTGACAGCAGAGAAAATTGGATCAGTCCGAGATGAAAGATCAGCACATGAAATGGTACGTTAAATGAATGCTGTGCTAAATAACTCTCATTTCTTCTGAGAAGTCACTGATGCAAATGTTTTATTCAGCTTGCATGACGTGCCAGAGTCTAGTTGCCTGACATACTCAGAAATGTCTTTGATTACTGATATGAATTGAGAGTGAATTTCAAGGCTTGAGATAAAGTGTGGAAACAAGGCCTTCGCCCCAGCGAGCCCATGCCGACCAGCGATCATCCCGTAGACTAGCATTATCCTACACACGAGACACAACTTACAATTTTACAGAGGTCGATTAACCTACAAATGGAATGTTGGAGGAAACCCACGTGGTCTTGGGGAGAACATACCAACTCTGTGCAGGCAGCACCCATCGTCAGGGTCAAACTCGGATCTCTGGCATCGTAAGGCAGCAACATTACCCCGCTGTGCCACCCAAGAATTTTGAGAGCAAATTTAGGCTGGTGTTTTGACGAATGGATCATGAACAATGCTGAGACACGGGTCTTGGAATAATTGCAATATTTCTGTTTCTTATTTATTGGGGGAATGATGACTTCAGACCATGCATTAAGTGTATTTGGAACTAAACAGAAATGGTGCACCATCATCAGGCAAAATTAAGATGTGGTTTGCACTCAACATTAATCACTGGCCATTACAGGGAGACCAGACCACCCAAATGAGATGCAAGTTTGCCACATATGTGACTGGGGAATTAACCAACTATTGTCACTCTTCCTTTGGTAGCAGTGGTAAGATTATCCTGAGCAGCCGGTGAGATTGGACAGCTGAAATAAAATTCCCATTTCACACTGAAAATGAAATGAAAAGGTGGGCTGGTCAAGGCCTTGGAAGTGAGCTGACATTAATTTCTGCAGGTCCACACTCTTTCAAACCTTTTCTTCATGACCATCATGATGCCCCTTTATCAATCACCCTGTATCAAAACCACTGCCATCTCTGTCTTAGCAATTAATCTTGGACCAGGCAGCCGACTGCTGAACCTACACATCCATGCTTCTGAATGTTCTCTATTTCCAGGTTAAGCTTTCTTTGCTTTTTAAAACATAGAACCGTACAGCACAGGAACAGTCCCTTCAGCCCACAATGTGCCAAACATGATGCCCAGATAAACAATCTGCCTGCCCGTGATCCACATCCCTCCAATCTCTCCATATCCATGGGCCTATCCAAAAGCTTCTTAAACGTCACCATCATATCTGTCTCCTTCGCGACATCCAACAGCACATTCCAAGCACCCACCCCACTTTGTATGGGCCAAATGCTTTGCCCACACATCTTCTTTAAACTCTGCCCCACTCATATTAAAGCTATTCCCTCTAGTCTTTGGTATTTCCATCCTGGGGAAAAAGATTCTGACCCGATCAATGCCTCTCACAATTTGCATCTCTCAATCTCTGATGCTCAAGAGAAAACAATCCACATTTGTTCAACATTATAAGCATAGAATTCAATTTATATAGCTTGACAGACTCAACTTTTTATTTGCATGGATTTAAACTGCTTTGTACTAAAATACATTGAAACATTCCTGTTTTGACACTGAAATGCAGCCACGTCATATTAGTGCTGCTTCTTCCAAGATTACATTAATAAATATCAGACAGTACCAAAACAATATTTTCCAGAATACACTATATAGTAAATCATTTTTTCAATGTTTTGAAATACAATTCTTCACACTAACACAATACAGGAGACATATTCCAAAGTTTGAATCTACACCCTCTTTACAAGATGACTCTAAAGTGGCTGGAAGGCAGAGGAATGGAAAGGTCAAATCAATCACTACTCAATAATCTATCAAAATTGTGACAACACCATAAAAATTCACCTGTTTACGTTCAACTTGGTTCCATATACGATCTTCATAGTTTGTAGAAAAAGAGCTTAATGATTCTATTTTGATTATTATTGAATCAATGTGTTTGAATTAGTGGGTGGTGCTTGATGGAAATTGAGTAGACAATGCTCGTCCCCACTCAACTGAAAGGCTTAATGCAGTGACTTGACAATCCGTCCCTTCTTTGCAAAGCTTTATAAATATAGAACTTGCACGCAAAACGTGCTCGCTAGAGTTCAAAGAGGGGAAAGAGTAAAACCTGTTCCCCAAAGTTCTCAGATAACCAATGATGAAGGGATAAATTCTGATTTGGCAACATAAGTTCCACGACTTGCTTTATAAGGGATTAGTCAGAGAATTGGGGTGAGTTTAAAGGAGGTGTGTGGGGCAAGAATTAGTCAATCTAATTTCCTCAGTTCAACAATAATAAAAATCGGTTAATTTCATGTAAGTTTTTGGAAAGTCATTAATGTTGTACAATATCGTAACATTTGTACAGGTAAAACATAATTCCATTATACAGAAATACAACCGATTTTCATACAAAAATCTGAAAAATATCAAAAGATAATTTTTCTTCAATAAAACCCTGTAGATCTAGCATTTGATTGGCGTTGCCTCAGTGACAACAAAAATATATATACTTCAATAAGAAAGGCTTACCTTAAAAAGACGCAATATGTTGGCCACCATTATGGATACAGAACTTGCTGATGCACCTATAACTCCCACCACTCGCTCTGGCTTGGTAATGATTGGTGGTCCTCCGCTCATGCACTTCACATCGGTGCTGTCCTTCTCAATCAGAGCTTGGACAAAGGTCAAAGACTGCTCCAGGGCGTGGGTGTCCCTGGAACACGTGTCGAGGATCCGAGCACCCAGTGTTATGTTGGGAAGAAGTTCCTGATCGTTGTTGATCCTGTCCAAGGCAAACAGCATCGCTTCCAACCTGTGGATCCCTTTCTCTTTCTTCAGCTGCCCACAGTTAGCACCAGACCCACTCCGCGAATGCACAGGGAAAAGCCCCCCCAGGGCTATGTCCCCATCAATCCTAATGGAATTCATATGGGGACGCGAAGGTCCTTTCGGCTTGCCGATAACTGGGACAAGCCATTGAAAACTAAACAGAAATAAAAACAACGATAAACACTCAGACCAAAAATAGAGATCTCTTTTACACGCCATTGTCATGGAATAATCATTTCTGGCATAATGCTGCAAGGAAAAAAAAAAAATGTCTTTGAGTTGCTGTGGAGTTTGGGGTCTATGCAATTACTAGAAAGCACCAAACAAAAGGAAGAATTTGCCCATCAAGCTCTTCAAAAGACATTTGTGGAGGAGTTGAAATAGGCTCACTTATTTTTTGCTGCATATTTTATTAAGCATTGCTGAGGTTTGTAGTTTTACTTTAAATGTTCACTTGTCAAGAGCGCTTGCAGTGTTTATTGTAGCTCTTCTAGTTTCCTGTTGTGTTTCTGCTTTGCATCACTTGGTAGAAATTCTCCTGAGATTTATGAACTAGTTTACGTGCCTCCTGAACCAAGCTTGTTAGCCCTTTCGCTCCCGCTGAAATAGTTCCAAAAGAGGCAGAAATAGGATGTCCTGTCATCAGTCTCAAAGGTTTAACATGATGCACAGCATTCCTGAGAAAAAGAGAAAATAAGAGTCAAAAAATTTTGAAAACAACAGTTATAATTCAATGAATTTGACAGCTTATAGAGTGAAAGTCCAATGTATTTGTAGTTTTTTATTTGAAAAATTAAAGTAATACAAGATTTTAAAAAAAATCAATCCTAAAGTACATAATTGGAAACAAAGACACCAGGAACTGCAGATGCTGGAATCCTGCATAGAATACAAAGTGCTGGAGTGACTTAGCAGGTCAGATAGCATCTAGACGTTTAGATTTTAGAGATACAATGCTAAAAAAGGCCCTTCGACCCACCGAGTCCACGCTGAATAGCGATCACAACATACACTAGCATGACCCTACACACATGGGACAATTTAACTGAAGCCAGGTAGCCTACAAACCTGTACGTCTTTGGAGTGTGGGAGGGAACAGGAGCACCCGGAGAAAACCCACAAGGTCATTGGGAGAACGTAAAACTCCATACAATCAGCACCCATGGTCCGGATCGAACCTGGGTCTCTGATTTCCACATAAATGTTCATAAGTCTAAAGACAAAAAGCCCCAACAGCATTATTTAAGAACCAAGGCCAAAATTAGGCATGGGGTTCGACAAGACTCGTGGCAAAGAAACAAGATATAAAATAAAACTTAAGAATATTTGCAATTTCCCCTTCCCAGCAACCAGTAGATTCTTGAACACTAACCTCAGCAACTATGAACTTCTATGCAATGTCCTTGGTTGTTGTAAGGACTTAGGTCTCACATGCTATTATGGTTATTAATTGCATTTACAGCTGCAGTTAAGATGTTCATTGTTCCATTGTTGGATATGACATTTTAAAACTCTCAACTCTTGTCCCTTGAGGTGGGAGGTGAATCAACCAGTACTCTAGCTTATGGAAGGACCGTTCGGGAGCCTTTTAGGAGTGGGGTAGGAGTTGTTCCTAAACCTGGTGGAATGTACTTTCAAAGCTTCTATATCCTCTGCCCGATGTGAGCTGGGAGAAAGAATGGCCAGGTTAGAAAAGGTCTTTGATTAAGTCAAATGGTTCGGATTCTGACGGACTGGGCTAGGTCTGCTACTCTCTGCCACTTCTTGCGGTCTTGGGCAAAGCTGTTCCCAAACCAAGCTGTGATGCAATCTGACAGTATGCTTTCCATGGTGCACCTGTGGAAGTTTGCAGGAGTTTTCAGAGTCTCCTGAGGAACTAGAAGCATTGATGCAGCTTGGCTGTCACTTCAATGCAGTTGGTCACCAACAAAGATAGTTTGTGACAATGTGGCAAACCTTGCAAATCAACATAGTCCGAACAAATTCAATTAACCCAATATTCATCAAATAGTCATCTTTTAAAGGAAAGCTCATTCTCCATAAATAAAAATAAAACATTATTGCAAATTCCGCGCAGGTCTGGCCAGAGCTGCTGAGCATTTCCAGCGTTTCTTTTTTGTTTTTCATTTCAGATTTCCAGCATCTAAGCGCTGAAGGGTCCCAACCTAAAGTATCACCGATGCACAGTTGTACAGTTGCTGCCTCACAGCGCCAGAGTGCTGGGTTCAATCCTGACCGTGGGTGCTGTTGGTATGGAGTTTGTACGTTCCCCCTGTGACCGCGCGGGTTTTCCCCAGGTGCTCCGGTGTCCTCCCACACTCCAAAGACATACCGGTCTGAAGGTTAATTGGCTTCAGTAAAATCGTAAGTTGTCCCTAGTGTGCAGGATAGTGCAAGTGTAAGGGGAGATCTCTGGTCAGCATGGACTCAGTGGGCTGAAGGGCCTGTTTCCACACAATCTCTCGAATGTACTAAAGTACTATCCATTGTTCCTCACCCACTGTGTTATTCCAGCATCGTCTTCCTATGCTTGATTTTGGCTGTTGGGCAACAATTATAGTGAATAATTAAACTATGAAAATCCGCAATCTAGAGAGGTAAGCAGGTCATGCCTGACCAAACGAGCGGAATTATTAAAAAATATATTGCAGTGTTTCGAAATTGGCATGTCCAGTTTATTTTATTGTCATGTGTACCGAGGTACAGTGAAATGCTTTTGTTGCGAGCTGACCAATCAGCAGAAAGACAATACAGGATTACAATCGATCCATTTACAGTGTATAGATACATGATAAGGGAATAACGTTTAGTGCAAGGTAAAGCCAGCAAAGTCCGATCAAGGATAGTTCGAGGGTCACAAAAGAGGTAGATCGTAGTTCAGCATTGCTCTCTGGTTGTGGTAGGATGATTCAGTTGTCTGATAACAGCTGGGAAGAAACTGTCCCTGAATCTGGTGATGTGCGTTTCTACACTTCTATACTTTTGCATGTGTATATATTGTTCAAAAGCATTTTAATAAAAAGCAGTTGGAGGATTTGCAGGATCTCACGTAATTGGAATATCTGCTCTACTCTCAGTCTGAAGAAGGGCTCTGGCCCCAAATGTCACCTATTCTTTTTCTCCAGAGATGCTGCCCAACCCGCTGAGTTACTCCAGCATTTTGTGACTATCACATGGTCAGAAAGATGGCCCAAGTACACAAAACAAATGATTGAAAACAGTATTTTGCTAAGAATTGGAAAGATGTGATGAATAATGTTGTTGAGGAGTTTATGTTGGAGCCAATCTTCTGTTTACCCCCATTGTATAAATGATCTGAACTTTGAAGCTGATATATTCACGAATACGTCCAAGATCGTGAATCGAAAATAGAAATTGAAAAAAGTGAAAAGCTGCAGGCTTTGAGAATTGGGAGCTTTTCTCACTGGATCTAAAAGGTTTAAGAATAATCTAATGGAAATATTTGATATTATTCCGGTTATGTTCGGGTAAACAGGGATAAGTTGAATTTTCTTATCACAAACACAGTAAAACAGACTGAATGTGTGGGACGGGACTGCAGATGCTGGACTGAATTTGAGTCTGAAGAAAGGTCTCGACCCGAAATGTTACCTATTACTTTTCTCCAGGGATGCTGTCTGACCCATTGAGTAACTCCAGCTTTTTGTGTCTTAACCAGACTGAATATTGTTACAAATAAATTAAGTGGGAGTGAGGACAAAGTCTTTCAATGAAGGGCAGTTAGAGCGTGGAATGTAATTTATAAGTTAGTTTAAATTAATTAGTTTGATTTAGTTTAAGGATGGAAACATGCCCTTCAGCGCACCGAGTCCTCACCGACCATTGATCACCCGTTCACACAAGTTTAAGTTATCGCGCTCTCTCATGCGCTCCTGAAATGTTTGGAGAAATTTTACAGAGGCCAATTAAACTACAAACCCGCACGTCTTTGGGACGCTGGAGGAAACCGGAGCACCTGTAGGAAACCCACGCGGTCACAGGGAGAACATACGAACTCCATGGAGACAGCACCCCAGGTCAGGATTGAACATGGGTCTCTGGTGCTATGAGGCAACAGCTCTGCCAGTTGTGCCAGCTGTGCCAGGCTATTGTAAAAGCAGAACCAGTTTATCGTTTTAAAAGGAAATTGTGCAATTGCTTACAAATTCAAGAATGAAACGCAATATGTTGCAAAATCATTGAAGTCAATGAAGAAGAAATGTATTCAGTGAAAATTTCCAGCTAAGACCAACATTGTATATTAATTGTGTTATTTATAACTCCTCGATCATCCAATTCACTTCAGGACACAATGAGAACAAATGCTTCAGTGATTTCAGCGTGGACAAATTATCTAAAGTGATCTGTTTAATTGAGTTGGAGCGAGGAGGGCGGCAGTCCTGGTGATCCGGGCCTGGGGACAACCAGGAAGGCAATGAGGGTAGGAGAGAAGATGGTGTTAGTGCTGCTCCTTGTGCGAATTGACACACTGCCAGAAGTAGCGGTTGAATCAGATATGATAGTGGCTTCTAGGTAGGTGCATGGATATGCAGGGAATGGACAGACATGGATCAGGTGCGGGGAGGGGAGATTAGATTAAATTGGCATAGTCTTCGGCATGGACATAGACCAGCAGAGCACAGAACAGGACCTTCGGCCAACAATCTTAGCGCCAAGCAAGATGCCAAGATGTTCGATTGAGTTGGACATCTTCTCAATGGCTTGATCTGCTCAGAAGGGATCTTACTGATTAAAGCAAGTTAGTGTTCATCCTTGCTGAAGACTAGCCACAAGAAATGTGGACAGATCACAATTTTCAATGATTGTGCCACATGGGTTGGGGCCAGCCAGTCTGCTGAGCAGATCTGTGTGGCAGGAAGTCAAGGATAATAAGGGGCCCAAGAGTTATAAGCAAGACAAAAAGCACTCTGGTACTGGGAGGACAGAAAACCACCCATGTCCTCATTCTGCCAGCAGACAGATTAGGGCCAAGGAGAGTTACCAACAGCCTAGATTGAAAGAGAGGTCAATATTTTAAAAGAGAAAATGGCCATGCCCTGGAAAATTGGTAACAGATGCCCTATTTATCCTATAAACGTCCCGATCCAAACAACCAACCTACCACGGCACACAAAGGTCAAAGATGAAAGGTCAAAGGTGCAAGATCAGAGGGGGAAAGTTTAAAGATGATGGGAGTTTTTCATTACCCAGAAAATGGTGGGTGCCTGGTACAAGATCAAAATAGACTAGATGACATAACTTCAAGGTGTCAGGGTCAAGCTTTAAAGGTGATGTGCTGGGAAGGATTTTATTTTACATACAAAGTGGCGTTTGCCTGGAACACACTGCCAGGGGTAGTGATATGCATCAGATATGATAGTGGCATTTAACTGGCTTTTGGATAAGCACATGGATATGCAGGCAATGGAGAGATATGGATCATGTGTGGGCAGAGGCGATTAGTTTAATTTAGCATCATCACCGGCATGGACATAGCACAGTACAGACCCTTCAGCCCGCAATGTTTGTGCCTAGCATGATGCCAAGATAAAATAATCTTATCTCTGTACATGATCCATAACCTTCTATGCCCTGCACTTCCATGTGCCTATCCTAAATTCCATTATCATATCTGCCTCCACCACCACCCCTTGCAATATGTTCCAATCCCCAACATTATGTACATAAAACATGCCAGTAGACTAGTCCCGCACACCTCCATTAAACTTTCCCCCTCTCAATTTTGCTACGCCCTCCAGTGTTGGACCATACCACCCTGGAACCAAGATATGTCTACCTATCCATATCTATCATAATTCTATACACTTCTATCAAGTCTTCCCCTAACTGCCAATGTTCCAGAAAAATGAATCCAAGACTATCCAACCTTGCTCTGTATCTGAAACTCTCTAATCCAGGCAGCATTCTGGTAAACCTCCTCTGCACCCTCTCTACTTCTCCCCCTGGCAGCGCGTTCCAGGCACCTACCACACCGTGTATAAAGAAACACTTTTGAAAGTTTCGCTTATTGTCACGTGCGCTGAAGTACAGTGAAAAGCATTTCTGTTGCGTGCTATCCAGTCAGTGAAAAGACTGTACATGATTGTAATCAAACCATCCACCGTGCACAAATACAGGATAAAGGAAATAACGTTTAGTACAAGATATAGTCCAGTCAAGACCGATAAACGATAGACCTACTGTCTCCAATGAGGTAGATCAGCTGATTCAGCTGAAGGGCCTGTTGCCATACTGTACTATGTTTCATGTTAAGGTCAGGTGTTGGGCTGGTAAAAACAGAGTCCAGAATTTCCATCATACCTTCAAGTGTTGTTGTTAATTTTCTGCCACTGTTTATGTATGGAGATGATAACACAGGAAGAAACCACTCAAGCTCATTATACCTGCTCTTTGATAACGGTTAACACCTTAAGGGCCTGTCCCATTTACGTGTCCTTGGCATGCAAATTACGCGACCTCGTGGTCGCGTTGAGGCGCACGGGCATTGTATGGCTACGCGGGGCCGGTCCCACTGAGAAGCGCGGAGGGGTATGTAGTTGTGTGCGACATCGTGCAGGGCTCCGAAATGTTTCTAGCGAACTAAATCTTTGCGCGCCAACGGCCTGTCGCGGAACTGACGGCCAAAGTGGGACAGGCCCAGGACCCTGGCGCGACGCAACGTCTCACCTCTAACAGCAGCACAAGCAGGCAAAGGATCGCCGAGCTCGGCCTGGGGCTCATGGCCTTCGCGGTCCGGATCCGACCCCACTCCTACTCCCAGAGCGGGGCCAAGAGAAATTGAAGATAGACACAACTCAGCGGGACCGGCAGCATCTCTGGAGAGAAGGAATGGAAGACGTTTCGGGTCAAGACCCTTCTTTCAGACTGAAGAAGAGTCTCGACCCGAAACATCACCCATTGCTTCTTTCCAGAGATGCTGCCGGTCCCACTGAGTTACTCCGGCATTTTGCGTCCATCTTCAAATGACGTCACGCGCTCCAGACGGCTGTGCGGTCGAATGAAGTCGCACACGACCTTCACGGGACCGTCGCGGCTCAACACGATCATGAGGTCGCGTAATTTACATGCCAAGGACACGTAAGTGGGACAGGCCCTTTACATGAACTTTCTTCGTACCGAACATAAAAAAATGAAAGTGGCAAGTTTAAAATGCAATCTCTTGCTCGCCGTTGTTATACATCACCCATTTAACAAGAGTTTGTTACTCACAATCCTGTCCCACTTTTTTGGATAATGGCTACATTCAATCACGTGTTTTGTGGTTTTGCCTACTCAGATCCATTTATACCCGTTGTTTCATTTTCTCTGGCCTACTTTTGAACATAAATGACTTTAGTTATACATAATTCAATTGCATACGGGCGTAGCGTTAAACCCCAATTCCCTCAGTTCTCACTGAAGTCAATTTACTGTCCACGTGCACAACACTTTAGACGAACATCTAAGCCAATAGACAATAGGTGCAGAAGGCCATTCAAGGAGACCCTTTGAGCCAGCACCGCCATTCAATGTGATCATGGCTGATCATCCCCAATCAGTACCCCATTCCTGCCTTCTCCACATGTCCCCTGACTCCGCTATCTTTAAGAGCCCTATCTAGCTCTCTCTTCAAAGTATCCAGAGAGCCGACATCCACCACCCTCTGAAGCAGAGAATTCCATAGACTCACAACTCCGTGTGAAAAAGTGTTTTCTCATCTCTGTTCTAAATGGCTTACCTCTTATTCTTAAACAGTGGCCCCTGGTTCTGGTCTCCCCCAACATCGGGAACATGTTTCCTGCCTCCAGTCTGTCCAAACCCTTAAACCCCTGTCTCACTGTGCGAGTTGGCCCACGAGTGACCCCGAGTTTTCACTCGTGGTGATCACGTAGCGGGAACGTCGGAACTCGCACGAGCAACTTATCGACTCGTGGCGCTAACAGGCAGGTACTCGGGAAACTTGTTAACTCGTGAAAAAAATCAAACATGTTTGATTTTTTCCACGAGTCAAATTAACTGTTCAAGTGTAAAATGGAAACATTTTAACTCATTGCAATAACGTAGTGGCCCCGTGCGTTTATCTTAGTGTCTCGTGAGTGTACCGTGGGAACTTTAATAATCTGTTCTTTTGCTCGTAAGACTGAACCAAAGATAGACACAAAATGCTGGAGTTTATAACTCAGCGGACCAGGCAGCATCTCTGGAGAGAAGGAATAGAGTCGAGACCCTTCTTCAGACTTTCCTTCGCTCCAGAGATGCAGCCTGTCCCGCAGAGTTACTCCAGCATTTCGTGTCTATCTTCGGCCTTTCTGCCACTTGTCCCCGTGGCTTCACTCTGTCTCAATGAACGGCTTAAAGACCTGCCGAAGGGGCAAGTCTGGGGTGGTGGGTGGGATGTGTCCACGTGTGATGCTCCATCCACCCCCCCGGGGCCGAGAGTGTGGGATTGGGAAGGAACTGCAGATGCTGGTTCACACCGGAGATAGACACACACAATGCTGGAGTAACTCGGCGGGACAGGCAGCATCTCTGGAGCGAAGGAATGGGTGGCATTTCGGGTAAGTCTGAAGAAGGGTCTCGACTCTATTCCTTCTCTCCAGAGATGCTGCCATGTCCGCTGAGTTGTGTGTGTGTGTCTCTCTCCCTCTCTGTCTATCTGTGTGTATCTGTGTGTGTGTCTGCTGTCGGGTCCCGGTGGCCGCTCAAAGTCACCCGAGCTGCTTGATTCCTCTGAAGTGGTGGCCAGCTGCTGTCTGTGTGTGTGTGTGTGTGTGTGTGTGTGTGTGTCTCTCTCTCCCTCTCTGTCTATCTGTGTGTGTGTGTGTGTGTGTGTGTGTGTGTGTGTGTGTGTGTGTGTGTGTCTCTCTCTCCCTCTCTGTCTATCTGTGTGTGTGTGTGTGTGTGTGTGTGTGTGTGTGTGTGTGTGTGTGTGTGTGTGTGTGTGTGTGTGTGTGTGTGTGTGTGTGTGTGTCTCTCTCTCCCTCTCTGTCTATCTCTGTGTGTGTGTGTGTGTGTGTGTGTGTGTGTGTGTGTGTGTGTGTGTGTGTGTGTGTGTACTGTCGGGTCCCGGTGGCCGCTCAGTCACCCGAGCTGCTTAATTCCTCTGAAGTGGTGGCCAGCTGCTGTCTGTGTGTATCTCTGTGTGTGTGTGTGTGTGTGTGTGTGTGTGTGTGTGTCTCTCTCTCCCTCTCTGTCTATCTCTGTGTGTGTGTGTGTGTGTGTGTGTGTACTGTCGGGTCCTGGCGGCCGCTCAGTCACCCGCGCTGCTTAATTCCTCTGAAGTGGTGGCCAGCTGCTGTCTGTGTGTATCTCTATCTGTGTGTGTGTGTGTGTGTGTGTGTGTGTGTGTGTGTGTGTGTGTGTGTGTGTGTGTGTGTGTGTGTGTGTGTCTCTCTCCCTCTCTGTCTATCTGTGTGTGTGTGTGTGTGTGTGTGTGTGTACTGTCGGGTCCTGGCGGCCGCTCAGTCACCCGCGCTGCTTAATTCCTCTGAAGTGGTGGCCAGCTGCTGTCTGTGTGTATCTCTATCTGTGTGTGTGTGTGTGTGTGTGTGTGTGTGTGTGTGTGTGTGTGTGTGTGTGTGTGTGTGTGTGTGTGTGTGTGTGTGTGTGTCTCTCTCTCTCCCTCTCTGTCTATCTGTGTGTGTGTGTGTGTGTGTGTGTGTGTGTACTGTCGGGTCCTGGCGGCCGCTCAGTCACCCGCGCTGCTTAATTCCTCTGAAGTGGTGGCCAGCTGCTGTCTGTGTGTATCTCTATCTGTGTGTGTGTGTGTGTGTGTGTGTGTGTGTGTGTGTGTGTGTGTGTGTGTGTGTGTGTGTGTGTGTGTCTCTCTCTCTCCCTCTCTGTCTATCTCTGTGTGTGTGTGTGTGTGTGTGTACTGTCGGGTCCTGGCGGCCGCTCAGTCACCCGCGCTGCTTAATTCCTCTGAAGTGGTGGCCAGCTGCTGTCTGTGTGTATCTCTCTGTGTGTGTGTGTGTGTGTGTGTGTGTGTGTGTGTGTGTGTGTGTGTGTGTGTGTGTGTGTGTGTGTGTGTGTGTGTGTGTGTGTGTGTGTGTGTGTGTGTCTGCTGTCGGGTCCCAACGGCCGCTCAATGTCAGTCACCCGGGCTGCTTCCTTTTTTAAAATTATTTAAAATAGAGATCCATTGCAAAAAAGTATTTAAAAACATAAAAAAACAAGAAATGCTTGGTAGAATGCGCATTTTCCCATTGTAGGTCATATCAATAGATGCGGCCGCGCTGAAATAACTCAAAACCACAGGATGGAGATGTATTTTAACATTGTTGCTTTATTAAACCATACCTTCATTCACGGTTGGCTCAAGAGTAACGGGAGAGGAACTTGCTAACTCGGGAGAGGAACTTGCTAACTCGGGAGAGGAACTTGCAACATCGCAGCAATTACATACCCGTGGGAACTCGGCCACACACTTGATCATACACTTGCAGTCTCGTGCGCAGCCACGAGTCTATCACTCGGGGTACCTCGTGGGTCAACTCGCACAGTGAGACAGGGGCATTAGTAATCTTATGTTTCAATAAGATACCCTCTCATCCTTCTAAACTGCAGAGTATACAAGCCCAGCCGCTCCATTCTCTCAGCATATAAAAGTTCCGTCATCCCGGAAATTAACCTTGTAAACCTACGCTGCACTCCCTCAATAGCAATAATGTCTTTCCTCAAATTAGGGGACCAAAACTGCACACAATACTCCAGGTGTGGTCTCACTATGGCCCTATACAACTTCAGAAGGACCTCTATGCTCCTATACTCAACTCGTCGTGTTATGAAGGCCACGCTTGAAGACTAATCTGTCGTACCCTTAAGACAAAATATAATTTTTTTAAAGCACTGTGCTTTTTCTAACATGAAACAATATTAATATCATAGCGTCACAGAAATAAGACTATTATACAGACCTCATCCTCAAGCATGTCATTAAAGCTGCAACATTCACGCCCCACGGAACATATAAAGTAGAGACAATATCTTCCAACAGTGATAGTACTTAACAGATGGTCATAGATTTTTTTTTTGTTTATTTTCTTATCTATTGAGCATTGTGTTTATATATCTGTTGTGTTCCTGCAAGTGAGAATTACATTGTTCCGTTTTGGACATATCAGTTCAGTTAATTGTCACGTGTTCCGAGGTACAGTGAAAAGCTTTTTGTTGCCTACCGACCAGTCAGCGGAAAGACAAATATCGAGTCACTCACAGTGTACAGATACATGATGGGACACTCTTGACACTGTGACGAAACACTCTTAATTCTGGAGTTGCAGATTCAGTCAAACAGCGCAGAAGCAGGCCCTTCGGCCCAACTCGTCCATGCTGACCAAATGTTCCCATCTAAGCTGGGCTGCATTTGGTCGACATCAATCCTCAAAACCTCAATCCAAGTACACGTCCAAGTGTCTATTCAATGTTGTTATTTTACCTGCAAATAATATCTATACCATATACACTCTGACCAGTTTTCAAGCATCTGCACTGTTGAAGATTGGAGGGCAAAGTAAAGTTGTAATTTGTAACTATCGATTTGAAAATATCAATTGCATCCAAAATTAGATCCATCAATATTACATTTTAAGACTATTTGGTTTATAATAAGGTGAGAAAAGACAATATTAAAAGTACAATCAATGTTCCCCTTGCATGCGATAAATTGGAATTGTGTTTTTTATTCTCCAATGAACATGGCACTGATATTGTGCAGGAAGGTCTGCAGATGCTGGTTTATGCTGATGATGGAGTCAAAAAGCTGGAGTAACTCAGGGGGTCAGGCGGCATCTCAGGAGAAAAGGAATAGGATGCGTCACCCATCCGTTTTCTCCACAGATGCTGCCTGACCTGCTGATCTATCCCAGCATTTGTCCAATCCCTGTATAAAGCTCAACAAAGTTAGATGCGTTGGGTAACATAGACACATAGAAAATAGTGTAGGTGCAGGAGTAGGCAATTTGGCTCTCCGAGCCAGTCCCGCCATTCAATTATGATCATGGCTGATCATCCAAAATCTGTACCCAGTTCCTGCTTTCTCCCCATATCCCTCAATTCCATTAGCCCTAAGAGCTACCCTCTGGCCCACTGCCACACACTCCATCTGAGAGGAACCATATATTCTGTCCGTTGCAAAGTAACAAGACTAACGCACGATATCCTCAAGAAAAGAAAAGAAAGAATGTTTGAAATCTTTGTGCTTTTTCTAACACAAGGCCATTTATATTATAGCACCATAGGAAAATAAAAACATTAAAAAGACTTTATCCTTGAGATGCAATAAAGACTACACTATTCATACACCAGAGGAAATAACTTTGAGAAAATACCTTCCGATAGAGTTAATACTGAAAAAAATGGTCAATATAATGGGTCTGCACTGTGCAGATACATGATATTGTGATGCTCTGGCTGATTACTTGCCAGGTTACAATCTGTTTGAAATTGAAACCTATTCCTCCAGAAAGATGCCTCTTAAAATCCATCCCTTACCCCGTAACACCCAAACCCCACCTACGCTTCATTTGGCTCCATATATCCTTTTATGGTTTGGTGTCAGATTTTGTTTGATAATGGGCTTGTACATTCTCCCTGTGACCTCCAGGGGTTTCTCCGGGTGCTCCGGTTTCCTCCCACATCCCAAAGACACGCTGGCTTGTAGGTTAATTGGCTTCTGTAAATTGCCCCTAGTGTGTAGGGCGCAAAACTGGGATAACATAGAACTAGCACACGGGTGATTGTTGGTCAGCATGAACACGGTGGGCCAAAGGGCTCATTTCTAGGCTTTATCTCTATTGCTGTAGATGAGGAATTATAATAAAAAATAGATGCAATGGAAAGGTGACTCAATTCTGGGTAGCTTGCATAATGAGACCACTATTTATGCACACTTGACATGAGTCCAACAGCTGATACCAATATGATGAACAGCATACTTCCAGTAGAATGCGTAATCCCACACGCTGTACACCACACTGGACATTGGATACTTAACCTGCAAGATAGCACATACAATTCAACTTCAGTCCAACAAGAAGTCCTTCAAGAAACTCACTGCAGCCGATATCAACTCATCACCGAAGATAGACATAAAATGCTGCAGCAACTCAGTGGGACAGGCAGCATCTCTGGAGAGAAGGAATGGATGGCATTTCGGGTCCCTTCTCGACCCGAAATGTGAGTCTGAAGAAGGGTCTCGACATGAAACGTCACCCATTCCTTCTCTCCAGAGATGCTGCCTGTCCTGCTGAGTTACTCCAGCATTTTGTGTCTATCGTCGGTTTAAACCAGCATCTACAGTTCCTTCCTACACATTTCCTCAAGCCATCACCTATTCATCTTGCATGCATCCAGGCAGTCTTAATCCTCTTGTTTTCAGTTACTAAAATGAATTCTTCCCACGATATAAAAAATGATGATAGTATAAACTAATTAACCCTTTCATTGTGCTGTTTTTTAAATCCTAAACTCCATATGTAAGAAACATCATATATTTCTATGATTTACCCAATTAGAATCAATGCACTTAGACTTTGGACATCAGACTATCATCCATATTCAAGTTCATTCGCTGTTTTAGGACACAGTGCAGAAAAAATTAGCAGGTCAGGCAGCATCTCTGGAGTGATGTTTCAGATTGAGATCCTTCTCGACCCAAAATGTCACCTAAACATGTTCTCCAGAGATACTGCCTGACCTGCTGAGTTACTCAATAACTTGGTGTATTTTGTGTATTAACCAGCATCTTTAGTTTTAGTTTGGCGACACAACATGAAAACAAGCCCTTTGGTCTACTAAATCCGCCCCGACAATCGATCACCTGTTCATAATAGTTCGACGTTATCCCACCTTTGCATCCACTCCCTACACACTAGGGGCAAGTTAGCCGACAGACCCGCACGTCTTTGGGTTTTTGGAGGAAAGTGGAGCATCCGGACAAACCAAGCCGGTCACAGATAGAAGGTGCAAACTCCGTACCCAAGGTCAGGATCGAACTAGGGTCTCTGACACTATGAGGCAGCAGCTCCACCCGTTGTGCCACTGTACCGCCCCAGCTGCGCCTTCTCAGGAAACTTCAGTTTTCCATTCACCAAGCAGATAAAAACACGAGATTTCTCCAGAGGACAGGGTGTTAATGGGATGTCATAGTGTCATTGGTGGCAATCAATGAACAGCAGTAGCTCGCTCAATGAACAGCATCTTGTCTTGTTTCTAGCCACTGGTAGCCATTTGGCTCAATTTCAGGGAACTAACCTTTACTGTTTAGGTCAGAACTGCCCAGTCCAGTGGAAGATGATCCCCTGCAACACTGACTCCTGTTTTCTTCCCAAAGTGGCTTCCAAACTACTGTGTATTTCCAATATTTTCAAAGTAGAAATAAGTAACTGCAAATGCGGGTTTACAATGGACGCAGAGTGTTGGTGTAACTCAAAGGGTCAGGCCGCATCTGTGGAGAACATGGATAGGTTGGGACCCTTCTTCAGTCACCATGTTATGTGATGTGTGTATTTTTGCTTTTTTATTTAGTATGGCTGTATGGTAACTCAAATTCTACTGTACCTAATCTGGTACATGTGACAATTAAAGTGAATCTTGAATCCTGAGTTGCTGCTGACCTGCTGGGTTACTCCAGAACCATGTGTCCTTTTATCCATTATTCTCTTTAGACTTTAGAGATACAGCATGGAAAGTCCCTTTGCCCACCGAGTCCGTGCTGAAATTGTCCCTACACACACTAGGGACAATTTTTACATTGACACCAAACCAATTAACCTACAAACCTGCACGGCTTTGGAGTGTGGGGGAAAACCGAATATCTCGGAGGAAACCCACGCAGGTCACGGGGAGAACGTACAAACTCCGTACAGACAAGCACCCGTAGTCAGGATTGAACCCAGGTCTCTGACACTGTAAGGCAGTAGCTCTGCTGCTACACCACAGTGCCATCCTAAGGTATTGACTCTGCCTCTCAGCAGATGCTGCCTAAACAGCAGAGTGTTCCAACATTTCCTGTTTCAGGTTTCAGATTTCCAAGAGCTACAGTTTTTGTTTCAACTTGAAGACGCATTTGGGCTTTGCGAGACCCAAATATTATGCACCTTCTTTGCCAAACCACCAGCGCTCTTTGGCAGCAATTGCTGTCATGTCTTGTGCCAGTTTCAAAAATCAGTGTTCTGCTCATTTTTCTTGGTAATTAGCTCAACCACTGAAGTTTGCATCAATTTCACAACTTTTAATTATACTTGAAATAATTTTAATTACCCCAATAAATTCAAATTAAAACCTCAACACCTAAAGCTCTCGCTGGCCAAAAAGATGTCCACTCAGTTCAATGGAGTCATCATGTTAAAGCACAACATGGCACAGACAAAGGTCATTCAACCCAACTCACCCATATTGAACAAGATGCCCATTCAAGCTGGAGCAGAACTGAGCTACCATCTACCTTATTGGAGACCCTCGGACTACCTTTAATTGGACTTTATCTTGCACTAAACATTATTCCCGTTATCATGTATCTGTACACTGTGGATGGCTTTATTGCAATCATGTCTTTCTGCACTCAACAAAAAACTTTTCACTATACCTCTGTACACGTGAATAAACTAAACAAAAAAAAACTAAAACCATGTTTGGCCTATACACTCAAAACCTTGTATACATGTACACATCCAAGTGTATTCTAAATGTTATTGGACTTGCCTCAACCAATTTCTCTGTGCAGTAAACATAATATCTACACTCTCATTGGCATCTCATTTCATATATGCACTACCCCTTGGGTGCAGAAGTTGAAACCTTCTAAATTCTTTCTAAATTTCTTTCTAAATTCTTTCCCTCTTAAACTTATGTCTGCCCCTAGCTTTTGATTTCTTTAGACAGGGTAAAAGGCTCCGTGCAATCACCTCTTTTCCAGCCCCTCGTGATTTTATGCACCTCTACAAAAGCACCCTTCAATCTCCTACACAGCAGAGAATAAAGTGGTAGCCTGCCCAACTTTATAACGCAGGCCCTCGAGTCCTGGCAACACTCCCGTCAGTCTTTGTAATCTTTCCAGCTTAATGATGTTGTTCCAATAACAGGGTGACCTAGACTGCACACAATACTTCAAGTGTGGTCTCACTTCGACAACTGCAACATCATACTCCGGCATTGTGTGTCCATCACTATTTCCAGCTGTACAACAATAATTGACAATGCTGAGGTACTGTATTCTGCACCTTGGTATTTTTCTCTTTGCTCTACCTGTTTATTGTACTTGTGTTTGTCGGGTTCGTATTTGTGTATAGTATTATCTGATTTGTAAGCTTTTTGCTCTACCTCAGTGCATGTGACAGTAATAAACCTAAACGTCCTTGCAATCAGGGATGGAAAAGGAAAGCACATAGGAAAGTGAAATATCGATTTGATCATCATTTATCTGAGGGTACACAAAAGGCTGGAGAAACTCAGCGGGTGCAGCAGCATCTAAGGAGGGAAGGAGATAGGCGACGTTTCGGGTCGAGACCCTTCTTCAGACTGGTCAGGGATCAGGGAAACGAGAGATATAGACGGTGATGTGGAGAGATAAAGAACGATGAATGAAAGATATGCAAAAAAGTATCGATGATAAAGGGAACAAGCCATTGTAAGCTGTTTGTGGCGTGAAAATGAGAAGCTAGTGCGACTAGGGTGGGGGGGGGGGGGGGGGGGGGGGGGGGAGATAGAGATAGAGGGAATGCCAGGGCCCGAGGGCTGAGGGAGAGGTGGGAAGGGGAGGAGACAGCAAGGGTTAACAGAATTGAGAAAATTCAAATGTTCAAGCCCAGAGGATGCAGACTCCCCAAGCGGAATATGAGGTGCTGTTCCTCCAACTTGCGGTGTTGCTCACTCTGGCCATGGAGGAGGCCCAGGACCGAGAGGTCGGATACGGAATGGGAGGGGGAGTTGAAGTGCTGAGCCACCGGGAGGTCGGCTTGGTTATTGCGGATCGGTTATTGAGCACCTCATATTCCGCTTGGGGAGTCTGCATCCTCGGGGCTTGAACATTGAATTTTCTCAATTCTGTTAACCCTTGCTGTCTCCTCCCCTTCCTACCTCAACCTCAACCCTCGGGCCCTGGCATTCCCTCTATCTCTATCTCCTTCCCCCACCTTAGTCGCACTAGCTTCTCATTTTCACACCACAAACAGCTTACAATGGCTTGTTCCCTTTATCATCGATACTTTTTTGCACAGCTTTCATTCATTGTTCTTTATCTCTCCACATCACCGTCTATTTCTCTCTTGTCCCTGATCCCTGACCAGTCTGAAGAAGGGTCTCGACCCGAAACGTCGCCTATCTCCTTTGCTCCTTAGATGCTGCTGCACCCGCTGAGTTTCTCCAGCCTTTTGTGTACCCTCGATTCTCCAGCATCTGCAGTTCCTTCTTTAACAAAACATCATTTATCTGACGTTGCTTTGTGTCGAAAGACAGGTTATTACAATGGTGAGAACGTCTCTTCAATAATGGAGCAGTTATAATGAGGATGATTAGATTAGATTAGATCATGTCAGAACACCACAGCCACGTAATCAATTCTATTAGCTCAGAACTTCATGTTGACCTCCACAAGGTCACTCCTTGTCCTCCTGCACTCCACGGGAATAAAGTCCTAGCCTGCCCAACGTCTCCCTACAGCTCAGGACCTCGAGTCCTGCCAACATCCTTGTAAATCTTCTCTGTACTATAACAGCTTGTAAGCTGGAAAAGGATGCAGAGAAAATTCACGAGGATATTGTCAGGACTTGATGGCCTGAGCGGCAGGGAGAGGTTCAGCAGGCAAGGATTCTATTCCATAGCAAGCAGGAGGATAAGGGGTAATCTTATAGAGATGTATAAGAACATGAGATGAATAGAGAGTAAATGCACAGAGTTGTTTATCCAGAGTAAGCGAATCAAGAACCAGAAGATATACGTTTAAGGTGAGAGCGGAAAGATTTAATAGGAACCGGAGGGAAAACGTCATTTTACCACACAAAGGATGGTAAGTATCTGGAATGGGCTGCCAGAATAGATAGTTGAGGCAGGAACAATCACAATATTTAAGAAACATTTGGACAGGTACGTGTATAGGAAAGATATGGAAGGATATGGGCCAAATGCAGGCAGGTGGGAATAGTGCACATGGGGCATGTTGGTCGACGTTGGGCGAAAAAGCCTGTTTCTGTAATTTATGACTATATGTCTATATGACACTTTCCAAGTTAATGACATCCTTCCTATCGTAGGGCGACCGGAACTGAACGCAATGCTCCATAGCAACTGTTTGTATCTTCCTGTTTGGGCCGTCAATTGCCTGTTGAATTTTGTCAAGTGATGTGAAACAGGTGTAATTGTGCTTGACTTTGAGAAAAGTTAATCTTGAATCTGAAACAGGCTACATGTTCGAATTTCTGGGCATTTGTCTTTTAAGTGGATTAATGCATCTGTTCTAATAGTGGTCTGAGGAGTATGACGGAATAGCCTTCAGCATTCTCATGATACCATTACATCCAACAGTTTCGAAGATATCACTTTTATTGTGCTATAATACCATTTATTGAGTTTCGTGTCCCCTGGCTATTTCTATGAACAGATTGTCATGCCTCCATGAACAGTAATATTAAGGTCACTGAGGTTTGGGTTCCATTAACGTACTCAAACAACATTATGGTTTTATATTCAACAATAAAAGTTTGACACATCACATAATGTGTTGCTAATCTCAATGCTCTTGATCAGCTGTAGAGCTGGGATCTTATTTTGATGCGTTCCCAGATATCGAGCACAGCATGCGAATAAAAATGATGAGAAACATTGGATCTCGAGTAAAGAACATCTTTTAATCGAAAATAAAACTTAAACTCTATATTGTAACAGCACTTGATGGAAACATTGCATGGGAAGGAGATGCAGTTGTTTAGTAAATTGTAGAATGCCCTTTTGGGTACGTGCAAATACTTTTTTTTCTCACTTGCTAATTATGAAATAAAAGGAGTCCATTCTGCCCATCAGATCTGAGCCAGTACCCAAAGGAGCAAAACCCATCAGATTCATTCTCCCACCTATCATTTCCCTGTAGCCCTACAATTTGCAGCATCTTCCCTTTGATACATTTTTGTTGATATCTATATTAAAGAGTAATTCATGGTCGTCAATTAAACGGCCTGCACACAATTAGTTTAGCTCAGCGATACAGCGAGGAAACAGGCCAATTTGACCCAGCAAGTCCGTGCCAATCAGCAATCACTGCACCTCACACACTAGGGACAATTTAACTGAAGCCAATTAATTTTCAAACCTGCGCCTCTTTGGAGTGTGGGAGGAAACCTGAGCACCTGGAAAAAACCCACGCAGGTCACGGGGAGAACATACAAACTCCGTACACCCGAAGTCACAAACCCAGATCTCTATCGCTGTAAGACAGCAACTCCACCGCAGCACCACCCTCTGTTTTGCCACATATCTACACTAAAGAGTTATTCATGGTGGTCAATTAAACTACCTGCACACAAATGTATTATTCATTATTGTATATTAGTATATGTTATTACGTTAATGGACTTCTTAAGATGCAGCAAGCAAGGATGGCACAGCTGGTAGAGCTGCTCCCCCACAGCACCAGACACCCCGTTTCGATTCCTGGTCACAGGTGCTGTCTGTGTGCACCTTGCACCTTCTTCCCGTGCCCCTATGCCTTCCCTCCGGGTGATCCGGTATCCTCCCACATCCACAAGACGTGCGGGTTTGTACATTAATTGACTTCTGTAAATCGCCCCTCACGTGGAGAGATTAGATGAGAAAGTGGGATAACATCGATTTAGTGTGAACGGGTGATCGATGGTTGGTGTGGACTCAGTGGGCTGAGGATTCTTGCAGCAAGGAAACAGGCCATTTGGCCCACCTTGCCATGCCATTCCAGGTGCCCCCATCTACACTAGTCCCACTTGCCCACATTTGGCTCTTATCCTTCTAAACATTTCCTATCCATGTACTTTCCAAATGTCTTTTAACTGTTGTTATAGTACCTGCCTCGTACTACTTCCTCCTGCAGCTCGTTCCATGTGTCTATCACCCTCTATGTGAAAAAGTTGCCCCAATGGTTCCTATTAAATCTTTCCCCTCTCTCTTTAAACTGATGTCCTCTGGTCTTTGATTCTCCTACTGTGGGTAAAAGCCTGTGCATTTACCCTATCTATCCCCTTCATGATCTTATACAGATAGGATTGCCCCTCATCTTCCTGCACTTCAAGGAATAAAGTCTTAATCTGCCCAACTAGTCTGCCCTGGTCTTGATTAGTACGGGTGTCAGAGGTTATGGGGAGAAGGCAGGAGAATGGGGTTAGGAGGGAGATAAATCAGCCATGATTGAAGGGCAGAGTGGACTTGATGGGCCAAATGGCCTAATTCTACTGCTATTCCTTATGACCTTTTGACCCTCTCCCTATAGCTCAGGCCCTCAACTCCTGGCAGCATTCTTGTAAATCTTCTCTTCACGCTTCCCAACTTAACGACAGTGTTCCTACAGCAGGTTGACCAAAACTGAAAACAATTCCCAAAGTATTATTAGCGCAATGACTGCTGCACGCCGTTTGAGATCACTACGCATATCTAGGCACCATTGTCCAAGTATGGCATTTAATTGTAGATAAAAACAAATGATTTTCCCAGTTGGGTAGTTCTTCTTGTCAGGTGGGGGGGTAGATTTAATAGGAACCTGTGGGGTAACTATTTTTTTTTTTACACAAAACGTAGTGGGTGTATAGAACGAGCTGCATGAGGAGGTAGTTGAGGCAGGTACTGTTGCACAGTTTATGAACCATTCAGACAGGGATAGGACAGGTTTAGAGGGAATGTTCAAGAAGGAACTGCAGATGCTGGAAAAATGGAAGGAAGACAAAAATGCTGGAGAAACTCAGCGGGTGCGGCAGCATCTATGGAGCGAAGGAAATAGTCAACGTTTCGGGCCGAAACCCTTCTTCAGACTGATGCAGGGCGGGAAGAAGAAAGGAAGAGGAGGGGCCAGAGGGCTGAGGGAGAGCTGAGAAGGTTTAGAGGGATATAGGCCAAACACAGGCAGGTGAGACTAGTGCAGATGATCGATGTGGGCAAGTTGGACGGAGAGGCCTGTTTCCACGCTGCTTGACTCTCCATGAATAAAATTTCATGGTACTCTTACGCTCTTTATCCATAAGATAGACACAAAGTGCTGGAGCAACTCAGTGGGTCAGGCAGCATCTCTGGAGAAAAAGGATGGGTGACGTTTCAGGTCGGAACCCTTCTTCAGACACGCTCTTTATCCATGATGTCAATCGCATCAATGATGCAGGACTCGAGCCACAGAATAGCAGCTTCAGGACCCATTACCAGGTCATTCATAAGAAGCAGCAACAAGCTGATGTCACTCCTTGCTTTGGCAGAATATTTGAGATATTGGCAGATTAACAGAAAAAGCTGCTGTAGAGTTCTGCAGCTAATGAGATTATTACCATGTTGAACAAAGTTGAGAACCACTTAATGTCAAGTAGAATTACAAATATGGCTGCTTTTCAATTGGAGATTCATTAAAGGCATTTTGTATTTTGTCAATTTAAGCACAACCTACAAAAAAATGTAATCACCTTCCAAACTGCTAAGTACATTTTGATGAAGGTCATATATTTTTTACGTACTTTTGTGTGCCATACACTCCAAACTGACTCAGCCTATCAGCTTTATTATACTACATCACACCATTAGTCATGACGTATTGGGGATTGCAGAATGAAGCTCTTCAGAAGAACACTCACATTAACAAATCCATTTACATTCTCAAGTATCATGTGTGGAGGTTTGACAAGGAGCTCAAATCATCAGAAATTAAGCTAAATCTTGCATAATTAGTGGTGCTCCATTGTCTGCAAAGTATTGTAAATACAATAAACTCGATTAAAAAGGCTGGTGCCACCTAGTGCCACGGGATTAACACTGTGCCAATCCATCGTACCAGGGCATTGGTGAAGATGTGAGACTTTAGAGACAGTGTGGCAACTGGCCCTTCAGCCCACTGAGTCTGTGCTGACCAGCGATCACCTTGCACACTGGCACTATCCTACACACAAGGGACAAATTTGCAATTTACAGAAGCGAATTAACCCACAAACCTGCACGTTTTTGGAGTGTGTGTAAAAAGCAGAGCATCCAGAGAAAATGCACGCGGTCACAGGGAGAAGGAATAAACAGCACCATAAACAGCTGTGTGTGTGGAAACTTGGAATAAGGCAAATTATTTTATGCAGCCCTTAAAATTTGGCTTGGAGGACTGGTTTTCCCCTTTCATACAACTCGAGTCTCCGGGCTGCAAGGGAGCAACTCTACTGCTGCGCCACCCCCTAGCATTTTAACTGTGGGGTTTTTTTTTTTGCAATAATAATTGATTACAGTGATAAACGTTTGAATGGTGATCGATGGCTGGCATGGACTTGGTCTGACAGGCCTGTTTCCATGCTGTCTCTCTAAACTAAAAATCTGTTCATTGTACCTGCCCTTATGTGGCTTGTAGAATGTTCCTTCGCACTAACCTTGATTCGAGTGTTAGCCTTTTTAACCATGAGTAAAAAATGCCAGCAGCAAATTGTCTTCACAGTCATTTAATCTTCAGTTTATCCTTGAAGATGGATCAATCAGGTTGAAGGGGAATTTTACGTCACTGATACACTAGTGACAGCTTAAAAATCAGTTGTCTCCATACTTGTTGGAAATGGAGTAGTTAAACGGCAGTTAAAATATGGATCAGGATTTACGAGCAAAATTCCTGATTTTAAGCTGCATTTTCAGTGGATGTACAGAATTGCTAATAAAATATTGAAATCGAATTGTATGAAAAGGGAAAACCAGTCTTCCAAGCCAAATTTTAAGGGCTGCCTAAAAGAATTTGCCTTTTTCCAAGTTTCCACACACACACAGCTGTCTAGCCCCAACTTAAAATAGAGGTTTGTGTAGGAAGGAACTGCAGATGCTGGTTTAAACCAAAGATAGACACAGAAAGCTGGAGTAACTCAGTGGGACAGGCAGCATCTCTGGAGAGAAGGAATGGGGGACCTTTCGGGTCAAGACTGAAGGGTCTCAACCCAAAACATCACCCATTCCTTCTCTCCAGAGATGCTGCCTGCCCCGCTGAGAAAATAGAGGTTAGTGCCTCCATGAAAGCCTGTATGTTAGATTGGAGTAACATCACTAGGATTAGGCATCATGTCACCCAGAGTACTATCTTCATAGCAAATGTGAAGATATACTGCTATATTATTCTGACCACTGATCCGATCTATGCCACTTACTGTATATACATTTCTATCAGGTCTCCCCTCAGTCTTCAACCCTCCAGAGAAAACAGTCCAGGTATGTCCAACCTCTCATTGTAGCTAGTAACCTTCTAAACCAGACAGCATCCAAGTAAGCACCCTCACCAAAGTCTTGATATCCTTCCTGTCATAGGGTGACCAAAATTGCACAATAGTGTGGCCCTGATTAATAGCACCTAAAACAAGCTCCCTGTGCATGAACAGTGGCTCGATATACTGTGCTCAATTTGCCTCAAGGCCAACAACCTCTCCCGCAATGTCAAGCAAGCTGAAGGATCTAGTTAATGCCTTCTGGAGGCATGGTGGAATACTTGGCCCAATCAGCATCATTGGTACCAAGGTAGAAATGATTGAGAACTTTAAGCTCCTTGATGTCGATATCACCAATGATCTGTCGTAGACCAACTACACTGAAGCATCAGCAAAGACAGCACACCCACGCCTCTACTTCCTCAGGAGGCCGAGGAAATTCGCCAAATCTCCAACGACTGTTCCAAACATCTACAAAAGCACCATTGAAAACCATACTGTCAGCTTGGTTTGGGAACAGCACTGTCCAAGATTGCAAGAAATTTCAGGGAGTTTTAGATGTAGCCCAGTCCATCTCACAGACCAGACTCCCCACCATTCACACTGCCTCAGGAAAGTAACTAACATAAACGATTTGTCCCACCTCAGTCATTCCTTCTCGCTGCTCTCATCCGGCAGCAGGTAGAGAAGCTTGAAGGTGCACAACAACCAGAACCAGGAACAGTTGATTCTTCCCCTCTTTTATCAACCTTCTTTACGTTCCTTCCACAAGTTGAGTACAACTCCGATTCTTCAACCTGAGAAATACATTCTGCACTCTATATCTTTCTCTTTGCTCTATCGTACTCAAGTTAGGCTTGATTGTATTCATGTACAGTATATCTGATGAGTTTGGAAAGCAAGCGAAACAAAGTATTTTCACTGTACCTCAGTACATCTGACAAGAATAGACCTGCACAAGTAGAGAAGGCGGCTTGTGCTGTTTAGTTTAGTGATACAGCGTGGAAACAGGCCCTTCGGCCCACCGAGTCTGTGCCAACCAGTGATCCCCGTACAATAGCACGATCCGACACACAAGAGACAATTTACCATCTTTACTGAAGCCAATTTATCTACAAACCTGTAAGTCTTTGGGGTGTGGGAGAAAACCGGAGCACCCGGGGAATAACCCACATAGGTCACGGGGAAAACGTGCAAACTCCGTACAGACAGCAACCGTTGTCAGGAACGAACCTGGGTCTCTGGTGCTGCCAGGCAGCAGCTCTGTGCCACGCTACATGCTGTTGTTTGAGCATACGTTACAGTTCCACAAGTATTTCTTTCAAAAAACAAGTTCGAAACTGACCGTCATCAACTTTTCAATGGAGCAGAAAAAATATCGACTAATTGCTTCCTCAAGAACAAAAGTTATCTGCCTCTCAAGAGATCGCTCAATACAATTTTTAGTGAACCAAGGAAAACTATAGCATCAGCATATTATGAGCTCTGGTGTCAGACGGATCTGAAGTAGTGTGAGGCTTGCAAATGGAAATAAAAATCCATACTTTACAAATAATTCTGCAGTGGAGCGGCTACATGAGAGAATAACAACATGTTTTAATGAGAACTCTGAGAGCAATTTCTCCAGACGAGTTGAAATAAAATTAAGGTTAGGTATCAGCCACACAGTGTGCCATGGCAAATTAAGCAAAGGTTCATCAGGCTTAATGAAGATTCAATTATACGTCAATACATGTTGCAATGTTGGAGAGTGCATAGATAGAATGACAAATAGTGCTAACATGCATCGACTAAGCCAAGTTCTTGATGTAGCATTGAAACCTGCAGCCTTTCTGTGTCATGACCTGTTGGTGGATTTAAAAGCTCCAAACAAAGCAATCAAACATACAATTTTCCAATATCAATATAGGCAAAGCGGTAGAAACCCGGGTTCTATCCTGACTACGGACGATGTCCATACAGAGTTTGTACGTTCTCCCTGTGACTGGCATGGGTTTTCCCCGGATGCTCCGGTTTCCTCCCACACTCCAAAGGCATACAAGGTTTGAGGTTGATTGCCTTCTGGAAATTGTAAATTGTCCCTAGTGTGTAGGATAGCGCCAGCGTCCCGGGTGATCGCAGGTCAGCACGACTGGGTGGGCCGAAGGGCCTGTTTCCCCGCTGTTTCTCTAAAAACTATACATGGCCAATGTTGAGATATCACAATACAGGAGGGCAGCACAGTGGCTCAGCAGGCAGGACTGCCAACTCACAGCACCAGAAAACACTGTTTGATCCTTATCTCGAGTGCCACCTGTAAGGAGTTTGCACGTGCTCCCCGTGACCGTGTGGGTTTCCTCCCACATCCCAAAGACGTGCAGGTTTGTAGATTAATGGGGTTCTGTAAATTGTCCCCAGCGTGTAAGGAGTGGATGTTAAAGTGGGATTACAGAACTAGTACGATCGAAGGTTGGCATGGTCTGGATGGGCCAAAGGGCCTGTTTCCATGCTCTATCTCTAACATCAAACATCTTTACATCAATTGGATGAAAGCTGGACTGTTTTCACCAAGGATATGAAAGCATGGGTAAAGTAATATAGATGAGATTTTAAGGGATCGGGCCATGGAAAACCTCGGGCCAACAGGTTGCGTCCTTCCTTGAGGAATGACCCATCATATAATATCAAGGAAAATAACACCTCACAGGTTGCAATAAGAAAGCAATGCTGTCCAAGTCAATGTGACAGGCAGCACAATGATGCAGCAATACAGTTGCTGCCTTACAGCTCCAGAGACCCGGGTTCAATCCCAATAATGGTGCTATCTGTACGGAGTTTGTACGTCCTCCCTGTGACCGTGTGGGTTTTCTCCAGATGCTCTGGTTTCCTCTCACATTCCAAACACGAGCAGGTTGGTAGGTTAATTTGCTTCCATAAAATGTACCTAGTGTGCAGGATAAAAATAGCATGAACGGCTGATCTATGGTTGGAGTGGTGCGATTGGCAGATGGGCAGAGTGAGCAACAAAGCTGAAAAGACAAAAGGGTGTTAGGTAAAGAAAGGGGAGGAGTGAACTACAAAGCCAGAGTGAGAGGTATGGATGGAAGACGGGAAGGGATGAAAAGGAAGATAAAAGAGCAAAGAGGATCTCGGGGATGGGAGCTGAAGAGCAGAAAGGAGCAGGGTGACTGGGTTTTGGGAGATAACCATATAACCATATAACAATTACAGCACGGAAACAGGCCCTCTCGGCCCTTCCAGTCCGTGCCGACCATTTGTTTTCCCCTAGTCCCATCTACCTGCACTCAGACCATACCCCTCCATTCCCTTCACGTCCATATACCTATCCACTTTACTCTTAAATGTTAAAATCGATCCTGCCTCCACCACTTCTGCTGGAAGCTGATTCCACACAGCCACCACCCTCTGAGTAAAGAAGTTCCCCCTCACGTTACCCCGAAACCTCTGTCCCTTAATTCTCATGTCATGCCCTCTTGTTTGAATCTTCCCTACCCTCAATGGGAAAAACGTTGAGATGGCGGGAGTAATGCGAGTGCATGGAGTGGGGACATGACATGAAATTAGAGAACATATAAATCTCATCTGTGGGGAAGCTTGAATGATATAACTTTTCAAACCGAACCTAAAGGAGCCACAACTCTTTTCGTATTGATACTGGAATGCCGAGACACACACGGGTCTGACCCAGTCAGGGAGGTGGAAGGCAAACTCAAATAAAGCACCGATCAGGAAAGCATTGGCAGATGCTGGTTTACAAGATAGGCACAAAATGCTGGTCTAGCTCAGTGGGTCAGGCAGCATTTTGCGTATCTTCAGTGTAAATCAGCATCTGCAGTTCCTTCCTACACATTTTGCCTGCTCCACTGCAAAATCCCCTCAAGCTACGAAAAAAAGGGCTTCGACCCGAACAGTCACCTGTTCTTTATCTCTTTATCTCCAAAGATGCTGCCTGACCCGCTGAGTTACTCCAGCATTTTGTGCCCAGCTTCAGGAAAGCATTTGCCATGTTTCCATCATTCCATCAAGGAAGATCATTCTTGGCATTCAATAAAAATATATTTCCAGAGCAGTTCCAAGCTGGAACTTGGAATAATCTTATCTGTTGTAAAGTACACAAACAAATTCTTAACTGAAGCCTCCAGTTTTTGGCAAAAGATTGAAATTGATTTGCTTGAACTGAGTGGAGGCACATTTCTCCCCAGTGTGGACCGTTCCCCAAGGCACAGAAGCTTCAAGTCAATTTTAGCAGACTTTAAAGGATCGAGCGATCATCACATACAGAATAGTGAAAGGCTTGGATAGATTGGATGGGGAGAGGATCTTTCCACTAACGGGAGAGTCTAGGACGAGGGGTCATAGCATCAGAATTAAAGGACGTTCTTTTAGGAAGATGGGGGAAATGTATTTAGTCAGAGGGTGGTGAATCTGCGGAATTCTTTGCCACAGAAGGATGTGGAGGCTAAGTCAGTGGACATTTTTAAGGCAGAGATAGATAGGTCTTCAATTAGTACAGGTGTCAGAGGTTATGGGGAGAAGGCAGGAGAATGGGATGGAGATCAGCTGTGATTGAACGGCGGAGTAGACTTGATGGGCTGAATTGTCTAATTCTACTCCTATCACTTATGATCTTAGTTGAAGTCATGTGAAATTGGTAGTGCCAGGCATTGCAATGAGGCAAATGCATGACTATATCCTTACACCTTTGCTGTAAGCCTGCCAGTCAATACCTCCAAAGCTCAGAATGCGCCAAATTGAAAGAGGCTTCACGGAATCTTGACACCCACTAGGTAGTTTAAATGGCGTCTGAAATACCAAACTTTAAAGATACAGTGTGGAAACAGGCCCTTCGGCCCACCGTGTCCAGGTTGACCAGCGATTCCCATACACTATCCTACACACTGGGGACAATGGACAGTTTTACCGAAGCCAATTAACCTACAAACCTGCACGTCTTTGGAGTGTGGGAGGGATGCAGAGCACCCAGAGAAACCAACGTGGTCTCAGGGAGAACGTACAAATTCCGTGCCGACAGTGCCCGTAGTCAGGATCGAACCCAGACCTCTGGCACTGTAAGGCACCAGCTCTACTGCTGCACCACTTTACATTTTTCTACAATAAACCAATGTCCTAATCTGCTGCGGCAGTAGTTAATTTACATTTTATGAGTAATCAATACTCATGAAGGGAAGGTGGGGAGATTACTCCAACAATAACATAGTGGTGTGGGACGTAACATAGGCTTCAATTTTTTGAGCTAGCTCTTGATTATATGTACCATAGTCAGCTAAAAAAAATGTTTTGTAATCCATTCCAAAAGGTACAATTCTCAACATACCACTGGAGCATTAATGAACAAAATAACTGGTTTGCTGTGTAATTGTCAACCCAAGATTTTATTGGGGCTTTTTATTCTCTATTTAACACACCAAGCTGAATCAAATACATTTAGGGGAATTCAAGTGTCGACAAATGCACCAGCAGAAAACTTTAGTCTTAATCTCCTCTAAGGTTTCCTCCCACACTCCAAAGATGTTCAGATTTGTAGGTCAGTAAGAATTGGAAATTGGCCCTAGTGTGTAGGATAGTGCTAGCGTACGGGGACTCCTGGTTGGCACAGACTCAGTGGGCATGTAGGTAGACAAAAACGCTGGAGAAACTCAGTGGGTGAGGCAGCATGTGTGGAGCGAAGGAATTGGTGACATTTCGGGTCGAGATCCTTCTTAAGACTGATGTGAGGGTGGGGTGGGGGGGGCAGGAAGAAGAAAGGAAGAGGCAGAGACAGTAGGCTGTGGGAGAGCTGGGAAGGGGAGGGGAAGGAGGGAGAAAGCAAGGACTGCTTGAAATTGGAGAAGTCAATGTTCACAGTGCTGGGGTGTAAACTACCCAAGCGCAAAATAAGGTGCTGCTCCTCCAATTTGCGGTATGACTCACTCTAGCCAAGGTGGAGGCCCAGGATAGAAAGGTCGGATTCAGGAATGGAGGGGGAGTTGAAGTGCTGAGCCACCGGGAGATCGGGTTGGTTAAAGCGAGCTGTGCGGAGGTGTTGGGCGAAGCGTTTCCCCACTGCATCGCTAAACTAATCACCTACCCATTCACTCCACAGATGCTGGCTGACTAATTGAGTTCCTCTGGCACTTTGCCTTTTACTGAATAGAACATGCATAATGTTGAACAGGGTATCTGGGACAATACCAGACATATCTCTGAATGAAGTGATTGCACTGGATTTAATAGAAGTTAAATGCCAAAATTAGCAGAGCTAAGTGCTCCCACAACTAACTTCTTAAAGGAAAGCTTTGCATTCCCAACACATCTGTTTGAGAATGTTGGTAGGGAACAAGATGTCCAACAGGGGCAGAAAGTCCCATGAACATTCCAATACATAAATATGTTCAAGCTCAACTCGGCATTCAAGAGACAAAGATGAAGAATGTGCATTTTTCTGTGTTAAAAAAAATTGGCCAAAGAGATCTAACTCTTAGGATTTTGATATCTGACCAAGTTGCTTCCAATGTGGCCAACATTGAATTTGGTTGAGTGCTCCTGGGAAGTGAGTGCTCCTGGGAAGTGTTTACTACATAGCAGTCCACATAGTTTAGTTTAGGGATACAGGATGGAAACAGTCCCATCACCCCACCGAGCCCATGTCCACAATCGATCACCAGTTCACACTAGTTCAATATTATCCCACTTTCACATCTAGTCCCCCCACACTAGGGGCTATTTTACAAAGGTCAATTAACCCTGAAACCTGCACGTTTGGGATGTGGGAGGAAACCAGAGCACCTGAAGGAAACTCAAAACAGTGGCAGGGAAAATGTACAAACTCCACACCAACAGTACCAGAGGTCAGGATCAAACCCAGGTCTCTGGTGCTATGAGACGGTGGCTCTACCCGCTGCGCCACCCAGATATCACTTGTTTAACTAGATTTTCAAACAAATGATATAATAAGACAGGAAGCTTTAATACAAAACGTATTCAATAAGAGAATTATACCTTCTTATACCATAAGAATTATGCTTTCTGTGAGTTGCTACAAATACTTCAGACGGTGTGGTGGCGCAGTAGAAGAGTTCCTGCCTTACAGCACTTGTAGCGCCAGTGGCGCAAATTCGATCCCGACTCCAGGTGCTGTCTGTATGGAGTTTGTACGTACTCCCCGTGACCACTTGGGTTTTCTCCGAAAATGTTCGGTTTCCTCCCACACTCCGAGACGTACAGGTTTGTAGGTTAATTGGCTTGGTATAAGTGTAAATTATCCTTAGTGTATACAGGATAGTGTGAATGCGCGGGGATTGCTGGTCTGTGCGGACTTGGTGGGCCGAAGGGCCTGTTTCTGCACTGTATCTGCGAACTAAACTAAACTAAACTCTCCCAGAGTCTCTCAGTCTTCCCCAGCAAGGATCTGTCTGCCTCAGTGGGAGCAATCACACTGTAGGTGTGCACTCTGCTCTCTCTGGGCCTTTTTATAAATAAAGAGTGCTTAGTTCTTCAGTTTAATTGGTAAGCTGGCCTCCAGTGGCAGAGTATGTCAAAAGGAGAAAGATACCACAACCAGTCAAACAAACTGAAATTTGGACCTCTAATTAAAATCAGAATACTACAAGCCTGACAATACCTTTCCCAATTGAAGAACACCTGGATGTTGCTAAGAGACTCCATTTATAACTCGCACTGTTCTCGACAAGGCCAGCAGCATAATCATGGACGAGTCACACCCTGTCACATCAGCAAAAAGCACACTATATCTCTTCACCACATAACAAAATAGAGCAACTTAAAGTAGTTTTGCAACTCCATGCCTTTGCATGTCAAGCTAAACTGGCAATCCGATCAGAAAAGATTTTGAATTCAAACAATCACCCAAGTTCCACAAGCAAAGTGATGTCTATTTGTGGCTGAAATAATGAACACAACAAAGTTTCCTTCATAAGGATGTGCAATAATCAAACTAGACCCACCATCATCTGGCCAAGATTACTCGTTACTCACAATGCACGAATTCACAGCATTCTTGCTCTTACATACAGTCATGGAGCAGTGCAGCATGGAGCCAAGCTCTTCCATCCACCTTGTCCACACTGACCAAGTTGGCATTTTGAATGATTGTGATCCAAAAACCCTTTAGACTTGGGATACAGCGTGGAAGCAGGCCCTTTGTCCAACCAAGTCCGTGCCGCTCACCTCATACGAAACCACTACCCTACACAGTAGGGATAATTTACAAAAGCCAATTAACCTACAAACATGTACGTCTTTGGCGTGTGGGAGTAAAACCAGAGCTGCCAAAGAAAATCTCTGCGGTCACAGTCAAGATCGAACGTGGGTGTCTGGCGCTGTACGGCAGCAACCCGACCGTTGCATCACTGTGCTGCCCTCTAAACTCTTCCTATCCAGACATCTGTTCAAATGTCTTTCAAAAGTTGTAATTGCATCCGCTTCTATAGATTCCTCGGGTAACTCATTCCAGATACGGACTATCCTCCCAGTGAATCATTTGCCCCTAGAACCGTCTATAAACTCCTCTTCTTACCTTAAACCTATATCTTTTAGTTTTTAAAACTCTACCCTGGGAAAGAAAGACTGATCGTTCACCTTATCTATGCCCCTCCAGATCTTGTACACTCAATAAGGTCACCGCATAGCCTCCTGCTCGCGGACTTAACATCGGAGCGGATCCCTTGCCTGGGATCACTTCCACCGTGGACTTACCATCAAGGGCTCGCAGTCTTCTGTTATCACAGTAATCACACTGTGGGATAGAGTCGATTAATTATACGGCGCGGAAACAGGCCCTTTAGCCCACAGAGTCCGTGCCTACCTGCGATCCCCGTGTGTTGAAGGTGTTAACCATGCCTGCCTTCATCGGGATGTGGATGAGTATAAATGTTGGCCCAATCCAAACAACCTGCCCGCTCTTGGCCTAAATCCCTCTAAACCTGTCCAATCCATGCATCTGTCCAAATGTCTCTTAAATGCTACGATAGTAACTACCTCAACAATCTCCTCTGGCAACTTCTTCCATTTACCCACCATCCTTAGTGTAAAAAAGTCACCCCTCAGGTTCCTATTAAATCTTTCCCCCCTCACCTGAAACCCATGTCCTCTGGTTTTCGATTCCTTTACTCTGGGTAAAAGACTGCATTTACCTGATCTCATAGTTTTGTACAATGGATAGAATTCTTGCCACAGAAAGCTGCGGAGGCCAAGTCAATGGATATTTTCAAGGTGGAGATTGATAGAATCTTGATTAGTACGAGTGTCAGGGATTATGGGGAGAAGGCAGGAGAATGGGGTTGAAGAGGGAAAGGAAAGTCAGCCATGATTAAATGGCAGAGTAGACTTGATGGGCCTAATGGCCTAATTCGATAACTCATGAACCGCCAAGATCACCCCCTCCTGCACTCTGAAAAATAAAGTTCTAGTCTGCTCATCCTCTCAAGCCCAAAGAGTTACTGAGGGCAGTGACAATTTGGAAGAGTTAAAGATATTAAAAGCCTTGCCCCACAGTATGTGTTCATTCAAGAGTTCTCCCCGAGTTTGCCCCGATTCAAACTCGGAGATTTACGGTAATGGCCGCTCGTAAGTACTCGGGGCTCTCGTGGACATTTTTCAACATGTTGAAAAATCTTCACGCGTCTTCCCGAGCTTACCTGCCGTTTGCGAGTCTTCCCGAGCACCTGCCGTTAGCGTTACGAGCCGCTAAGAGACGTCCCCGAGCTCCGACGTACCCGCTACGCTCATTCTACGTGCTTACCACGAGTTTTGATTTTTTTTTAAACTCGGGAGAGCACTTGAATGAACTCGTACAGTGGGACAGGGCCTTTAAGGAAGCAAGTGGTTGGATGATTTTATAGCTGGAAAGGCGCAACTTCTGATTTGTTGACATTGGGAAGTTAGTGCATCAGGTGTTCACACAGAAGAATGTTGGCGCAAGAAAATGGGAGTCGGGATGTAAGAGATGCTTCCATTTGTAATCTTTGTGAGAATAGAATAGCTGCTTGAAATCGGAGGAGCTTGATGCTGTTTCAACAACTGACCTTGCACGCCTTTACTAACAAAGGAAATCGCGGTAGGCAACAACTACCCATGCTGCCTCTATTGTAATGATCGATTGCCATGGTGATGCAGCGAATGATGCAAACTATATTCTATCCTTTACTGCCTCATGTCAAAGGACAGAGAAACGTTTAAGATGTGCAGTATGCTAGGTCCAACCATCTCCAGCTAGTCCATCAACGTACTTCCACCTCGCACAAGGTCAGAGGTGGGTGATGTACGCTGATGATCGCACTATTTTAACTCCATTTTAAACTCCTTTACAAATAGAGCAGTTGCTTTCTGCTACAGTGCCAATGGTAGAGCACTTAACTACCTCCCTCTGCCTCCCACCAGTGCCAGTTTTCTATCTAACTGGCTTGTTCACCTCAGATCCATGTGTTCCAAAATTCCCATCTATGACTTTTTGGAACTTAGTGCCTTAACAACACTATGCAGTCCCTTCACCAGAAGGACTCCAGCCTTCAAGAAGGCAGCTCCCCAACAGCTTTTCAAGCGTAATTAAATAAGCGCGATAAAAACCCATATTCTGCAAAATGTACAAATTAAAAGCAGATACCCTGCATTAAATGCCTGTGGAATCAAGTGTTGAGTCGGCTCTTGATATTTGGCTACACATTTTGATTTAGGTAAAAAGACTTAAAGGGTTAATGAAATAAATATACTTCACAATCGGGCACAACATTTTGAAGCAGCAAAGATCAAAAACCTGTTACAGCATTAATGCTTATCAATGGGGTTTTTTTTGCAGTTAACAACAAGAGTGCTTTACTTCTTAGCCTTGAAGGCATCCATAAGATAGCTTTCCGTTGCCAAATACATTGATTTTCTTATTCATTATCTTGCCTTTTATCAGCATTTATATCATAGTACCATAATCTAATTGTGCTGTTTTGTCCAGGCCTCTGCAAAATATGCAGTGACAGTAGGGATATAGATCATGTGCAAGCAGATGAGATGAGTTTATATATGGCACCATGTTCAGCAGAGACATTGTGGGCTGAAGGGTCTTTGAGCACTGCACTGCTCAATGCTCTCTGTTCTATATGCAGATCATGAACTCCAAGTCATTAGTTGATAGGCAGGCAGCTAAATAGCTACTTTTCTAATACCTCTGTTATTTAACCTTTCACTAATTCTCAACTCTTTTGCAAAGGCGTTCACCATTTAAGTCAAGGAGGTGCGACAAATTCCTGAAACCAATTAGCAATAGCGTTCGAGCCAAAAGCGACTCTAATAAAGCCAATTTTCATTTCATACCAACACTTTCACTAACATTAGCAGAGGAAATGTCATCCCAGAGTTAGTTTTTATTAAATATCAGAACATTTATTTCACCCAACATTATGCTTAGGTTGAAGGTAGACACAAAATGCTTGGGTAACTCAGCGGAACAGGCAGCATCTCTGGATATAAGGAATGGGTGATATTTTGGGTCGAGACCCTTCTTCAAGTGTGCCGAGGTACAATGAAACGCTTTATGCATGCTTTCCAATCAAATAATACTATACATAAATAAAATCGGGTCAAACTCAAGTACAATAGATGCAGCAAAGGGTGCGACAGAGCGCAGAATAGAATTTGTAGCATTGTAACACTGCAGCTTCGTGAACAAAGTCCAATGTCTGCAATGGGGCAGAGGTGAATTGGACAGCGCCCTAGCTCATGGAGGGACCATTTAGAAGCCTGTTAGCAGAGGGCAAGTGCTGTTCTTGAGACTGGTGGTGCACACTTCCAAGCTTCTGTGCCTTTTTGCCTAACATAACATTGTAAATTTGCTTTAAAATTAATCTTGGAAGAATCACTGCAAAGCTAAAATAATGCAAAATACGAACAAAATACCACGCAAAATCAAGAATAAGTTGTTCAAGTTATTAAATATTTAATATTATGAATACAATTCTTTAATAAAGTCTAGGTACGCATGGAGCCATCAAATTATGGATTATTCCATGAGCAGATTTTTTTGTTCAAACCTTCAACTTTGAGGACACCTCCTCTAACGTGATCTACTCCACCTGCTGTTCCCGATGTGGCCTCCTGTACATCAGCGAGACCAAGTGTAGACTCATCAAACATTTTGCTGAATACCTACTGGATCTCCCAGGTGCCAACCATTTTAACTCCTCTTCCCACACTGACCTTTCTGTCCTGGGCCTCCTCCATTGCCAGAGTGAGGCCACACTCAAAGGCGAGGAACAGCACCTCAAATTCTGCGTGGGTAGCTTACCATCCAACAGTGTGAACACTGAATTCTCCAATTTTAGAGTGCCTCTAATCACTCCCCTTCCACCCCAACCTCCCTCTCCCTGGCTTCACAATCAGCAATTCTTCAATCCCGTCTCACACCTTCTGCTCTTATCTCTGGTCGTTATTCCAACCATCTTCCTATCAAAACAAAACCCTTGTCCATGTCGACCTATTACCTGCCACACTTTGTCCTGCCTCTCTCCTTTTGCATCTTTCACTCCCATACAAGCAGTCTGAAGAAGGGTCTCGACATGAAACATCACCTATCCACGTTCACCAGAGATGCTGCCTAACCTGCTGAGTTTCTCCAGCATTTTGTGTCCTTCCATTCAGTACTATTATCTTGCCCTTTCATTCAGCCATTTACATCGTTTCTTTTTTGCATGCAAGTTTAGCCAGAACAAGTCTGGCAGTCACAACCACAACACAAAATAAAATTGGTGTCTGCCAAGGATCAGACATAATCACAAAATAATCCTGATATACAACGACTCCACAGGGTTGAAGAGAAAATAACAACAGTGCAATGGTTCTTTATTGTCACGTATGCGCAGCTTGGTGAAATTCTTTTGTACAACCCACAAATGCTTAGTCACCATAGTTTGGCAATGAAAAAGTCCAAGATCCAAAGACTTTTGAGAAAACAAAGTGTTTACAAAGATACATGGACATTTCCTCTCTCTGGCAGTGTGCCCAGTCTCAATTTGAAGGAGATAGGTTGCTGTTCAGTTACCTTGCCTGCAGCAGCGATCTCTGACCCAACTATTCCAGAAGATGCTGCCTCCTGCACTTCCTCAGAAAAAATATTGATAATGCATTATTATCCAAAGACATTTCAAGGATATTATCCAAAGACAATCCAGTCCCTGCTGATAGTATTTGATCCACATGATGTTGGATGAGTGTGTCGGAAGGACTGCAGATGTTGGTTAAACACTGGATGACCTGTCCATTTACCAGATATGGAATTCATTACCATCGATGGCAGTGGAGGCCAAGTCATTGGGTATTTTTAAAGCAGAGATTGATAGGAGCTTGATTAGTAAGGGTGTTACATGTTATGGGGAGAAGGCAGGAGAATGGGGTTGAAATGGAAAGAATTGATCAGCCATGCTGGAATTGCAGTGCAGACTCGATGGGCAGAATGGCCTAATTCTGCTCCTGTGTCTTTTGGGATGGTTGGACTCATGTATGGTATCATTTGACTGGATAGCACGCAACATAAAGACTTCACTACACATCCAGATAAATGACAATGGTAAACTAATCTGTTGCTGCTCATTGTCTGATTTGCACACTATTCGCAGGCGTCATTTAGCACTTAGCTCTGTGTCCATCCAAAAGCCATTGTATCTGCCATCAGAGATGTCTAAGGACTCTTGTATTTTCTCAATATTCCGCTTTGAAAACAATACATTATTATGCTCTCTGTTGTACTCAGAGGAACCATCTCGGGCACCGACTTTAGTTTCCAGAATAGTGAAATCATGGGTTTGTGACCGATAGGTTTATTGTTGTTACAGGCACCAAAGAACAGTATAAAGTTTTGCGTTGGTATTGTGAGATACCCTTTATGCTCACAATTAATACTCAAAGACTAAATCTTGGAAGCAAGAGATTTCTTTATTTTACGAGTCTGCAGACCGGGTGCCTCTCCAAGTCGAGACACACCGAAGCCAGAGAGATCATCCCCCTATATACACAGAATCTTACATTCAACCTCCCCTCCGGACCCTTCTCCAATCAGGGACGGAGGTGCACAATCTGTAGGTACATCCCACCGTACATCCCCTCGCACCTCCCATATCATACATTGCATGTTCAAACATGTTCATGGTAATGAGCAATTTCTTGACCAGGGGTGTGTTGTAATATTCATTTATTCTATTAAGCATGACCTGGCCCAGTTTTACTCACCTCCTAGTGAACCCTCTCAGTTTTCCTATATCAGTACTAAAGCTAAGCTATAGTGACAAGGGTCCCATCTATCACTCCCTTCCACTGATAGGGATCTCTCTACATCACTCCCTTCTACCGCTATACAATGCTATCACTTCTTACTCAAGGACTCAAGGATGGGTCTGGCAACCTTCAGACACTGCTCAGAATCCTCTCTCCAGCCCCTCTCTCTTTGAATTCTCTTTAAAACTCCTTTCTTTAATAGGGTTTAATCACTTTATCCCTCACAGTATGCTGTCCAATCAAATGGGGATAATTCTCTATATAGTGTGCACAGTGGTGCAGGGGTAGAACTGCTGCCTCATAACGCCTGAGACTCGAGTTCGATCCTGACATTGGGTGCTGTCTGTGTGGAATTTGCATGTTCTCCCCGTGACCACATGCGTTTCTTCTGGGTGGTCCGGTTTTCTCACAAATTCCAATGACGTGCAGGTTTGTAGGTTAATTTGTTTCTGTAAATTGTCGCTGGTGTGTAGGATAGAACTGGTGTACGGGTGATCGATGGTCAGCGTGGTGTGTGGGCCAAAGGGTCCAAGCTGTATCTCTAAACTCAACTAATAAATACATTCAAGCTGAACTCAAGTACAAGTGGTGGAGCAAAGAGTGCAGACTATAGACCTGTGCTAACAGTGAAATGGCATCCAAAACTGGTGCGTTCTAGTCACGGCCGATATATCCTCTTCATCCAAGTGCTCTCTCATCTGCTGGTGATGATCCAGATATAAACAAATGGCTTTCAGAACCATCTTATGTTTAAAGATACAACTTTGGCTACAGGCCCTTTGGCCACCGACTCCAGGCTGACCATCGATCACCCGTACACTAGTTCTATCCTACATTCTTGGAACACCACAACACAAACCCCATAAGGTGATGATTAACTCTGCCTGTCAAGAGTTATGGATGAGTAAATCTGCAGACTGTAAAAGTTCTCTGGAAAGCACAAATGTATTTTCTAAAGCTCTATTCCTTAGAAGTCATTGGCACCGATGGCTACAGAAGTCAAGTCAATGGATACATTTAAGGTGGAGATTGACAGATTGTTGATTAGTATGGGTGTCAGGGGTTATGGGGAGAAGGCAGGAGAATGGAGTTTAAGGGGGAAAGATAGATCAGTCCTGATTGAATGGCAGATTAGACGTGATGGGCTGAATGGCCTAATTCTGCTCCAATAACTTATGAACTTGTATTCGACATGTACTTTACATCCTTTTGCAGCAGTTGGTGCCATGGAGCCAAGGATTCTACTAGATTTGGCAACGATTTATTATAATAACTCAACAATGTCACATTAAAGCCTACGGCCAAAAAACAAATCAATGCCTCCACTTCTTCGCAAGTCCAAGGAAGTTTGGCGCGTCTCCAATGACTCTTACCAACTTCTACAGATTTGTCAACAGTTCTGCCCAATACTGCAAACTAAAATGGTGATTTATGTAATTGCAGAGAGCTGTGGATGTGGCTGGGAAATCATAACCACTTTGGGCACGCACTCTTCCACCCTCTCTCACTGGACAGAAGATTCAAAAGCTTCAATGTGTGCACCACCAGACTCAGAAACAGCTTCCTCCCCACTTTCTGACAACTTAACAGTCCTCTTATAAGCAAAGGTGTGGCCCTGATACCCCAAACTATCTCATTGCAAACCTTGCACTTTTTTAATCTGCACTCTCTCTCCAGCTGTTATGCCATAATGCTGCAATGCTAAATTCTGCAATCTTGTCTTTTCTCTTTGTACCACCTGCGCATGTCTTGATTGTACTCACACATAGTGTGATGAGTGGATAGCGTGCAAACACCACTTTCACTGCATATCACCGTGTCACTGTACAAGTAACAATAATAAATCAATATCTCTACCAATGTTCCCATGGTGTACCTTCAGCTCACAAATATTAGTCAAGGCAAAAGCGCAAGTAATGGTTTACTGCCTTGTCTTGAGCTGGGTACAAACCTTTAGTTACTGTGCAGTGGAACTGCTGTATATTCTTCATCAAGATTTATATCTCAAATATGTTTTGTTTCCCCCCCCCCCCCCCCCCCCCCCCCACCCCGTCTACTCAACATTTCATCCAGATTCTTTGGGTATTCATCTCCCAAAGCTTCTGTATCCAAGAAATCATCCAAGTGTACAACAACCTTGGGAGTGCCTTACAGCAACCCCACCCCCCCCCCCCCCCCCCATGTTTCAATGAAAGACAGGCAGATACTGGCAAAGCTACAAAGGTGGTCAATATGAATACACTCTGTGTGTGCTGATGGACATTAACTCTTTAGACTGCTCCTCCAAGGATATCTATCAATATCCATAACTCAAAATCTTGTACTTAAAGATTGGGACACATTCCAGGAATTAGATTGTAGTAACAGTCAGCTTGAAATCAAATATTTCAGTTTAGTTTGGAGAAACAGGCCCTTCAGCCCACTGAGTCCAAGCTGGACCATTGATCACCCGTCCCCTCTTCACACCAATTTGGTTGTCCCTCTTTCTCATCTATTCCGCACACGTCAGAGGCAATTTTGCAGAGGCCAATTGGCCCCCAAACCCACGGACCTTTGCAATGTGAGGAAACCCAAGCAGTCACAGGGAGAAGGCACAAACTTCACACATTCAGTAACCGAGGTCAGGATCGCACTCAGGTATATGACACTGTGAGGAAGCAGCTCCATCAGCTGTGCTAACCCACAGAATGTATGTAGACTACAAGGAACAAACGTCAATGAGGAAATCTAAATCACAACATCGGAGGCCTGGTTTTGCCTTGGCACAGAGGGAGAACAAGGAGGGAAGAGACAAAGACTTTAAGACTTTAAGTGAGGAGGTGTTTGGTGAACTCATTGTGGTGGATGTTAAATTTGTGTTTATTGTGTGTTTTTGTCATTTATTACATGTATGACTGCACAGCAACGAAATTTCGTTCAGACCTAAAGGTCTGAATGACAAAAATAAAAATAAATAAACATTCAATTCAATTCAATTCAATAAATATACTGTACATTTTCTAAGATACCCAGAACATAGGAAACTTGCGTCATAAGTATACAATGGCCATATGGCCTTGGAACCTATTCCAATATGGTATTGGCAGATCGAATGCCTTGTCTAATTTCCAACCCATATCCTCACTGTTTAAATTGTGTCAATCTTAACCTTAAAATGTCTTAGAGAGAGCAGCGAGAGAAGGTGTCACAAAATTTCCAAAGGGATGAACAAAACTACTTCAGAGTAGGCACACCTTGAATAGATTTGGAAGTGAGGTAGCAGAAAATTGCTGCAGATGCTGGAATCTAGAGAAACAAACAATCTTTAGAATGAACTTAAGAGAGACACAAAAATGCTGGAGTAACTCAGCAGGACAGGCAGCATCTCTGGAGAGAAAGAGTGGGTGACGTTTCGGGTCGAGACCCTTCTTCAGACTGGTTAGGGATAAGAAAAACAAGAGATATAGATGGTGATGTAGAGAGATAAAGAACTATGAATGAAATATATGCAAAAAAAGTAACAATAAGTGAAACAGGTAATTGTAATCTGTTTGTTGGGTGAAAACGAGAAGCTAGTGCGACTTGGGAGGGGGAGGGGCAACCTGAAGTTAGAGAAATCAATATTCATACCACTGGGCTGTAAGCTGCCCAAGCGAAAAATGAGATGCTGTTTCTCCAATTTGCATTTAGCCTCACTCTGACAATGGAGGAGATATAGGACAGAAAGGTCTGTGTGGGAATGGGAAGGAGAATTAAAGTGTTTAGCAACCGGGAGATCAGGTAGGTCAACGCCGACTGAGCGAAGGTGTTCAGCAAAACGATCGCCCATCTACGTTTGGTCTCGCTGATGTACAAGAGTCCACATCTTGAACAACAGATACAGTAGATGAGGTTGGAGGAGGTGCAAGTGAACCTCTGTCTAACCTGAAAGGACTGTCGGGGTCCCTGGACAGTCAAAGGAGGAGGTATAGTGACAGGTGTTGCATCTTCTGCGGTTGCTGGGGAAGGTACCTGGGAAGGGGATGGTTTGGGTGCGAAGGGATGAGTTAACCAGGGAGTTGCAAAAGGAACGGTCTCTGCGGAAGGTGGAAAGGTTGGAGATGGGAAGATGTGGCTAGTGGTGGGATCGCGTTGCGGGTGGCGAACATTTCGGAGGATTATGGGTTGTATGCGACGGCTGATGGGGTGGAAGGTAAGGACTAGGGGGACTCCTGTCTCTGTTGCAACTAGATGGAGGGGGAGTAAGGGCAGAGCTGCGGGGTACCGAGGAGACATGAGTGGGGGCCTTATCTATGATGGGAGGGGAGAACCCCCATTCCCTAAAGAATTAGGTAATCTCGGATGTCCTGGTATGGAACACCTCATCTTGTGCGCAGATGCGACATAGACGGAGAATGTTAGAGTAGGGGTTAGAGTCTTTGCAAGAAGCAGGGTGGGAAGGAGCGTAGTCGCGATAGTTGTGAGAGTCAGTGGGTTTATTATAGACTTCAATCGATAGAAAGATCTTAGTGGGCTGAGCAATATCTATTGGGAAATGGACAGTCGATGTTTAAACATCCATTTCCTTCCATGGATGATAGAAACATAGAAAATAGGTGCAAGAGTATGCCATTTGGCCCTTCGAGCCTGCACCGCCATTCAATATGATCATGGCTGGTCATTCAACTTAGTATCCTGTACCTGCCTTTTCTCCATACCCCCTGATCCCTTTAGCCACAAGGGCCACATCAACTCATTTTAAAATATAGCCAATGAACTGGCCTCAACTACCTTCTGTGGCACGTAGAGGTACAGGTTTATAGATTAATTGGCTTTGGTAAAATTGTAAGTTATCCCTAGTGTGTAGGATAGTACTAGTGTATAGGATGAGCGCAGACTTGGTGGGCCGAAGGGCTAAAGTCTAAAGCTCCTCCAGGAGATCGTTTGTTGTTCCAGATCCCAGCATTTGCAGTCTCTCATATCTCCTTGAAAATGTTCCATGACTGAATATCAATGGCTTCCTGGGATAGAGAACTTAAGATTTACAACCCTTATGGAAAATACTTTCTTTCCCATATATTTCCAATTGGCTAACCTTGTCTTCTTAAACTATTAACCCATTTCTAGGGCTTTCAGCTGAATGAAACGCCATCTGCCCCATCAATCTCTCTCAGAACTCTTTCATGTTTCATTGAGATCATATCTCCTTCTAAACTTCAGTGAGTATAAACTAATTTCCCTCTCAGACTATTTTATTTGCCAGGAATCAGTCCAGACAACTTGCACTGCACTGACTCCAAGTTTAAATCACTCTGCAAGTATGGAATCCAAAACATCAGAAATTACATATTTGGTTCCACAACATCCCTGTTTAATTGCAGCAGGACATCCTTACCTCTTGGAATAAACACCAACAAACCATTAGCCTTTCTAAGTGCTTGCAGTAATTGTAGACCCAAAGAACCGCAGATGCTGGTCTACCAAAAAAAAAGTGCTGGAGCAACTCTGGAGAACTCCAAAGACATACAGGTTTGTAGTTCATTGGCTTGGTATAAATATAAAATGTCCTTAGTATGTGTAAGATAGTGTTAATGTGCGGGGATCGCTGGTCGGCGCCAACTCAGTGGGACGAAGGACCTGTTTCTGCGCTGTATCTCTAAACTAAACTAAACACAGATAGGTGACGTTATGAGTCGGGGGTCCTGACCCAAAACTTTGCCTATCCATGTACTGCAAAAAATGCTGTCTGACCGGCTGGGTTATTCCAGCACTATTTATTTTCAGCAAATGCATTTTTATTTTAAGTAATTATACAATTTTTTTCTGTGCAACATGGGCGTATCAACTTTTCCATTTACCGTACTATTTCCCCAAAACATTGAACAAAGTAATCTGTATTTCCAATCTTCCTAACTAAGTCAACCCAATGAATTGAATACACTGCGTATCTTTTCCATGGAAGGGGGTTCAAGAGCCAGAGGGCTTAGTTTTTAAGGGCAGCGTGGTGGTGCAGTTGGTTAGAACTGCTGCCTCGCAGCGCTAGAGACCTGGGTTCAATCCTGGCCTCAGGTGCTGTCTGTGTGGAGTTTGCACATTCCTACCTTGTGACCACGTGGGTTTCCTCCCACGTCCCAAAAACATGCAGGTTTGTGGGTCGATCTTTGTTGGCCTCAATTCCTCTTTTATGTCAGTTCACCATACCCCTCGACCTTGCAAATATTTAGCTGCTCTCTAATTGTATTGTGGTTGTCCCTTTAAGTGCTGGCTTCAGGGATGCATCTGCATGATTAAATGTCAGCAGCTGTAAGAACATGCAATCAATAGAATTTATTGAGCTGAAAAAGACACTAAATGAGATTACAGAGGGAAACCCAACAAATGCAATTTCGGTGAACCTTGCAGTTGAAGATTGTAATCTTTACAGGAGTTTCACAAAGACCATTAGCGTGACCACAATGCTGTTTTAATACCATTAAGAGCAAGTAAAGCAATTGCTAGGCTTTATTTCCATCTGACTCGCAGCTCAATTTCCCGGAAAGAGGTGCAGGAAGGAATTGCAGATGTTGGTTTAAACCAAAGGTAGACACAAAAAGCTGGAGTAACTCAGCGGGTCAGACAGCATCTCTGGAGAAACGGGAAATAGGTAACATTTCGGGTCGCGACTCGTCTTCAGGCCCGAGAGTTTTATAGTATTCATTGCCAGGCTGAATATCCATAGTATATAACGTGACCATCTAGAGGCTAACCATAAGACACACATCCAGGGCTGATCACCCTGCGGTGGCCTGCCTCGACTGGGGGTGTCTTGTGATAAAAGACCAAAACACCCAGTGACGTTGAGGTACACAGGGCTGCTAACCCTCACGCTTTGAGCATGAGAATCACGCCTTTGAAGAAACTCTCACGCCCTCACGCTGATCAGAAATTTCTCACGCTCTGTGGTGAGAAATTCTGTGATCAACGAAAATGTCAAAACTCAGATAAACTGCATGGTCCACAGGTGTTGGAGAGCCGGGGCTGAGGGAGGGATGGAAGCAGATGTAGCGGCGGGAACAGATGCGGACGGAAAGCCGGGGCTGCCGAGTGTTTACGGGGCTGGCGTCGCTCGCTGCAGCTCCGGCCATGGAGCAGTGCAAGAGTCCCGGGCCGGTCAGAGGCGTTGGAAGCGTTGCGCCACTGCCGCGAGAGTCTCTGTGCCAATGGGACAGAGACTCTCAAAGTGAGGTGGAGAGAGGGGGGAAGGAGACAGGAAGACAGGGGAAGAGAGAGAGAGGGGCTGAGAGGGGAGAGACAGAGAGGGAGTGAATGGGGAGAGAAGAGGGAGAGGGAGAGGGGTGGAGAGAGGAGAGAGTGAGGTGGGGGAGAGAGAGAGGGGTGAGAGGGAAGAAAGAGGGACGAGAGAGAGGGCGTGGAGAGGGAGGAGAGGGTAGTGGAGAATGGGAGAGGGTGGGGAAAGAGAGAGAGAGGGGAGAGGGAAGGGGGAAAGAGAAAAACGGGCGAAAGAGGGAGATGGGGGCAAAGAGAAATAGGAGATAGAGGAGAAAGAAAGAGGGGAGAGAGCAAGGGGGAGAATGTGGTGGGAGGGTGGGGAGAGAGGGGAGAGAGGAGGCGAGAGAGGGGAGGGAAAGAGAGGGAGGTGAGAGAGAGAGGAGAGAGAGGGGAAGAGAGAGGAGAGAGAGGGGAGAGAGTGTGTGGAGAGGGAGGGAGAAAGAGATGGAGAGGGGGAGAGAGGGAGAGGGGGGAAGTGAGCGGCAGAGAGGAGAGAGAGAGAGAGAGGGGGAGAGAGAGAGAAGTGGGGGAGAGGAAGATGAGAGAGAGGGGGAGGAGAGAGAGAAGAGAGTGAGAGAGGAGGGGGAAGAGAGGGGGAGGGAGAGAGGGAGAGAGAGAGAGAGAGGGGAAGGGGAGAGAGAGAGAGAGAGGGGACAAGAAAGAGGAGTGAAGAGAGGGGGGGAAGAGAGGAGAGAGAGAGGGAGAGAGAAGAGAGGGGGGTGAGAGAGGGGAGAGAGGGGAAGAGAGAGGGGGAGAGAGAGGAGAGAGAGAGGGGAGAGAGGGAAGAGGGGGGAGAGAGGGGAAGAGGGGGAGAGGGAGAGAGAGGGGAGAGAGGGAGAGAGGGGGAGAGGGGGAGAGGGGGAGGGAGAGGGGGAGAGAGGGGGAGGGAGAGAGAGGGAGAGAGAGGGAGAGGGGAGAGAGGGAGAGGGAGAGAGGGAGAGGGAGAGGGAGAGGGAGAGGGAGAGGGAGAGGGGAGAGGGAGGGAGAGGGAGGGGAGAGAGGGAGAGAGGGGAGAGGGAGAGGAGAGGGAGAGGAGAGGGGAGAGGGGGAGGGGAGAGAGAGAGAGGGGAGAGAGAGGAGAGGGGAGAGGGAGAGGAGAGGAGAGGGAGAGGGGGCCAGAGGGAGAGGGGGAGAGAGAGAGGGGGAGAGAGAGAGAGAGAGAGAGGGGGAGAGGGAGGCAGAGCTGCCAACTCCCAGGCATTGAGTGTGAGAATCACGCATTTCGCCAAATTCTCACGCTGATCACAAATTTCTCATGCTCTGTCGTGAGAAATTCTGTGATCAACGAAAATTTCAAAACTCATATCAACTGCATGGGCCATGGGAGTTGGAAGCAGAAGCAGCGACGGGGACAGATGCAGACGGGGAGCGGGGCTAACGAGTGTTTCCCGGGCTGGCGAGCTGCTCACTGCAGCTCCGGCCATGGAGCAGCCTCAGTGCAAGGTGTCGGAAGCGTTGCGCCGCTGCCGTGAGAGTCTCTGTGCCAAATTCGCCCAGGTGACCGGCATGGACCAGGCTGCGGCTCGGTGCATCCTGGAGGACAACCAGTGGCTGCTGGAAGTAAGTACCAGGCACTGGGTAGAAACAGTGGAAGATAGTGGACTTCAAATGGGTTGGCGAAAGCATCCTGCTTGCCTGCTAGATTTTCACTTACTGTAACTGCAGGAAAAATGTTCCCGATGTTGGGGGAGTTCAGAACCAGGGGCATAGTTTAAGAATAAAGGGGGGGGGGGGGGCAGTTAGGACTGAGATGAGGACAAACATTCTTCACACAGAGAGTTGTGAATCTGTGGAATTCTCTGCCACACAAGGCAGTGCAGGCCAATTCACTGGATGTTTTCAAGAGAGTTACATTTAGCTCACAAAATCAAGGGATATGGGGAAAAAACAGGAATGAGGTACTGATTCTAGATGAATAGCCATGATCATATTGAATAGCAGTGCTGGCTCGAAGGGCCGATGGCCTATTCCTGCACCTATTTTCTAAGTTTCTATGCAAAGTATATGGCAATAAAACTCGATCACTTGATTTTGAAGCATTCATGCATGGTGGAGGTATAATGTGGTCATAGAGTGATACAGTGTGGAAACAGGCCCTTCGGCCCAACTTGCCCACACCCGCCTACATGTCCCAGCTACGCTACCTGCTTTTGGTCCATACCTCCAAACCTGTCCTACCCATGTAGAAGTCAAAATGTTTGTTAAATGTTGGGATGGTCCCTGCGTCAACTACCTCCTCTGGCAGCTTGTTCCATACACCCACCACCCTTTGTGTGGATAAAGTTACCCCTTAATAAGTTATCTCTTAAAAATACTTCATACAAAAAACATTTAAATCATACCTCTACAATGCATTAAAACACGATTTGAATACATCAAATTTCAAAAAGTTCCTACCCTGGGAGGGGGGACACCCTTCTTCCACACCCTCTCCCCACTCGGTTGCTCCACTCCCTCACCGGGTACCCCCAAGGCCAGTGATCAGTGATCGCTCAGCCTCCCCACTTTCAGAAATGCTCCACGACCCCTGGTTCGGATGGAGAACACTGTCAGATGTGAGCAGGGAACTGAGGCCAGTTGCCCGTGATGTTTGGATCCCAATGCTCAGCGCTTCATGTTTCGGAGTTGGCTAGTGTTATTGATTTGTAATTAGCCTGATGACTTCAGGACAGTTTGTTACGAAAATGAAAGAAATTGTATCAGAATACTTATACAGCTGAGTGAGTATAATTTTATGGATGGGAATTGTGTTCAACCAATTGATGACTTATTTGACAAAGTGACTAGCATGTTAGTTAACAAGGAAGCCAATGAATGTAGCAAATTGTTTTATCCATAATTTGGTCTGTGAAGTGCCCCATAAAGGATTACTGCATTAGATCAGCACTCACGGGCTTGAACATAATAGGTTAAGTCCAGGAGGTCAGAAATGGGGCTTTATGTGTGGGCCAGATATATTGTCAGTGCAAAGGGGCTAGGAGCAAGGCCAAGTGTGCATCCAGAGTCAAGGTCTGGAATAGTACTAGGTGTGCAGTCAAAGCTGGGACCAGGGGTGTGTTCAGCACTGGGAACCTAAGCAGGTAAGCAGCTATGATCAGGTAGAATAAGAGGCCAAGTGTAGGGCTGCATTCTGGGACAGGAATGAGAGAAGGTATGCAACTGGAGTCAGGGCCAGGAGTAGTACCAGGTGTGCAGTGAGACCCAGGTTGGCCAACATGGGCCAGGTGTTTGATTATAATCTGATTTCCACACACGAATATACTAATGTCATTCATGTGCTGCATGTATGGATCAGAGCCTGAGCTCTACTTGGAATGTAATTTACTCTAACCTTATTCATAGCTAATCCAATTTAAAGCATATGCAGTATATTGCATTCAAGTGGAAGTTAAAAGACTCACTACAGTATGCACCATATTACACAATTTCAAGCTGAAAAATGCAAAAGTTCCGTACCAATGGGAGGGGAGACAGCCTCCTCTCTTCCCCCCCCCCCCCCCCCCCCCCGGGTCGCTGCGCTCCCTCGGGCTTGGTCACGCAATTTCTCACTCCCAACTCTGGGTACACCTCTGAAGATGTGTCTGATTGATAGCAAGATCACCTAGTGGTCATCCCCAAGAATACCAAATGTCATTTGTAGTGAAAACCCTTAGGGATTGTAACATCCAGTCCTACTAATCAATATAGGTCTGTACCTGACTCACTCCGGAAGCAGGTGTGGAAAGCAGGAAAACATGGCCACCAGATTCAAGAACAGCTTCTTCCAAGCACCCATCAGGCTCTTGAACACTACACAGCACTAACCTCAGTAACTGTGATCTTCTGTGGGCCATGTCTTTGGTTTCACTGTGAACTGGCCTATTATAGAAACTCAGTAAAAACTACGGCCCTAGAACAGGCCCTTCAGCCCACAATGTCTGCGCCGAACATGAGGAAAAGATAAACCAACCTCATCTGCCGACACATGTTCCCGCATCCCCCCATTCCCTGCATATCCACATGCCTATCTTAAAGCCTCTTAAAAACCACTAACATATCAGCCTCCATCACCACCTCTGGCAGCATGTTCCAGGGACCCAGCTCACTTTGTATGAAACAGCTACCCCAGGCATCACCTTTAAACTTTGCCCTTCTCACCTTAAAGTGACGTCCTCTGATCTTGGACAATTCCATTGTAGGGAAGGCGGTTCTGACTCTAACCTACCAATGCCTCATGATTTTTATGTGTACCTAATATTTAGTTGGGTTTAGAGACACAGCACAGAAACAGGCCCTTCAGCCCGCACCAACCAGCGATCCCCATACACTCACAATATCCTACACACTAGAAATAATTTTGCAATTTTACCAAAGCCAATTAACCTAAAAACCTGTATCTTTGGAGTGTGGGAGGAGACCAGAACACCTGGAGGAAACCACGCGGTCATTGGGAGAAGGTACAGCTGTCACCCATGATCAGGATTGAACCCAATGCTCTGGCGCTGTTCGGCAACAACTTTACCGCTGTGCCACACCTTAGTATTAATTTATTGGTTTTTTGCATTATATATTATCTGTGTGGTAGCGTTTACAGGCCTGTAGAGTTACAGCAATTAAGTATTTTATTTTCTATTGTTGGCACATTAAACACCATTGACTCGGTATAAAGGACTCAGTTGCAAGGCTGAGTCTGCAGCAGATCTCGACCTTGGTCTCACCCATCTATTTGTTGTTGATGCATTAGCCCATGACAGTGTCGGCCCAGTAATCAATGCAGGTTTTGTAGGAGAACCATTATAAGGCAGCGTGCACTGCCACAACCTTACACAAAATTGCCTGACAACAGATTGCAGGGCTTTGAAAAGCACAATAATCTGTACCCTTAGTGCCAGGCCCATCCTGTCTCTATCATTATAGCAAGCCAAAGTGCAAGCTCTGGTTCAACAGGAGTGAAATAGTGGGCTGCAAGCAAATCCAGACACATTCAACAATGAAATATTAACCTTGAGTAGTCTACATGCATGCTGAACAATAACAACAGTACAATACAGACAGTGTTGTTACGCATCCTAACACAAGGTAATATCTCCACAACGCTGCTGTGGCACGTTCTTAATGAGAGCGGACAGGGTAACTACTAAAATAGACACAAAATACTGGAGTAACTCAGCAGGTCAGGCAGCATCTCTGGAGAGAAGGGTGAGATAACGTTACAGGTTAAGACCCTTCTTTGCAGACTGAAGAAAGGTCTCAACCCAAAACGTCACCTATTCCTTTTTTCCAGAATCTGAAGAAGAGTTTGACTCAAAATGTCACCTATTCCTTCTCTCCAGAGATGCTGCCTGACCTGCTGGGTTACTCCAGCATTTTGTGCCTATCTTTAGTGTAAACCAGCATCTGCAGTTCCTTGAAACACAGTTAAACTACTAATGCGAGGAGGAAGGGGCTCCTTGAATATCTCCATCTTCAACGATGGTGCAAACCAAAGACTCAAAGGTCAAGGTCGAAGGGGAAAATCAACAATTTTCAGCTTCAAGTGCCAAGTTGAAGATCTATCTAGACCTCGCCCAGTGGCATCAACTGTCACAGAAGCTAATTAAATTTAAACCATTCGATGTGGAACAATGGATGGTTTCACTAGGGGCAGAGGTCACGGGCTCCTGGCAACCTTCTAACCATGCATAATGCCGAAGGTGGCCTTCAGGAACAGCAACTATGACAGTAGACTTGAATAGTGAAAAGTTGGCCAAAACCACCCTCCCCATAAAATACACGATAATTCGAATGCAGTCACGTATCAAAGTGAAAAAGATTTGCAGCACCATCTGAATATTCATAAACCAGACACTGAGGGGAAACATTTTAACGGTGTGAGATTTGTAGTGCCAGGTTTGATAAACAAATTGATTTGCGTGATCATCTAAAAATTCGCAAACAAAATATTTCTGTTGTGATGGATCGGGCCGATCCATCACAACCCCTCTGCAGCCTCTCGTGTTCCTACGTGTTGGAATTGCCGTACCAGGCCATGATGCAACTGGACAGGGTAGTGGGGCCAACTTAACATTCACTCAATGTCCCATCCTTGTCACCAACACTGTGTCCGAACTCTTCTCTGTGTTTTTTAGTTTGGTTTAGAGATACAGCATGGAAACGGGCTCTTAGGCCCACCGAGCCAGCACTGATCTGCGATCATCTCGTACACCAACACTATCCTACACACTAGGGACAACTTACAATTTTACCATAGACAATTAACCTACAAACCTGTACATCTTTGGAATGTGGGAGCAAACCAGAGCACCTGGAGATAAAACAGACTGATGACAAAGTTCTGATGATAAATTATCAGACTACCACAGCGTAAAACACAGAAACAATTGCTGAAATTTAGAAGGACACGATGTGCTTGAGTAATGGGCTCGTCCCACTCGCGTGATTTTTTCGGCGACTGCCGGCACCTGTCATGGGTCATTGCAGGTCGCCGAAAATGTTCAACATGTTGAAAATCCGATGGTGAATAGAACAAGGTACGACTCTCTGGGCGACTACTCACGACCATACAGGCTTCACCCCGCGACATGTCACCGCTGGATTTTCCTCAGTAGTCTCCTCAGTCGCCCAAAGAGTCGTAGCATCTTTCTGGTCGCCGCTAGATTTTCACCATGTTTAAAGTGGTACAAGTGGGACAGGCCCATAACACAGAGTCAGGCAGCTTCTCTGGACGTTTCAATTCGGAAACCTTCTTCAGACTGATTGGAGAGGGAGGCTTTGGCTTGTCTTGTCTTGTGGTCATCACTCCCAAAGAGTCCACCAGGGACTATACTGGAAGTATCCTACACCCACTAGGGACAATTTTTACATTTACTAAGCCAATTATAACCTACAAACCTGTACGTCTTTGGAGTGTGGGAGGAAACTGAAGATCTCGGAGTAAACCCACACAGATCACGGGGAGAATGTACAAACTCCATACAGATAGCATCCGTAGTCGGGATCGAACTGGGTCTCCGGCGCTGCGTTCACTGCGCCATCGTGACTGGTGGAAAGAAACCAGGGAGAGAGGCAATGCAGGGCAAAGTGTGGCAGCCAACAGATGGAATGTCGGGCGAAACTGCAGGCGCTGGTTTAAACCAAAGACAGACACAAAATGCTGGAATAACTCGGCGGGTGAGACAGTATCACTGGAGAAAAGGAATAGATGACGTTCCAGGTCGAGACCCTTCATCAGACTTGGGTCTGAAGAAGGATCTCGACCCGAAACATCACTTATTTTTTTTCTCCAGTGATGCTGCCTGGCCCGCTGAATTACTCCAGCATTTTGTGTCCGTCTTTGTTTTGGATAACAGGTGGATATATGCGAGGGGAGGGTTTGATCGGCAGATGGTTGGAACGAAGGCCAGAGATAAAAGCAGAAGGTGTGAGGCAGGATTGAAGCATTTGCTAGAATAATTGCTGGCCGGATCTGGCAGAAAGGGCTTTCATCTGAAACAATGACGACGGTTCACACTCCTCTGCTGCTGCTCCGCCATTTACTCATTCATCCCTTTGCAAAACACTGCCCTGTGTACTTCCCACAATCGAGGCAGATTTCTTGTTTAAAGTGCTCAAATTTACACAACGCATCAAAATATTAGGAAGCATGGAATTTGTGTTGGTGTGGACAATGATGGGGGGGGGGGGGGGGGAAGATTTCAATTAAAGTCATATAAAGCAACATGAAAAATGTAATGCCACCAATGAAATGAGATACACAATTTGCATTTGCTACCTAACATTTCAATAAACCCAACTTAGAGAAATCATAAAATGCTGTGAAAAATTGCAGTGAAATTATGCAAAGCTTCCACTCTACTATTTATGTCTTTAAACTTGTGTGGTGCGAGTGCTGGGTTTGTTAGCCTCAGGCAGGCTGATTGATTGAAAGGACTTTTCCTCTGCCACATATGAAATTTGCAAAATAACCTCCCATCAACCACGCTAGATGCTGTGTTCATTAGCTCCTTGGAAATGGAGGGCAATCACCATTTGCCTATGAAAGGGACTCGTTTATAATTTGGACATAATTGTCGACATATGCAATCAAATGCTTCTTCGATCAGAGCTGATCCTGTCTCTCTATCCACATCGGGAATTCATTCTGGGATGTGCAACCAAGTGGAAATAAATAACAAATTGCAAATCTAGATTGCCGTTCCGGATTATTTACCTGATGCGTTATGGGATTAGGAAAAAACTGGAGTATTCTTTTTGTGGAAGAGATTTCATTCCAGCGAGCATTTAATCAATGTGTGTTGCTAAAAGAAACAAGCTTTGTGTTTAAAGATCCCTACGTTCTTATGTTCTTTTATACAACCCAGCCACTTGATACAAACTCATTTCTTGTGAATCAGCAGGAACATGCATCCATAAAACATAGAACAATACAGCACAGAAACAATGTGTGCGCCGAACATAATGCCAAGATAAACTGATTTCATGAATCTATCCAAGCCTTGAACTGCTGATGTAAAAAGTTTCTATTTGCCCTGTAATCTCATCTGCCTGCATGTGATCCTTATCCCTCTATTCCCTGCATATCCATGTGCCTAGATAAAACCCACTTAAACACCACAATCATACCTGCCTCCATCACAACTCCTGGCAGCTTATGCTAAGCACCAATCACTCCGCAAATAAAACTCGCCCCCACACACATCTCCTTTACACTTTGCCCCTCTCACCTTAGACCTCTCCCCTCTGGGAAAATGCTTCTGAATATCTACCCTGTGTATGCCTCTTTTGATTTTATGCACTATCAGGTCTCCCTTCAACGTTCCAGAGAAAACAATCCAAGTCTGTCCAATCTCTCCTTTTGGATAATAGCCTCCAATCCAGGCAGCGTGATGGTAAACCTCTTCTGTACCCTCTCCAAAGTCTCCACATCCTTCCTGAAATGTGGGGAGCAGAACTCAAGTCAAGAGTGTTTTATTGTTACATGTACTGAAACGGAACTTGCAGCAGTACAACAGACATGTAAACACTGTAGTTTGTAAAACACATAATAAACACAAAAAGTGCAGCATATATATATAGAAACACACAAATAAATAGACAATAATCGTGCAAAAACAAGTCAATATAGTTTGGAGCATATTTGGAGGCAGTAGTGTTTGATAGCCCAATGGTTGTAGGGAAGAAGCTGCTCCTGAACCTGGACGTTACACTTTTCAGGCTCCTGTACCTTCTTCCCGATGGCAGGAGTGAAATGAGAGCGTGGCCATTGTGATGCGGGTCTCTGCCTTTGAGGCAACGCTGACCAGCGATCCCCATACACTAGCACTATCGTACACACTAAGGACAATTTACAATTTCACCAAAGCCAATAAAACACACCTGTATGTCTTTGGAGTGTGGGAGGAAGCCGGGGCACCCGCAGAAAACCACACGGTAATGTGGAGAACATACAAACTTCAACAGCACCCGTGGTTAGAGATGATCTCGGGTCTGGTGCTGTAAGGCAGCAGCTCTACCGTTGTGCTGCCCTTCTCATCACAGTTCACTGTTGTACAGCAGAAAAGGCTCATTTCAAGGCCATTAAATCTAGCACATCCTGGACCTAAATTAGAATTTTCCTATAAAAATAGAAAGCATGGTAAAATGAGTTTATCCCATGAGAACAGCCCTTCAAGCCTGGCTTTCATCCATTTTATGACTCATTAAATCAGGTCGCTACCTTGTAATATGTGCAGTGAAGCCGTACCAATTATTACTGGCCCAATATACCTTGACTTTCACAAACATGTTCTACATTTTCTTCTCTAATTAAAACAATTTCTAAATGTGTAGGAAGGAACTGCAGATGCTGGTGTACACCGAAGATAGACACAAAATGCTGGAGTAACTCAGCGGGACATGCAGTATTTCGCAACAGAAGGAATGGGCAACGTTTCAGGTCAAGAAACAATGACTAAATGAGCAGAAAATTGTTGTTCCCTTTTAGCTAAAAACCATGAAACTAATTCTCGTCACCTGAACACCTCAAGATCGAGTCGCACCCTGGCCACTCCCTCTTCTCCCCTCTCCCATCAGGCAAAAGGTAAAAGGTAAACAAGTGTGAAAACGCACACCACCAAATTTGGGGACAGTCTCTTCCCAGCTGTTATCAGGCAACTGAATCATTCTACCACAACCAGAGAGCAGTGCTGAACTACTATCTACCTCTTTGATGACCCCTGAATTATTCTTGATCAGACTATGCTGGTTTTACCTTACACTAAACGTCATTCCCTTATCCTGTATCTATACACTGTAAATGGATCAATTGTAATCGTATTGTGTTTTTGCTAACTGGTTAGCACGCAACAAAAGGCTTTTCACTGTACCTCGGTACACGTGACAATAAACTGTCTATGCCCCTCAATTTCATACACTACGATCAAGTCTCTCTTCAACCTTCAGAGAGAACAATCCAAGTCTATCTAACATCTCCCTGTAGCTAATGCCTCCCAATCCAGCTATCATTCCCGCAAATCTGCTCTTCACCCTTTCCAAAGCCTCCACATCCTTCATGTAATGGGACGACCAGAATTGCTTGCAATGCTCCAAATGTAGTCTAACCAAAGTCCGATAAATCTGCATTACAAATTCCTGACTCAAACTCAATGTCCTGATCAATGAAGTCAAGCCCTTCATTTCATACGCCTACTTTACCATTCTACTTGCGTTGCCACTCTCAGCAATTTGGACCTTAAGATCCCTCTGTACAGTATTGTTTAGGGTCTTGCCATTCATTGGACATTTTCCCCTTACATTCAACCTCCAAAAGTGCAACACCTTAAACGAGGGCAATACGGTGGCGCAGAGACCTGGGTTTGAGACCGACTAAGGATGCCACTCGTGGATGCGTGGGTTTTCTCCAGGTTTCCTCCCACACACAAAAGATGTACAGGGTTGTAGGTCAATTGGGTTTAGTAAAATTGTAAATTGTACCCAGTGTGCAGGCTAGTGTCACGGTACGGGGCGATCGCTGGTCAGAGCGGACGGCGAGCCTGTTTCCGAGCTGTATCTCTCATGTAAAGTTGCATCAATTAAGTTCCATCTGCCATTTCTCCACACATTTCTGATCTGTAGTTATAATTTGACAGCCTTTTTCACAGTCTGCGACCTCAGCAACCTTGGTGTTACCTGCAAACTTACTAACCCACCTACCTATGTTTACATCAAAGAATAATTTTCTCATTTTAGTTGCAAATAGCTTGCACTTTATTTTTTTAATGGGTCCCCTGTTCCGAGACTATTTAGTCATGGAAAGCAACAGATACGGAATGTGGTGGTTGAGGCAGATATTATAATATAAAGCCATTTAATTTTGTAAATTTGGACGAGATTTTCTCTTGTTCTTCCAAGCAATACAGTCCCTATCTACTCAATCTCTTTCATCCAGTCAACCAACCTCCTTGCAACTAACCAAGTGAATCTTTATCCAATCTTCTATGACAAGGACATCCTTTCTAAGATAATAACTGTACACAGTACTCCAGGGTCAGTCTTACCAAGGTCCTATGCACCCGCAATAATAATTCAGCACGCCTGCAATCAAACAATGTCTAACAAGCTATTTCTTCTCCCAAGTGCTTTCTCAATGCCGGGCTTTAATGACATGCATAGAAACACACCTAGATCGCTTTGAAGATCAAGTACCTCGTCTCACCATTTACTAGTCATTCTGCCAGCACCAGATCTGGCAAGACATTTAATTTTGTAAATTTGGATGAGATTTTCTCTCATTCTTCCAAGCACCCGGGTTCAATCCCAACTGCTGGTGCTGTCTGTACCAAATTTGTACATTCTCCCCGTGACCGCATAGGGTTTTCTCCTACAACTTCAGTTTCCTCCCACACTCCAAAGATATGCAGGCTTGTAGGTTCATTGGCTTGGTATAAACGTAAATTGTCCCTAGTGGGTGTAGGATTAGATGCTGGTGTGCCGGGATCGCTGGTCGGTGAGGACTCCATCGGTCGAAGGGCCAGTTTCCATGCTGTATCTCTAAACTAAACTAAATTAATAGAGCACAGGAACAGGCCCTTTGGCCCACAATAAAATACTCTTCTCTTCTGTTAAGCACACCAAAGTGCAGGAACTCACATTTCCCTCCCTCTGCCTACCAGCTATCTCCCCTCTACTCCAATCTTGAAGAGTGCCAACACTAAACTAGGATGGTGGGTTCATGGCACAAGCTGCCAGAGGATGGAGTTAAGGCAGGTACGACAACACAGACGGGTATGTGGATGGGTAAAGTTTAGAACATGGACCTAGCGAAGATTGTGAAACTTGGTTGGCATGGATGAGATGGGGAAGGGCCGGTCTCTGTGCTGTTCGACTATGACCGTTGATAGCGACTTGAAGATCATGGAGGAATATTTTGACTTCCTGCATTTGAAAGATTCATCCAACAGAATAACTAGGCTTCCTCCTTGGCACTGCAGTGCCTGCAAGGAGGCCAATTTAGCCTGCGTCAGATGCATTGCCACAATTGCTTCTCATCTTCCCTTGGAGTCACAAATGATTACAGTCCTGTCTTTGAACAGCATCCAGCCATTGTCGGTAGCTCAGTGCAATAAATCAGATGTCTGGCTCCAAACACGACGCGGTGGTCAGACAAGAAGAACATCTATTCTGAATAGTCTGTGTTCAATGGCCAAACTCAGTTAATCAATCTGAGCCAGAGGCTTGGTTGGATAAGCTCTTGGTCAAAGGCATGCCAATGATCACAGGTGCACTTCTATCAGCACCTCAAACCTGGATAGTACCTCAAGAGAAAAAGGAAAGCCACAGCTAGAACTGAAACTACAGTTAGAACAGAACAGAAGAGCACAGGAACCAGCCCTTCGGACCACATCTGTGACGAACAAGATGCGAAAATAAGCTAATCGCATCTGCCTGCTTATGACCCATATCCCTCCTTATCTTGCATATTCATGTACCCATCTAAGAGCCTCTTAAATGCCTCTATAATATCTGCCTCAACCACCACCTCTGGTGGCACATTCCGGGAACCCACCACCCAAAAAATAAACGCTGCCCCTTTCTTTAAACTTTATCCTCTGGTCTGACATTTCCACCCTGGGGAAAAAGGCTCTGGCTGTCGATTGCATCAATGTCACCTCAATTTTACATACTTCCATTAGGTCTCAACTCAACCTTCCACATTCCAGCAAAAACCAATCTACTTCCATCCAACCTCTTCTTATAGCTGATGCCCTTTAATCTAAACCTACCATTCTGGTAACCTCCAGTCTGAAGGAGGGCCTCGACCCAAAGCGACACTGATCCATGTTAGCCAGGGATGCTGCCTAACCCCCTCAGATACTCTAGCATTTTGTGTCTTTATTTTTGTAAACCAGCATCTTCAGTTCTTTGTTTCAACCTTCTACTCTATCATCCAGTAGACTTCTTCCACATCCGCTCCAAACTGTCAATGTCCTTCCTGTAATGGGGCAACCGGACCTGCATACAATACTACAAATGCGTGAAAATCACGACAGAAATAGATCGGGTAAAATCGATTGCATAATCTTTCGCCTACTGTCGGGGAAATTGAGAACCAGGGGACATAGGTACAAGATGATACACAAAGGGTGGTGGGTGTATGGAGCAAGCTGCTAGAGCAGGTAGTTGAGGCTCCTAGATGTAGTATTGCAACATTTAAGGAACATTTATACGTGTACGTGGATAGGATAGGTTTAGAGGGATATGGGCCAAGCGCAGACAGGTGTAAATGGGGCAGGTTGGTCGTGTGTGCAGTTGCACATGAGTTTTCTCTGGGTGCTACGGTTTCTTCCCACGTTCCAAAGATGTACAGGTTTGCATGTTAATTGGCTTTGACGAATTGTAAATTGTCCCCAGTGTGTAGGATGGTGCTAATGTACAGTACGAGGTTATCACTGGTCAGGCTCAATAGCTGTTGCCTGAAAATCCTTGCCGGACAGTGTATGAAGGAAACAAAAGCTGAGAATTATGGCACAGACAGAACATGACCATGCATATGCATGGCTTAGTCTGCAGAAGAGATATTTTGTTCCCATTTACTACAGCAGCAGGAGAGCCCTGGGAGAGCGAGACAATTGGCGGTGACACAGCAATAGAGTTACTTCCTTACAGCGCCAGAGACCCAGGTTTGACCCTGACCATGGGTGGCTGTCAGCATGGAGTTTGTACTTTCTCTCTGTGAGCACGTGGGTTTTCTCCGGATGCTCCAATTTCCTCCCACATTCCAAAGAACTGCAGGTAGGTAGGTAAATTGTCTTCTATAAATTGTAAAAAAAAAAGTCCCTAGTGTGCAGGATAGCGCTAGTGTACTTCGCGATCACGGGTTGGTGCGGACTCGGTGGGCCAAAGAGCGTGTGCGTTTTCACACTTCTGTACCTCTTGCTTGATGGGACAGGGGAGAAGAGGGAGCGTCCGGGTGAGACTTGTCCTTGATTATGCTGGTGGCCTTGCCGAGGGCAGCGTGAAGTGGAGATGGAGTCAGTGGAAGGTCGGTTTGCGTGATGGTCTGGGCTGCGTCCAGAATTCTCATTGTAAACACAGAGAACATATTGAGACAATTGTCCTGGTGTTTCCTCTACACACAATACTACAGTTGTGCACAAAGCATTGTAGTGAAAGGATTCTCAAAACACATGACACTTTCGATCATCACAATCAAATAAGACCAGTGTTATTGACAACACTGACAATTCCCATCAATTTAACAGAGTCATCTAAACCAAAATGGCAAATGGTAAATGAGTCTGCATTATAAAAGGTCACCTGCAGTAGAAGCTTCTTCCCTCCAACCATCAGGCTATTAAATATGACAACCTCCAAACAGGCCAAACTAAGCATGCAGGTACAGCAGGCAGTGAATAAAGCGAATGGCATATTGGCCTTTATAACAAGAAAAATTGAATACAGGAGCAAAGAGATCCTTCTGCAGTTGTACAGAGCCCTAGTGAGATCACACCTGGAGTATTGTGTGCAGTTTTGGTTCCTTAATTCGAGGAAGGACATTCTTGCTATTGAGGGAGTGCAGCGTAGGTTTACAAGGTTAATTCCGGGATGGCGGGACTGTCATACACTGAGAGAATGGAGCAGCTGGGTTTGTACACTCTGCAGTTTGGAAGGATGAGAGGGGATCTCATTGAAACGTATACGATTGTTAAGGGCTTGGACGCGCTAGAGGCAGGAAACGTGTTCCCGTTGTTGGGGGGAGTCCAGAACCAGGGGCCACAGTTTACGAATAAGGAGTAAGCCATTTAGAACGGAGACGAGGAAAACACTTTTTCTTACAGAGAGTGGTGAGTCTGTGGAATTCTCTGCCTCAGAGGGCAGTGGAGACAGGTTCTCTGGATGCTTTCAAGAGAGAGCTAGATAGGGCTCTTAAAAATAGCAGTCAGGGGATATGGGGAGAAGGCAGGAACGGGGTAGTGATTGGGGATGATCAGCCATGATCACATTGAGTGGCGGTGCTGGCTCGAAGGCCCACATGGCCTACTCCTGCACCTATTGTCTATTGGCTCCAAACTAGAGACATGCGGGCATTATTTTTGACTTTGCACTATCATAGTTTATTTATTGTATAACATGCACATACACTAAACCAGCCGACATCTCTCTGCTATCAATCATGTGAAAATGAGTCGGGAGTTAGTGTTTCATTGTCACATGTCCCAGACAGAACAATGAAATTCTTACTTGCAGCAACACAACAAAATATGTAAACATAGTACTCTGTAAACAATGTACTGAGAAAAAAGGTTCAATGTGTATCTACACATATATATACATACTTATACATGGATACACACAAACAATAATAGTGCAAAAAGGTCATCAATGTGCATGTTGCCCACCTCTACATTACCAACAAAAGTCAGAACAGGAATAAAACCTAATATCCAGCCTTTGGCTGTAACATGGAGAACAGTAAAGACCAAACCCACAAGAAGTTATTCAGGAGACGATATCTCAAGGGTCCCACCTTGTGCTGGGGGGGGGGGGGGGGGGGGGGGGGAAGGAAAGAGAGAGAGATGGTGGGGGGGAAGGGGGAGGACAGAGGTGGGGGGTGTGTGTGTGTGTGTGTGTGTGTGTGTGTGTGTGTGTGTGTGTGTGTGTGTGTGTGTGTGTGTGTGTGTGTGTGTGTGTGTGTACATTTATTATATCAGTGTTGCGTCTCACAGGGCATACACAGGCTTTCTATACACTACATGGGTAAGGTGATTGTGTTATGAATCTGTGCCTCACAATGGTATGAAGCCACTCACACTTACTTGTACCAGGGAATTGATGCTGAGATTTTATAAGGCATTGGTCAGACCACATTTGGAGTATTGAGAGCAGTTTTGGGTTCCATATCCGAGGAGGAAGTGGTGAATCTGTGGAATTCAAATGGTATTTTTAAAGCAGAGATAAATGGATTCTTGATTAGTAAGGGTGCCAAAGGATAGGTGGAGAAGGCAGGAGATTGGGGTTGAAAGGAAAAAAAAGCTGACATGATTGAATGGCAGAGTAGACTTAATGGGCTTAATGGCCTAATTCTGCTCCTGTGACTTAGGAACTGAACAGTTGACCATCCATAAGGAGCATTGTAGCAGGTCAGAGACAAGGTTGTGTCCACACACAGCAAAGAGATGTGACCCATCTCTCCAGGTTCTCTCATCTCCCTGTAACCACGTGGATTTCCTCTAGATGCTCCGGTTTCCTCCCACATTCCAAAGATGTACTGGTTTGTAGGTGAATTGGGCCTCTGTAAATTGTTTCTCACGTGTAGGATAGGGCTAGTGTAATTGCTGGTCAGTACAGAGAGATACTGTAGGGCCTGCTTTCACTCTGTATGTCTAGGTCTAAAGTGCGGATTTGTAGGTGAATTGGCTTCTGTAAATTGCCACGCGTGTATAGGACAGAACGAGTGCATGGGTGATTGCTGGCCGGCGTGGACTGTTAGCCGAAGGGCCCATTTCCACGCTGTATCACTAAAAAAAAACACAACTGGTTGAAAGGAATAGAACTGGTGCTAGCAAAGGAATCTCAGCGAGCATGTGTGGAATTAATTAGCATGTTGATGGGGTTAGATGATTAGAAGGTTCATGCAGGGTATTGATGTTGGTATCGGACCAAGAGGCTAAATAGCTTTGTGCTACAAATATTCTGTAATACACAGTAAATGCAGTTGTGGCTTGCAGAAACAGGAAACATAATTCCAATTTTAAAGCTGGAGGGAGAAGTTGGTAATATTGGTGTACGTTCAGAACTGGTCTTTAGAGTAAGAGATAATTCTGGCAGGAGCCACTGTCAAATAATAGTTATTTTCTAAAAATCAAAATTAGGATCTGATGTGAATAACTAATTTGGATGCTCAACATTTATGGTCAACATAGTTTTCCAATAAAATGTTAACAAGTATTTAATTCTGCCATCACAATTGTTCGTTATTACCCAATGATAACTTTCAAATGTTGACAAAATGGGAGTCTGACAAAATGAAAAATATACTTCAAGTCAGGTGTCCTTCACACCAGCAAGACCGAGCATAGACTACATACAGTAGGTGACTGTTTCAAACACTTGCGTTCTGGTCTGCTGGGTTTCCTAGGTGGTAACCATTTAAACTCCCATACCCATTGCCATACTGACCTTTCTGTCGTAGGCCTCCTTCATTGACAGAGTGAGGCCACATGCAAAATGGAGGAACAGTACCTTATATTCTACTTGGGTAGCTTACTATCCACCGGTACGAACACTAAATTTTCCAATTTTATGTTGTACTCGCCCCAATGCCACCCCACCCCCTTTTCTATACCCGACACCACCTCAGTGCGCACGCATTTCACTCAAAATCCTATTCACCCTGCTTCTTCTCCCCACTATGCTTATCTCCCATTCCTATATTCCCCTTTTATCCCCGCTTTCACCTTCCCTTGCCCCTTGCACCCATATCCCTCCCTCTGCCTTTGCATTTCACCCCTCTTCTCTCCATATCTGACACCATTTAGTCTCCTTTCCATCTCTCACCTATGTCACTTACTCCACCCATTTATCAAACCCCCTCCCCTCAACTGTATCGACCTAAATCACTAGCCAGAATTTGCCCACTGCTCCCCCCGCCCCAGCACTCTGAAGGACCCAACCTGAAATGTAATCTGTCCATTCCCAACACAGATGCTGCCTGATCTATGTACAAGCATTTTGTTGTTCCATCATCTGCTGTTTGTGTCTCTTGGAAATACATATGAATTTTATGTGGTTTTGCTTTCAATAGAAGACAGCGAAATTGCTCAAAATCTGGATTTGCTGATAGTCTGGTTGATGCCCTGCAGTTTTAAGAACAAATTAATTATTGCCGTAAATAACTTGCGTAAATAACTTAGCATCTTAAGCATATTCTTGAGGCATTCCAAGTTACTTCTTATCCACTGATTATTTATGAATTGCAATTGCTACTCCCCTGTAAATGGGACAAAAACATACCAAGGTCCCAACACCAGAAGTTTAATAAATAATATCTTAGCCATGCACAGAGCAATGGCAATGCTTAAGATTATCCTGACTGGTAGTTTAGTTTAGAGATAGTGGAAACTGGCCCTTCAACCCACCGTGTCCGTGCGGACCAGCAATCCCCGCACACCAATATTATCCTAGACACACACACACACACACGAGACAATTTACAATTTTACCAAGCCAATTAACCAACGATTCAGTCAGTCTTGGTAGACTGGATTTAAAGCGTCCCAGAACTAGCCTCTCAAAGCATTTCATGATGGTGGATGTCAAGACCACTGGACAGTAGTCTTTTAGGCATGAGATATTGCTTTTCTTTGATACCAGGACGATGATGGACTTCTTGAAGCAAGTGGGCACCTCAGAACAGAGTAGGGAGAGATTAAACAAAAGGCTGGAGAAACTGAGCGGGTGCAGCAGCATCTAAGGAGCGAAGGAGATAGGCGACGTTTCGGGTCGAGACCCTTCTTCAGGTCTGAAGGGCCTCGACCCGAAACGTCGCCTATCTCCTTCCCTCCTTAGATGCTGCTGCACCCGCTGAGTTGCTCCAGCCTTTTGTGTAACCCTCGATTCTCCAGCATCTGCAGTTCCTTCTTTAACAGGGAGAGATTAAAGATGTCCACGAATACTCCCGCTGGCTGCTCCACGCAACTACTATGGACACGTCCAGGAACTTCGGATGGCTCGTTTGCTTTCCGTGAGTTCACCCTCAGAAAGGCTGATCTAACCTCTGCAACAGTGACCCTAGGAAGAAGCACGCTTGAGTTTGAAAGGACGGTGTCACCGCCCGGTTGGCCTTCTGCACAAAGCGAGCATTGAATGCATTCAGCTCATCAAGTAGGCTCGCACTATCACCAATGGCGTTGCCCGACCTTGCTATGCAGCCAGTTATCATATTCAGACCTTGTCACATTCGCGGTGTTCTCAAGTGATTATAGTGGGACTCAGCTTTCATCTCTTGGCACCCTTCTCTCCAACACTGTTTGCTTAGATTTTGCTTTGTTTTATAGAAGCAGGTCGCACTTGAACTCGCTGGTCTCTCAAATGCATTTACACAACAAATATTGACACATAATCAATGTCAGATGCAAACTGAGCTGATGGAATCAGGCATTAATGCATCTGGTAACTTGGCAGTGGGCTCACGGAGTCATTATGAGCAGCAATATTGCAGTAATGTGACAGGATGAAAAAGCGTTCCCATGACATGAACAAAAGCATTCTTAGAGCATGCTATGGCCTTGAAGAAAATACAAGTGTATCGTTCTTTATTTAATACCAACTTCACTATATCAACATGGATTATTAATTAGACTAAAGGTGGGAACGAGCACTAAAATAACTAATAAATTGTTCCATTCCCTCCATGGACATTAGCAAGGCATTTGATAAGATTCCACATGGTAGGCTGCTCTGGAAGGTTAGATTTGATGGGATCCAAGGAGATGTAGCCAATTAGATGAAGAATTGATTTCATGGAAGGAAGCAGAGAGTAGTGGTGGTAGGTTGTTTTTCAGACTGGAGGCCTGTGACCAGTGGTGTGCCTCAAGGATCGGTGTTGGCCCCAATACTGTTTAGGCTTCATATGAACAATTTGGAAGAGAATACACAAGGCATGATTAGAAAGTTTGCAGATGATACAAAAGTAGGTGGTATGATAAATAGCAAAGATGATTTTTTTTTAAATGCAGCAGGATCTTGACAAGCTGGGCGGGTGGGCTGAGGAATGGCAAATGGAGTTTAATGCAAGTTAATGTGAGAGGTGTTGCATTTCAGGAGGTCTAACCAGGGTAGGACCTTCACAGTGAATGGCAGAGCCTTGGGGTGTGTTGTAAAGCAAAAGGATTTAGGACTGCATGTACATTGCTCCTTGAAAATGCTACCACAGATTGGGTGATCAAGGCAGCTTTTGGTACATTAGCCTACATCAGTATCGATGTTGGAATTTAATACAAACCAAAGGGGCAACGTTTTCCAGAGGGTGGTAGGTATAAAGAACAAACTACCAGAGGAGATAGTTGAGGCAGGTACTATAACAAATTTAAAATACATTTGGACAAGTATATAGATAAGAAAGCTTTGGAAAGGTATGGACTATGGAAATGGGGGTAAAGGATAGCAGATATATATTGGCCCACATTAGTTAGGTCCCATCTCAGAGGACCCATTAGTAAATCCCAATTGTCCTCAGAATGCCAGACAATGGGCATTAATGGGAGACAGGGAACCACAGCCACTGGAACCACAACATGTTCAGAAGTTGTTGCCATTACCCTTGCCTGTTGGAAAAGTTACTTTGCATTGTGTGATACTGAAATAAACCTTTTTACAAAATAAAAACACAAAGCAGGGAGCGCACGGAACGCACTGCACCTCTGTACACGTGGCAATAAGCTAAACACAACTGGATCAGACGATTGCGTTATGTTGTGTAGCGGCAATGCCTGCCTGGGACAATTCTAATTAAATGATGGCCGTGTACATTGATTGAATTGTGAAGCAGGCAATGCCATTGTACGCCATAGCTTGATCGTCTGATCTAGATGTATACGAGATTACATCACCAATGGGCGTCAATAGAAAGGCAGGAAGCGAGGCCGAAACTGTTACCCAGTTCCAAAGATGCTCCTGCCAAAAGACTTGGATTGTAAGTATGTAGAAGAGTCCTGACCCCCAAACGTCACCTGTCCATTCCCAGCCTGAAGAAAGGCTTCAAACCAAAACGTCACCCCATCCTTTTTCTCCAGGGATGCTGCCTGACATGCTGAGTTACTCCAGCACTTTTTGAACCATCCTACCAACAACTAGAGAGCAGTCCCAAGCCACCCTTTATTATGTAAATGCAAACCCCTCCTCCATCATGAATAACACAACCCCAGAATCAATGGGAGCAATATGGCGCAATGTTTTTTTAAAAGTTGCTTTTTCACCCTTTGCGCGAAAACAGCGATCGGTTTTACTTTCAGCTTTCCATGTTGTCAATCGCAATTAGTCACCGCCTTCAAATTAAATCGGAGCAAATTCCCCATTGAGTTTATTTCCATCCAGCAAGGACACAAAACATTTCTGCAGTTAGTTTATGTTTTGCTTGCTTTGTTTTTCCAATCACTGAGGTTTGCTCACTTGAGTGTTTCCCTGGCTTTGTGTCAATGTTATTTGGCATTCAGTTTTGAATTCATTCTGCCTGTTAAAGGGCTTCTAATGTTCTGCCTCATTCTGTGTGCCAGTCCTTTACAGTTTGATCATGTTCCGGGAAAGAAATCACATTCAGCACATCATTGATAAAATTTCCCGCTAAAGAGTGATTTTTAGTTATACTTTTTAATTGTCTGCATTAAATGAATTTGAAATCAATTGCCATTTTGATGTACCTGTAAGTTTGTTTGATTTTCTGCAATATATACCAATTGACATGCAATTTCTGCATAGTGTGCTGCATTTTAGACTTCCAACTAACGTCATTAAAATCAGTTTATTTCATGTTTTAAGTATAATTTCCTTTATAAAAGCAAGCAATTGAACATGTAGTATATAACAGTTTAGTCCAATTGCACAAAGTGCTGGAGTAATTCAGCGGATCAAGCTGTATCTCTATAAGCCGTGTTCTCCAGAGATGCTGCCCGAATTACTGAGTTACTGAGTTACACCAGCACTTTTATTTTGCAAACCTTCATCTGCGGTTCCTTGTTTCTTCAATTGCACACCCATTTTGCATGCCATGCATCCAGTAAAATTGGCTGCATTAATCGCAACAATAAGAGCAGAAGTGTTGCAAATTGAATGTCAAGAGGGCAGCACAGTGGTGCTGCAGTAGAATTGCTGCCTTACAGCGCTGGAGACCCGGGTTAAATCCTGACTGCGGGCATCATCTGTGTGGAGTTTAGACATTCTCCCTGTGACCGTGCGGGTTTGTCCCCAGGTGCTCCGTTTTCCTCCCACGTTCCAAAGACGTACAGGTTTGTGGGCTCATTGGCTTTGGATAAAAATTGAAAATTGTCCCTAGTGTGTAGGATAGGTTAGTATAAATAAAAATCCAACCATTTTCCATGACCCTTTGCATGTTGCATGCAAATTAAATATTCCACTAGACAACGCCAATGAAAAGGCTACACAGTTTTGAATCATCGCAAGTATCAACAAACAATCCAAATTAATTTGAATGATGTTCTACGAGAACATGTTTTTGATGAAATAGGCATGCTCTGCTGTATTACTTTGCGCTGTCAGCAATTGTCTTAAAAAGTCAAACGTCAATATGTCCATCAATATTAATAACATTGAGCAAGTCCCATTCCCACATTAACATTTTAATGCATTCATTCCAGGTAGTGTTAAAAGTATTCAGTAATTCTGTCAAGTAACACGTACTTCCTTTCATTAATAACCACGGACATCAGCTAAATTCTAATCAATCTACAGAGGCATAGGCAGAGTTCAATCATATTTATTGCTAATATACAATTCCACTATAACTAATGCACATTCAGCTACAATTGCATTGGATTGGAAAGTTAAGACAATCTTTTTCAGTCAGAGACAAGAGTAGATAAATTAATAATAATCTAACTATGATGGATTGTATCCAACTGCCGGTTAAAATATTGCTTGAATATTTTAGACATAATGTGTTTCATTTTTTTAAAGCAAGATTTGAAATCTTGGTTTGATTACCAGAGATAAAATGTAGGTAATAAAATGTTTAATTAATTTTAATGTGTGTAATAGAAACAAAAAGAAGAATTACAAAAAATAAAATTAATTTCAAGACATCAGAGGTAATGCTCTACATGCAATCGATCTCTAGCATTAATCGACTGCAGGCTAACTTAAAGTAACCCTTGGATCCTTATCCCTTTCTCTCTCTCTTTCTCTGTCCCTCCCCCACCTTAGTCCTCGTACTAGTTTCACTGTCGTTCGGTTGAGTTTCAATCTGTATAAATCATTATCACCTATCCAACAGCCAACAATGGACCATTGTGGGCTCTAACGTTCCTTGATTATCGTTGTTCTTTGCATATCTTCCATCTATTTGTACATTGTACTATGTAAGAAACCATGAATCTCCTGTTTAAATGACTACCGCCCTGTCGCACTGATATCAGTCATCATGAAGTGCTTTGAGCGGCTAGTCAAAACTCACATTTGCTCCCTGACACCTTTGACCATCTTCAGTTTCAGTATAGACCAAATAGGGCCAAGGACTATGCCATCACCATGGCAACTCACACTGCGCTCACCCACCTGGACAAAGGGAATACATATGTGAGAATGCTCTTCATTGATTACAGCTCGGCATTCAACACTAGTCCCCAAGCTCCTAGATCTTGGACTGGAGACCTCCATCAGTGGCTGGATATTCGACTTCCTGACGGGCAGGCCCCAGGTGGTGAGAATTGGCAGCTACACCTCTTCCTCACTGATCCTCAACACAGACACACCACAGGGCTGTGTGCTCAGTCCTCTCCTGTTCATTCACGATTGTACAGCTAAGCACAGCTCCAACATCATCTTAAAGTTTGCCGACGACACGACCATCCCGGGCCTCATCACAGACAATAATGAGACTGCCTATAGAGAGAAGGTAAAGGCAGTAAACAGCTGGTGCCAGGATAATAACCTCTCTCTCAATGTCAGCAAAACTAAAGAGATGATCGTGGACTACAGGAGACAACAGGGTGCACCATCGAGAGCCTGCTGACGGGCTGCATCAGTCTGGTACGGGAACTGTTCTGCCCACAGCCGCAAATCACTACAGAGAGTGGTGAAGGTGGCACAGCACATCACTGGCAACTGTCTCCCGGCCATTCAGGACATTTTCCACTGGCGGTGCCTACGGAAGGCACACAGCATCAATAAGGACTACAGTCACGCAGCATGCAGACTGTTTTACTTCGGAGTCACGTGAGTGACTACGTGAAGAACCCGTCAGCCGCGCATGCGCATCTTTACGTCTAACGCATGGCGCACTGACTGGCTGGTAGCGCGTCGCTCCACCAGTGGTAGTTTTAAAAGGCCTCCAGGTAAGTCTCGAACTTAGTCTGCGGTCATTTTTCTTCTTATGTTTTACAGCAAGAAGGTCATGGAAAAGGCGAAGTCTCGACAGGCTGCAGGGAGAACCGCTTCCGAAGACCGTGGCAGTGCGGTCAGCGGGTAGCAGTCCGTTTCACCGTCGAGGTCACTGACTCCACAGCCAGCGATCCCGGGCTCGGTGCCCATGGACAGCACTGTGGTTACCCTGCGGGTCGGGAAGGCCAAGTGCATGTCCAACAGGCCAGAGGACTCTGATGAGTCTGGCTGGGAGTGTTCGCCTCCCCAAGCGGGAAGCGTCGGCGGACGCCTTTCCCGCATGGAGCATCTTCTGGAGAAGATGCTCCAACATGATGTGCCCTCCAGTCAGGGGCTGGCAGCAGCGCCTGGTACAGGGCTGCATATGTGTTCCCGTCGGAGGATGGGAGCATAGACCACCAGTCATGGGCGGAGGACCGCTCGGTGCGAGACCCGCGGGATGCGGAAGTGCCAACTATGGTCACTAAGTTTGCTATGCTGTCGCTGGTTGGGGAGCCTCTGGAAGAAGAGCTCGCAGCCAGCATTAACTATCTGGCTTCCTATAAGCTTCAGGAGCAAGTCATGATGGAGACAGCCATGAGGTACCATGCTCCTAGCAACTGTCCTGCCCTGAAGGTACCCATGGTGAATAGTTCCATCTGGAGCTATATCGGCGGCGGCATTAAGAACCAAGAGGTCAAGCTGCAGAGAATCCTAAACCTGCTGGCGTCGGGGCTGACAGCATTTGCCAGGTCAGTGGACGACTGCGCATTATCGGAGGCTCAAAGGTTTTGCAATGGCATTGTTGTGCAATGCACTGTTCGAAATTAACTGTTTTTGTAAGAATGCCATTTGTCCTGTTCTCAACCCCAGGTTTGCAGGGTTGTGCAAGGCCAATAATGAGCAACCGCACAATTTGCTGTTTGGAGAAGACCTGTCCAGGCAGGTGAAGGAGTTGGATGATGAGTCAAAGGCTGTGGGGCTACTGCGGGCTCCACCACCTAACAAACAGTCGTCGTTCTGACGCCAGCACCCCTACGCCTCGACCAGCGGAAGACCTACTGAGGAGACCACCTCCAACTTGAAGAACCAAAGAACTGACCGGATGTCTTTTTTAGGACATGGCCAGAGCCGGCCGACAGCCAAGATGCGCTGCTGGCGCACACGAGCACCTCAACTCCCCAAACATCGGGGAAGGAAATAAACGTCCAGAATCCACCGAACAATGCGGAGGTAGGTGGGTCTGGGTCTCAATGTAACATACTGGGTGTGGGTCCAACGCATGTTGTTGGTAGGTTACGTTTCTTTGTGCAAGAGTGGCGATGGTTAACTTCCAACTTGTTCATACTGCACAGTATAGAGGGGATCAAAATTGAATTTGCGGGCTCTCCACCCACGCAGCATGCTCCAAACCGTACGTTACCAAACAGGATGATTTGGAAATTCAGGCTGAAATTGATAAGTTATGTTGCAAAAGAGCAAGTCATGAACCTCATGAATTTGTATCCAATATTTTCCCTAGGGATAAGAAGGATGGGGTGTCGCATTATTTTGGACTGAACCCAACTTAATACCTTTGTGCAGTACAAACATTTCAAAATGGACAGTTTAATAACGGCAAAACAGCTAATTTCCAGGGGATGTTATATGGCATGTACTGATCTTAAAGATGCTCATTATTCTGTACCTGTTCACAAGGATCACATAAAATACTTGAAGTTTAAATGGACGGGGCAGCTATGTCAGTTTAAAGCATTGCCGAATGGGTTAACCTCAGCTCCCAGGTCATTCACTAAAATATTAAAACCTGTGCTGGCTCTTTTAAGAGAGCAGAAACACATAGTCATGGCTTATTTGGACAATATCCTCATTATAGAGAAAACAATGGAATTGGCTACGTTGGCGGTTTCAGCCACCAAACTCTTGTTTGAACAGTTGGGGTTCCTAATTCACCCTGAAAATTCCAGGTCGACTCCATCCAGGGTTATGGATTATTTGGGATTTACTATTAATTCCAATCACCTGTTAGTCACTTTGCCTGAAGTTAATAGAAGCCTGCAATCATCTTATCACACAACAGCTGCCTTCAATTCGACAAGTAGCCAGCTTAATTGGGAAATTGGTGGCTACATTTCCAGCTGCCAAGTATGGGCCTTTGCACTACAAAGAATAGGTTCAGGCATCAATTCAGGCAGACAGAACGATGCAATTTCAAATGGTGGATAGCCAATATTGGCCATTGTTCTGGGAATATTTCAAATTGAAAGCCCTGCGTTTTACAGCCACTGACACCGTTACAAACTGCGGTGGCAGGTGGAATATGCATGAGATATCTTTTCTGCAGCTGCATGGTGTTAACTATTTGGAGTTGCTCGCAGCCCTTTACGGTTTGAAAGCTCATTGTGCACACATGCACACGTTCAAATACAGATAGATAACACCACAGCAGTGGCATACATAAACCACATGGGTGGTATCAAGTCAGTATCCTATGATAAATTGGCATGTCTCATTTGGAAATGGTGTATTGTTCGACATATTTGGATTTCAGCTATCTACCTCCCAGGTAGATTCAACATGGTGGCGGACACCAGGTCACGTAAATTCAATGACAACACAGAATGGGTGTTGAATCAAAGAGTGTTTAAGGATATTATTTCTTGGTATGGAACACCGGATATGGATTTGTTCGCTTCAAGGCTAAACCATCAATTACCCAAGTATGTTGCATGGGAACCAGACCTAGGGGCAGTAGCGATAGATGCGTTTTCGCTACATTGGGGTACAATGTTTTTCTATGCATTTCCCCCATTTTGCCTTGTAAGTCGCTGTCTGCAAAAAAAATTCAGCAGGACTCTGCCTCTGGCATTCTGGTGGTCCCTGACTGGCCGACTCAGCCCTGCTATCCTCTGGTTCTGAGCAGGGTTGTAGAACCTGTGTGGAAGGTTCCTAAAGGCAGGACGTTGTTAACAAACCCGGTATCTGGTGAAGTACATCCTCTGCATGATCGGCTCAATTTATTGATTTGCAGGTTTTAAGAAGACCGTTCCTTGGACTGGGACTAGCCGATCGCACGGTGGATGCGCTAACTGCGGCGTAGAGAGGCAGCACTCAGAAACAATATGCTTCATATATTAGGAAATGGGAAGTGTTCTGTGCACAGGCCGACATTTCTTACGAGGCAGTACAGAACTCAAATGTTCTGGAGTTCCTCTCGAAATTGTACTTTGAGGACAAATTAAGCTACAGTTCCCTCAATAATGCCAGAAGTGCGCTGTCGTCATACATACCTGCTGCCACTTTCAGAACACCAATCGGTGGGGTCTCACCCTTTAGTGTCTAGATTCATGAGGGGAGTCTTCAATTCAAATCCTCCTAGGCCCAGATATTCTGAAATTTGGGATGTAGGGGTGGTGTTAACTTTACTCCGGTCATGGTCTCCGCCAACTTCCCTGTCTCTACTCCAACTCACGCATAAGGTGGCTATGCTGATGGCATTAGTTTCAGCACAGAGTCCAGTTCTTGCATAAGCTTCGTTTGGACATGATGCTCACCTCTGCTGGTAGTTTCACCTTCTTTGTGTATGAACCTATAAAACAGAGTACACCAGGTACCTCGGGATTGAAATTACAGTTCATGGCATTTTTTTTGGATACCAATTTGTGTGTAGTTGCTCACCTCCGGCAGTACATTACCCTCACCAAGGGGCTTCGGGGGTATGAGTTAGCATTACTGATTAGCCACAGGAAACCACATAAGCAGGTCTCAACTCAGACCATTTCCAGGTGGTTAAAGCAAGTTTTAATAAAGGCTGGGATTGATACAAAAATGTTTAAATCTCATTCCACCAGGTCTGCAGCTACGTCAGCAGCGAGGGCCATGGACGTCCTGCTAGACCAGATTTTGTCGGCTGCAGGATGGTCCACAGCATGCACATTTCAAACATTTTATAATAAGCCTTTAGCCAGAATGAGCGTGTTTGCTAACTCAGTTTTAAGTTTGCGTTAATGTCCTCTCGGGTAGAAGGGGAACTGTTGTTGGTTTGTTATCGTTAACTACACATTAAATTCAATTTGTTCATTATGTCATGTCTCTACAGTTTTGTCCACTCTTCTTGGTGAACTATACAGTGTGTGACACATGGATTCGTTCCACGGCATGGAGTCACAGAGCTTTAAAATCTTCACGTAGTCACTCACGTGACTCCGAAGTAAAATAGTAAGATTAAACAAGAACTTGCCCGTTTGAAGTTTATTTTATGAGGAGTTACGATAAGGGATTACATGCCCTCCGCTCCCAAACCCTTCCTCATAAAACCAGCTGGTAGTTCTAGTTTCTTCAATCTTACTATTCTCAGGTCAATGTTCCTGTCTGTGACTCCACACCGCTGCTTTGAAGGTTGACGCGCATGCGCGGCTGACGGGTTCTTCACGTAATCCCTCATCGTAGCTCCTCATAAAATAAAGATCAAACTTCAAACTGGCAAGTTTTCATTTAATCTTACTATTCTCCTTGTTGCCCTCAGGCAGACGATATAGAAGCATGGCTGCACGCACCACCAGACTTAAGAACAGTTTTGATTGTCGTGCCATCAGGCTGCTGAACTCAAACAGACCATATATGTTGATTATTTTATTTATTACTTTCTTTTACCTACCAATGTCACTCTTATCTTTTTTTTTACCTTAATTTTATCCTTGTAATATCATTACTGAGGTGACCTGTTGTCTTGTCAAACACATTTCATTGTACCGTTGACCCTGTGTTAACCTACATTTGACAAATAATACTGAACTGTATATATCTCATTCCCCTGACTCTCAGTCTGAAGGGTTCTCGACCCAAAACATCACCTATACCTTTTCACCAGAGATGTTGCCTGACCCGCTGAGTTACTCCAGCTTTGTGTCTGTTGCAGGCTTCCATAGTAGCATTCTCAGTACAAACAAAAATTATTTTCATATAGTTCCATACAATCTCAACATCTGGAAAATGGAGGATCGAGGTGATCTTGGAGCATTGAGATAAATATGGAAACATAGAAAATAAGTGCAGGAGTAGGCCATTTGGCCCTTCTAGCCAGCACCACCATTCAATATAATCAAGGCTGATCATCCACAATCAGTACTTCGTTTCTGCTTTCTCCCCATATTCCTTGATTCTATTAGCCCTAAGAGCTACAGTATATCTAACTCCCTCTTGCACACTGCCTTCTGTGGCAGAGAATTCCACAGATTCACAACTCTGAGTGACTGCCACCCAGCTTTGTGTCATCCGCAAATTTGGAGATGTTACATTTACCTTCCCTAGAAATTCCCAAGTTTAACTGCACTTGCCCGTTCCCTGCCGTTCCCAACGTAAGATTCCAGTGCCCTTGCCTCCCTCACAGTGCTCTTTATTCCAATTACACTTGCACAATAGCAATTCGCCCTCCCCTTACTGAGCTATTGTGATGTCATCAGTTGAAGCTGGTAGTTTTGAAATTCAAGGTATTTTGATTTTATTTTTACTATAATCAGTAATGTCAAGAAATAAAGCATAAAATGTTCTCTGCCTAGAGGGGAAAAGTGCGAATCAGAATATGTAAAAATCTTGTGAAAGTTGGCATTTTTAAAGCTTTAATCGCGAATAACATGTCAAATATAGGATGAAATCTTCAGTGAAGATGGTCACTGCTAGTCGAGCCATTGTGACGTCATCAGTGAAAGCTGGTCGTTTTAATTTCAAAGTCTTTTGACTTTTAGACTTTTAATCAGTATTGTCAAGAATAAGTCGAGAAGTAAAGCATAAAATGTTTAGATAAGGTGTTCCCGGCCTCGAGGGGAAATATGTAAATCGGAATATGTAAAAATGTTATCGTTACCACGTAGTATTTTTGCGAAGATGTAAAGACAACTACATATATACACACACACGTACAAGATCAGATTATAGATATCTATATAGATAAATATATAGATATCTATATAGATATCTATATATATAGTAAATAACTGGGGTCCTAGCACTGAGACTTGCGGCACCCCACTAGTCATTGCCTGCCATTCTTAAAATGACCATTAATTTATATTCTTTACTTCCTGGCTGCCAACCAGTTCTCTATCCACATCCGTACCCTACCTCCAATATCCTGATGTTTTATACTCTAATTTTGCACACTAATCTCTTGTGTGGGACCCGTGTCAAAGTATTTTTGAAACTCCAAATACAGCACATCCACTGGCTCTCCCTTATCCATTCTACTTGTTAGATCTTTAAATTTTTCAAAAGATTTCCCCTTCAAAAATCCATGCTGACATTGGCCGATGGTGTCACTGCTTTCCAAATGTGCTGCTATTCATATATAATAATCGACACAAACATCTTCACCACTACCGATATAAGGCTAACTGGTCTTTATTCCCTGTTTTCCCTCTCCCTCCTTTCTTAAATGTGGGGTTACATTAGTTACCCTCCAGTCCACAGGGACTGATCCAGAGTCTGTAGAACATTGGAAAATTATCACCAATGCAGCCATGATTTCTAGGCCCGCCTCCTCGAGTATTCTGGCCATGGGGATTTATCTGCCTTCAGTCCCAACAGTTTACCCAACACCATTTCCTGACTAATGTGAATTTCCTTCAGTTCCTCCCTGCTGCTAGATCTTCGACCCCCTAGTATTTCTGGGAGATTAGTTGGGTCTTCCTTAGTGAAGACAGAACTAAATGACATGTTTAATTGGTCTATCATTTCCTTGTTTCCCCATTATAAATTCACTTGTTTCAGACTGTAAGGGACATTCATTTGTCTTCACTAATCTTTTCCTCTTCACATAGCTTTTAGTCAGTTTTTATATTCCGCGCAAGTGTTCTTTCATGCTCTATTTTCCCCCTCTTAATTAACCCCTTTGTCCTCTGTTGAATTCCAAATTTCTCTCAGTCCTTCGGTGAGCTACTTCCTCTGGCCAATTTATATGCCTCTTCCTTGGATTGAACACCATCCCTAATTTCTCTCGTTAGCCACGGTTGAGCCGCCTTCACCGTTTTATTTTTACGCCAGACAGGGGTGAACAGCTGTTGTAATTCATTCAAGAGACACTAAATGCTGGAGTAACTCAGTGGGACGGGCAGCATCCCTGGAGAGAAGGAATGGGTGACGTTTCAGGTTGAGACCCTTCTTCAGATTATGAATTGTAATTCATCCATGCGATCTTTAAATCTTTGCCATGAGATAGAGTCAGAGTGTCTTCACACATCAGAATGTTGAAGTCAGTGGGGTCCTTTTAACATGAAAGTAAAGGAGTTTCATGATCGAGAGCGGGGCCTGGAACATCTGGATGTTGAACGGTTGGAGTGAAGAGTCACCTGGGTATTGAAGAGTTGGAGTGGAAGATCTTGGAACATCTGGACATTGGAGCTGGAGGGGCAGTCATGAAATTTCTGGATAGTCGTTGTGTGATGCAGTGTGGAAACAGGCCCTTCAGTCCAACTTGCCCACATCGGCCAACATGTCCCAGCTACACTAGGTCCACCTGCCTGTGTTTTGTCCATATACCTCCAAACCTGTCCTGTCCATATACCTGCCTAACTGTTTCTTAAACGTAGGGATTGTCCCAGCTTCTACCACCTCCTCTGGCAGCTTGTTCTATACACCCACCACCCTTTGTTTGAAAAAGTTACCCAACAGATTTGTATTAAATCTTTTCCCCATCACCTTGAACCTATGTTCTCTGATCCTCGATTCCTTTACTCCGGGCAAGGGTTTCTGTGCATCTACCCAATTCATTCCTCTCATGATATTGAAAAGTTCAGGATGTCTTTCAACATTGGAAGTTTGAAATTTTGACATTGGAAGATCAGGAGAGGCTTTCAGACATCAGGTTGGCTTGCATGTGGGGCTGAAGCATTGGGATCAGGGAAAGATGTTGGACACTAGAGGGCTTGAAGCATCTGGAGGGCTGGAGGGATTGGAATATCAGGGGATTGGAGTGTGGAGCAGAGGGGATTGGAAAAATGAGGCAGTGAAAAATGAGAGATCAGAAGATGTTTGCAGCTTTGGTATGGCTTTGGAACCAGGCCACACAGGGTTGGCTTTGCTGGTGTGGGCGGGGAGGGGGAGGGGGTGAGAGATTAAACAGTGCAGGATTGTTGAATCAAACTAGTGAGGGGAGGGGTTCAGCATCATGAAACATACTGTAGAACAGTCCAACACAGGAACAGGCCCACAGGTAACAAAACAGATGCGCTCTCCCCCCCCCCCCCCCTTCTGTTCCACATCTCTTGCCTTGGTTACACATTCCACACCTCTTCTCTCCTCCTCTTTTCTCACATCCTTTTGTCTTTTCATCTCTGGCCTTTTAGTCCAACCATCTGCCAATCAAAAGGTACACAAAAAGCTGGAGAAACTCAGCGGGTGCAGCAGCATCTAAGGAGCGAAGGAGATAGGCAACGTTTCGGGTCGAGACCCTTCTTCAGACTGGGCCAATCAAACCCCCCTCACCTGAACCACCTATCGCTTTAAGAACATACACAAAATGCTGGAGTAATTCAGCAGGTCGGGCAGTACCTATGGAGAAAAGGAATAGGTGACGTTGAGTCAGAACCCTTCTTCAGACCTGAAGAAACGTTCCGACCCAAAACACCACCTACTCTTTTTCTCCAGCGATAGTGCCCGACCTGCTGTTACTCCAGCAATTTATGTGTATCTTCAATATAAACCAGCATCTGCAGTTCCTTCCTACATATTCCACCCCTCTCTTGCCTGGCTTAGTCCTGCCCCCACCACTCTTCCATCAGAGATGCTCTCTGACCCGCTGAGTTACTCATGCATGTAGATTTTTTTTTTTTGTAAACCAGCATCTGCTGTCCCTTGTGTCTACATTGTGCACTAGGATGTCACAAGGTGATCATCCAGCCACATCTGGTGTTATGCCTTTTTATTTCCCCCATGCCAACTCCTACAGCAGATAATAAATGGAGGCAACTAACTTTGCAATACCATGGGATTGCAAAGCTGAAATGTGTTGTGCTCATTTTCAAGAAGAAGAGTAATCATTCGCTTTGCAGTTTATCTAACAAAAAGCAACCAATAAGTGATAGTTCACTCCAAGAAAATATTGTGTGCCTCCAACAAACATATTTCTGCTTCTGTTTGACATTTTACAAAATAGCACATCCTATATATAAGAAATCTGATATAGATCGTCCTTTGTTTTTCTGAAGATAAAGTGCCACGCGGCAGAGGCCTTCCTGAAGTGCCGCGAAACCAGGAACCCGCCCGGAGGGCCCGAAGGCTCGGCGGACCGCAGGCAAACCGGAGTAATGCCTCCAGCGCTTTCAAGGATGGATGAAACGGGCGCCCCCGGAACAAAAAGATGGCCGGGCGAGGAGAGATACGTGGGTTAGCAGGTCGATCCGGTCAAATGCGATGGAGGAAGGTTCTGCAGGAGCCTGGGGCTTGCCTGGATCGGGAACACCTCCAGTAGACCGAGCGTGCGGGCTGACCGGACTTTGGAAATGGCGCCAAACAATGATGGCGCCCGCAAAAATGCAGAAAGGATTTCACCGTGCAGTTGCACATGAGACAAATAAAGTACCTTTGAACTATTGCTTGTGGCAAATTGCTTTCTTGAATAACCCATTTGATGGAAATACTTCTGTGATAAGGTCTGAGTAAGAGTTGTTGTAAATACATCAAGGAATGATGAGTTATTTCCAAATCAAAGTGTTTAACCTGTTGGGGTCTTACAGATATTCTAATCTCAAATCTACTATGCTCGTCCTAGCTTCGGAAGTGATATTGCGGAATTTTGGCAGTGTACTTATAGGTGGTATATTAACCGTAGGCTTGATGAGCCAATGGCTTTGGATGTTGGACGGGGTATTCATAAGGTAACTGCGTTAACCGATACATGAAATGCATGTACCTCGAGTTCTTCATTCATAAGGTCATAAGTGATAGGAGCAGAATTAGGCCATTCGGCCCATCAAGTCTACTCCGCCATTCCAACATGGCTGATCTCTCTCGCCCTCTTAAGCCCATTCTCCTGCCTTCTCCCCATAACCTCTGACACCTGTACTAATCAAGAATCTACCTATCGCTGCCTTAAAAATATCCATTGACTTGACCTCCACAGCCTACTGTGACAAAACAAAATCCACAGATTCACCACCCTCTGTCTAAAGAGATTCCTCCTCATCTCCTTCCTAAAATAACATCCTTTAATTCTGAGTATGACCTCTAGTCCCAGACTCCCCCACTAGTGGAAACTTCTCCACATCACTCAATCCAAGCCTTTCACTATTCTGTATGTTTCAATTAGGTCCCCACTCATTCTTCTAAACTCCAGCGAGTATAGGCCCAGTGCCGATAAACACTCATCATAGGATAATTCCCGGGATCATTCTTGTAACCACCTACTCATTCCTGCGATCATTCTTGTAACCTCCTCTGGACCCTCTCCAGAGCTAGCACATCCTTCCTCAGATATGGTGCCCAAAATTGCTCGTAATATTCCAAATGCAGCCTTACCAGCACCTTATAGAGTCTCAGCATTGCATCCCTGTATTTGTATACAAGCCCTCTTGAGATAAATGCTAGCATTGAGTTTGCTTTCTTTCCTACCAATTCGACTTGCAGATTAACTTTTTGGGAATCCTTCAGCAGCACTCCCATCCCTTTGCACCTCAGATTTCTGGATTCTCGCCTCATTTAGAAAATAGTCTACTGCTTTATTCCTATTACCAAAATGCATGACTGCATTACCAAACTGCACTATATTCCGTCTGCCCACTCTCCCAGCGTGTCCAAGTCCTTCTGCAGAGTCTATGCTTTCACTACCGCTACCTGCCCCATCCACCTATTTTCAAGATTCAAGAGAGTTTATTGTCATGTGTCCCTGATAGGACAATGAAATTCTTGCTTTGCTTCAGCACAACTGAATATTGCAGGAAAAAATACAGAACAGATCCGTGTGCCCATATACCATTGAGAATATATATATATATATATCCACCTATTTTCAAGATTCAAGATTCAAGAGAGAGATTCAAGAAATATATATATATGTGTATGTGTGTGTATATATGTGTGTGTGTGTGTGTGTGTGTGTGTGTGTGTGTGTGTGTGTATGTGTATGTGTATACATAAATATATATATTTATTTTTGTATGAGTTGAGTTTAATAGTCTGATGGCTGTGGGGAAGCAGCTATTCCTGAACCTGGTTGTTGCAGATGTCAGGCTCCTGTACCTTCTACCTGAAGGCAGCGGAGAGATGAGTGTGTGGCCAGGATGGTGTGGGTCCTTGATGATGCTGTCAGCCTTTTTGAAGCAGTAACTGTGGTAGATCCCCTCGATGGTAGGGAGGTCAGCGCCGATAATGGACTGGGCAGTGTTTATAACTTTTTGCAGTCTTTTCCGTTCCTGGGCGCACATCATATCATATTTCATATCATCTTCAAACTTGGCCACAAAGCATTTAACCCCTCAACCAAATCATTAATATACGATGTGAAGAGTAGCGGCCTCAGCACCGACCCTTGTGGAATTCCGCTAGTCACTGGCAGCCGACCAGAAAAAGACCCCTTTATTGCCATCGAGCCAACCTGCTATCCATACCAGTATCTGCCCTTTGATGCGATCGGCTCTCGTCTTCCTTTGCAGCCTCACATGTGGCACCTTATCAAAGGCTTTCTGAAAATATTGGTAAACAACATCCACTGACTCTACTTTGGCTGTCCTGCTATTTACTTCAAAGAATTCCAGCAGATTCTTCAGGCAAGGTCTCCCCTTCACAAAACCATTTTGACTTCGGCCTATCTAAGTACTCCATAACCACATCCTTTATAATGGACTCTAAAATCTTGCCAGCCACCGATGTCAGACTAAACTGCCTATAGTTTCCACTATGCTATTTTCTCCTTTCGTGTGCAGCGGAGTAATATTGACAATTTTCCTATCGTCTGGAACCATTCCTGACTCTAGCGACTCTTGAAATATCACTATTAATGCCTCCACAATCTTTAATGCCACCTCTTTCAGAACCTTGTGGTGCAGTCCATCCGGTCCAGGTGACTTATCCACTTTCAGCCATTTCAGCTTCCTAAGCATCTTCTCCCTAATTATAGCCACTCCACTACCTTCTATCCCCCCCCCCCCCCCCCCCCCCGACTCTCTTGAAATTCAGGCACATTGCTGGTGTCTTCCACTGTGAGGACATATGCAAAAAACTTATTCAATTCCTCTGTATTCCCCATTATCACCATCATTTTCCAGCAGTCCAATGTCCACTCTTGCCTCTTTCTTACTCTTTATATATCTGATGAAACTCTTACTCTCCTCTTTACTCTCTGACCTACTTATTTCATCCTTTCTCCCCATATTGCCTTTTTAGTTACCTTCTGGTGTTCTTTAAAAGCTTCCAAATCCTCTGGCTTCCCACTAATCGTTGCAATGTTATGCGCCTTTTCTTTTCGTTTTATGCTGTCCTTGATCGCCCTAGTCAGCCACAATCACCTTCTTCAAACCTTGGAATCTTTCTTCTTCTTTGGAATGAATCTGCATCTTCTGAATTATTCCCAGAAATTCCTGCCATTGCTGTTCCACCATCATTCCTGCAAAGGTCCCTTTCCAGTCAACTTTGGCCAGCTCCTCCCTCGTGCCTCTATAGTCCCATTTGCTCAGCTGTAATACCGACACATCCAATGTCATCTTCTCCCTCTCAAATGGCAGGTTAAATCTTATCATATTGTGGTCGCTACCTCCTAGTGGTTCCTTTGCCTCAAGTTCTCTTATCAAATCTAGTTCATTACACAAAACTAAATCTAGAATTGCCTTTTCCCTGGTAGGCTCTACTACAAGCTACTCTCCTTCTTCTTGCATACAGCGTGCACAGCATAAAGTTGTCGGACAACTTGTTCTATTTGACCTTATTTGATTGTGCATGTCAGGTTGATTGCATTTGTCGACGTCGAAACGGGGCGCCCCGTTTCGACAGGTGCAATCTCCCACCCCACAAGCTGCTCTAAGAAACCATCTCGAGGGCTCTCTACAAATTCCCCCTTGGGGTCCAGTGTCAAACTGATTTTCCCAGTTTACCTGCCAATTGAAATATCCTATGACCACTGCAACATTGCCTTTCTTAAGGGCCTGTCCCAGCAGCATGCAACTCCATGCGATGAGCGCGACCTAACGTGGTCGCTTGAGCCGTCCGGCGCCGCGGGCCGGTGTCCCACTTCGATCTCCGGAGCCGTGCGGAATTCGTCCTGACATCGCGCGGGGCTCCGAAAAACTGACCATGTTCAAAAATTCCACGCGGCAACGGCTTGTCGGCTCGCAGTCGCCTCGACACATTACACACCGCCTCGACGTCGTGCCTCTGTGACCCTCTCTGTAGGTGCCTCCATGACCCTCTCTGTGTGTGCCTCTGTGCCCTTCTGTGTCCTGGTGAACTTACCTTTAAGACTTTGCTCCAAGTTCGCCTCACTTTGCGCCACGTTGCGCCGCTCACCTGACCTCTGCGCGGCCCCCGCTGCCGGTCTGATCGCACTCACCGCATGGAGTCGGATGCTGGTAGGACAGGCCCTTAACATGCTGATTGTATCTCCTGGTGTAACTTGTACCCTATATCCAGGCTACTGTTTTGAGGCCTGTAAATAACTCCCACTAGGGTCTTTTTATCCTTGCAATTTTTCAACTCTACCCACAATGACTCTACATCTTCTGATCCCATGTCATCCCTTGCTAAGGACCCAATTTCGCTCCTTACCAGCAGAGTTATCCCACCCCCTCTGCCCACATGTCTGTCTTTCCAATAGGACATGTAACCTTGAATAGTCAGCTCCCAGCTCCGATCCTCCTGCAGCCACATCTCTGTAATTCCCACATCATGCCTACTAATTTCTAAATGTGCTACAAGCTCATCCACTTTGTTCCTTATACTACAGCTTTCTAATATAATGCCTTTAATTTGTTCACCACCCCTCCTCACACTGGTCCCGATTTTACCTGACCTTACACCCTTATCCCTTCTTAAGCGTTCCGTCCTATTACTTCTAGAGACTTCTATAACTTTTCCTGCACTATCTTTCCCTTTAACTCCACCCATACACTTCCAATGTGTTGAGCCCATTCCAAATGAGTAGCACTAAAATGTATGCACTAAATGTGTGAAATTAGAAACAAATTAGCACCTACATCTGAAAATAGCTCTAGCGATGCTGTTCAACTTCACAACTACCATCTTTGTACTTACAATGCCTCCCTTTCCCTGCCAAAGCTAACTCTGATATTAGTCATATTTCGCTTTTTTATTTTTCGATTGTTGAACAGGTTCTAATAGCTTCTGTAAAAGCCAGGCCTCAGTAATTGGAGAAAAGGAAAAAGTAGCTTACGAAGGATATAATTGTGTTGAAAAGCACATCAAAAAGATGGCCAGGCAGTGAGACACAGTGAAGTTAAAAGGAGTCTAGCAGCAATTAAATGTGACATAAACAAAATACCCTGAGTAGACTGTGTCTTTGATTGCACTACAGACTATGCACTAGTTTTTGCACTATTATCTTAACTAGGATTATGGTTATGTTATTCTAGTTGACTATAATGTGTGTGTTATGCTGCAGCAAGTAAGAATTTCATTATTCTGTTGTCAGTACATATGACAATTAAACACTGACTCCAGAGAACAGCTAAAGAACGAACAAGAATCTTTAAAATCGTTATCTCAGAAACCAGGAATAATTAAAGATTGGTTTAGCAGTCAATAATTATTCCCTTGAAGTGTTCTTTAGACAAATACAACAACATCCTCCATCAATGGAAATAATCCACACAGATTTACTGGTATCAACAAACACAAGTTTCAAACAGACTGAAAGGGCTCATAACAGAGTAATCCCCAAATGAATGATATCTTTCCCAAAACAGAAAGACAATCTGCAAGTAATCAGTGAAACATTACAAATGATCACAATGCATTCACTGAATGCTGATAGTCATAGTAGGAGCCTGGAACGCTACCAGGTATGGTGGTGGAGGCAGATACAATAATGACATTTAAGAGACTTTTGGATAGACGCATCGATATCCAGGGAATGTAGTGAAATGGATTGGGTGCGGGCAGAGAGGAGCTATCTTAGTTTAGTTTTAGTTTAGTCTTGAGATACAGCGTGGAAATAGGCCCTTCGGCCCACCGAGTCCATACCGACCAGTGATCCCCGCACACCAACACCATCCGAAACAATTTTACAATCATACCAAGATAATTAACCAACAATCCAGTCAGTCTTTGGATTGTGGGAGGAAACCCGAGATCCCGGAGAAAACCCACACAGGTCACAGGGAGAACGTACAGACTGCGTATAGACAAGTAAGTACCTGTAGTCAGGATCAAACTCGGGTCTCTGGCGCTGTAAGGCAGCAACTCTACCACTGCGCCGCCCTTGCCACTGATCTTGCCGTTGTTATCAGCACGGATATTTGGGCCAAAGGGCCTGCACCTATGCTGTACTGTTCTATGGTAGACCATAAGACAGAGGAACAGAATTAGGACATTCAGCCCATCAAGTCTACTCTGCCATTCGATCATGGCTGATCTATTTTTCCCTCTCAACCCCAATGTCCTGTCTTCTCCAGTTTCCTTTGACACCTTTACTAATCAAGAACCTATCAATGTTCACTTTAGAAATAGCCAAAGATGACCTCCACAGCCATTAGTGGCAATTAATTCAATAGATTCACCGCCCTCTAGCTAAAGAAATTGCGCCTCATCTCCATCTAAAGGTACGTCCTTTTATTCCGAGGCTGTGCCCTCTGGTTCCAGACTCTCCCATTATTGTCCACTCTATCAAGGCCTTTCATTATTCAATGCATGCATGATTTGTTGACATGATTTCATGCATGGGCAGAGGGGGAATACCATGCACAGCAAAACAATGTCGTTGGTCCAAAGCAACACACCTGATACCTATGTGCGCAGAAAGGAACAGCAGATGCTGGTTAACACCACAGAGAGACGCACAATGGTGGAGTAACTCAGCCAGTTAGGCAGCATCTCTGGAGAAAAGGTGACATTTCAGGTCGAGACTCTGCTTCTGAAGAAAGAAGTCTGAAGTAGGGTCTCGACCCGAAATGACACCTTTTCTCCAGAGATGCTGCCTGACTCAGAGTTACTCCAGCATTTCACGTCTACACCCGATATCTATTTGTATGAGAAGTACTGTCAAATTACAGCTGAAGTGACGTTTTGAAATGCTGGTCAGCAAAACCACTTATTTTGAGAAAAGTGACACTTCACATGCATAGTCGAAAGATGCCGGGGACATTCATCTTATTCAGGCTGGGTACAGAGCCACAATACTGATCTTTGATGTCAGCATACTGAATTATAGAGAGAGTCTGTGCAAACGGAGCCTCGTGAACCTTAAGAGGAGGGTCATTGAAGATAAATATTAAAGAACAAGATGTCAAAGGAAAGGATAATTCAGAGAGCTGGAAAAAGCACACAGACGAGAAGTGGTGATGAAAGGGTGCAAGTTGGCACAATGCACCAGAGGGCATTTAACATTCAAACGTACGCTGCAACCTTCGAAACAGGAGAATATAACAAGATGGTGCAACTATTTTAAGCAGTTCCTCACCATTTCATCACTTGGGGCGACACGTTGGCGCAGCAGGGGAGTTGCTGGCTTTGTGCCAGAGACCGCGGTTCGATCTTGATCTGTGTGGAGTTTGCGCGTTCTCTCCGTGACCTGCATGGGTTCTCCCCAGGAGCATTGTTTTCCTCCCACACTCCAAACACATGCAGGTTTGCAGGGTAATTGGCTTGCTAAAATTATAAATTGTCCCTAGTGTGTAGGAAAGTGTTAGTGCACGGGGATCGCTGGGCGGAGGGGGCTAGTTTTCATGCCGTATCTCTAATCCAAACAAAAATGTGCCGAAGTTCACAAATCCTCATCCACGTAGACAAAAGACAGCAGTGCCAACTCCATAGCTCCACGAGAGTGGGAAGACAAGTCGATGTAGGGGTCAAGGTGTGCTTGATTTCATCAGCCAGGGCACAAGGGGGGAAAGTCATGCTGCACCTTTGTAAGGCCATGGGTGGGCGGCACTTGCGATATTGCCTGTGGACTTTAACATCGTGAAACCCGCAGCCTCTGGTAAGAAGAGGCCGACTCGGGAGCTCCAAGCTGCGGAGACAGTTTGAACTGCTCCGAAGCGGGAGTTTCGATCACCCCAACGGGGGCTTTGATCGCCCCGACTGAGGATGGTTTGACAAGCCTCGACCGTGCGAGAACAAAGGGAATGAAGATTGAACTTTATTGCCTTCCATCACAGTGTGGAATGTGGGATCCACTGTGACGGATGTTTATGTTAACTTTTATGTAGTTTTGTTGCTTTTCACTTAGTATGGCTGTACGATAACTCAAATTTCACTGTACCTTAATTGGTACATGTGACAATAAACTGACCTTGAAACCTTGAGTTCCAGCTGCCCGATTACACGAATAATGGAGTGTGGTGCAGCAGCAGTGTTGCTGACTGACAGCATCAGAAAATTAGATTTCATCCTGACAATGGGTGCTGGCTGTATAGAGTTTGTATGTTCCGTGTGGGTTCTCTCCGGGTGCTCTGGATTCCTTCCACATTCTAAAAACGTTCAAGTTTGTAGGTTAATTGGCTTCTGCAAACTACAAATTGTCCCGAATGTATGTAAGATAATGCTAGTGTACGGGGTAATTGCGAACTTGGTGGGCCAAAGGTCCCATTTCCATGCCGTTTTGTCTAAAATCTAAAAGGCTTTGGATGGGGTGCAGTGAATGTAGGTTTGTCAATGTTTTTGGAGAGAGTGTAGAGAATTACCGGAATGCTGCCTGGATTAGAGGCATTTGCTCCAAAGAGACGTTGGATAGACCTGGATTTTACTTCTCTGGAGTATCAGAAGCCGTAGGGAGATCTGATAGAAGTATATAAAATTATGAGGCATAAATAGGGAAGACGGTCAGAATCCTTTCCTCCCCCCCCCCCCCCCCGGGTGGAAACGTCGTAGACTAGATGACATCTTCAAACTTTAAAGGGATGTACCTTTGATTTTTGGATAGTTTTTAAATTAATTATAAGAGCACAATTTGGCAATTCAGCCCATCAAGTCTATTCTGCCATTTAATCATGGCTGACTTACCTTTCCTTCTCAACCCCATTCTCCTGTCTTCTCTCAATAACAATTGGCACCTTTACTAATCACAAACCTGTCAATCTCCACCTTAAAAATAGCCAATGACTTGGCTTTCACAGCCATCTGTGGCAATGAGTTTCACAAGATTCACCACCCACTAAAGAAATTCCTTCCCCAGGGTGGCACAGTGGCGCAGCTGTTGAGTTGCTGCCTTGCAGTGTCGGAGATACCGGTTCGATCCCGACAATGCGTTCTGCGTACGGAGTTCGTACATTCTCCCCTTGGCCGTGTAGGTTTACCCTGGGTGTTCCGGTTGGGTCCCACCCAAAAGCTCTTCACTATATCTCATTACAAGTACAATAAATAATAAGCCAATATCAAGTACCAGAGAGTCTATCAAAAGAAAACTAGTTGTTTTTCTATTAAGGGGGAGAGCAATCTAGTTGCAAGGAGAAATACCCATTTGTTCCTTCTGTATATTTTTTTTGCTGGTTTTATCCCACTAAAAAGAAAAAAAATGCATTTCATAGGTTTTTTTCTATTTGGTTTGGGTTAATGCAGATGCAGCCAAGAATGGAAGCTAAAGTCTTAATTTAAAATGCAGTTCATCAAACTGCACTCAACAGTCCATGTTGTACAGACTTGGGACAGGTGTGCTTACTGGCTACTCAAGGGAGAAGAGGGAAATAATTTTGATTTAATTACTTCCTTGCCTTGAAGCCACTACTTCTCCCAACATTACACCACCTGAGCAACAGAGCAGCAATTGTTGAATTGTTGAATTAAATAGTCCAATAGTTACTGCGGCGCAGCGGATAGAGCTTCTGCCTCACATCACTAGAGACTCTAGTTTGATCTAGGCCTCAAGTGCTCTGTGTGGAGTTTGCACGTTCTCCCTGTGACCGTGTACTTTTCCTGCTACTTCCCAAAGACATGCGGGTTTGTAGTTTAATGTGCCGTGGTGAATTTTCTCAGAGTGTGTCGGTAGTGAATGCGAAAGTAGAATAGAACCAGTGTGAACAGGTGATCGATGGGCAGTGTGGACTCTATGGGCTGAAGGGCCAGTTTCCATGCTGCAAATCTAAACCATCTAGAAAATAATCCAATCAATATGGTTTAATACTTTCAAACGGTTCAGATGCATTTCCATAGATCTGCTAGCAAGCAACATCTGGAGGCAGGTTGGAAAACGTAACATTAGAGCATAGAAGCCAAATGTTATTTGCAACTTTCCATGGCCAAAAATTCAGTTATCCCATAATTTGCTTATAACTGGTTTCAATGTTCAAGTTTTTCCACAGATGATTTTCTCATTCTCCATTGAAATTGGTTATTTTATATTCCAATGTCTCAAAACTAAATTGGACATCAAATAGTGGTGGTACTAGTCTACAACAGCCTTGCATTGTAATATTATTAATTCTGAACATACATTAGTAATTTGAATGCATTATGGATAAAATATAAAGTCTATTGATGATTTTTTCTTTATTGCAAAATAGGATGTGTTCGATTTAACTAGTATGACTAAACAAATTGAAAAAGCTAAACAGAGTTCACAAATTAAACATTGGGTTCAAATGCTTGATACCGAAACTAGTGCCAGCCTCCTTTCCTTTTAGGGAAAAGCACAAGTTACTATAAAATTGAAATTATGAAATTGGCCGATGCATTGGTAGAATTACTTACTGCCTTATAGCGCCAGGGCCCCAGGTTTGATCTCAGTTTGTACATTCTCACTGTGACTATGTGGGCTTTCTCTGGATGCTCCTGTTTCCTCCCACATCCTAAAGACGTGCAGGATTGTAGGTTAATTGGCTTCTTTGGTGAGATGACACAGTTGAGTGAAAATGAATTCTTTATTTAGAACGATAAACAAAGCGTTTCTTCTCAACCGCTTTCTCAGTCAGCAAAATACAACCAAGTTCCTTCTACGCGGGTGGAGCTCGACTGATTAACAATCCAAACCCGTGAAAACGTGCCCGCAGTCACGTGACCCCGCCAGCCAATAGCGAGGGTTCATGTTGCCCCAAGCCAGCACTAGGTGCCGCTACACTTCTGTAAATTGTCCCGGGTGTTTAGGATAGAACTAGTGTATAAGGTGATCATCCGTCGGTGTAGTGTAGGTGGGCTAATGGGCCCATTTCCACACTGTACCTCCAAAATAATTTAAAATCTCTGGTTTAAGTTATAGAATCTCACTTAGCTCAACTGACAAACATTTGATGAATGCTTTAAATTCAGAATTAATTTTAAGTGACAAGGGTTTGGTCATCCCAATCAAAATACACAATGCGTTCAACGCAACCACCTTTCCCAATTGACAATTAGAAAAGCAGTTATAATTATTTGTTCTCATTATGAGGAAATATCACCCCAGCACAACAATGATTTAACTTTCAAAAGTAAAGTTATTTACTACCAGCAGAAGTTTGATAGTCACCTTCCTCAATTCAAATTATTGAATAGTTGTATCTATTTCTTTCAACCCATTATCCATAATCATTGTAAATGTTCCTCGGTTGCTTATTTCATGGTTCCTTTCTTACTTCGGTGCCGCTACACTTCTGTAAATTGCCCCGGATGTTTAGGATAGAACTAGTGTGTGGGTGATCATCGGTCGGTGTAGAGTAGGTGGGCTAAGTTCGTATTCTTTCCTTGTTAAGATGCTTAAATACACATTACAATGAAGGAATGAGTTGTAGACAATGAACATTAATCATGTAGGATATCTACACTTAAAATTCCAAACACAAAATGAAACTGCACTGAAAGGCTGTTTTTTTTTAAGTTAAGAAACTTAGGTTGCAATATGAAGTGCAGCACCAAGATGGGGGGAAAATAAAAGAATAAATGGTAATGCTATGGTACAAGTCTTTAGGTGCAGGTTTATTATTGCCACATGTATCTAGATACTAGGAAAAGCTTTCTTTTGCATCCGATCCAAACAGATCAGATACAGCATATATAAATGCGATCACGTCAAACTGAAGTACAATAGGTAGAGCAAAGTGGGAAAGAAGTAAATGAGTTGTGGACAATTAAAATTGATCTTCACTGAAAATTAGGATATCTATGCTTAAAATTCCAAGCACAAAATGAAACTGCATTTAAAGGCTTTTAAGTTGCAATGAAGAGCAGCACCAAGATGGGGAAAGTAGCATTAAACAAGAAATGGTAACCCTATGCTACAAGTCTATGTATGTACATCTATGTTATTAAGGTCACATGTACCCAGGTACAGTGAAAAGCTTTATTTTGCATGTTTCGAAAACAGATCAGAAAATACTATACATAAATACAATCAAGTACAATAGGTCAACCAAAGAGTAAGATACCATTCGCAGCTTGGTGGCATATCAGTTCTACAGATGAAGTCCAATGTTCTCAATATGGTAGAGGAAAATCAAACAGTGCCCTAGCTTAAGGTAGGACTGTTCAGTAGCCCGACAACAGAAGGGAAGTCATTGTTCCAGAGTCTGGTGGTACACATTTTCAAGCTTCTGTACTTTCTGGCGAATGGAATAGGTTTTTCAAATTTGCAGATTCAAGGAGACAAAAAAAAGTCCTATGATTGTGTCGACCAGAAGAATAAGTTAGAATTGAGGGAAGAACAACAACTAGAGGAAAACCTGACAAATACAACATTGCTTTGGGAATTTAGTTTTCTTATTTAAAAAATAACCTAAATATTGGAATGAAAATGTAATGTAATTAGAGAATAATTTCTACATTTCTATAAAGGAGTAGCACAGCTAGTGGAACTGCTGTCTTACAGCATCAAAGACTCAGTATCGCTTCTGTCCCCGAGGAGCTGACTGTGTGGAGTTTGCACACTCTCCCCGTGACTGTGTGTATTTCTGGTTTCCTCCCACATCCCAAAGGTGTGTGGGGTTGTAGGTTATATTGCCCCTTGCACATAGGGAAAGTAATGTTCAAATCGGATAATAGAACTGGTGTAAATGGGTAGACAAAGTGCTGGAGTAACTCAGCGGGTCGGGCAGCATCTCTGGAGAAAAAGGATAGGTGACGATTCAGATCGAGACCCTTATTCAGACTGAAAGTAGAAAGCATGTACATATCTTAATGTTTTGCTGTCAATTTACACTTTAAAACCACTCATCATAATTGGCCATAGAACAGGCTTAGATGTCACCATTACACAAACCAACCTCCCTTCCATTGACTCCATCTACAGTTCACGCTACCTCACCATGGCCACCAGTATAATCAAGTGAGACTCTCACCCCAGTCACTCCTCCCCTCTCCCATCAGGTAGGAGACACAGAAATGCCAAAACGCATACTTCCACAGATTCAAGGATACTTTCTCCCCAGCTGTAATCGGGCAAATGAGCCATTCTATCACCAACAAAGGACATCTCCTAACCTACCATCTACCCAATTGGAGATGCTCAGACTACCTTTAATCGGACTTTACTTGCATGCTACATTATTCTCTTTATCAAGTATCTGTACACGGTGGATGGCTCGATTGTAATCACGTATAGTCTTGTGACTGGATAGCACGCAACAAAAAATGTTCACTGTACCTTGGTACACGTGACAATAAACACAAAATTGAGCCAATACTCAAAGAGAATGCAAAGCTAAGGTGGATGCTATTTACATTACTTTGTTTTGGAAATTGATCAGACCATTGATCAGTAATTGTAGACAGCGTCTCCTGGATACAATTCTCCAACTCTCCTCTACTTGAGTGAGGCCTTCCAAAGAAAGAGAGCCCAAGGAGCTTAACCAAGATTCTGTCATAAAAAATCTTGCCGATTCCATCAAGTAGTGTGTTAATTGGATCGGACAGGTTTAGGAGGAATATAGGTCAAATGCAGACAGGAGGGGCTAGTGTAGGTGGGACATGTTGGTCGGTGTGGGCAGGTTGAGGCAAAGGGCCAGTTTCCACGCTGTATGACCATGAATCTAATTGGAGTCTGGGAAGTAGTTTTTGTATTCAATTCTAATACCCAAAAAGACAGATCGCGGCTGGTTTCAATATTTGTCCCCAATGTCTCATAAAAAGCTTTAAATTTAGTTTAAGTTTAGAGGGTACAGCATTGAAACGAGCTCTTCAGCCCACCGAATCCACGGCAACCATCAATCATTCCTTCACATGTGCTCTAGGGTATCTCCTTTCTCACTCACTTGCTACACACTAGAGGCAATTTTACAGAGCCCCACCAATGTACAAACACATGTGTCTTTGCAATGCGGAGCACCCATAGGAAATCAGTGCGGTAATGGGGGAGAACGTGCAAACTCCACGTAGAGAGCACCCAAGGTCAGGATCGATCGCAGGTCTATGGTGCGGAGGCAGCAGCTCGACCTACTGCACTACCACGCTGCCTCAGCGCGTGCATTTCCACCACAACCTACTGTAAATACCGCAGGTTTCCAGCTGAATTTAATTGATTTCAACTGAACCTTTTATCAATTATAGAGCAGATTGCATTGAAACAACTTAAGGAAAGCAGTTTGATTTCTATTGAATTTCAGGTCGTAGACAATATTATCAACATAATTGTCAACAGTCTTGGTTTCAAAGAAGATGCCAAGAAATTTATCTGCAGGGAGAGTATATTTATTTTTTAATTTGCCAGTTATCCCAAAAAGGAGCAACCCAACCAGGACATCTTCAGCCCTGCCTACTCCCTAGATCCCGTCACCAGTCCCAGACAGCAGAGCCACTCCTCCCCTTGTAGACCCTAGGTGGAGTGGTGGTGCTCCTTGCCCTCCGGACCCTGGCTACAAGGGACGTTCCACTAGTCCCTCCACCCTCAACAGGAACGACGCTGCTCTTGGACTTGGCGTCCTTCTCCAGGTCATCCAAGAAGGATGACCCGAGCTGAGGCTGGTCGTTCCCCTTCACCCCCTTGCACCTCCCCCTCCTTCTCAGGATGAGGTTCAGCGAACTGGTGAGCCCGTGTAGGTTTGGCCACCGGAGGGAGGCCAGTCTGGGCCGATGTTGCCCCCCCTTCTTTTGACCCTTCCCACCCCCACCTAGCGCAACCCCAGGGTTCCCTGACTCAACTACAGGGGGGGGGGGGGGGGGGGCGGGTGGGAGAGGGGTCAGTGACACCTGAGGCGGGATTTGGGCAATTTGTCCGAACATGCCCCACTTCCTTACAGGCAGGGCACCTTGGCCGCTCCCATGTCCAATAGACGGTGAAATCACGCCCACCCTGCTGGACACAGAAGCGCCCGTCAACTACCTCCTCCCGGTCCAGCTACATCATCAGCTGGCGCCGGAGGGAAAGAACGTGCCGCAGCTCCTTCCTGCGGAACCCCTGGGAAATTGGGGTGGTGTCCTTGCGTACCTTCCCCAGGGTGTGAAGGAGGGCCTCATTTGTGATGTAGGGCGGGACGTTGGACAGGACCACTCGCTGAGCGGTGGTCGCAAAGGGCACGACCTGCAGGAATGTTCCCCCCCACTGAGATCCTTTTACTCAGGGCCGCATTCACCCCCTCAACACTCAAGGGAGAACACGGCCTTCCCAAACATTCTTCCCACGTATAGGATGCCTGCAGGATTGGCCGCCTCGGCAGCCGAGCAGTCCAAGTTTATCTGCGGAGGCAAGTAGCACCTTACACCATGCTCGAAAGGCAGGTTCCTCAGAGGTCGAAGCAGCTGACCCTGCATGGTATCCAGGGCTACAATTTAAAACATAGCACAGCAACACACTGACACAGACAGTCCAAATGGCACAAGGCCAAGTCCAAACACAGACACAAATTAACACTTCGAGGGAGGGAGGCAAGTGGAGGCAACGTCTCAAACGTTGATAATGGCGGCTCTCACGAAAAGCTGCTGCGTCACCACCTCTTAACCGGACTATCTCGGCTCTCCTGCGTTCCCTGCCGAGCTGCTGACCTTCACAGGCAATACCAGCCGTTCTTCGCCACTCCAACAGCAACGTAAGGGACCTGCCTGCAGTCTTGTGGTTGGAAGCCTCATTGCCCTCAGTCTTGCCGAGAGAAAGGAGGCTTAAGGGCGTGTCCCACGTGGCCGTCATTTGCGCGACATTTACGCAACCTCCAAAAATGTGGTAGTTGTGATGCACGGGCAGCGTGTGGGTGGCGCGGGACGGGCGCATGGAGAGGCGTGGAGTGTGGAGTTGCGCGCGATATCGCGCGGCGCGCCAGGATTTCGTGCTGCATGAGATCTTCACGCGCCACCCGCGTGGCGTATCGCTTACGCACGCGGACGTACGCGGACATCCTGACCTCGTACGTGTAATGTGTGGTGGCGCATTAATACGTCACCATGCGTCGCTGGCCCGCCTTTTATGCGTCATGGATATAAGCACGTGAGATTTAAAAATTTGCAGAGTTTCGTAGAGAAAACTATGTGGTAAACACAAAAATAAACTAAACCGGAAAATGCAAAGTGAATTGATGCTTCACTTGCAATGACTGCTTGGGTCCCTGGATTGTGGGGATGGAAGAGGTTAAAAAGACAAATGTTATATCTCCTACAGCTGGAAAAAGAATGACACGAGAAGGGTCACTTGGTAGAAATGAAAGAGCAGACTGACCCGACCCATCATCCATTCCTTCTCTCCAGAGATACTGCCTGTCCTGCCGAGTTACTCCTGCATTTTGTGTCTACACTCCAGACGGCTGAGCTGACGAGTGAAGACGCATGGGGGGGGGGGGGGGGGGGGGGGGGGGGGGGGGGGGGGGGGGGGGGGGGGGGTGGCGTGTTCCGGACGCAGTTGTAAAAGTCCTGAAAGATTCTCGCCCTTTTTGGTTCGCAGTTTCTTGGCAGGTTGCCAGCCACAGTTGCGGGAGCTACACAGTCTGCTGATAAGACTGCTCTCAGCCCCAAAACACTGAAACTTTTAAAACAAGTCTCTGCAGCGTCGCAGCGATACACAAAGATGTGTAAAGTACCGCTGTAGCCCCTCAGAATTCCATAAAGATGATAAAACACACTAGTTCTTGTGTCTGGACGGGAGCTCCGCAACACCACACCTTCTCGCGTAACCAGCTTGGAGGGTATTGAACGCAGAGCTGTGGTCTATAAACAGCCTGACGCATGTGTTTTTATTGTCCAAGTGACCCAGTGTGGAGTGCCAGTGAGATTGCATCCTCCGTTGATCTGTTGTGACAGGTTTAGAGGGATATGGGCCAGGCATGGGCAAATCGGACTACGTTGGCATCTTGGTCAATATGAATGAATAGGGCTGAAGGGCCAGTTTCCAATGTTGTATGACTCATGACTATGTGGGGCCATACCTGAACAATGTAGAACTTTAGTCGATTGTCACGTATATCAAGGTACAGCAAGAAGCATTTTGTTACATGCTAAGAGCCCTGTCCCACGGTACGAGTTTATTCCAAGAGTTCTCCCGAGTTTGTCCCGATTCGAACTCGAAGATTTATGGTAATGGCCACTCGCCGGTACTCGGGGCTCTCGTGGACATTTTTCATCATGTTGAAAAATCTTCACGAGTCTTCCCGTGCTTACCTGCCATTAGCGAGTCTTCCCGAGTATGTGCCATTAGCGCTAAGAGACATCCCCGAGCTCCGACATACCCGCTACGTTCTCTGTGCTTGCCACGAGTTTGATTTTTTTTTTTAAACTCGGGAGAGCTCTTGGAATGAACTCATACCGTGGGACAGGGCTTTGACCAGTCAGCAGAAAGACTATGCATGCTTGCAAAAGAGACGTGCACAGGGTCTAGACCTGAAACATCACCTACTCCGTTTCTCCAGAGATGCTGCCTGACCCACTGAGTTAATTCAGTTTTGCGTGTAACTTCAGTGTAAACCTGCATCAGTAGTTCCTCGTGTCTACCTTCGATTGAAACTAGTGTCAGCTGTTCCTCCCTACACAGATGTACAGATAAATGATAGAGAATAATATTGCCCGATAACAGCTGGGAAGAAACCATCCCTGAATCTGGAGGTACGAGTTTTCACACTTCTGTATCTCTTGCCTGATGTACTAATCTGGAGTACTAGTCTAATATAGTCGACATTTTCTGCTCGGGGCTCCGGAACAGATTTAAACCCATAGCTTTAGCACTCAAAGGCAAGCTGCAATAACAGAATCAAGGTTAATACTCCAGTGAGGAAACTTGTAAATCAACTTAGTTAATCAATATGGTAGCTTTAATTGCACAGTACAGGGGAAATGTAGCCAAACTTCCTGCATTAATGCTAAATCCAACCTCTTTTGAGAGGAATTATAATAATAAAATAGGTACCATGCCGTTCATTTGTCAATTAATTTTGTATGCTTGCAGCTAACTTTAGATAAGTAGTACTACGCTGCATTTTTATCCCATTGCAAAAGTCCGGCAAATTCACCATTGGCTTCTGTGGGTACAGAGTACGCAACCATGCATCTTCTCAAACCATCAGCTCAAAAAACCTTCCATAACATTTTGTGGTGGAAAGGCACCTTTATGGGACTTTGGTTAGGCTACATCTGGAGTAATGGAATGGAATGCATTGTTGGCACATGTGACTAGGCACTGAAATGCTTTACTTGCATACCTAATGTATACAAATTAATTTTGGGATTGCAGTTCTGGTCACCCCAATACAGGAAAGATGCAGAGGGCTTAGTAAAGGTTCAAAGGAGGTTTACCAGAACAATACCTGGATTTGGAGAGTATTAGCTGTAGGTAGAGGTTAGACAAATTTAGATGGTTTGCCCTGGAATGCAAGAGGTTGCAGGGAAATCTGAAATAATATAACATTATGAGAGAGAACAGATAGGGTAGATAGTCAGAACATTAGTATTTGATATTTCCATCATGTGGGAATAGAGGACAAAGCTTTAAGTTAACAGGGGCAATGATTAAAGATACCTCTGGGGGAAAAAAGTAATGTTTCAGGTAGGGATCCTTGTTCAGACCCAACGTGTCATCTATCCTTTTTCACCAGAGATGCTGCCCAACCCACTGAGATACTCCAGCAGTTTGTGTCCATTTAACATTTATGTGGATGTTGCCAAGACTTGAGGCTGAACAAGAGTCTCAGTAAACTGGGACTATGTTATTTGAAGAACATGGGTATCTATCGTTGCTATAAACCAGAATCTGCAGTTCTATGTTTCTCTTTTAAAGGACAAGTATTTTTTTTCTCCAAATAAACAGAGGCTGGAACATGCTGCTGCAGTTGGCGGTGGTGGAGGCAGATACGATAGAGAGACTATTTTGGAAACATTTAAGAGGCCATTTAAGAGAATTCTGGATAGACAGGGAATGGAGGGGTAGGGATTGTGTGCAGGTAGATAAGAGATGGTCTGGGCATCATGTTCGACACAAACATTGTGGGCCAAACGGCCTGTTCCTGCGCTGTCAGAAATCACATTTAGTCACTTGCACTGAATATAGTGAGACTGTAAAGTGTAATCCTTTTGAATTTCCTTCTACAGATAGCAAGTTACAGAACAAAGTTACTGCTACATTTTCTTTTTAATGTATACAACCAAGGAAGAATGGTAACAGTGTTAAAGTGGAAAATAGTTCCAAATATTTAGTACAAAGCAAGATTGTGTTCATATCTACAATAATTATTAATATCTTAAAGAATGGGGCTACATGCACATACAAGTTCATTTTCAATCTGAGGTTGTTTGGCAGTAATTAAGATTATTCCCTTGCACTGGGGTTGGCAATCCCCATTTTTCTTCTTTTCAACATGTTTTGTAGATGCAGTACCAATGAAAAATAGCCAAACTCAACGGCGCTTTATTGTCACCTGTGCACTGCACAGTGAAATTATGTTTTGCATAGATCACACATGCACGAGTCTCCATATTCAGCACCATTTACAAAAGCACAAAGTCTGGTCCATGGGCACGATGTATCGGATATCGGATAGGCTCCTGGTCCAGGTAAGCCCCAGGCTGCTGCCGGGCTTCCTCAGTCACCCTTGACCAGCTCGGCCCACGAACTGACATCCCCCTCCTCGCCCAATCGCCTTTACCAACGCTATTCCAAGAGTGGGCAAGAAAGTGGGATAACAGAACTAGCATGAACAGGTGATAGATGGTCAGCACGGACAAGGTGAAACAAAGGGCCAGTTTCCTAAAATCCACTGCAAGTCTCTTAGCAAGGTATCAGTGCAAGACAGCAATCCCCCGATTTCTATATTTAACTGCAAGTGTAGATATCCGATTAATACTGCAATCAGACCATGGGTTTGCACTGCACTAAAGCATTTTGTATTTGCAAGGAGTAACATTGTCATGGAGAGTTGCTGTGCAATAATATTCAGTCAAGCTGATGCTTTTCTAATTACTGTAAGAAATCAGAATTCATACATACATGCCAATTATTAGCAGCTCATGTCAACACAAAAGCTTTCAGTCAGCTTATAGTGAATTCTGAGACTTATGCTCATAGTTTAGTTTATTGTTCATGTTCACAGGTTCTAGGAGCAGAACTAGGCCATCTGCCCATCAATGCTACTGTCATTCAATCATAACCCCATTCTCCTGCCTTCACATCATAATCCTATGTCATGTGTGCCATGGCACAGCAAAAAACTTTTGTTGCTTGCTAACCAGTCAGCGGAAAGACAATACACAATTACAATTGAGCCATCCAGAGTACACATTCATGACAAAGAGAATAATGTTTATTGCAAGATAAAGTCCAAGTAACGATAGCATGAGGATCTCCAATGAGGTAGATAGTAGTTCAGGACTGCTCTCCAGTTGTTGGTAGGATGGTTCCGTTGCCCAATAACAGCTGGGAAGAAACTGCCTCCAAATGTAGAGATGTGTTTTCACACTGCTATAACTCTTGCCCGATGGGAGAGGAGAAGAGCGAGTGACTGGGGTGAGACTCGCCATTGATTATGCTGGTGGCCTTCCAGAGGAAGCATGAGGTGTAAATGGAGTCAATGGAAGAGTTTGGTTTGTGTGACGGTCTGGGCTGCGTCCACAATTCTCTGCAATTTCTCATAAGTGTGAATGTTAAGATACCAGACAGATCTAACCCTACATTTCCAAACACCCATGGAACTAATGGCTATAACCACCTTTTAATACTGCAGGAAGGAGCATCAATCACTGCTGACAGCAAAGATGTCCCAGTTTAATTTTTGGGAATACACAAAGAGAGAAACAGATGGATATAAAGTGGTGGAGTAACACAGGTCAGGCAGCATCTCTGGAGAATATGGATGAGTGACATTTCCTCCAGGTGCTACCGTTTCCTCCCACATTGCAAAGACATTCAGGATCGTAGATTAATTGGCCTCTAAATTGCCCCTAGTGTGCAGGGAGCAAATACAAAAGTGGGATAACATGAAACTCGAGTGACCGAGTGATTGCAGGTCAGTGCAGACTCAGTGACTGAAGGGCCCGTTTCCACGCTGCATCTCTAAACCAAGTAGGATCTCAAAATTAAGGCGAATTGAGGAACTGCATATGCTGGCTTATAGAAGAGACAAAGTGCTGGAGTAACTGTAGGTCAGGTAGGATCTCTGAGACCCAGGCAGGGATCCTTTCGACTGATTGTGGGGGGAGAAGAAAGGAGAGCAGAAAACAGGAGGGGATAAACAGGCTTTATTTTTGTCCACTGAACAGTGAAGATCAAGGAAGCGCAAGATCTGTTTAGCAAGAGGAAAGCAAAATGGGTCAACAGGCAGAAAATGAAAAACAAATTGAATGGAAAGGGAAAGAAAGGATGAAAGCAGTTCAGACTCAGCTATATCAAGAGGTCAGGAGTCACCGATAAGCCAGATCAGTTAAAGCAAATGCTCTTCACTGTGCAACATTAATTGGGTTTTTACAACAAACTGAGATTCATGGTCAACACCCTGGGACTGGATTTAATTCCAGACGTATTTAATTACTTGAATTTAAAGTCCCTTGGCCTTGTCGGATTTAAATTTAAATCCCTGGATCAGTGGATCAGCATTCTGAATCAAAGGTCTACCCGCTACCAGCCCCAATAAATCCTTGAAGCGAGAGAGTCGAGGTAAAGCAACTGTACAAAATCAATGGGGAAACAATGCAGCACCCACAAACTTTGAGGCAATAATTGCTAACCAGGGCCATTTAGTCCAACAAAAGCTCATTGAGATTAGGAGTGCCAGTGTTGAGCCACTGCCTCACAGCGTCGGAGACCCAGGTTCAATCGCAACATCTGGTACTGTCTATGTGGAGTTAACATGTTATCCCTATGGCTTCATAGATTTCCCCCATGTGCTCAGGTTTCCTCTCACATCCCGAAGACATACATGTTAGTAGGTTAATTAGCTTCTGTAAATTGCTCCCGGTGCCCAGGGAGTAGATGAGAAGGTGGGACAACAGAACTAGTGTGAATGTGTCAGTGATAGTCTCTGTGGGTTCCAGCCCACAGGGCCCGTTTCCATGCTGTGTAACTACATAACATTATTTAATTGGGGAAGAGGCAGCAAGAATTAAGCGGGTGTCCAAATTTCACAACATTAACTTCACCTGGGGTCCACCAGGATATGTGCAAGTCCTGAAACTATTACAATCGTGTATAAAAATCATGAGGAATCAAGCAGGTAGATGCACAGAATCTCTTGCCCGGAGTGCTGGGACATGTTGGCCGGTGTGGGCAAGCTGGGCCAAAGGGCCTGTTTCCACATTGTATCACTCTGACACCAGGGCTATCTGGATCCCAAAGTGAACTTGCTGATCTCATAAGATCAGTTTATCTAGATGATTCAAAACAAGTTTCTGAAAACTTACATTAAAATGTGTCTCATTTACTTGTTTACTGGCTCCTTGATTAGAGGGCTGCAGGGAGCAAACTTTGGAAATGATCATTCCTGGATTATTTATTCTATTTTGTGATTAGTTTGGAAGTGTGCAGGTGGAGAGAATTTAAGATTGGAGTTAAGGGACTGCAAATGCTAGTTTACAAAGACAAAGTGCTGGAGTTACTCAGTGGGTCAGGCAGCATCTCTGGAGGTGGATAAGTGACATTCCAGGTCTGGACCCTACTTCAGAATGTGGTGGGGAGGGAAAGAAAGCAGGCTGGAAGAGAGGTGGGGCAGGACAACCAGGCAAATTTCCTCTTCAGTCCCATTAATGGTCATCTTGCATTAAAAGAAAAAAAATCAAGAATGGATCCACCTTGGTAATTATGCCATGATACACATCCGGCAAATTTAAGATCAGAGGCATTTTTATATAATCAGGACGAGGGTTATAACGGAGTAAAATCACCATGAATGGAGTTGGGAGCAAAGTAACTTAGAGAAATAATTGAAAGAGCAACTTTGCAAGTGCCTTTGTTCATAATGCAATACAAAGGTTGATAGATGTTAGAAATTCTTAAGACATTTCACAGTTCTTACGGACAACACAATTCCATACTCTTTCCACCTTCCTCACAATTCCCCCCCCCCCCCCAAAAAACCCAGAAACACTACATCCAGATTACATCTTTAACATGAATCTTCTATCCAAATGTTCTCTTATTTACACACGAGAGCATTTCACGTCTCAACCGCTGAAAATACAAACCCCACAAAACTGATTATTTTCGCATCTGAAAGGCCAGGTTTTGGAAGCCAAAATCAGACATGGCTAGTTTAATTGGCTTTATAAACTTGCACCTTAAAGCAATTTTGGATGGTGCCCATAATAGTTACTGCAGGGTTTCATGCAAGTTGAGTTCACAGGATCCCAAAATATTTTTAAAAAACAGAAAAGGAATTGTTTTCCAATATCCTGACCAATCTTCAAAAAAATACCATGTGATATGAATTATGGTGCCTTTCGCACTTTTAATTGTCAATCGTCTTGTGTATAAAAGGGTGGTCATATGTTCTTGTTAAAATATCTACAATTCAAATTACTTCATGGAACTAAAGCCTTTAGAATATCCTTGGGTCAGAAAGACAGGTCTTTTGACACAAGTTGCTACCATCAATTCACAATACGCTCTGATAATTAGAAAATGTACAACATTTTATTTTTACTAGTTAAAAAAAATCACAAATGCAGTCACTGGAACACAGGAAACATTTACACGAGGAAACGTCTGCTTCCTTGCTTATTTAACCCCCAATAAATCACATATTAGTCAATAATAAGGAGAAATTGCCCCTCAGTAACCAACTGGTTCAAATACAGTAAACCTTAATTCGAGACCATGGTGGGAATAGTGTCCGTTATTGGTAATCTTCTGCAATAACCACACAAGGGATTATCATTGTATATGTAGTCAAAATAAGGAATTGCAGGTGCTGGTTAATATACAAAAAGACACAAAGTGCTGGAGCAACTCAGTAGGTCAGGTAGCATCACTGGAGAAAACAGATAAGTTGACATTGAGTAAAGACCCTCTTCAGCCTCTCTCGGCCTGGAACTGGGGACGGAGGAGAGGCGAGGATAGAGTCATTGGTTGCGTCCCACAGGCGACCAGAGTTCGTGAAGGTCGGTGGTGGCAGGCACAGTCTGTGGGCAGAGGGTGGCATCAACAGTCAGCCTGAAGCAGCCAGGATGGCATCGGCAGGTCCATCAGCTAAAACCAAAATCCATTATAAAGAGGTTCGTAAAACAAAGGCTTATCGTATGATTTTCAATGGAACTAAATGTTGGGAGGAGTCTTAAACCTACAATGGATATTTTTAATCCACTTAGTGCAGGTGACCAAGGGCTAATATCCCTCCCAGGGGGTTCAATGTTTGGATAAATGAAGTATTCACATTAAGGAAGCAATCTGCACAAGCTTGAATTTACTTTAGACTTCAGGGTATTGCATTAAGATAACCAATAAAATGGTTTGTCCAAGAGTTTACTCAATTGCCTTGTGGGTCAGGAAGCAATTTTAGTGGAGTAATCGGTTTATAGAAATGTAAAAAAAATGGCAGAGTGTTTAAAAGGTTGGCTGAACAGTAAGTACTACGGTTTTGCACACTTTTCTGGGCATCTACGAGATCTGGAAATTCAACTCCTTGTTCTCCAGGCATAAATCTCAACTTAACCATCACAGTTTAGACTTCAGAGCACCAGTGGGGAAACAGGCCCTTTGGCCCACCGAGTCCATGCCAACCTGCGATCACCCCATGCTTTAAAACTATACTGCACAATCGAGACAATCTTTACCAAAGCCAACTAACCTACAAACCTGTAGTTCTCTGGAGTGTGGCAGGAAACCAGAGCACCCGGAGAAAACCCATGCAGTCACGGGGAGAACATACAAACTCCATACAGACAGCACCCGTAGTCAGCATCGAACATGGGTCTCTGGAACTACAAGACAGTAACTCTGTCACACCTCTGTGCCTAACCTCTTAACTCCTTTGCAGCATTGCTTCACTAGGTGGTAACACCATACTGTAGCTGGAAGTGTTATCTTTGTTGCTGTATGTCCTTTTAATAACTGGATGCAAAGATAACAGCTACAGGATACATGCAGGAAACAAAGCATTTGCAACTCGCCTGTAGTGACAGAGGCCGATATTACACAAAAATCTAATATTATTCCGAAACTTCACTGCCAAATTTGTTGTTAAGAGACTTTCATGAACAACATTGTAAGACACAATGATGTTTAATGCCAAATGAATGACAAGGAGCAATTATTGTCTTGAGAAATTATCTTGTCAGGAGACAGTGACGGCTTATTTTTTATTGAACATTTTTAGTTTAGAGACACAGCATGGAAACAGGCCTTTCAGCCCACTGAGTCCATGTAGACCAGCGATCACTATCCTACACACTCGAGACAATTTACAATTTCAACCAAAAAATTAACCTACAAACCTGTACACCTTTGGAATGTGGGAAGAAACCAGAGCACCACGCGGCCACAGGAGGAATATACAAATAGCACCCCTGATCAGGATCAAAGCTGGGTCTCTGGAGCTTTAAAGCAGCAACTCTACCCTGCACCGTGGTGCTGCCCCTTTAAAAACCCCACAATGAAGTTAAAATGCAATAGGAAAGAGGAAGTAAAGATTATATTTAAATAACCACAAACCAGGTAAAATGGTGTTGATTGTATTTAGAAAAGCATCAAATAGTATGTAGTTCATTGCATTAAAAGCCTAATTTTAGGCTTCAGATTTTATCTCTCATGCCTACCCAAATATACAACACACTGGTCATAACTTTGAGATCATGATCCCCTCATAATTTTCTCACATATCACTCGATTTGTTCCTGAAAAGTCACTGTACTCAGTGCAGCAACTGTTTTTACTACTTAAAGCATCCAAATCTTCCAGCAGTGCAGATGGGTAAGACTTGGTGCAGAAACATCTCCAGTTTTGAACCATTATACACAATTAAGCAACTTACCCACAAACAATTGGCAGGATGCCCATGAAAACTGGAGATAAACTGTACTAATTTGGCTATGTTCAGGAGAACATGGATAGGCGACTCTTTAGGTCCCGATCCATAACGTTGCCTATCCATGTTCTTCTGAGATGCTGCCTGACCAGCTGAGCTACTCCAGCACTCATCTATTGCATCCGCTGCTCTAGGTGTCAGCTGCTCTTCATCGGTGAGACCAAGCGTAGGCTTGGCGATCGTTCACCCAACACCTTCGGTGCGCAATAACCAACCCGATCTCCCGGTGGCTCAGCACTTCAACTCCCCCTCCCATTCCAAATCCGACCTTTCTGTCCTGGGCCTCCTCCAAGACCAGAGTGAGGCCCACCGTAAATTGGAAGAGCAGCGCCTCATATTTCGCTTGGGTAGTTTACACCCCAGTGGTATGAACATGGACTTCTCCAAATTCAGGTAGTCCCTGCTTTCTCCTTTCACCTCCCCAACTCTCCCACTGTCTCTGCCTTTTCCTTTCCTCTTCCTGCCCCCCCCCCATCCACATCAGTCTGAAGGGTCTCAAGCCGAAATGTCGCCTATTTCCTTCGCTCCATAGATGCTGCCTCACCTGCTGAGTTTCTCAAGCATTTGTCCACCTTTGATTTTCCAGCATCTGCAGTTCCTTCTTAAAAATACTTCAGCACTCTTGTCTTTTGTATACCAGCATCTGGAGTTCCTTGTGTCTAGCATCCCCCAGAAGCCTTGTTTATGAAAGCAAGTCTTATTTATGAATGCAGGAAAAGTGATTTGTGTGTTGGTCTCTACCTGAAATGTCAGGAAGAAAGGTCTTGACCTGAAACATCACCTATTCCTTCTCACCAGAGATGCTGCCTGTCCTGCTGAGTTACTTCAGCTTTTGTCTAACTTCAGCAGAGAGTTTTATACAGAAGGTAATCCAAGATGGGAATCCGGAAATAATCAGCCTGATACCCTGAAGTACTGCATGAAATGCAGATTAAACCAGAAACCCATTCAGTATTCAATTCTGTTTCGCCTTTCAGCAAAATTAAGGCTGATCAGACACGTCAGTAAATCGTGATACCCAAACTGTAACCAAATCTCGATTCACCTGATCTTTATAGAGATCTCACTCTCCTTCCTAGAGGTGAAAATGGAAGGATAGTCAACATTATTAAAGGCAAAGGAAATTATACAGACATTATTTAATCATAAAATGGCAGAGTAAAGAATTTCCATGGGCTTTTTACATTTTGTCAAGAAAATTGTAGAGAAATCCTCCAATATTCACCAACAGTGAAAATATAAGATTGCCTTTATCAATATTTTACAAACATGAGCAACCAAAGGGCACGCTGATAAATAAAAAGGCCTGTAAACTTATACTTCTGCGTTAGCCTCCCCTCTTAGATTTTCCCACTTTTTAGAAAATTTAATTAACATTTCTTTTTATTGCAAGATTTTATTTTTGCAAATAAAGGGTCTGGGAGTTCCACTAGGCTGTACTACTGTTCAGAGAGCAAGGCAGCACAATCATATGAACCCAACATGCCAGGTTTGAATCCCCTTTGCATTCACATGATCCATTTTGTTCCATTCCTTTCATATCCATGTATCCAAAAGCCTCTTAAATGCCATCATAATATATGCCTTCATTACCGAGCCCAGCAGCACATTCCAGGCACCCAGCACATCTCCTCTCATTTTTCCCCGATAAATGTTTCCAGACTCGAGGTTCTGACAGCCTTCAATCTCAATTTTGTAGACGCGTGTACTTTTGCTTGGTCTCCCCTCAACCTCCAGAGAAAACAATAAGTTTGTCTGACATCTATAGCGATACTGAAGCATTCCAAAATGCTGGCTAATAAAGTCTGTTCGTGATACATAAAACAAAAACAATGTATGGAAATTCAAGCGGAATTAAACTCATGGATTCAGAGAGTGAAAAGCGTGGAACAGTCCCTTCAGGCCCACTCGTACATGCTGAACAAGTTGCTTCCCACATGCCTGTCTGGCTCATACCCTCCCTATCAGTGTACCTGCCCAAGTGTGAATTTAATGTCATTATTGTAGCCACCACTTCCACTATCTCTGACTACGAAAATGTTGCCTCTTGGGTCCCCTTTAAATCTTTCCCTTCTCAACTTAATCCTATACCCTCTATTTCATGATTTGCCTACCCGTGGGAATAGACTGACTATTCATTTTATCTTGTCATGATTTAATACAGATAGGAAATGTTTGTAGCAATATTGGCCAAATGACACTAGCTTAGATAAGATATATTGATCAGCATGAACGAATTGGGCCACTTGTCTTTATATACGGAAATAAAGTGTCCCCCCCCCCCCCCCCGGGAAAAAGACCCAACCCATCCAGCCTCTGGTAAAGCTTAAAGTCCAGAAAATATATACACGCTATACCCACGTCCTTTTTGCACCCTTTCTAGCTCAATTACTTTTCCCAAACAGTTATTTCGAAGGGCCTTGACCAAAACGTAACTCATTCACGTCCCAGATGCTGCGAGACCCGTCGAGTTAATCCAGCTTGTGTTCGACACTATCACAACATCTGCAGTACCTTTCCTCTCTCTGTATCAACAAGTTGGTATTGGCACCAAAACTACAAAGTCTACGCTTTGATTCCGCAATCGTGTCCCGATTCATAAAAAACAGGGAATAAACTCGAGTTAGTTGAAAACTGTCTTCAAAGCTTGATTTTAGATAAAGCAATATTCAAAGGCTACTCACAAATCACAAAAGCCATCTGGCCAAACCCATTTATTTACAATTTAACATAATTAGTAGCTTGAATTGTGAAGACTCGTGACCCTGGTAGACCAATCGCCATGCCTCGCTGCAACTTAACTGTGTGTTGAATAAGTTGTGAAATAGTCACACCTTTTTCTGATAACCCAACACCTTAACTGTTTTCCTCTCCACAGAAGCTGGCCGCCCTGTTGAGCGTTTTCCAGCGTTTTGTCTTTATTTTACATCTCACTGCATGGGGATGGTATGGTAAATAAGATAAACATGAGTAAATTAGAAGACTTCTCTCCAGAGGGTCGTTTGTGACGCGGCGCTACCCGCAAACGCATACTGCATAAAAATTCTTAAAATGCAACAGATGCTTATATCTGTGCCACACTGCCGGCGAAGTGGGAGATATAAATATGCTCATTACTGTCAACCTCCATTTTGCTTTTAAGTGAATGGCTCGCCTCTTGCACTTCTTATAACAAGACGTTTGCAGCTACATATTAAGTCCACAAGCAAATAGATATGGCGTTTTAAGAACGTAGTGCCATTATCTTTCTGATAATCTGGCAATACCAAATCGTGGGCAGCTTGCAATCCAGCGGTATGAATATTGATTTTTCCACCCTTGCTTTCCCTCCACCCTAGTTCTCCGACGTTTAATTATCCTCCTGGTTAATGTTATTGATTAATGTCACCTTCCTCTACTAACAATTAACAGTTCCTTATCATCGTCTGCTTTGAACTGTCGTTTCCACACCTTATCCATCCATATCTCTAGTCTCCCTCACCCCGAGTCTGAATAAGGGTCTTGACCCGAAACATTGCCCATTCCTTCTCTCTAGAGATGCTGCCTGTCCCTCTGAGTTACTCCAGGATTGTGTCTATCGATGTAAACTAGCATCAGCAGCTCCTTCCTTTACACACACACACACACACACACACAATGCCTCAATTGGATATTGCGGTTTGATCCTCAATGTAATCCAGGACCGAAAGGGTTAATGCCCGCGTGGGTGAAGTGATAAAGGCTTCGGCGATAAATCCATCCGAAAGAAGTAAATTATTCTGACCCGCGTTGCAAATTGCTGTCAGGGGCAGCCAGGAAATTCCAATCATTATTAAATTATAAACACAGTAAAACCTTGGGGTTTTTTTTCCTTTGCACGACCGCCTCCAACCAAAGAGCATATCTGAAGGAATAATTAGAACTGTTTAAAATGCCCAGACCAACTCCCATTTCGTGCGTGGTGTCCTGCACGGTGCGCGCTTTGTGAACCACAAGCAAGACAAGAGGGAGGAGGAGGAGGGGGGGGTCATTCGGCACCCCATTACACACCCGCTGCCCCGCAACCCGAGGTAGCGCTGAGCACCTTCTGACCAGACCAACATCTCGCCGAATTCTCCTCGAGTTTTCTTTAAGCCTGCTTTCAGATCTTCAATATTTAATCGCGATGCAGAGAAATATCGAGTAGATATCACGCGAGATAAATCAATGCCAAGGCTTTTGAAAATAAAAGTCACATTAATTTAAACAAGGCAGCGATTCCCCAAACCATACAGACTGCATGGATTGCCTTTGCTTTCGTTCAGTTACGCGGTTCCTTAATTCCACCACAACCTCATTTGCTCGTGTTTTCCCCAGTCATTTAATTGTTGTTGACATGTCCACATCTGTATCAATACCATTAGAAACCCGAATGCAATTCTAGGAATCTGCTTTATATACAAATACATAAATATATATATAGAACACGTCGACTTATTTATAGCAGTTTGCATTATGGATTTCCATCAGTTTAAAAACTTAACCAATCATTTTTTTTTTCGGCTTGACATGGTGCGCGCGAATCATTTGAACATTGCTTCTTAAAATCGTGACAAACCTCGGGAGCGCGGCCGCCAGGAGCGCGTATTAATCAGAGAAACAGCACAGCAGCTTTCCGAAATTGCCTTCCTGAAACTCCAGGCTACGACGGGGCTCCGATGGATCTTTCCCACCTCAGTCCTAAAGTTCTGTCCACGTTCCTTCCGTGCACGGCAGCGAAGGGTTCAACCAACGCATCCGTCATTTCAGCACCTTGGTCAGATCCTACCCGTGCGCCGCCTGTTAGTTTCAAGCCCGCCCGCCCTGTGTAATTCATGGGGTCTCCTTCATGTTCGCAGCCGCTACACTTAGGCTAGTGTGAGTTATTCATTAAATATGAGGTTAACAAATCTCCACCCTTGCTGGAAATGCAATCCCGGGAGCTTCTATACACTGCAGACCCATATTAACTCTAATATAAACGCTTTTTTTTTACTTAAAAAAAAATCCAGTAATTCTCCGCATTCCCCCGCGTTGTCCCGGCACTAGTCACCAAACCATGGAATTCCCCCCTCCGGGAAACTGTCATATTTGCCGTGAGGGGTACGAGATACGCGGATTTCTCCAGGGAAGCGAGTGGCGCTGCGTTAAGAACTTTCTTTGCGGTTAAATATCTCACATTTGCAACCTCCCTTCTCCAATAGTTTGTGCCTAGTGATGGTTACCGAGGTCCCACCGATTGCTCAGCAAACTAGAGCCCGCTACAAGCTGGGAACTCAGATCTCCGAAATTGTGTTTTTTTTTTTAAATCAGGAGATAGGTAAAGATATTCCTACCTCGAGTCGCGATATTGTGCCCGAGATTGCTAAATACGGCGATTGGCGCAGCGTAACCAAATCGCCTGTCGTACTGGGTCCGGATATAGCTATTTTTTCCTCTCTCATTCACACACGCAAACTCCAGTGTTCGTCTCGGATAATCTCCAGGCTGTTATTGTTTGAAGCAAGAAACCACGATGTTGGCAGTAGGCTGGAAAGTACCCATGGACGGAAACCAGCACATCTCCCAGGGCCGTCTAGCGCCTTGCCATCCCTCCACGCCAGCGATTCAGGTGGAGAAACGGAGCTTTTAACGGTATAAATACCCGACGCAACACGACACGTCTTGTAATGAATGCCTTCGGCGCCCGGAGTCACTGCAAGAATCGCCAGATACCGGGGAACGCCAGGCGGTGAGATCCCAGCATTTCCCAGTTTAGCGATTCCACTCGCCACGACCACAGTACAGTCCCCTTAATGTGATCTATCCCTTCAACTTAGCATAGCAAAAAAGATTCTCATATTACCCAAAACAACAACAAAAATGTTTTTTTTTCCCCCCATGGGCAGAGAACCGAGATTTTAAAAAATCGATCTCGTTCTGCAGCAAATCACGCTGCTTTCGGAATGAAATGTTACAACTGGATTCTGCTCTTTAGATCCAGACGTTCACTTAAACCGAGCCGAAGTCTTGATTGGTGACCACAATCACACAGGCGTTTTAAAGGAGCATCATACGTGATTTTGCAAACAAATCGCCGTCCCATCGCCGTTTGGAATCGCATATGGAAATCTTGGAGCACGCCGACTTAAAACTAAAGCGTTATCTTTGTAGGCGTCGTCTGACATCTGTGGCGTGCAGTTTGTATCAGATGCAGTATCGGCTTTTGCACTCTGGTGCCTGCCAATGTAATCTCAGTTCATACCTGAACAACCCAGGATTTGGGCTGGTTTAAAATCTATCACCATAGTAACAAGCACCCACAATAAATCTCACAAACACCCCACTAAACTAGTTTCCAACCAAGCATACGTCGTAATGAATGCTGCAAGTGTATGCAGATCTCATTAAAAACAAAAGCCAGCCGTAAACCCACCATGTCGTCTGCTTTTGAAATGCCACGGTCCAATGTTAATTGAGGAGGTGAATGAAATATTTATTTCTCATTTTGCAAGTTGGAGCGATCCAACTTGAGCAGAAGTTCACAAAGTGCTGGAGTGACTCAGCGTCTCTCTAGAGACATGGTAGGTGACATTTCGGATGGGGACCGTTCTTCAGACGTACGTGAAGAGAAGTCCACGCGATTCAACCACGAGGCTCGGGTGGGGCCGGATTTGTGCTGAAAACCATTAAAATAATAAAGGATAGGAGCGTCTAAACTCCACACGTTAAATAGACCCCGGTCGCATTGGGGAGCTGTGCACCCCTTCAATCGGCGGCACATCAGTGGAGTTGCTGCCTCACACGGCGCCAGAGATCGGGGTTCGATCCCGACTACGGGTGCAGTGTGTGACCGCGTGGGTTTTCTCTGGGTGCTCCGGTTTTCCGCCACTTGTAGGTTAATCGGCTTTAAATCGTCCCTAGCGTATGGGATAGTGTTAGTGTACGGATTCGGGGGGTTGAAGGGCCCGTTTCCGCGCAACTCCAAGCCACACCTGATCAGCGCAACTTCACAGATTGTATGTTCAGTTGGACTAATACAAGCGGAGAACAGACTTTAATTCACCCGAAAACATAGAGATTTATTCGGCGTTCATCCAGCAATATTATTCTCCTGCTGAGGGAAAGGGGCGAATCGTTTTTCTGGTTGTCTACCTCCACACAAAAGAACAGACCTGAAGCACAGAAAGATGGGTTCCGATCCGAAACGTCCACAGATGCTGCCTGACCCGTGAAATTACTCCAATACACCGTGCATATTCTCTATAAACATACCGCTGCCTTGCTTCCACTAGAGGAATCTCTCCTTCCTTTAAACATGTCAATGAATGGGAATGTTGTGGCCGCGCTATAAAAATAAATGTCCTTACATCTGGCTTTTATAGATAAAGAAACATCGCGTTCAAGGAAGGGTCTTCATCTGTTGAAAGCGTACACCTACCCCCACAATTTGCCCGCGTGTCCAACACAGGAAACGCCGTCTCGCATTGTTGTCCAATTTGCATTCGCTACTTTTAAATAATTTAAATCAGATGGGAGGAAAGAGGCAGGCGAAAAAACAATATTATTAAATCTACCTTAACATTAACCGAGGCAGAGAACTTAATTGAAATCAGACATTTTCCGAATTAAGTTAAATGATTGCCGATATTGGCATCAGCGACTCCCTGGAGCAGCCCACTACGCCCCGATTAACAAGCGCCCAAGCGCAATGTTAAAGGATAATTACTACAGCTGATTCAGATAGTTAACCTCCAAGTAACGTGTCCTATTAATCCACCTGTAACTAATTTAATATCGACTCGATCTCTAAAGGCCAGGCTGTCAACACGCCACGCCAAACAGATAAGCAGACCCGTGCTTGTTCTTTCGATCGTTGAACAGGTTTGCACAATTGTGGAGCACATCATCCCAGCGCGATATTACATTGTTCATAAATTCGTAAAAGTTTGCAACTGGAAGCTGCATCTTTGTGGAAGGCGGCGGAGAGAGTGGCGCTTTGTTTTGCGGATTGAGGCGCCGTCTAGCGCTCACATCTGCCTCAGCTATCGATTACTGGGTTTGTTACAAGGCGCTGATCAGGCGGATAGTCTCCCCGTGTGAATCTATATATCCCCGAGCGTCAAATAAACATCCCCAGCACGTCAAATAACACTCCTGCATTATCTAGCCACGGCAATTACTACTCACCCAAACCGGGTTTAAAACGCACAAGGGTCTCGACCTGAAACGTCACCCATTCCTTCTCTCCAGAGATGCTGCCTGTCCCGCTGAGTTACTCCAGCATTTTGTGTTTATCTTCGGTGTAAACCAGCATTTGTAGTTCCCTCCTACACATTTACAGTCAGTGCAGTTTTCTGGAGAAACACAGGTAGGGCAAATATGATGGTTGTTATCCCAATTGTTTTTCCACAATGAAAAAGTGCAGATTATTTGAAGAAAATACACAATAGTGCTGCAGTAACTCAGCGGGTCAGGCAGCATCTGTGGAGAACATGGGTAGGTGACTGTTCTGGTCACCGCCATTCAATATGATCATGGCTGATCATCCAAAATCAGTGCCCCGTTTCTGTTAACACTAACCCTGTTTCAGACTGATTGTGGTGGAATGGGGGAGGAAAGCTGGAAGAGAGGTAGATAGATGGCGGTAGAATGGGTTGGGAAAAGGTCTGTGGAAACATAGAAAGTAAGTGCCTACTTTCGGCCCTTCAAGCCAGCACTGCCATTCAATATGATCATGGCTGATCATCCAAAATCAGTGCTCCCTTTCTGCTTTCCCCCTTGATTCTGCTAGCCCTAAGAGCTACATCTAACTCTCGCTTGTGAACCACTGTTTCACCTGGAAGGGTTCCTGGGGTCCCTGGATGGAAGAGACGTGTAGGTACAGGTGTTACATCTCCAGTAGTGTCTGGGGAGGGGGTAGGTTGGGAATGAAGTGATGAACAAGACGAGGAATTCAGTTTCGTTTAGAGATATAACGTGGAAACAGGACCTTCATAGAAACATAAAAAACATAGAAAATAGGTGCAGGAGGAGGCCATTCGGCCCTTCGAGCCAGCACTGCCATTCATTGTGATCATGGCTGATCGTCCGCTATCAATAACCCGTGCCTGCCTTCTCCCCATATCCCTTGACTCCACTAGCCCCTAGAGCTCTATCCAACTCTCTCTTAAATCCATCCAGAGATTTGGCCTCCACTGCCCTCTGTGGCAGGGAATTCCATAAATTCACAACTCTCTGGGTAAAAAAGGTTTTTCTCACCTCAGTCTTAAATGACCTCCCCTTTATTCTAAGGCTGTGGCCCCTGGTTCTGGTCACACCCAACATTGGAAACATTTCTCCTACATCTAGCTTGTCCATTCCTTTTATAATTTTACATGTTTCTATAAGATTCCCCCCCTCATCCTTCTAAACTCCAGTGAATACAAGCCTAGTCTTTTCAATCTTTCCTCATATGACAGTCCCACCATCCCAGGGATCAATCTCGTGAACCTATGCTGCACTGCCTCAATCACAAGGATGTCCTTCCTCAAATTAGGAGACCAAAACTGTACACAATACTCCAGATGTGGTCTCACCAGAGCCCTATACAACTGCAGAATAACCTCTTTACTCCTGTACTGAAATCCTCTTGTTATGAAGGCCAACATTCCATTAGCTTTCTTCACTGCCTGCTGTACCCGCACGCCAACTTTCAGTGACTGGTGTACAAGGACCCCCAGGTCTCACTGTACCTCCCCCTTACCTAACCTAACCCCATTGAATAATAATCTGCCCCCTTGTTTTTGCCGCCAAAGTGGATAACCTCACATTTATCTATATTATACTGCACCTGCCATGCATCTGCTCACTCACTCAACCTGTCCAGGTCCCCCTGCAACTTCCTAACATCCTCTTCACAGTTCACACTGCCACCCAGTTTTGTGTCATCCGCAAACTTGCTAGTGTTGACCCTAATTCCCTCTTCCAAATCATTAATATATATGGTAAACAGTTGCGGCCCCAACACCGAGCCTTGCGGCACTCCACTCGCCACTGCCTGCCATTCTGAAAAGGACCCGTTCACTCCTACTCTTTGCTTCCGGTCTGCCAACCAATTTTCTATCCATGTCAACACCCTACCCCCAATACCATGTGCTCTAATTTTAGTCACCAGTCTCCCGTGCGGGACCTTATCAAAGGCTTTTGGAAAGTCTAGATACACTACATCCACTGGCACCCCTTCATCCATTTTACTTGTCACATCCTCAAAAAATTCCAGAAGATTAGTCAAGCAAGATATCCCTTTCATAAATCCATGTTGACTTGGACTAATCCTTTTACTGCTATCCAAATGCTCCATTATTACCTCTTTAATAATTGACTCCAGCATCTTTCCCACCACCGAAGTCAGGCTAACTGGTCTGTAATTCCCCGTTTTCTCTCTCGCTCCTTTCTTGAAAAGTAGGATAACATTAGCTATCCTCCAATCCACAGGAACTGATCCTGAATCTATTGAACATTGGAAAATGATCACCAATGCGTCCACTATTTCTAGAGCCACCTCCCCGAGGACCCTGGGATGCAGACCATCAGGCCCTGGGGATTTATCATCCTTCAGTCCCATTAGCCTACCCAATACTATTTCTCGCCTAATGAAAATTTATTTCAGTTCCTCTACCCCCTTAGATCTTCTGTCCTCCAGTACATCTGGGAGATTGTTTGTGTCCTCCTTAGTGAAGACAGATCTGAAGTACCTATTCAACTCTTCTGCCATTTCCTTGTTGCCCATAATTATTTCTGCCTTCAAGGGACCCACATTTGACTTTGCTACTCTTTTTCCCTTAACATATCTAAAGAAGCTTTTACTGTCCTTCTTTATATTCCTGGCCAGTTTCCCCTCATACTTCATCTTTTCAGCCCGTATTGCCTGTTTTGTTTCCTTCTGTTGTCCTATGAAAGTTTCCCAATCCTCTGGCTTCCGGCTACTCTTTGCTGTGTTATACATCTTTTCTTTTAGTTTTATTCTATCCCTAACTTCTCTTGTCAGCCACGGTTGCCTCCTACTCCCCTTAGAATCTTTCTTCCTTTTTGGAATTAAATGATCCTGCATCTTCCGGATTATTTTTTGTTTAATATTTTTATTAGAAGCATTGCATATTATCTAAGGTACAACAGCACTTCAAATACAAATCAGACTTATCACAAACGTTGTACAGATATTAAGGGATAATTTATATATGCTAATGTTTTTGATTTTTTTTTGGGAAAAAAAAAGTAAAAGTATGAATCAATAATCAAGATGTTGTGATTAAATAATAATGATTATATAATAAAAAAATAAAAAGTAAAAATGAAAAGATAAGCAAGAAAATAAAAAAAATATATAAAAACAGTTATTATATAATTAAAAATTAAATAAAGGAATCTTTACATTGAATGGAACAGTTTCATATAACAATATCTATTGAGACATGTATACAGATCCCAATACTTTTTTCATCTAATCCTACACCAGGGTACTTATTGAGTTACGGTGCTGAGCTCAGCTACCCCTTTAAGTAATCAATGAATGGAGACCATATTTGTTCAAAAAGTTCATATTTGTCCATTAGGACAAACCTAATTCTCTCCAAATGCAACGCCTCCGACATTTCCACAGTCCACATTTTGATTGTGGTGGAATCTTCCGGATTATGCCCAGAAATTCCTGCCATTGCTGTTCCACCGTCATTCCTGCTAGGATCCCTTTCCAGTCTACTTTGGCCAGCTCCCCTCTCATGCCTTCATAGTCCCCTTTGTTTAACTGCATCACTGCCACTTCCGATTTAACGTTCTCCTTCTCAAATTGCAGATTAAAACTAATCATATTATGATCACTACCTCCAAGCGGTTCCTTTACCTCGAGTTCTCTTATCATATCTGGTTCATTGGACAACACTAAATCCAGAATTGCCTTTTCTCTGGTCAGCTCCATTACAAGCTGCTCTAAGAATCCATCTCGGAGGCACTCTACAAACTCTCTTTCTTAGGGTCCTGAACCAACCTGATTTTCCCAGTCTACCTGCATATTGAAATCCCCCATCACCACAGTGGCATTACCTTTGTTACATGCCAGTTTTAACTCCTGTTGCAACTTACACCCTACATCTGGGCTACTATTTGGGGGTCTGTAAATAACACCAATTAGTGTCTTCTTGCTTTTACAATTCCTCAACTCAATCCACAGTGACTCTACCTCGTCAGTCCGTATGTTTTCCCTCGTAAGGGACAGAATTCCATCCCTCACCAGCAGAGCTACCCCTCCTCCTCTGCCCACCTGCCTGTCCTTTCTATAGGATGTATAACCCTAAATATTAAGTTCCCAGGCCAGATCCTCCTGCAGCCACGTCTCAGTAATCCCCACAATGTCATATCTACCAACCTCTAACTGAGCCTCAAGCTCATCTACTTTACTTCTTATACTTCGCACATTCATATACAATACTTTTAATTCCTTACGCATCTCACCTTTCACATCGATCCCTATTACACTTGGCCATACTCTCCTATCCCTTTGTGAGCTTCCTTTCCCGTTAATTCTGGGGTCATTAACCATCCCTTTACTCTCTTTCCCTTTAACTCCATCGTGGACTATCTCGTATGGCACCTAACCCCCCTTATTCAGTTTAAAACCACCCGTGTAGCAGTGGCAAACCTGCCTGCCAGAATGCTGGTCCCCCACCAGTTAAGATGCAATCTGTCCCTTTTGTACAGTTCCCCCTTACTCCAAAACAGATCCCAGTGATCTAAGAATCTAAATCCCTGCCCCCTGCACCAGTTCCTCAGCCACACATTCAGGCCCCGTATCTCCCTGTTCCTGCTCTCGCCAGCACGAGGAACTGGAAGCAAACCGGAGATAACAACCCTGGAGGTCCTGCTTTTCAGCATTTTTCCGAGCTCTCTAAAATCACGCTGCAGAATATTCATCCCCTTCTTGTTCTGACATCGTTTGTGCTGACACTACCACTTCCGGCTGTTCACCTTCGCCCTTGAGGATTTTCTGCACTCTGTCCATGACATCCTGGATCTTGGCACCAGGAAGGCAGCACACCATCCTCGAATCCTGTCTGTTGCCGCAGAAACCCCTGTCTGTACCTCTCACAATGGAGTCTCCAACTGCAATGGCGTTGCCTGACGTTGGCCTCTTTGGTTTTGGCTCAACAGCCCTTTTTGCTTCGCAAGCCAGTCCGCCACTCAGTGTTTTAACGTCTTCTGTCCCTACAGCTTCTAAGTGGGTGAACCTGTTCACAAGAGGGTACAACGCCCGGGGACCTTTGCATTCCAAGTTTCCCTCCCTTTCTCACCGTCACAGTTTTGTACAGTTTTTGGTCTCCAAATCTGAGGAAGGACATTATTGCCATAGAGGAGTGCAGAGAAGGTTCACAGACTGATTCCTGGGATGTCAGGACTGTCTTATGAAGAAAAAGACCTCGGTTTATACTCTCTGGAATTTAGGAGATTTCTTATAGAAACTTACTCTTAAGGGGTTGGACAGGCTAGATGCAGGAAGATTGTTCGATGTTGGGGAAGTCTCCAGTTAAGGATAAGGGGGAATCTGAGAAAGACTTTTTTCACACAGAGAGTCTCTGGAACTCTCTGCACAGAGGGTAGTTGAGGCCAGTTCATTGGCTATATTTAAGAGTGAGATGGATGTGGCCCTTGTGGCTAAAGGATCAGAGGGTATGGAGAGAAGGCAGGTGGGATACTGAGTTGGATGATCAGCCATGATCATATTGAATGGCGGTGCAGGCTCGAAGGGCTGAATGGCCTACTCCTGCACCTAATTTCTACGTCTATGTTTCTATGTCACCCACTTCCTCTCTTCCAGCACCTTAGGTGTAACTATCTCACTGTAGGACTTGTCGAGGAACGACTCCGTTTCTCGGACGAACCTGAGGTCATCCACTTGCTTCTCCAGTTAGAAACATAGAAATTAGGTGCAGGAGTAGGCCATTCGGCCCTTCGAGCCTGCACCGCCATTCAATATGATCATGGCTGATCATCCAACTCAGTATCCCGTACCTGCCTTCTCTCCATACCCCCTGATCCCCTTAGCCACAAGGGTCACATCTAACTCCCTCTTAAATATAGCCAATGAACTGGCCTCAACTACCCTCTGTGACAGAGAGTTCCAGAGACTCACCACTCTCTGTGTGAAAAAAGTCTTTCTCATCTCGGTCTTAAAGGATTCCCCCCTTATCCTTAAGCTGTGACCTTTGTCCTGGACTTCCCCAACATCGGGAACAATCTTCCTGCATCTAGCCTGTCCAACCCCTTAAGAATTTTGTAAGTTTCTATAAGATCCCCTCTCAATCTCCTATATTCTAGAGAGTATAAACGAGTCTATCCAGTCTTTATTCATAAGACAGTCCTGACATTCCCAGGAATCAGTCTGGTGAACCTTCTCTGCACTCCCTCTATGGCAATAATGTCCTTCCTCAGATTTGGAGACCAGAACTGTATGCAATACTCCAGGTGTGGTCTCACCAAGACCCAATACAACTGAAGTAGAACCTCCCTGCTCCTATACTCAAATCCTTTTGCTATGAAAGCTAACATACCATTCACTTTCTTCACTGCCTGCTGCACCTGGATGCCTACTTTCAATGACCATGACACCCAGTTCGCACTGCATCTCCCCTTTTCCTAATCGGCCACCATTTAGATAATAGTCTGCTTTCCTGTTTTTGCCACCAAAGTGGATAACCTCACATTTATCCTCATTATACTGCATCTGCCAAACATTTGCCCACTCACCCAGCCTATCCAAGTCACCTTGCAGTCTCCTAGCATCCTCCTCACAGCTAACACTGCCCCCCAGCTTAGTGTCATCCGCAAACTTGGAGATATTGCCTTCAATTCCTTCATCCAGATCATTAATATATATTGTAAATAGCTGGGGTCCCAGCACTGAGCCTTGCGGTACCCCACTAGTCACTGCCTGCCATTGTGAAAAGGACCCGTTTACTCCTACTCTTTGCTTCCTGTTTGCCAGCCAGTTCTCTATCCACATCAATACTGAACCCCCAATGCCGTATGCTTTAAGTTTGTATACTAATTTCTTATGTGGGACCTTGTCGAAAGCCTTCTGGAAATCCAGATACACCACATCCACTGGTTCTCCCCTATCCACACTACTAGTTACATCCTCAACACGTTCCCCAACACGGTCCTTCAGGAGCAGTACCTGGATGAACTTCTCACATTTGTAACCGCCAGAGGCACCAGCAGTGTCCTTGACCTCCCACATACTGCCTTCGGCCCACCAAGTCTGCTCGAACCAGTGATCCCTGTACTAGCATGATCCTACATCACTAGTGACAATTTACAATCTTTATCAAAGCCAATTAACCTACAAACCTGTACGTCTTTGGAGTGTGGGAGGAAACCAAAGCACCCAGGGAAAATTCACGGGGAGAACATGCAAACTCCATACAGACAATACCCATGGTCAGATTCTCTAGTGCAGTAAGGCAGCAATTCTACCACAGTGTGGCCTAAGTTGAGGAGGGAGTGGTCTCTAGTGAAAACAGAGAGGAATGAGGACAGGTTTGGCTGGTGTTGTGATCATGTTGAAGATGTGGGAGAGTAATGTATTGAATACAGAGGCTGGTTGGGGTGAAAGGTGAGGGTCAGGGGCACTCTATCCCTGGGGAGTGCAGAACTGTGGTTCACAGAAGAAACACGGGTAGATTGGAAGCCATTTTTACAACAGTAGATGGGAAGCCATTTTTACCGGAGAAAGATGATATCTTGAACTGCTTCACCTGTTGAGTAGGTCCAACATTTTTTGTTTGCTTCCCTTATTTGAACGGCGCAGTAGTATTTGGTCTGCTGCCTGACAACGCCAGAGACCCAGGTTCGTTCCTGACCTCAGATGCAGTCTGTGTAGAGTTTACATGTTCTCCCTGGGACAGTTTGGGTTTCCTCCAGGTTCTACAGTTTCCTCCCATATCCCAAAGGCATGCGGGTTTGTTAGCTAATTGGCCTCTGTAAATTGTGCCGAATCATAAGGCCATAAGGATAGAATTAGGCCATTTGGCCCATCAAGTCTACTCTGCCATTCAATCATGGCTGATCTAGCTCTCCCTCCTATCCCTATTCTCCTGCCTTCTCCCCATAGCCTCTGACACCTGTACTAATCAAGAATCTGTCTATTTCTGCCTGAAGCCCTCCACAGCTTCAGTGGCAAAGAATTCCACAGATTAACCACCCTCTGACCAAATAAATATCTCCATCTCCTTCCAAAGAGAACATCCTTGAATTCTGAGGCTACGACCGCTAGTCCTCGACTCTCCCATTAGTGGAAACATCCTCTCCACATCCTCTCCACATCCACTCAATCCAAACCTTTCACCATTCTGTATGATTAAATAAGGTCCCCCCTCATTCTTCCAAACCCCAGCGAGTACAGGCCCAGTGCTGAAAAACACTCATCGTAGGTTAACCAACTCATTCTTGGGATCATTCTTGCAAACCTCCTCTGGACCCTTTCCAGAGCCAGCACATCCTTCCTCAGATATGGTGCCAAAAATTCTTCAAAATATTCCAATGCAGCCTTATACAGCCTCAACATTATATCCCTGTTTTTGTATACAAGCCCTCTTGAAATAAATGCTAGCATTGAGATTACTATCTTTACTAACAATTTGACTTGCAGATTAACTTTTTGGGAATCCCGTACCAGCACTCCCAAGACCCTTTGCACCTACAATTTCTGGATTCTCATCCCATTTAGAAAATAGTCTAAATAGTGCTTTATTTGTCTATACTGCATATTCCTACTACCAAAATGTATGACTCCACACTTTGCTACACTATATTCCATCTGCCACTTCTCTGCCCATTCTCCCAACCTTTCCAAGTCCTTCTGCAGAGTTTCTGCTTTCTCTACCTGCCCACCACCTATTTCGTATCATCCGCAAACTTTGCCACAAAGCCTTTAATCCCCTCGTTGTGTTGGGATGAATGTGGAATATGTAGGGAGTGAATATGAAAGTGGGATAAGACAGAACTAGTGTCTTAAGAAGGGTTCTGTCACCATTTATTTTTCTCCAGAGATGCTGCTTGACCTACTGACTTACTCCAGCACTTTGTGACTATCTTCGGTATTAACCAGCATCCTTCATACACATAGAACTTGCGTGAACAGGCGACCACATTTGACCCTTATCTTTCTGACCCTTTCCGATAAATGCATCTGTATAAATGCCTTTTATATGTTGTGATAGTTTTTAATTAATTAGTATTAGGTTACCACCTTTAAAAGAATGTTTAAAAAAAGTAATTGACAACCAGTTTATACCGATTAAGTTTTTATTTCTGATTAGGCAGTAGAAAATTGAAACATAACTTTAGGTTTGGAAACTAGCAGGGTGTCTATCCTAATTTGCACTTGAAATTCAGATTTTGCTTAAAATGGAATCACTGCATCACAAGTGCTCTAGCATATTAAGCTGTGGGCGTTATCTATAAATACAGGGGTGCAGAGTAACTGAAGAAAGAAAGGCACATATTGGCCATTAATTTATAGCAAGGCAGAGATCTGCAAACTACAAATCACCATGTGTTGTTAGCTGATTTGCACCTCTCCAATATTTCCTTTGTGAATGTGACATTTCACACTTAAGCTCCCCGTGATTTCAGGAAGTTGCTATATTTGTATATTAATTGTTTTCAAACTTGATGCAATTAATTGTAATAACTAATAGTTCAAATACGTTTGAAACACTATAAATAACTGCATATGATTGGCAAAACTCTTTTGCCCACAAAATGTACAAAGATACCAATTTTTCAGCTTTAGACATACAGTGTGAGAACAGACCCTTCGGCCCACTGAGTCCGCGCCGACCAGCGATCGATCGCCCCTTACACACGCTCTATCCTGCATACTGGGGACAATTTACAATTTTTACCAAAGCCAATTTAACCTACCAACCTGTACGTCTTTGGAGTGTGGGAGGAAACTGGAGCACCCGGAGAAAACCCACCCGATCACAGAGGGAACGTACAAAGTCCAGAGACAGCACCCACAGTCAGAATTGAACCCAGGTCTCTGGCACTGAAAGGTAGCAACTCAAATGGTGCACCACTGTTCAGTTGCTAAATAATTTCAGGACATTCTAGAAATAGCATTTTTATTTTGTATCTTACTTCCTCCCCACACCCCCCTCCCCCCACCACCCCCAAATGTTTATTTTCTCTCACATATTAAATCTTTTTATCCTAACTTATTGCTGCGCTGATTTGAATTTACCTAGATCTTTGAATTTACCTAGCATAAATCAACTCTCTTTTGAGATCAACCTTAGTTTAATTCTTAGTTTTAAATCTCATTGATAAAGGAGATATGGTTCATCTCATAATATCATTACATTACCAAAATCCCAAATGCCATGTTGTCCTCATCTGTTTGATTACCAGCTTAACTATATAAACAAGGCAATAGATGCACAAGATGTCCCAGTCCAGCAGACTCGGTCTCCCTCTTCCTGAAAACCAGGCGTGGCAGAAGTTCCTGGAGGCCCGCTGCGGAAACAGGGGGCCTGTCTGGAGGGGGGCTCTGAAGCTAGTCTCCTGCTCACCCCCGAAGACTGGGAAGCGGAGGGTGGAGAGAGTCAACGACTTTAGTCAGAGGGTGGTGAATCTGTGGAATTCTTTGCCACAGAAGGCTATAGAGGCCAAGTCAATAGATATTTGTAAGGCAGTGATAGATAGATTCTTCATTAGTACAGGTGTCAGAGGTTATGGGGAGAAGGCAGGAGAATGGGGTTAGGAGGGCGAGGTAGATCAGCCATGATTAAATGGCGGAGTAGACTTGATGGTCTGAATGGCCCAATGCTACTCAGATCACTAATGATGACGGCGGACGCTGGACAAAAGGTCGGTAAGGAGAACCGAGAGTCTTACCTTCTGCGCCCTAAAGGTCAGCCCCTCTAGGGCATGAAGGCTGAAGGAAGCTGGGCAAGGAGAGGGACAACGGTTCGTCAGATGATCCGGATGGAGCCGACGGCTGCAACGGGCCTTTATGGCCAGCTCCAGCTGGGAATGTGAAAATGCTGCCAAAACCCTGGCGACTCTTGCACATTGACTCAGTGGGTTGTTTCAATGCATTCGGTATTTAATTGGAGATTGTACTTATGTATGGCAATAATCTTACTGATCCGCAAGTAATAACTTAGGTATTTGCTTTTAGTAATAGATTTCTGATAGCAAAGGTAATGGTAAAGAATCATTTTGTGCCAGATTTTATGGCCAGCGTTGCCCATATATAAAGCAGCCCACAAAATAATAATGATTTCTGAAGTAGGTAGAAATATCTTATCCTGATTTGACCAGCCCCAACGCGAGGTTCGATCACCCGGCGCAGGAGCTGATCGCCTCAACGAGGAGGCCCCGGATACCGCCGGCTACGGGGCAAGATCGTCCCGACAACGGGGGCTCGAGGCCCACGACCGAGGAAGTACTAAGGGAAGGACGTGAACTTTATTTCGCCTTCCATCACAGTGAGGAATGTGTAGGAGTCACTGTGGTGAATGTTCATGTGAAAATGTGGTTTTGAGTCTGTTGCTTTTATTTGTATGACTGACCTGGCCAGTGAAATTCCTCGTATGTTGCAAAACATACTTGGCGAATAAAGTGTGATTCTGATTCTGATTCTGATTCTGATATGAGTTCACATCAGCTGTCAATTTAAAGGAATCCCTTGTATCTTTCAACAATAATTCAACCAAATTGGATATGTATCCTATACTAATTAACTTCCTGGAATTCTTATGCCTACCATACCAGGAAGTTAAATTATCGCCATAAATCTATGTGATAGCAGAGTTCAAAATAAAGGTTGGAATTTACAAATACATAAACACGAAAAGAAAGACTTATTTTATTATTGTGATATACTATATTATAAAATCAGTCACTTGTTTAAAAAAAAGTAGAATTTTATAACTTCAGTATCCAAGACTGCAAGAAATTGCAGAGTTCTGGATGCAGCACAGACCTTTGTGCAAACAAATCTCCCTTCCATCGCACTTGTCGCTGTCTCAACAGCGCCACCAGCATAATCAAGGACCAGTCTCACCCCGTTCACTCACTCTTCTCCCCTCACTCAGCAGGCAAGAGGTACGTTAGTGTGAAAACCTATACCTACAGATTCAGGGACAGTTTCTTCCCAGCTGTTATCAGGCAACTGAACTGTCATCTCACAGTGTGTGTGGTCCTAATGTCCCATCTACCTCAAGGGAGACCTTTGAACTATCTTTAATAGGACTTTATCTTGCATTAAATGTTGTAGCCTTTATCTGGGCAATGTGAACGGCTTGATTGTAATCATGTATAGTATTTTTGCTGCTTGGATTGCACGTAACAAAAAGCTTTTCACTGTGTCTTGTTACACGCAACAACAATAAACTAAACTAAACACAATCAAGTCAAACTCAAGTACAATAGGTAGAGGAAAGGGCAGGGGACAAAATATAGCTGTGGACTACAAACTGACAATAGATAGTATAAATTGCATGTTTCTTACGATTTCTTGCAGCAGACTACATAAAGGAAAGGGTTTGAATAACCATGTTCTTGTTGAGTAGCACATTCCTTAAACAATACTGTATTTGAACATTGAGCCTTCAATCAATATATTTGTTGACTCCCTGCAAACTCTTCAACTAAGGGTAGAACCCTGGGTTCGATCCTGACCTCGGGTGCTGTCTGTGCGGAGTTTGCATGTTCTCCTCTGGGTTGAGTTTCTGCCAGTTTCCTCCCACATCCTAAAGACGTGTGGGATTGTAGGCTCTCTGAAAATTGCTCCTAGTGTGTGGGGAGTGGATGCAAAACATAGAACTAGTGTGAATGGGTGATCAATAGTCGGCATGGACCTGGTTGGCCAAAGGGCCTTTTTTCCATGCTGTATCTCTAAAAATAAAAGTCAATTCAGAGATGCTGACCAATTTTTAGACGGATTTAATTCAACGAGTTATTAAAATAATAAATGCTATTACACAAAGAGGCCAAGTACAATGGAGAAAGAAATGCTTGTCACTGACAAAACTCTAGCACAATTTGGTATTCTGCAGCAGTTATGAAACATATTCATAGTAGCGCTCTCTTCAACAGTCTCCACAGAAGCATTCTTGATTCATAATTGACATAGAAAGTAAAATTACTCAGATACAAAAATGTGAACTTTGATTCAGCTTGAAATAGACTACCGTAAAAGAATGGTTTCAGTTCAAATTCTGAAATGAACACGTAAAATACAAGAGTAATCAATTGGAAGATATAAAGCATCAAGATACGTGGTGCTTTATTTTGCGAGTCTAATTTATTAAATTTACTGAAAAAGCACCATTCAAGGTCTCCCAGCATCACTGTATGAGCAATGAGGAGGTTATTTCAGTACTGTTATAACAAAGACCATAGAACAGTACAGCACAGGAACAGGCCTTCCAGCCCACAATATCAGTGCTGAACATGATGCTGTCAAATTAATCACCTCTGCCCGTAGGTAATCCATATCGCTCCATTCCCTGCATATCCATGTGCCCATCCAAATGCGTCTTAATTACGACTATCATATCTGTCTGTACCTCGAGTCTCCATGTAAAAAAACATTCCCTGCACATCTCTGAATTTTGACCCTCTCACATTTCCACCTTTGACATTTCCACCCTGGGAGAAAAGGCTCGGATTATCTACCCTATCAAAATCTCTCATAACTACTTTCAGGTCTCCCCTCAACCTCTGGTGTTCCAGAGAAAACAATCAAAGTTTGACCAACGTCTCCTTAGAACGCAAGCGGCATTCGGGTAGACCTCTCCAAAGCCTCCACATTCTTCATACGTCCCAGGAGCAGAATTAGGCCATTCAGCCCATCTAGTCTACTCCGCCATTCAATCATGGCTGATCTATCTTTCCCTTTCAATCACATTCTCCTGCCTTCGCCCCATAACCCTTGACAACCGTACATACCTTACTTTCATTCTTCCTGTAATGGGGTGACTAGAACTCCGCAGAGTTGTCAGTGTCCACAATCCAACATTCTTCTTTTATAGCCTGGAGCTCTCAGTGAAGTAGGCAACCAAATCATGCTGGAGCCTAATAACATCTCACTACTTGCAACCGCAGGTACATCTGTATTCATCTAAGTGTGAATGCTGCATAATCCATTTAAATATAATACAAATTATATGCAGTTGAAAGTAATATGACCCGCCCACAAAAACGTAGTGCAAGGTTCCAATTTTGCTTTTAATCTCAAAGTATGCAGATACGTCTTCCGTAATACTAATGAAAGGGGAAAAAAGAAGCAGCGTAAAGTAAATTTGAAATTAAAAAACATAAAGTGCTGGAGAAAGACAGCAGGTCAGGCAGCACCTCTGGAGAAAATGGATAGGTAACATTTCAGATTGAGACCCTTCTTCAGACTGGTCTTCAGACTGGTCTTCAGACTGGTCTGAAGAAGGGTCTTGATCCGAAAGGTCAGTCTGAAGAAGGGCCGTGATCCAAAACATCATCGTTCCATGTTCTTCAGGGATGTTGCCTGACCTGCTGAGTTACTCCAGTACTGTATCCTTTTTGCGTATTAACCAGCATCTGCATTTCTTTGTTTCTACATTTTGACTACTTCACTGCAAAATCTGCTCAAGGTATGCCTGCTTTAAAGAAGTTCTGGCCAAGTCCGAAGAAACGTCTCGACCCGAAATGTTACCTAGCCATGTTCTCCAGGGTTGCTGCATGACCCTGAGTTACTCCAGCACTTTGTGTCATACAGATCGAAACAGGCCCTTCGACCCAACTCACCCACACCGACCAACATGTCCTGAGTACACCAGTCCCATCTGCCTGCGTTTGGCCCATATCCCTCTAAACCTGTCATATCCATGTACCTGTCTAATTGTTTAAATGTGTGCTTTGGTGTATTAACCAGTATCTGCAGTTCCTTGATTCAAATTTTTATATTATGTTAATTTGAAGACTGTTGAACAGTAAAATGTGCACATCATACATCTGATGACACATTGCAAGGTGGGATGAAAGTAAATGATTGGTAAAAGCTATGCAATGGAAACTCGACTGTGACACTGTGGATTAGTCAGAAAGGTTTTGTTGAAGATTATACCACCTGGGGGATTTAATCAATTATGAACTGAGAATTTCTAGTATCTAATGCCATGAACAAATCTACATCTGTTGCAGTGCAGTCTAATGCATTTCAAAACATGATCCATTAGTATAGGAAGGAACGGCAGATGCTGCTTTACACCAAAGATAGAACAAAATGCCTGCGTAACTCAGGGTAAGGCAGCATCTCTGGAGGAAAGGAATAGGTGCCGTTTCAGGTCGAGACCCTTGTTCAGACCTGAAGATGGGTCTCGACCCGAAACGTCACCTATTCTTTTTCTCCAGAGATGCTGCCTGACCTGCTGAGATACTCCAGCATTTGTGTCTATCTATGATGCATTAATGTTCGTTAGCGTATTTATGCAAACCCTTGTGATGTGACATGCAAAGGGTTAGAAAGTCAACTGGACATCACATTGCAAAGAGGGTGTGATCAACACTATAACATGGCACAGCAGTCATTATGATCGGGGGAGAGTATTAACACGGGGGGGGGGGGGGGGGGGGGTGCTGCAGGAGCCTGGGGCTTACCTGGATCGAGAACTGTTCCAGTAAATTCAACGTGCGGGCGGACTGTGCTTTGGACGACGCCAAAACATGGTGGTGCCTGCATGTGTAAATATGCAAAAAGCATTTCAGTGCAGTTGCACATGTGACAAATAAAGCACCATTGAACCATAGACTTGTGACGAGGGGTTTGCAGAGACTTAGGAAAGATTTAAGCGAGGTATTTAAATGGGGCTGGTTAGAGTGAGTGGGGAAAGATGCTTTCCAGTTTTAAGGACAAATTGGAGTAGAACAAAAATGATAAAAAATATTTCACCTAAAGTATGATGGAGGTTAATGGGACTCTCTACATGAAAGAGCGAAGTACTTTAAAAATCACTCAAATGAGTACTTGATGTGCTTAAAAACATGTTTTGCACCAGAAGCTTTGCAGCCATTTTAAATTGGCTAGATATTTTTTCAGCTGCTAAACATTCAAAGGGCCAAACACACACTTCTGTGCCATGAGGTTCTATATTTCTATTAAAAAATTCCACAAAATATATTTTACATTCATAATTAAACGTTAATTTAGCATTCTTAATAAAATTTAATTTCTAACCTACTTACTGACAACATCAAGTTATGCCTTTAATACATAAGAAAACACTAAAATAAATATGAATAACAATATAGTGAATAATCTTTGTCAGAAGGAACTGCAGATCCTGACGATAGACAGAAAATGCTGGAGTAACTCAGCGGGTCAGGCAGCATTATCTGGGGAAAAGGAATAGGTGATGTTTTGTGTCGGAACCCTTCTCCAGACTGATAGAGATGGTGGGGGGAATTGGAGGTACTGTAAGTAAAGGCCAGAACAAAACGGGGCAGTTGACCACAGGAAGGGCGTAGTCAGTAATGGCCCATTGTTGGCTGGGGAGGATGTGTTGATGACAGGGACACAAGGATGTGAACAGTGGAACTAGTGGAATAATTATGTCGGGGTCGTGGGGGAGGGAATGCAGGAGTTACTTGAAATTAGAGATTAAAATGAATTAAAAATCGAAATTAGAGTATAAGATATTTGCCCAGTCTTTCTAGATGCATGTTAGTATCAGAGAACACTTAGCTTAGTCAGCTATATTAAACCAATTATATTTAATTTCAGGGATCAAAGTTCAATAAATAAAAGTGCACAAGAACATTCAAATGTGATTGGAATGCGCGACCTGTCCCTTGAGTCTGTTCCACTAATAAACGAGATTAAAACTATTCTGCCATCAATCCCACATAACCTCCTGTACACCACATCGCTTAAGAGAGCTCTGTCAACCAAAGTTATCAATCTTGTATCTAGAATTAACAATAGGCCAAGCAGAAACATAATTTTCAACACACATCTGCGTGTTAAAGGTTTACTAAAAATCACTTGAGACAGGCTTGGCTCGGATTATAATCCCTCATCACAGACTCCCAGCCAGCAGATGCAGTTTCCCAAATAGGGCGACGCAGTGGTGCAGTTGGTAGAGCTGCTGCCCGGGTTGGATCCTGACCTTGCGTGCTGAGTATGTGGAGTTTGCACGTTCTCCCTGTGATCGTGTGAGTTTCCTCAGGGTGATCCAATTTGAAAGACATGTAGGTGTGTAGGTTAATTGGCCTCTGTAAAAATAAAATGCCCCTGGTTTGCAGGGAGTGGATGAGAAAGTGGGATAACAGAGAACTAGTGTGAATGGGTGATCGATGGTCGGCGTGCACTCGGTGGGCCGAAGGGGCTGTTTCCACGCTGCATCTTAAACGAAAACAACATTTTTAGTTTAGTTTATTGTAGATACAGCATAAAGGGCCTGTCCCAGCAGCATGCAACTCCATGCGATGAGCGCGACCTAACGTGGTCGCTTGAGCCGTCCGGCATCACGGGGCCGGTCCCACTTTGATCACCGGAGCCGTGCGGAATTGTGCGGAGTTCGTCCCGACATCGCGCGAGGCTCCGAAAAACTGACCATGTTCAAAAATTCCGCGCGGCAACGGCTTGTCGGCTCGCAGTCGCCTCGACGCATTACACACCGCCTCGACGTCGTGCCTCCGTGACCCTCCCTGGAGTCGTGTCTCCGTGACCCTCTCTGTGTGTGCCTCTGTGCCCCTCTCTGTGTGTCCCTCTCTGTCCTGGCGAACTTACCTTTAAAACTTCGCTCCAAGTTCGCCTCACTTTGCGCCGCGTTGCGCCACTCACCCCACCTCCGCGCGGCCCCCGCTGCCGGTTTGCTCGTGCTCTTCGCATGCAGGCGCATGCTGTTGGGAACGGCCCTGTACAGGGATCACCCGACCTCCGCGCGGCCCCCGCTAGTTTGATCGCGCTTACCGCATGGAGTCGGATTCGGGTAGGACAGGCCCTTAAAAACAAGCCCATCTGGCCAACCAGAAGTCCACATCAAACATTGATCACCCATACATTAGTTCCATGTTAACCCATTCTCGCATCCTATGCACTAGGGACTATGCACAGAAGCCGATTCACCTACATGCCTGCATGTCTTTGGGATGTGGGACAAATCCATCTGCCAAACTAATTTCAACCCTCACCAAAGCATGAAAAAGACCCCTGTCTCCACAAATCTGTTATTCCCAGCTTTGTTAAAGTACAAACCATCCTATTGTTACAGGTTACAAATAAAGATACAAAGTGCTGGAGCAACTGAGCAGGTCAGGCAACAAGATGGACACAAAATGCTGGAGTAACTCAGCGGTTGAGGCAGCATCCCTGAAGAAGGGTCTCGTCCCGAAACGTCGCCCATTCCTTTTCTCCAGAGATGTTGCCTCACCCGCCGATTTATTCCAGCATTTAATGTCTACCTTCGATTTAAACCTTACACAGGTCAGGCAACAATATCCCTGGAGAAGGGGTGGAAGATTGCAACCTTCACGCCCTGTTTCGACTAATGCAATCAACTCGACGTGCACAAACAGAAGATCACATAGAACAAGTTGTCCAACAACTTTAGGCTGTGCACGTCACACGACAGAAGAAGAAGAAGGTCCCTGCAGAACATGGACAGGCAATGGGTTAGGACCCTTCTTCAGACTCTGGTATAGGTTGCACCTGGCCCTGAAACTATTCCAGTGCCTCATAAATCCCCGAGATGATCCCCCTGCTCCACTTCTCCACCCACACATCTTTCAACCTTCCTTTATTGATGTCTTTTGGCATTTGGCACTAGATGATCACAAGATTATAAACGTTGGGTCCTCGCTGAGCCACACAACACAGAAACAGACCCTTCACCCAACTCATCAAAGCCGAATAAGATTACCCATTTATGCTAGTCCCATTTACCTTCAAAGGACTGATTCAAAGGAATTCCCTTCCCCCTTTCCCACCCTAGTCGGCCGGCCAGTTGCATGGTTTGCATCCTTGTATCCCTCTTGTATCACACCTTCGTCAGCCAACAATGGGCCATTGTGGGCTCCACTCTTCCTGAGGAGATCTGTTGCCTGACCTGATTTGTTTTGGCTTTTTCACGCCACCAGTTTACTTCCCCCCACCCTCTACTTTCAATCTGAAGAAGGATTCTAACCCGAAACATCACCTATTATTTTTCTCCAGAGATGCTGCCTGACCCACTGAGGTACTCCAGAACTTTGTGTCTATTTTTGGTATGAACCAGCATCTGCAGTGCCTTCCTACACAATCCTAATCCTTAGGGTTTACTTCAAGATTGCATGATAAATACTTACCACTTCTTCTCCCCTCTCTGAGCACCACCGTGTGTGTTCTTTCACACCCCAGACATTCCTTCTTCTTCCTGTTTCTGTCGGGCAGAAGATACAGAAGCTTGAAAGCATGCACCACCAGACTCCGGAACAGCTGGTTCCCCTCTGTTATCAAACTTCTGAACAGTCCACCATTAGCTAGGATCCTGTCCGAGTCACCTCTATCCCATAGCGGACATTGGTCTCTGGAACTAGTGTGCTACAATACTGAGAACTATATTTCGCACTGTATCTTCCCCTTTGCCCTATCCATTGTTCTTGAATTTGGTTTGATTGTATCCATGTATAGTATTATCTGAACTAATTGGATAGCATGCAAAACAAAACTTTTCACTGTACCTCAGTACATGTGACAGTAATAAGAGTCAAAAATGTTTTATTGTCATGTGTCCCGAAACAGAATAATGAAATTCTTACTTACAGCAGCACTACAGGTTTGTAAAGATAGTATGCTGTAAAACCCATATAATAAACACCAAAGAAAAGTTCAGTGTATGTATATGTACAAAATAAACAAATACATAGACAATAATAGTACAAAAATAATGTCCCCAAGTCTACATAGTTCTGAGCCTATTTGGAGGTTGTAGTGTTTAATAGCTTGATGGTGGTAGGGAAGAAATTGCTCCTGAACATGGACGTTACAGTTATCAGGCTCGTATACCTTCTTCCCGAAGGCAGGAGTGAAATGAGAGCGTGTCCATGTGCAACTGAACGTGCACTCCGTTGTTCACAAGCATTGGTTTTAGTTTAAGAAATATGTAACAAAATACATAAGCACAAGTTGTGCAACTTTCTGACAGCTAGTTTCAGAATCTCTCGGTGTTGTTGGCAAAGACAGCTGAAAGTGACATTGAAATCCCTGAAGTATTCCAAGTGGCGCTTGAATTTGTTACACTCGTGAAGCATACTCCCAGTTGACCGTTTACTACTCAGTTCAATGGAAAAGGAGGCGTCTGCTGAAGAACTGTCTGTGTCAATGATAGAATGACTCACACTGATTAGTGCCAAGTAGAACCTAATATTTCTCCTCAGTTACTTGATTTCCAACAATTGTACACATTACTTATCAGCTAGAAAATGCATCCCATTATTCCAGTGTATGCTCTTTGCATACTTGAAGTATTCATCCAGAAAGGTATTTCTAAACCGTGAATTTTATTCATTTTCTGTTTACCAGCCTGAAGCTTTCATTTTAACCCATTTCATTCTTTCCTCAAACAAGAACATTTTGAAAATAAAATGAAATCCTAAAACATTGATTGGCTTGCTGCAGTTCCAGAGATTTAGACACCTTGCCTTTCTGTAAGTCCATTATTTGTGTCTAACTACAAACGGACTTCACTGGACTTTATCCTGCACTAAACGTTACAATTACCACCAGGGGGCGCCACATGGTGGCAGCCTCGCCAACAGTCTTTCTGTCTTTTCTTCTTTTTTTGTTATACTTAGTGTGTTTTAAAGGTTTGTGTAAATGTTCTCTGGTTTGTTTTATGTGGGGGTGGGGAGGGGGTCAGGGAAACATTTTTTCAATCTCTTACCTTGCTGGGGATGCGATTGTTTTCCGGATTGTATCTCTGGTCGCTCTGCGGCCTAACATCGTGTAGTTGGAGGCCTTACTCGGGACTGACTGAGCCCCACCGAGCGTCGATCCCTGCAATCCCTTGCCTGGGATCGACGCTCCAACCGCGGCCTGCGGATTTCGCCATCGAAGAGCTCGCAGTCTCGGGTAGAGACCGATGTCAGGAAGCTCCAAACGATGCAGAAGATTCGACTAGCCCCGACCCGGGTCCGATCGCCCGGCGAGGGGGAGATGAGATTCCCCCCGATGCAGGAGCTTAATCGCCCTGACGCAGAGGGCCCGACCACCGGCTACGGGAGCCAAGATCACACCGTCAACGGAAGGCTCGAGGCCCTCGACCGCGGGAGAATAAAGAAGGGAAGAGATTGAACTTTTTTTCGCCTTCCATCACAGTGAGGAATGTGGAGGAGTCACGTAGTGGATGTTTATGTTAAAATGTAGTTTGTGTGTTCTAGTACTTTAATTCATATCATATTCATTTTGGTATGATTGTATGGTAAATGAAATTCCTCGCATGTTGCAAAACATACTTGGCTAATAAAGTATTATTATGATTATGATTATTATTATGATTATTCCCTTCATCATGCAGCTGTACACTATGGATGGGTTCGATTGTAATCATGTATTGTCTTTCCGCTGACTGGATAGCACACAACAAAGACCTCGGTGCACATGACAACTAAGACTACATGACCGAGGCTACGCGACCGGCGGTTATCCCATTAGCACTATCCATCGCACTAGGAACGATTTACAGAAAGAAACCTATCAACCTACAAACCTGCACGTCTTTGGAATGTTGAAGGAAACTGGAGCACCTGGAGAAAACCCACGTGGCCTCAGGGAGTGTCTGCAAGCTCCGTACAGACAGCACCTGTAGTCAGGATCAAACCCGGGTCTCTGGTGCTGTGAGGCAGCAACACCAGCGCTGCACCACTGTGTGCCACAGCGGCAACGATGTAAACATATTTGTAGGCGGCTGTTGACGGAGATGGTAGAGCAGCTGCTTCACTGCGCCGGGGACTTCGATTCAATCCTGACGTCAGGTGCTGTCTACATGGAGTTTTCACATTCTTCTGTGACTGCGTAGGTTTCCACCCGATGCTCCGGTTTCCATCCACATCTAATAGAGATGAGCCACTGTAAATTGCTCCAAGTTTGTAGATGAGAGGTGGAATCTGGGGGTAGTGGATGAGAATGTGGGGAGATCTGGTCATCACATTATCCATTCTGGCTGCCCCATTACAGGACGAATGTGCAGGCTTTGGAGCGTGTGCAGGGGAGGTTTACTGAAAAGATGTTAAAGAAGGAACTGCACATGCTGGAGAATCGAGGGTACACAAAAGGCTGGAGAAACTCAGCGGGGGCAGCAGCATCTAAGGAGCGAAGGAGATAGGCGACGTTTCGGGTCGAGACCCTTCTTCAGACTGAAGAAGGGTCTCGACCCGAAACGTCGCATATCTCCTTCGCTCCTCAGATGCTGCTGCCCCCGCTGAGTTTCTCCAGCCTTTTGTGTACCCTTTACTGAAAAGATGACTGGATCAGGGAGTATTATCTACAGTGAGAGTTGAGACAGACTTGCATTGTTTTCCCTGGAATGGCAAAGGTTGAGGGGCGACACAATAGAAGTATATAAAATTATGAGAGGCATAGACAGGGTAGACAGTCAGAACCTGGTCCTGACCTTGTGTGCTGTGTGTGGAGTTTGAACGTTGTCCCTGTAACTGCGTGGGTCTGCGGAGGAACTCCCATATCCCAAAGGCATTCAAATTTGTAGACTAATTGGCCTCTGTAAATTGCCCCTAATGTGTAGGGAGTGGATGAGAATGTGGGATAACAGAGAGCGAGTGTGGGCATTGATTTAGTCCGCTGAAGGGGCTGTTTCCATACTAATATACAGCATGGAAACAGGCCCTTTGGCCGTCACCAGCACTATCCTACACTCGGGATAATTTACAGAAGCCAATTCACCTACAAATATGTACCTCTTAGGAGTGTGGGAGGAAACCAGAGCACCTGGAGAAAACCCATGCAGTCACAGGGAGAACATACAAACTCCATACAGACAACACCATAATCAGGATCGAACCTGAGTCTCTGGCGCTGTGATGCAGCAACTCTACCACTGCACCACTGTGCCGCTCTAAACTAAAGTGTATCTTTCAAAAAAGTTTTTAAAAGTCTTTGCAACTCTCATCCAGAAATGGCAATTGGTGCCAGATCAACTATGAATTTTGAAATCTGAAATAGTTAGAATTTTGCTAACTCAAGCGTTAGTGGAGCTTGGGGACAAGTGAATTAAATTAGGTCACAGATCTGCCTTGATCTCACTGATTGTCAAAGGAGCCTCAAAGAGCCAAGCCTTGTTTTTACATTCTGTTATGAAAGACATGGCAACAGCATAGATTAATTCCTCATTGATCACTCAAAGTAAATAAGATCAGTACAAACTGTATAATTAGAAACTATATGTGCTCAGAGTGTCAATCATGTTTTATTAAAGCAATTTGTGAAATATTATGAGAGACAGATATAGGGTAGACAGTCAGAAGCTGTTTCTCAGCTTGGAGGTGTCGAAGACTTGGAGCTGCCAGGTGTGGTGATGGAGACAGAGACGATAGTGGCATTTAACAGGTTTTTAGATAGGTACATGGATATGGAGGAAATGGAAGGGAGATGTGATTAGTTTATCTTAGTAGTATGTCGGCTCAGACATTAAGAGCCTGTTCTTGAGCTCTTCTTGTCTATGTCTATGTACTGTTCCATGTACAGTTACTGCTCTAATAAAGATCACATTAATCGTGTTTTAGGTTATCCATTGATGTTAACTAAATAGAAAATGAACGTAATTTTTATTTTAAGTGAAACCTTAAAGCTTACAAATAAAAATGACCATCTTATTAGACAATGCCTCTAGAATTTTGGAAAGCATATTTGGTGATTATTTTCACCCCACTCAACAAAATATGTTGTCTTACCACTCCTTTGTCTCAAAACCATTTGAGAATGAGAAATCCGATTGGGAACCTACAAGATTGCTCATAAGGAACTGCAAATGCTGACTTATACCAAAGATAGGCACAAAATGGTGGAGCAACTCAGCGGGTCAGGTTGCATCTCTTTAGAACATGGATAGGTGATGTTTCAGTTTATAGGAGCAGAATTAGACAATTTGACCCAACTTCTGCCTTCTCCCTGTAACCTTTGACGCCTCTACTAATCAAGAACCTATCAATCTCCACTTTAAAAATGCAAAATGACTTCTACAGTCATCCGTGGCAATGAATTCCACAGATTCGCTACTCTCTGACTAAAGAAATTCCTACACATCTCCTTTGTTAAGGTACATCCTTTTATTCCGAGTCTGGTTCTAGGTTCTCCCATGAGTGGAAACATCCTCTCCACATCTTCTCTATCCAGGCCTTTCACTATTCTGTTAGTTTGTAATGGGTCATATATTGACTGACACATATAAAATATTGATTATTAACAATTACTATTTTAACACAGTGCTAACTGTGGCATTTGACTCTATATCTCTGAATTGCAGTACTATATATTTTTCCATGCAACATAAAAAGGACCTAATTTCAGCTCATCAAGTTTATACCATCCTATTCCTAATTTTCCTTGTAGTCTATACTCCACACGTTCCCACCAACTCCCCCCAGATTCTACCGCTTACCCGCACACTGAGGGCACTTCACGGCAATCAGGTAACCTGCCAACAATAATATCTTTGAGATATAGATGGACCATCTGGAGAATATGCACGTAGGGAGAATGTGCATCTGGAGTTAGGACTGATTCCACAGCCAGAGAACTTGACTGTGAAAGAACGCCAGGGTAACAAAATCCTGTCAAGACACAGTAAGCTGGGCTTTTATTTGATAAAGTAACCTTATTTTTAGTCTGGATTACTGACAGCTTTTTGGGGGGGAATCAGAGAGAGAGAGAGAGAGAGAGAGAGAGAGACTAAGATCACCCTATGTTAAAATGTCTTTGTGTTGGAAGGGACTGCAGATGCTGGTTTAGATCAAAGATAGATTCAAAATGCTGGAGTAACTCAGCGGATCAGGCAGCATTTCTGGAGAAAACGAATAGGTGACGTATCAGGTCGGAACCCTTCTTCGGTTCCGACACGAAATGTCACCTATTCTTTTTCTCCAGAGATGCTGCCTGACCCACTGAGTTCCTCCAATATTTTGGGTCTATCTTCCTTAAAATGTATTTGCCTGAATCCACTGTTTTCTTACCAGGCAGATTAAATTAAAATCGCTCTTGGTGATTTAACTGCTGTTTAAGATGACCAATAACATTTTGGCTTAGAGTTTCTTTTTTCAGTACTTTACACAAATCTAGCTTTTTTCCCTCTGGCCAATATCAAGGACTAGGTTGATTATAAAGTGAGCACTACAGCTATGATAAACTAAATGGCGGCAAGAAACAACTGGATAACTTTGTCACTTAAATAATACTGGTCTCCACTATCACAGTCATTTGTCTGTTTTTTCCATCTGGCTGCAACTCGCTGTAATGACACAGTGGCACAATGGTAGAACAGCTGCCTCACAGCGCCAGACACCCAGGTTTGATCCTCATTGCGGGTGCTGTCTGTACGGGGTTTGTACATTCCCCCTGTGACCACGTGGGTTTTCTCCGGGTGCTCCGGTTACTCCCCACATACAAAGTCGGCTATGGCAATGGATCTGCCGGCTCCGGCTAGGCCCGATTTCTAGAAGCCCCGGCTGCAGTCGGCAAATTCGACCTGCCGATCGCCACAGAAGTACCGATGAGGTAGAGATTGGCTGCCTCACCTGGTTTAGGTGCTACATTTTCGGGGGGACTTCCGGGGAGGGGGGAGGATTCTGTCTGGATTAAAGGAGGGGCCGGACCACCAGTTGCCGGAAAATGTGTGGTGGACCTGTATTTGCATCAAATATATAAAATTGTTTTTAAGTATGATAGTCACATTATCTGTTCATTCTTGCTCCGGGTTTCAAGGAAACATATTGATGGAAGATATTATCTTCATCACATTTTAACCATGCTTGGAAGAGTGATAACAAAACAAATTACAGAATTGAAATAAGATTACTGAATGCTAAAATAATAGAATATTCTGCGGCAGCTGTTAGGAAACTGATTACCTCCTCTCAGATCCAGGGAGATAATGTTATTAATTACGGTTCACGTGTGATTTGGGCCACATGATAAAACTGGATGATTTTTGTTCCTCATTGATATAAACCAAACTAATTTATTAGTAATACTTCAGGGAAAACATTACACACGCTTTGTTTAGAAGTTGTTTCCTCTTTGGGGATTGTTGCTTCCTGAAATGTGGCTGCGACATGCAAAACAATTAAATGCTAGCAATGTTCAGGAGCATTTTGCAAACAAAGAACTGCAGATGCTGGTTTATACCAAAGACAGACTCAAAGCGCTGGAGTAACTCAGTGGGTCAGGCAGCATCTCTGGAGAAAAGGGATATGTGACGTTTCAGGTCGGAACCCTTCTTTAGACAGAAAGTAGAGTATACCAAAGATAGACACAAAATGCTGGAGTAACTCAGCGATACCAAAGATAAATACAAAGTGCTGATGAGTGCTAATGAGTGCAAAATGCTAAATCCAAGATGAATTAGGGCAGCTCAATGGTGCAGCTGGTTGAGCTGCTGCCTCACAGCACCAGAGACCCGGGTTTGATCCTGACCTGTGAGGTTTGCATGTTCTCCCTGCGGCTGCCTGGCTTCCCTCCCGGTGTGGATTGCACTATTTTTTTACTGTTGGAGGCATTACAGCCTCTACATAATTGCCCATATAGTTCAGTTTCATTTTGCAACAAGATTAATTCAGGACCATGAGAAAAACTATTATAATAGACAATAAGAATATTTAACAGACAACTCTCTGTTCAGAAAGACGTGGGGAAAAGGAAGATGTGATGTTTCGGGTTGAGCCTCTTCTTCAGAATGAGAGTCAAGAAAAAGGGAAACGAGAAGTGTGAAAACGTATAATCATACCTATTTGTATCTTTGTACCTTTTGTTTCTTTGTACCTTTTCATACCTTTAGTTTTCCTCTCCCCTGACTCTCAGTTTGAAGAAGGGTCTCGACTCGAAACGTTCTCTATTCCTTTTCTCCTGAGATGCTGCCTGACCCACAGAGTTACTCCAGCATCTTCGGTGCCTATCTCAGTGTAAACCAGAGTTAAGCCATGTTCCCGCATGGCTTAACTCTGTTGCATGGGCAAATTCAAAGTGATTGAAGATTTCTAAATATTCAGCTCATACTGCCTGAATATTATAAATATCAATTTAATTAGATTAATAAAGAATCGCCAATAATGTAAATTACTCCATAGACCTATTTCCTTTTGATTAGCACATCATTCTTTATAAACCTCACTCAGAGTTCTTGATGTACAGCTTTGAACAAAAAGAAAACTTTAATATTTTAAAATGTTTGGTAAATTCTATTTCATATATCACACACAACATGACCTTTCATAGATAATTAAATATGATTATATACTTTTGTATAGGTACCCAGTAGGAACTTCGATATTACATTTCATTTCAGAAAAAGAAAAGCACAAAACTCTCATTCCTATTGGAATATCTTGGGTTATTTTGCGTTTTGCAAACCTGTGATGGGCCTGTCCCACTTAGGCGATTTTTTTCGGCAACTGCCGGCGACTGTCATAGTTGTAGCAGATTGCCGAAAAACCGGCGACTGGACACTCCTACGACAATATCTACGACAATTGTCGACGGCAAGCTACGGCAAGCTAACGACAACCGGCAACCCATCAGGACGTCCACCTACGACCACACCTACGACAACCTACGTCCACCCGCGACAACCTGTTGCCGGTTGACTTAGGTTGACGTAGGTAGTCGGCAATGGAATTCACTGAAGTCAGCACCGACAACAACCTATGTCATCCTGGCAACAACCTACGACAGCACCTACGTCAGGGGAAGTCAAGCTACGCTCATTGGCGTCAAGCCAACTGTCGCGGACTGTCGCCGAAACGTTTTGAACATTTCAAAATCCAGCGGCGACCAGAAAAACGCTACGATTCTTTGGGCGACTGAGGAGACCACTCACGACCATACAGGCGATACCCCGGCTACCATGTGGCGACAGCCTAGTCACCTAAAAAATCGCCTAAGTCGGACAGGGTCATAACTATGAAATGTTTAGCAGCTTTGTCCCCCCCATTTTAGTGCAACAAGAATAGCAAAAGGTTCTTCAGAATTATGCCTCATGCACCGATTGTGTCTCAATTGATCATTTTGATAGCAAGAACTTTTTATCCCAGGGTTGAAATGTCAAAGACTGGAGGGCATAGCCTTAAGGTCAGAGGTGGAAAGGTGGTGTATGGAGCAAGATTTCACGCAGAGGGTGGTGGGTGCTTGGAACGTAGTGGAGGCAGATGTGATATTGGCATTTAAAAGGCTTTTAGATAGGTATGTGGAAGTGCAGGGAATAGTGGAATATGGATCATTTGCAGTCAAAAGAGCGCATTAATAAATTCATGTCATAGGAGCAGAATTAGGCCAAATGGACAATCGACGCTACTCCACCATATCTTTCCCTCTCAACCGCATTCTCCTAACTTCTCCACATAACGCTTGACACCCTTACTAATCAAGAATCTGCCAACCACTGCCTTAAAAATACCCAATGTCGGCCTCGGTAGTGAATTCCACAGATTCATCACCTTCTGACAAAAGAAACTCCTCTTCATCTCCTTTCTAAAGGTAAGTCCTTTTATTCTGAGGCTGTGCCCTCTGGTCCTTTTCTCTCCCACTAATGGAAATATACTCTCCACATAAACTCTGAGCGAAAATGTACACCTCCAGAGTCAGGGACAGTTGGATGAGGGGAAGTGATAGGGTGAATGTCAGTTTTTAACCAGAGGCGGTGAATCAAGAACAAGAGAATATAGATTTAAGGTGAGAGGGAAAATAATTAATAGGAACCTGATGGGCAACTGTAACACATTGAGGTGGTGCATAGATGAATGAGTTACCAGAGGAGGTAGTTGAGGCAGGTACGATAACAACATTGAAAAGACCATTGAACAGGTACATGGATAGAAAAGTAATGTGTGGAATTCAATGCTACCAATGACTGTGGGGGCCACATTATTGGGTATCTTTAAAGCAGAGATTGGTGGATTTTTGATTAGCAAGGGTGTCAAGGGTTATAGTGAGAAGGCAGGAGAATGGGGTTGGGAGAGAAAAATAGATCAGCCACGATGGAATGGTGTGGTAGACGTGGTGGGCTAAATGGCCTAATTCTGCTTCTCTGTCTAATGCTCTTGGGGTGGGAGATTGCAACCTTCACGTGGTCCGCCCTGTTTCGACAAATGCAATCAACCCGGCATGCACAATCAAATAAGATCAAATAGAACAAGTTGTCCGACAACTTTTGGCTGCGCACGCCATACGCAAGAAGAAGAAGTCTAATGCTCTTGATGTTTGGAGTGATCTGGGCCAACACAGGCAGGTGCGACCAGTGTAGATGAGGTATCTTGGTCAGCATGGGCAAATTTATCCATGCTGTATGACTCCATGACTCTATTCTGAACACACAATGACATGTACTTGTGTAACTTAACTCAGTTTTTTTTGTCTGAATACCTGTGGTCTGGCTGTCAGCAAGATTTACAGGTCAACACACAAGTTACAACCTTGGTTCGACAAAATCAGGATCTGTCTCCAACAGCCTTTGAACACATTTAACATTGGAATCAGGTGTCAAGAGTGTTTAATTGTCAATATATACTGACAACAGAACAATAAGTTTCTTATGGGCCTGTCCCACTTAGGCGACTTTTTAGGTGACTGCAGGAGACTATGCAGTCGCCACATGTTCACGGGTGGTTGCCGGGGAGTCGCCTTCATGGTCGAGAGGAGATCCCGCATTCTGGGAACTAGTCGCGGCCTCATTATGGTCGCCGCAAATCTTTCAACTTGTTGAAAAATTCTCGGCAACGAGAATGAAGCCGCCGTGGACAGTAGCGAGAATTCTCGTGCCATAGGTGGATCGCCAGGAGGTCCTAGTGGGTTGCCAGGAGGTCGAAGGTTCTCTTAGGTTCTTGTAGGTCATAGCTAGAGCTGGCCCGTGAATTTTATTGGTTCATTGGGAAAAAAAACGTAAGCAGTAGTTTTCAGAACCAAGGATAACCGACCGGTAATGTTAATGTCCGCCGAGCTTCACAACCAAGTATCTCTGGCTTCTTAAAAGTTGTCTCCACTCCTTCTCACCCCCTTCTTCCCCCTCTTCCCCCCCCCCCCCCCTTTTAAATAACTTACCGTACACTGTGCTTTTTAGTTTCTTAATTACAACGCCAACCTTCCTGTTCACATTCTGTATCACATTGGCTTTGCAGTGTGAATTTCACTCAGACAGCGCTCCACCCGCTTGCCCTGTCCCCTGCCTGCATAACGGGCTCATGAAGGAAGCCATGTGTGTGTGTGTGTGTGTGTTCCAGTTGCCGGATTGTCAGGCGAATGCCGGCAACTTGACAGTCACCGGCAGTCGCCTAAAAAATCGCCTAAAAAATCGCCTAAGTGGGACAGGCCCATTACTTGCTGCTGCATGACAGACTTGTGAACTCAAGACTCATAGATGACGTATAATAAACAAAAAAAACTGCATTTCAACAAATTCACCAAAACTTTCAAAACGTGGTTTAATTCAGCCTTCCCCTAACAAGTTATTTGATCTTTCATAACGATTGAATATCAAACAGGATAACATTTCCTTAATGATAATGGATCAATTCACAAAATTGACAAATTGAAGGACTGACAATAAACAAAATGGATAAAGGTGATACTTTCAAAAGGATGGAGTGGGCATTGTGTCAGTCAAATTGTAATGAATATGGTTATTGTTTTATATGGGGGTGTTCAAGATAAACTATAACATAGTTTAAGGGTAATTGCCAACATAATTATTCACCTGCACTCTTGTGAATAGACGATTCTCAATGAATGGCAGGTAAGTGGTGTCAAAAGTTAAGTAGATTTCAAGAGAATTGAACATGTGAGGCAGATTTAACTTTGAAGGTAATACTACCTTAAAGGGTGTAGCAGACCAGTGCTTATATTGTGCAGGAAGGAACTGCAGATGCTGGTTTACACCAAAGAGAGACACAAGATGCCTGAGTAACTCAGCGGGTCTGGCAACATCTCTGGAGAAAAGTAATAGGTGACATTTCGGGTCGAGACCCTTCTTCAGATTGAGAGTCAGGGGAGAGGGAAACTAGAGATATTCAAAGGTACAAAGAACAAAATAATGAAAGGTATGAGAAGAACAAATCAATGCCAGAAAGGATGAACAAGGAAAGGTGGAGGGACAGAGAGAGGGAGGTAATGCAAGGGTCACATAAAATTAGAGAAATCAATAATCATACCTCTGAGTGGTAAGAAATATGAGGTGATGTTCCTCCAATTTGCAAGTGACCTCACTCTGACAGTGGAGGATGTCCAGGACAGAAAGGTCAGTATGGGAATGGAATGGGGAGTTAACGTGTTTGACAACCGGAAGATTATTTGTAAGTGTAATAAAATAACATTGAGTGGTTCTGCTTTGTGAATGTTGATAGATATTTCTCCACTTGAATGGGTTCTGGTCAAATTAAGTAATTAGAGTATGCAGAGTACGCTGAGGATCATCCATTAATGAAGTGGACTTGAGGGAGGTACATGAAAAATGTATGTGGAAGATTGAGTGGCCATTAAATCAATGCCCCAACAAGAATCCACTGAATCATACACGCTTGTCAATGTTCGAAGCAAATTGTTCTTATTTTACAGTGAGCAAACCATGGAGATTATGGGCCACAATCTTTTGATCCGACTTCTGTAGTAATAAGCACAATGCTCAAATGATGACAGAGAATTGCCACCAACACCAAAATTAATTATAAAAGTGCAGAAAGTGCTGTAGTAACTCAGTGACCCGGGCGCAATATCCTTGCAGAACATTGACAGGTGATGTTTGATCGTAGGATGGGATGGAAAAGAAAGCTGGGAGGTGGACAAAGCATGGCGGGTAATAGGTGGACACAGGCGATGAAGCGTTTTTAATAGGCAGATAGTTGGAACAAAAGCCAGAGATTAAAGCAGAGGGGGTGAGGCAGAAGGGTTAACGAGTTGCAAATTGTGAAGCCAGAGGATGGATTGTAGGAGGAGGGCGAGGGGAGAAATAAGTGTGAATCCAGGTGGGGCACAGGTGATGGGAAGGAGAAAGGGGGCGAGGGGACGTGGGGGGAAAGGGGAGGGAGAGGGGGAGGTTGTTAGAGGTCACCTAAAATTGCAGAATTTAATGTTCACACCGTTAGGTTGTAAGCTACCAAACGGAACATGAGATTTTGTTCCTCCTGTTTGCATGTGGCCTCACTCTGGCAATGGAGGAGGCCCAGGACAGAAAAGTCAGTGTGGGAATGGGAAGGGAGTTAAAATGGTTTATTAACGGGGAGATGCAGCAGGCCTTGACGGTCCGAGCTAGTCACGATTAGCAGTGCCCACACCAGATTCCGAATGGGTAGCACGTTGGTTGTAAAGAAACACTTCAAAACATAGACACTAAAAAAATCGTGTGATTTATGCAATTTGATCTAATTTTTAGTTCTAAGTCAATGAAAAAAAATTTGAATGATGAACAATAAGAAACAGAGAAATAAAATGAACCAAGAAATTCCTTCAGTGAAATTAATTTTGACTTTCAATACTTGTAATGAATGCACCTGGATATTGAAAAATAAAATCCTCAAATCCATAGTTAAATGGCGTTTTGTGGCTAATTCTTTGCGTTTTCTATTTGTATTTTCCACTGCTTGGCTGCAGGGTCACTTGTTAGTTCAGCTCCCACAGAGAAAATGGATTGTGTTTGTCAACCGTATAGAGCTTTTAAGAACCTGTCAAGTGGATTGAGTTCGATTTTAGGTTCCTAGCCTTGGAAGAACATGTAGGCAATAAATGCAGGGTCTTAGAGGATTGATGTATGGGACAAGTTGCAAAAACTTATCACCATGAATGCTAAAGATTTAGCCAAGATTTCATAGAACATAGAACGTTCCAGCACAGGAATAGGCCCTTCGGCCCACCATGTTCATAAATCACAGAAGCAGAATTAGGCCATTTGGCCCAACGACTCCACTCTGCTATTCAATCATGGTTGATCTATCTTTCCCTCTCAACCTCATTCTCCTGCCTTCTCCCCGTAACCTTTGACACCCTTACTAATTAAGATCATGTCAATCTCCGCTTTAAAAGTACCCAGTAACTTGGCCTCCACAGCCGTCTGTGTCAGTGAATTGCACAGATTCGCCTTCATCTGACTAACGATTAAAATTGATACGGGGAAGCTACTTCCTCTGATGAAGAAATACAGAGCAAGGGAATGAGAATGAAGATTCGAAAACAGCATTCAGGTGTGAATATGCAGGGATTTGGGTACTTTGGGAAATGGCAGGTGTCTGTGAAAGACTGGGCTTCACTGATGGTGACAGTACATTGCAAAGTGCTGGAGACCCATGTGACCTAGCTGTGGCCACTAAGTCTGGGTTCCTAAAGAGGCTTTTGTTATGTTTTAATACACTGACGCTTGTTCCATGTCTGTGATCGGTCCAGAGGGGTTGCCTTCCTCTCTGTGGTTCTACTTTGTAGTACTTTGTTTCTGTGCACTGAATAGGTGCTGTGATTGGTCTAAAGGGGTTGCCTCCCCCCTGTACTTTTGCGCCGTTAGTTTATAAGGGTATATAAGGGTGATTGTTTCATTGGGGTGGGTCGGTTGTCTTTCCTTCTGTTGTTTATGCGAGGCTGCTGAGGGCTCGAGTGAGTGGATCCGAGGCCAGCCCCGCGGGTGTGCACAAATAAAGAAAGGGTTTGCACTTCAGTGTTCGACTAAGTGGTTTACGGAACCAGACTAGGGAGAGAGTATTAGATCCAGAATCAACACAGGAATCAGTACATATTTTATTCCATGAAGAGTCATATCCTTCTAGAATTCTCTAACTAAGAAGGCTGTATAAATAACGGAGCTTTCAAGCCCCTTGATGGAAAGATTGTATTGGTATCAACGGATATAGAGCAAAGAACAGCATTTGAGTAGAGATGTAGATCAGACATGATCTAATTAAATGGTGGAAACGGCTGGACGGGGTGAACAGGCAATAACGCATAATCAAAATGCATCAGTAGAACAATCCTGATGCGCTAACCACCACCAAAATCACTGAAAGAAGAGCTAAAACTTCTCTGGGCTGCCAGGATAGGTTAGATTTATTATTGTTGCGTGCATCGAAATAAATGTACTGCATGCTTTCCAAACAGATCAGAAATCCCATACATCAATACAATCAAGTCAAACTCAAGTAGAGTAAAGGGGAAGAAACAGAGTGCAGAATATAGTTCTCAACATTTAGTTTAGAATAGTTTAGAGATACAGAGCAGAAACAGGCCCTTCGGCCCACTGAGTCCACGCCAACCAGCGATCCCCACGCATTAACACTATCCTACACAAACTAGGGACTATTTACAATTACACCAAGCCAATTAACCTACAAACATATACGTCTTTGGGAGAAAATCGGAGAAAACCGAGGTAGGCCATGGGGAGAAAGTACAAACTCCGTACAGACAAACACCCGTAGTCAGGATTGAACCCAGGTCTCTAGCGCCGTACGGCAGGAACTCTATCACTGCGTCACTGTGCCGCCCAGCATTGTAATGCATCAATTACATGGTCAAAGTCCAATGTCTGCAATAGGGTGAAGGTGAATCGGACAGTACCATGGAAGAAGCCTGATAGCAAAAGAGGAAGAAGCTGATCCTGAGTCTGGTGCTGCCTGCTTTCAAGCTTCTGTGCCTTCTGCCAGTAGGGAATGGATGAAAAATTGGGATAACAGATCTTGCTTGAATAGGTGATCGAACGTTGGGAGGGACTTGGTCAGCTGAAGGGCCTGTTTCCATGCTGTATCACTAAACTAAACTAAATCCATTCAGGATTTACTGCAATAAATTGTAGGGAATTGTAGACACAGCCCAGACCATCACACAAACCAACTTTCCTTCCGTTGACTCCATTTACACTACCTTGGACTACCTTTAATTGGACTTTACTGGACTTTGTCTAGCACTAAACGTTATTCCCTTTATCTTGTACCGGTACATTGTGGATGGCTCGTTTCTAATCATGTATAATTTTTCTACTGACTGGTTAGCACGCAACAAAAGCTTTTCACTGTACTTCGGTACACATGACAATAAACTAAACTACGCAAACGTAAACTAAAGAAAATAAAAAATACAAACAGGAATATGCAATATTGCCTCACCCGCTGAGTTTCTCCAGCATTTTTGTCTATCTTTGACTTCACTCTCTATATTTTTGACCATTCAGTAAGATCATGGCAGATTTCTTATATCATCACCACCTTTCAGGGCTACCTTATATCCCTTCAACCCCTACACATCCAAAACCTATTGATATCGGATTGAATAAACTCTGCAACTGAGCCTCCATAGCTTTCTTAAGAAGAGGATTCCAAAAACACGTGATCTTCCAGGTGAAGTTATTTCCTCCCATCCCGGGCCTGAATTTCCCATCTGTGACTCCTGGTTCTAGACAGGAAGCATTATCCCTGCACCTTCCCTGTCAAGCTGTGTAACGTTTTTACCCATTTCCATGGGATGATCATTCAATCTTCAAAACACTAGATGCCCCGTCAAGAACAAATAGTGAAAGACCTGGATAGAATGGATGTGGAGAGGATGTTTCCACGAGCGGGAGAGACGGGCCAGAGCCCATAGCCTTAGAATAAAAGGACATACATTTAAAAAGATGAGGAGAGGAGGAATTTCTTCAGTCAGAAGGTGCTGAATCTGTGGAATTCATCGTCACAGAAGGCTGTGGAGGCCAAGTCAATGGATATTTCAAAGATGGAGATTGACAGACACTTGATTAGTAAAGGTGTCAGGGGTTATGAGGAGAAGGCAGGAAAATGGGGTTGAGAGGGGAAGTTAGATCAGCCATGAATGGATAGAGGAGTAGACTTTAGAAACATGTTTTTTTAGAGATACAGTGCATACCGAGGCCCTTCAGCCCACCGAGGGAACCGAGGATACCATTATATCAGCCATTTAACCTGCAAATCTACGTCTTTGGAATGTGAGAGAAAACCGGAACACCTAGAAAAACCCCAAGCAGGTCACGGAGAGAACACACAAATTCTGTACAGACAACACAATGTAGTCAGGATCGAACCCGGGTCTCTGGCACTGTAAGGCAGCAACTCTACACATCCATGCCACCTTAAACATGATGGGACAACTGTCCTAATTCTGCTCTATAACTTATGAACTTATGAACAGTGAAATCAAAATGTCTGCCTATATCATCACCCCAGACTACTCTCTGTGTAAAAAAACTTGCCCTGCACATCTCCTTTAATCTTTGCTCTCTCCTTAAGTTATGCACTCTTTAACATTTCCATTCTGAGAAAAGGTTCTGACTGTCTTCCCCATCCAGCCTCTCATAATTTTATATAGTTTTAGTTTAATTTTAATTTAGAGATATAGTTTAATTTGGAGACAAGTAAAACTTATTCTTAAATTAAGAAATGTATCTCTTCTCTCTCCTATAGCTAATAATCCATTGTTCAAACCATCTACTCTAGATAAAACATTTACTCACTGGGAAAGACTAGGAATAAAAAAGATTGGAGATTTGTTCGAAATGGGAAACATTTTATCATTTCAGAAATTACAATCCAAATACAATCTGAGAGGTAATCGATATTTTAGATATCTTCAAATTCAAGATTATCTGAAAAAATATACACACGAATATCAAACTCTGATGCCAGATATATTAGATGAGGGCATGAATAGAACCGCAGTCAAATAATTTAATATCATATTTGTATAATATCATTCTAAATATAGAAATTCCATCCTCAGATGCAATTAGAAGAGAGTAGGAACATGAATTAAGTTTAAAAATTCCCAAAGACAGATGGGATAAATATCTATATGTACACAACTGCTCAATTAATGTAAGACATATTTTAATCCAATTTGAAATATTACATAGACAATATTACTCGAAAACTAAACTGAACAATTTTTTTCCAAATTTATCCCCCATCTATGACAAATGTTTATCTCACAAAGCAACTATTACACACTCCTTTGCATCCTGCATAACCATATAAACCATATAACCATATAACAATTACAGCACGGAAACAGGCCCTCTCGGCCCTTCCAGTCCGCGCCGATCATTTGTTTTCCCCTAGTCCCATCTACCTGCACTCAGACCATACCAATCCATTCTCTTCCCGTCCATATACCTATCCACTTTACTTTTAAATGTTAAAATCGATCCTGCCTCCACCACTTCTGCTGGAGGCTCATTCCACACCGCCACCACCCTCTGAGTAAAGAAGTTCCCCCTCACATTACCCCTAAACTTCTGTCCCTTAATTCTCATGTCATGCCTTCTTGTTTGAATCTTCCCTACCCTCAATGGGAAAAGCTTATCCACGTCAACTCTGTCTATCCCTTTCATCATTTTAAAGACCTCAATCAAGTCCCCCCTTAACCTTCTGCGCTCCAAAGAATAAAGACCTAACTTGTTCAACCTTTCTCTGTAACATAGTTGCTTGATCCCAGGCAACATTCTAGTAAATCTCCTCTGTACTCTCTCTATTTTGTTGACATCCTTCCTATAATTAGGCGACCAAAATTGTACACCATACTCCAGAATTGGTCTCACCAATGCCTTGTACAATTTTAACATTACTTCCCTGCTCCTATATTCAATGCTCTGATTTATAAAGGCCAGCACACCAAAGGCTTTCTTTACCACCCTATCTACATGCGATTCCACCTTCAGGGAACTATGCAGTTATTCCTAGATCCCTCTGTTCCACAACATTCCTCAATTCCCTACCATTTACCATTTTACCATGTAAAACTCCATACATTTTGAAAATAAATCTTTGAAATCTTCACAAAATTATTAAAAACAAAACTGGACCCCCATACAGAATTGATTATTTGTGGAACAACAGGTGCCTGCTCTGCGTTAACAATATTTCAAAGACGTTTCCTTAACTACGGCCTGATAATGGCAAAAAAACGTATACTTAAATTTTGGAAAAATGCATCCACCCCAACGCTTAAAATGTGGATCACAAGCATGTCTGAGATGCTACATCTTGAAGATATGAGATTCGTCTTAGCAGGAAAATTAGAACAATTTTTAAAGACATGGTCTCCTTTTATTGATTAATTACAAGTATAACATGGTGCAACACAACTCTGGAAATAAACCGATTCACGAACTGGGTGATGGGTGTGGTGAGATATGAAGCAGGTATATCCACACATAAGGGTCCCTTTTTTAAAAAAAATCTTTATTTTTCTTTTCTCTTTTCTTTTATTTCTTTTTTAATATTTTATGGGTTTTTGTCTTTATTCTTCTATAGGCTATCGCTTGTTTACCCCTGGACTGCACATCTGGTAGTCTAGGGGTTTACACATCACTATTTCCTTCACTCTTTCTTTTTCTCATTCTTTCTTTCTTGCTCTACCTATTTCTTGTTAAATTTAAAATAGAAGTGGTACATGAAATGTATTTTGTCATATGCCGCGGTTTATACTACTGTACATTGCCTCTAATAAAAATTTTAATTAAATAAAAATTTAGAGATACAGCGTGGAAAAAGACCCTTCGTCCCACCGAATCCGCGCCGACCATACACCAGTTCTATCCTACACTCTGGGGACAATTTATAGAAGCCAATTAATCGACAAACCTGCACGTCTTTGGAATGTGGGGTGAAGCCGGAGCACCCAGAGAAAACCCACACGGTCACAGGGAGATCGTACAAACTCCTTATAGACAGCACCTGTAATCAAGATTGAACCCGTGCCTCTGGCGCTGTAAGACGGCGACTCTGCGCTACTGTCGCGCCATTATACTTCCATGAGGTTTCCCCTTAACCGCCAAGGCTCCAGAGAAAACAATCCAAGTTGTCCACCCATTCTATTAAGCAAGCTATTGCAGAAATCCATCATCACCAACAAGATATTTAGGTAAACACAAGCAAAAGCCATTAAAATGCCATCGTTGGAAGTAATATGTCAAAAGTGCATCAAATGAAAAGCATTGAAATTTTTATTACTGGTATTTTTTATTTAAATTGAGCTGTATGCCTTTCATTAAAATCAGACCTTAACAATAATATGAAAGCAGAGTTTGCGGTAAATGAAAATAGCATAAAGGCAAGATGGGGTGTTAATTGATGTTCCCATGTGTTTAATTAAAATGTCATGCCTCACTGTAACTTAGTGCATCAAATATAATTGATTCACCAGTTTGATTCATTCACAAGATAAATATATGCATGGGGCAACTTTTATTATTCTGCCACAAAGAAATATGGAAGCATTCAGTAATATTTGATCTTATAGAGGTGTATAAAATCAGGAGAGGAATAGATCAGGTAGACACACAGAGTCTCTTGCCCTGAGTAGAGGAATCAAGAACCGGAGGGTATAGGTTTAAGGTGAAGGGAGAAAGATTTTATGGAAATCTGAGAGGTAATCTTTTCACTCAAAGGGTGGTGGGTTATGAAACAAGCTGCCGGAGATGTTTAATAAGCAATTAGGCAGGTACATGGATAGGACAGGTTTACAGAGATAGGCATGTGGGTCTACTATAGAAGGGACATGTTGATCGGCGTAGGCAAGTTGGGCCAAAGGGCCTGTTTCCACACAGTATGTCCCAGCAGCATGCAACTCCATGCGATGAGCGCGACCTAACGTGGTCTCTTGAGCCGTCCGGCGTCGCGGGGCCGGTCCCACTTCGATCGCCAGAGCCGTGCGGAATTGTGTGGAGTTCGTCCCGACATCGCGCGGGGCTCTGAAAAACTGACCATGTTCAAAAATTCCGCGCGGCAACGGCTTGTCGGCTCGCAGTCGCCTCGATGCATTACACACCGCCTCGACGTCGTGCCTCCGTGACCCTCTCTGTGTGTGCCTCTGTGCCCCTCTCTGTGTGTCCCTCTGGCGAACTTACCTTTAAGACTTCGCTCCAAGTTCGCCTCACTTTGCGCCGCGTTGCGCCACTCACCCCACCTCCGCGCGGCCCCCGCTGCCGGTTTGGTCGTGCTCTTCGCATGCTGGTGGTAACGGCATTGCACAGGGATCACCCGATCTCCGCGCGGCCCCCGCTGCCGGTCTGATCGCGCTCCTCGCATGGAGTCGGATGCTGGTAGGACAGGCCCTTAACTCTATGACCCTAATAGAAATACTACCAATAGGTAACTCATTTCTTAATTGATATTAAATATGAGGAAAAAAAACTTCAGCTTTAAATGGATTTAAATACTTCCTTACAGTTCAGAAAAGTAAAAAACGTCCCTGATATTTCCTTCTCTGCTTAAAACAATATAATTGACATTTCTCTAATTAGTTTTACTTAGAGATGCAACATGGAAGCTGACCCTTCAGTCCATCAAATCCGCGCTAACCAGCGATCACCATACACTAGTTCCATCCTACAGATTAGGGACAATTTATACAAACCTGCACGTCTTTGGAAAGTGGGAGGAAACTCCGCACAGACAAGCACCTGCAGTCAGGATCAAACCAGGGTCTCTGGCACTGTGAGGCTGTCCCACTGTGCTACCCCTAATAATGCAAAGGGAAACTGATGCCAGCGATTGCAACACCATGGTCTCTTTTGTGTGACTGGATAGCATGTAAGCAAAAGCATTTCACTGCATGTGACATTAATAAACTGAACCACACTGAAAGGGGAATATAAGCTGAACAATACATACAAATGGCCTGGGAGCATATAAAAAATTCTAAACATTTTGTAGTGTATTTATTTTTGTGTAACTCTACCAGCTGCAATTCTCAGTGAAAAGCGATGCTGATCATTTATCAGAGATTTCATGCATAACCTGACTATACAGCTCATTACACCCGTGGGATTCGCTTCCCAACGTTTTCTGTTAAAGGACTAGATTTTTAACATTATAAAAAGTAAAACATTGGCATTGCACCTTTATGATGCAAAATGAAAAGAAATCATTCTCGATTTTACTGCCGAATGCGTAATTTGAGTGCCGACAACCATATAAAACCATATAATCATTAGAAACAAGAAACTGCGGATGCTGGTTTGCAATAAAAGACACAAAGTGCTGGAGTAACGCAGCGGGTCAGGCAGATCTCTGGAGAACATGAATAGGTGACGTTTCTGGTCGGGATCCTTCTTCAGACTAGCCATTATGTAATTACAAAATTCAGATTATCTTCTAAAGTAATGACATTTTTTTTTAATTAGGCAGATTAAAATAAAACATAGGTTTACTTTCAACCATGTTTTATTCAGTGTAAGTTAAGTAAGTTCAGTGTATGCTTAAATTTGAAAATATTCCCAAAACAAGTATTAGAACACAAATGTTAATGTCAAGCTTGCCCCTATATCATTTGAACATTCAGCCAACATTACAAATAATGTTGTACTTTGATAAATGGATTTGCAGAGAGCCATCAATGTAGGTAGCTAGCTCCAATTGTAGATCTCTTCCATCTCTCACAGAAGGCGGCACAGTGGCATACCGGTAGAGTTGCTGCCTTACAGTGCCAGAGACCCGGGTTCTTTCCTGACTACAGGTGCTGTTCATACGGAGTTTATACATTCTGCCTGTGACTGAATGGGCTTTCTCTGGGTTTTCATCCCACACTCCAAACATATACAGTTTTGTAGGTTACTTGGCTAGGATAAAAAATGTTAATTGTCCCTAGTGGGTGGGTAGGATAGTGCTAGTGTAAGGGAACGCAGGACAGCGAGATATCGGTGGGCAGGAGGACCTGTTTCTGTGCTATATCTCTAAAACTAAATCTCTATAAAACTAAGAGGTGCATTTTGCCTTGAGTAGTCTTTATGGATATTGTACATGAAGTTCTCCCAATATTTGAGAAACATTTCCAAACAGCACAACATATAAATACAGAATTTACAAAGTTTTAGATATTGCACTGCAGACTTCAGTAGAGATTGTTGGAAAAAGCAAAGCAAAAAGGGGCAGAGGGAAACGATAACTCCAGGCAGATGTTCATATAGGAGCAGGTAAGTGTGTGGTACAGTGGCACAACTGGTAGAGCTGCTGCCTCACAACACCAGAGTTCCGGGTTTGATCCTGGCCTCAGGTGCTGTCATTGTGGAGTTTGCACGTTCTCCATGCGACTGTATGGGTTTCCTCCGGGTAATCTGGTTTCCTCACACTTCCCAAAGACATGTGTGGTTAATTGGCCTCTGCCTATTGCCCCTAGTGTACAGGGAGAGGTTGCATTAGTGGGGTGATAGAACTAGTGTGTCATCACGAGTTCTATGTAGATAACGCACTACGTAGAACTAGTACTAACAACACCGTATGTGTGTTTTCAACGGACGACATGGGCTCAGTGGGCTGAAGCGCTTGTTTCCATCCAATATCTTTAATCTTTCAAAGACCCATAAGTCAATATCAGAACTTTGGCCTGTAGATGTGGATGACGTGACACATGAAGTTCAGTGAATGCAACTTCAACTGTTACATTCAGCCAACTACACTCGTGGTCTCACTATCAAGGATCTTAATGAATTATCAGGGAAGGTCAAATTCATTTAATGTAATAAATATGCAATACTTAGCTTTAATGGTGAGTATGAAATAAGGGATTAAAGAAGGGTCCCAAACCAAAACATCACCTATCCATTTTCTCCAGAGATGCTGCCTGACCCATTGAGTTACTCCAACATTTTATGTCTCTCTATTGTGAGTATGAAGGTTTGAAGGTATTACGAAAAACTGCTTGTTTCATGAATATCTACGAAAACAATCCTTACCGTGTCTGGTTCTATGTTCATCTGGACCCATAAAAGATTTGTTCAGCATAAAAATTGGCTCTTAGCTTCACCACGCGCATACACTAATCCCATCCGTCCACAATAGAATATTTTAGGTAATAGGAACCTGAGAGATAACTTATTCACACAAAGACTGATGGGTGTATGGAACGAGCTGCCAGAGGAGGTAGTAGAGGCAGGCACTATCGCAATGTTTAATAAATATTTAGGCAGGTACATGGATAGGACAGGTTTAGAAGGATATGGGCCAAATACAAGTGTAGATAGGACATGTTGGTCGGTGTGGGCAAGTTGTGCCGAAGGGCCTGTTTCCACGCTGTATAACTATGACACGTGATATTCCTGTACCTAGCTTGTTCAAGTATCTGTCTAAAATGGCTCTTCAATGAATTGATTGTATCTGATTCCACCACCTCCTCTGACAACTTATAAATGTCAACTGCATCTGTGTAAAAAAACCTTGCTCCTCAAATCGCCATTAAAGTTCCTTCCTCTCTGTGATAGCAAATTCCATAGGTTCACTACCACCTGAATCAAGAGAAACAATTTTGGGGTGGCATAATGGTGCAGCACTACAGTTGCTGCCTTTCAGCGCCAGGTTCGATCCTGATTACGGGTGCTGTTTGTACAGAGTTAGTATGTTCTCCCTGTGATCGCGTGGGTTTTCTCCGGGTACTCCAGTTTCCTCCAACATTCCAAAAACATACAGGTTTGTAGGTTAATTGGCTAGAGTGAAAATTGTAAATTGTCCTTCGTGTGTAGAATGATGCTCGTGTAAGGGGGGTGGTCGCTGGTTAGCACGGACTCGATAGGCTGAAGGGCCTGTATCCGTGTTATAACTAAAGTCTAAAATTCTAAAGATGTGTCTCATCTCAATTTTAAATCTTTTGCCAAGTAACCAGAGACTGTGAACTTTACATTCCAGACACCACAGCCAGGAAAAAAATTCTGTATATCCAGGTCTGTCAAAGTGTTATAAGGTCCAATTAGTCATAGAGCTATGCAGCTGGAGAAACAGGTCCTTTGGCCCAACTCATCCATGATGACCAATATGCCTCATCTGAGCTCACCCCGTTGCCCGCATTTGGCCCATATCCCTTTAAGCTTATCCATGAACCTGTCTAAATGTCCTTTAAATGCTTTTGTTGTACCTACCTCAACTACCTCTTCTTGTAGCTCGTTCCATACACACACCACCTTCTGAGTGAAGAAGTTGCCACTCAGATTCTTACTAAATCTTTCGCCTCTCACTGTAATATCAGATATATCCGAGGACATTGTGAGAAACCAGAGAGGAAATTGTGGGAGCCCTGGTTGAAATTTACGAGTTGTCTTTAAGTATAGGAATGGTGCCAGAAGACTGGAGGGTGGCAAATGTTCTGCCTCTGTTCAAGAAGGGCTGCAGGGAAAATTCTAGGAACTTTAGGCCAGTGAGCTTAACATCTGTAGTTGGAAAGTTACAAGAGAGTATTCTGAGGGATAGGATGTACAAGCATTTAGACGGACAAGGACTGATTTGGGATAGTCAGCATGGGTTTGTATGTGGGAGGTCGTGTCTCACAAATCTGATCGAGTTTTTTGAAGACGTGACCAAAAAGGCAGATGAGGGAACAGCTGTAGATGTTGTATATATGGGCTTCAGCAAAGCATTCGGCAAGGTTCCGCATGGTAGACTGCTATGGAAGGTTAGATCGCAAGGGATTCAAGGAGAGATTGCTGAATGGACAGAAAATTGGTTTCATATAAGGAAGCAGAGGGTGATGGCGGAAGGTTGCTTCTCGAACTGGAGGCTTGGGACTAGTGGCGTGCCTCAGGATTCGGTGCTGGGCCCGTTACTGTTTGTCATCTATAGCAATGATTTGGAAGAGAATATACATGGCAAGATTAGCATGATACCAAAGTGGGTGGTTTTGCAGATAGCAAAGATGGTTGTAAGAAATTGCAGCAGGATCTTGATCGATTGGCCAGTTGGGCTGAGGAATGGTTGATGGAATGTAACGTGGGCATTACCTACACATTGAATGGTAGAGCTCTGGACAGTGTGGTAAAGCAGAGGGATCTAGGAGTGCTGGGGCATGGTTCCTTGAAGGTGGAGTCACAGGTTGATAGGGTTGTCAAAAAGGGGTTTTGCACATTGGCCTTCATTCGTCAGAGTATTGAATATAGCAGTTGGGAGGTCATGTTGCAGTTCTATAAGACATAGGTGAGGCTGCATTTAGAGTATTGTGTTCAGTTCTGGGCACCATGTTATAGGAAAGATGTTGTCAAGCTGGAAAGGGTACAGAGAAGATTTACAAGGATGTTGCCAGGGTTAGAGTGTCTGAGCTACAGGGAACAGTAGGCTGAAACTCTATTCCTTGGAACGCAGGAAGATGAGGGGTGATCTTATTGAGGTGTATAAAATCATGAGAGGAATAGATCGAGTCTCTTGCACAGAGTAGGTGAATCAAGGACCAGAAGACATAGGTTTAAGATGAAGGGGAAACGATTTAATAGGAATCTGAGGGGTAACTTTTTCACACAATCAGTGGTGGGCGTGTGGAACAAGCTGCCAGAGGAGGTAGTTGAGGCAGTGACTATTCCAACATTTTAGAAACAGTTAGACAGGTACATGGGTAGGATAAGTTTGGAGGGATATTGACCAAACACGTGCAAGTGGGACTAGTGTAGCTTAGATATGTTGGCCAGTGTGGGCAAGTCTGGCTGAAGGGCCTGTTTCCACACTGTATCACTCTATGACTGTATGACTCCATAAACCTATGTCCTCGGGCTCTTGATTCATCTATCCTGGGTAAATGACCCTTAATTTTATACACTTCAATAAGGTCACCTCTCAGTCTCCTACACCGCAAGAAATAAAGTTCTAACCTGTCCAATCGTTCCATATAGTTAAAGCCTTCCTGTCCTAGCAATATGCTTGTAAAGCTTCTCTGCACTTTTTCCAGTTAAATGACATTCTTCCTGTAGCAGGGTGATCGAAACCAAATACAGTGCTCCAAATGTGACTTCACCAATGTCTTGTACAATTATAACACTCATTCATGATGCCTTGCATAGAAACATTTTCTCAACAGCACATCATGCAAACATTTCAATGCATTTACCAACAGTCCCTTTAGACTTCAGAGGTACAGCGTGGAAACAGGCCCTTCAGTAAAAGAACAGCGTGAGACATCAAGAAGAATGGTACAATCTCGCTCCGAAATGCTGCCCATCTTCCTAATACGAAGGTTGCAACCAAATCTATACCAACATTGAGTGGCACAGTAGGGCAGCAATAGAGTTGCTATCTCACAACGCCAGAGACTTGGGTTTAATCCTGACCACAGGTGCTATCTGTATGGAGTTTGTACATTCTCCTTGTGATCGCCTGGGTTTCCTCCGATTTCCTCCCACATTCCAAAGAAGTTCAGGTTTGCAGGTTAATTGGCTTCTGTAAATTGCCCCTAGTGTGTCGGATAGAACTAGTGTACAGGTGATCGATGCTCGGCATGGACTCAGTGGGCCGAAGGGCCTGTTTCCATGCTATATCCCTAAAACTTTTTATTAACTTAAATTTGCATATACAACACAGTGAGAGTTTGATACCGGTCATCACTCATTTCACTGCAGCAGGCAGAAGCCTCAGATCATTACAAATGTTAGTGCAAAAACATCAGACTTCTGCCCTACAGATACAGCTTTCTGGCATCTCAGCTCAGCTCGCTGCTATCAGGAGTCTGCTTCCCCTGTGGCCGGGGCTTTGTGAGTGCCAAGGCCATCTGTGGTTCAGCAGATTACTGGGCAAGATAATCCCCTCCACTGGCACTGAAAACTGTTGCAAAATACTTATCATCTGTCAAGATGAAAGCTTTTGTACCACTTCAACAGTCCTATTGGACTTTAGCAGTCTGAAGACCCAAAATATGTTCATAAGTTCATGTCATAGAAGCAGAATGAGGCCATTCCGCCCACAGTCTATCCCGCCATTCATTCATAGGTGATCTATCTTTTCATGCCTGTTTCAATGCTGTATCTCTAAAAACAAAAAATGTTGTCATGATTACAGGCAATGACAGGCAATTCCTTGTGTTTCCATATACTAGCTCTGTGAAATAGGCAACAGGAATTGCTTGTTACCAATTGTGTGGTTCAACATCACATAGCATCACACAACAGTGAAAAGTATTTTCCAGAACATAGAACAGTACAGCACAGGGACAGGCCCTTCGGCCCGCAACATCCATGCCAAGCATGATGCCAAGACCAACTCATTGTCTGCACATAATCCAAATCCCTCCATTCCCTGCATATCCAGATGCGTAATCAAGTCTCTAAAATGCTACTATCGTATCTGCCTCAACCACCAACCATGGCACTGCATTCCAAGCACTCACCATCTTCTGTGCAAAAAAAAGGTGCCGAAAATTATTAGTGAGACTCTCTGAAAATCTATTTTTAAGTGCTCAAAGCCAAATTAAAAGATTAAATTAACAAGGTAAATTCTGCTAAAAATTCATTCCACCAGCATCACTGTTCAGAAAAGTGGCCACATCTAATTAAGGCCATTGAGGCAACTTTCCCGAGGCAGCTCTCCCTTGACTTTCAGTTTGAAGTGTCTCAACCCGAAACGTCACCTATTCCTTTTCTCCAGTGATGCTGCCTGACCCGCTGGGTTACTCCAGCATTTTATATCTATCTTCGGTGTAAACCAGCTTCTGCAGTTCCTTCCTACATATGAGGCAGCATTAGTTCAACTGTCAAACAGTACCGTGAAAGGAGCGGCATAGAGGCACAGCTGGTAGAGTGGCTGCCTCACACCACCAATGACCCAGGTTCAATTCTGACCTCAGATGCTGTCTGTGTGGAGTTTGCACGTTCTCTCTTTGACTGTGGGTTTCCTCCGGGTGCCCCGGTTTCCTCCCACATCCCAAAGACGTGCGGGGTTTTTAGGTTAACTGGTCTCTGTAAGTTGCCCCTAGTATGTAGGGAGTGGATGAGAAAGTGGGATAACATAGACCTAGTATGAACAGATGATCGATGGTTGCATGGACTTGGAAGGCCTGTTTCCAAGTTGTATGTCTTAATCAATCAGAAATGCAGACATTCGGCTAAATAATCTGATATCGCTTCTTATGAATTGATACAAACAGAATATGAGAATCATATTAATGTTGCTATTTATCAACAACAATTATTATCATTTAAAAATAATACATGAAGAAAAGATGAAAGAGGTTGCTCTAATTAGAATTTTGTTCTAATATTTGACAAGCTTAATCTATATTTATATTTGAATTTGTGATCTGGAAGCAAGTCTTTATGCTTGGACCAAGCTTCTGTAATGATTTCTGAACAATTTAGATAACCTGGTCTTATAATTTAGTTATGAATTTAGTTTTAGATTGATTATGCTGTTTTTGTGTGAATGAGTTGTGGAATTGATTTTGTATGACGTAGATACAGATTCGCAACAGACTCTTCAGCCCAACATGTCGAAGCTAACCATCAGTCACACGTTCACACTAGTTCGATGTTATCTCACTTTCTCATCCTCTCCCAATACACTAGGGGCAATTTACAGAGGCCTATTAACCAAAGATCCTATAGCGGATCCACACGCAAACTGTCCCCCCCCCCGCAACGTTGATTACACTGCGGGTCGGGTCGGGTCGGGTAGGTTCCAGTTACTGAAATGGACGAAAAAAATCCCCATGTTCCGCTCCGTTGCGGACTACACGTCAGCCCATTGCATTTCGCAAGAGTGGCCTATCTTGCTCCGCTATAGGATCTTTGCTATTAACCCACAAACCCGCACGTTTTTGAAAGTGGGAGGAAATTGGAGCACTTGGTCACAGGGAGAACATGTAAACTACACAAGGGCAGCACCCAAGGTCAGAATCAAAGCAGGGTGTCTGGCTCTGTGAGGCAGCAGCTCTATCAGCTGCATCACTGTGCTGCCTGAATGGAAGCACAGACAAAAATCCACAGACATAAATCCACTCTGTTGCGTAAGTTATTTATCAAATCTGTACATATTTTTAAAAATAAATTTATGCGGTAATAATAGTCTAAATGTTATTTTTACCAAATCAGCATAGATTATACCGAATGGTGTTGCATTCTATGGTATCAATTCCTCAAATCATACATAGAAAAACAGCATAATTACTCTCTAAATTTCACATTGATTGCTCAACGAGGAAATATGTGTCATTTGTTTCAATTAACTAAAATTAGGTTAGGTCAATAACATGACTCCTGACGTTTGAATGTTGCGATGTATGTTGCAAATGTTGCAATATGTCTTCACAAATTTGTTTGCATGGGTGTTATAAAATGTGGTGCTTATTAGGAAAATGCATTAGTGTCAGAGATCGGCAATTGCATTAATTGAGCGCTTGATATGAATATTCATGGAAGGCATTCATTTCTTTATTTCACGTTGCTCACAATTTAATGGCCGAACAGTTGGTAAATTTGCATACACTACAAGATGAACCTTGATGGGTATTTATTAGGAAGAGGCAATAGGCCGCTGTAGAATCACATTGAATTTTAATTTTTTTTTTGTGCAATAATTAAATCCCAGTTGTTCTTGGATGCTAAGACAATTTCACACATTGGACATTTTCCATTGTGGGATTCATTAGAATGAACACCCCTGGGTTTAATATAAATTTACCATTGAGTAATGCAGAATCTCTGGAAGATATATTTAGATTCGTAGAGTCATACAGCGTAGAAACTGGCCCTTTAGCCCAACTTGCCAATGCCAACCAACAGACCACATCTACACTAGCCTCACCTGCCCACATTTGGTCCATATCCCGTCCAAAAGTTTACTAAACGTTGTGATAGCACCTGCCTCAACCATCACCTCCGGCAGCTCATTCCATATACCTACCACCACTATGCTGTCTGTGTGAAATTTGCATATTCTCCCTGTGACTGTGAGGGTTTCCTCCGGGAGCTCCGGTCACCTCCCACATCCCAAAGACATGCTAGTTTATCGGGTAATTGGGCCTCTGTAAATAGAACAAGAATGAACGGTTGATCGATGTTCTGCGTGGATTTGGTGTGCCGAAGGGCCTTTTTCCATGCTGTATCTCAAAACATTATGGGGCATGAGGGGATTAGAGGAGAATCTAAATGAAATTTGGGCAAGATTTCTTAGGTTTACAACATATTAAGTGGATTTTCAAGTCCAGTTATACTAGAGAAACTTAATTATCTGGAAATTAAACTGTATTTTACATTTTAATGTCCTACATAATCAAAGTTTATGGGAGGTTCTCCATACTACGAATCAGACACACTAAAACTGTCGAGCACACATTGTTATATTAACCAACAATCAGATCCTGTTAGCTGTGCTTGTATGATTTTTCTTTAAACAGGGAGAGGTGATTTACAAACTGGGTCTCAACTGTAGAAACAGGTCCTTACAAGGCATTGGGAATCAAGAACCAGAGGACATAAGTTTAAGGTGAGGGGGGAAAGATTTAATAGGAACCTGAGGGTGTTAAGTATATGGAATGATCTGCCAAAGAAGGTAGTCGAGGCAGGTTCAGTCACAATGTTTAAAAAACAGTTGAACAGGTACATGGATAGAATAGGTTAGATAGAATAGACTAGTGTAGATGGGGCATGTTGGTTGGCGTGGGCAAGTTGGGCCAAAGGGCCTGTTTCCATATTGTGTGATTCGATGACTCTTTGACAATTGAAGCCATGTTGTTAAATCACTAGAACCTTTGCAGATGGATCCTTCACATTGGAAGTTCTTGTTTTTGTCTTAGCCTTGGTAATTACCCTCAATAACCATCACTATCAAACTCCACTTGCTCTCCTTGCACTATTTTCTACAATCTATTTTCATTCAATAGTGTTACCCCTCAAATGATATGATGGATTCGTGGCTCTTTCCCCACTTCGACACTACGCAGCCCCTTCACATAATTAGTTTAATTTATGGTTATGTGTACTGTGGTACAATGACAAGCTTTTGTTGGTCAGCAGAAAGACAATACATGATTACAATATATGATACATAATCACCTCCCACTGCACATATTTCTGACTCCCTGATTTCTTCCCCAATTTCTTCCCAAACCTCCCCTCCGCCCTCCTCTGATCTTCTATCTGCTCCCAAATCATCTCCCACTCTTACCTATGTGAGTTATAGGTGGATGGCAACGGGAGGATGATGGGCAGGATAATGGGAGAATTGGTGGCATTAGGGCGGGGGGGGGGGGGGCACAGGAAAAAGGCTGGGGATGGAAGGGAGGGTATTACCTACAATTAAATACAATTACCTACAATTAAAAACTTACATGTGAAACATTTCTATTAGTAACGTGGCACAGTGGGGTGCAGCGTTAGAGTTGCTGTCTTACAGCGCCAGAGACCCAGGTTCAATCCTGAATCTGGGTGGTATTTGTACAGAGTTTGTGCATTCTTCGTGTAACCACATGTGTTTTCTCCGTGTTCTCCGGTTTCCTCCCACACTCCAAAGACGTACAAGTTTGTAGGTTAATTGGCTTCGGTAAAATTATAAATTGTCCATAGTGTGTACTATTGTGTTAGTGTATAGGGTGATTGCTGGTTGGCATGGACTCGATGGGCCGAAGGACCTGTTTCTGTGCTGTATCACTAAAGTCTAAAACATCTATTACCTTTTGAAAATAACATTGCTAATGGACATGAGAGCACTCAGCAAATTTTATTTCCCAATTAAAATTAAAGTTTTAAAATTAGACAATGTTGGTTTGTCTTTTATTTCTTTGATCTTGGAAAATTAATTTTACTTAAAGCAGATTAAAATAACAGTTTGAATCATGTACAATATCAGCAGAGTGTACTTACACTAGCGGGTGAATTCCATTCCATGTTTGAAGGTCTGGATTAAGCCACAGTGAGCACGCTATCAACTGTTAAACATTGACTGATCTTTATATTGCTATTGATGTAGATACTCATAGTAGTGGTACTTACTCTCTCTGTTGTGCCACACGCAGAGGCATTAGAGATCATAATGATCATTAATAAAATATTTACCCTTTGCAACTATTTATGTATTAGAGAGAAATGCTACAGTATTACAGCCACACCTGCCGAACAGCAAGATTTGAACGCTAGAGATTTGATTTAAATATGGAAATTATTATTTATTTTGAGATGGACTGTTTGGAAGGTGTTTGGTCTGCATGCAGTTTTTCATTGTTCAGTTAACTTGTCATCTATGTAACAGGCAGGAACTGCAGATGCTGGTTTATTCCAAAGACAAAGCATTGGATTAATTCAGCGGGTTAGGCAGCCTCTGGAGAAAAAGATAGGTGTTGTTTTGGGTCGGGACTCTTTTTCAGACTGAAAGTAGGTGGGGGAGAACCAGAGGTGTGAAAACCAGCTTTGAGTTTTTCCAACTTGTTCCTTTTGTTCTCCGCCCCTACCCCACCCCACCCCACTTTCAGTCTGAAGAAGGGTCCCGACCCAAAACGTCACCTATCCTTTTATTCTTTTCCTCCAGATCCTGACCAGCTGAGTTACACCTGCGCTTTGTGTCTAACTTGTTATCTACTTTGTATTACAAAAGAAAACAAGGTCATGTTATTATTACAGATGGAATATACCTACAATATTTCAGGTTTTGATTTCAACATAATTTCATGTGTAAAAGTAGAATGAGAAATAGAATAAAATGCTACATTTTAATCAGGGTGGGGGGAAGCTGGTTTGTGAGATGGACAGTTTTATCCACAAATCCATGTAATTTCTTCAATGGTTCTTTATTGTCACGTGTACAAAACCAGTGAAGTTCTTGTTTTGCATCCAGATCAGTAAGGTTATTGCCAGACATAAGTGCAATCCCCAGTTAAGCACACAATGATTACAAACAGCCCAGAGTCCTTATGCAACATACGCCAGGTGTTGGCGCCATTATCAGAGTCCCAGCTGCAGCTGGTCAAAAAGGCCGATTGCGGCCATCACTTCCATCCGGAATGCCAGCGAGCCTTCGTCCCTCCCATCACCCGACCACTTTCAGTATGTCCGTGGGGAGTGTCTTCCTTAGCCGACCTTGAGGACGAGGAAGGTAAGACACCCCCCTCAGTTCTCCTTACCGGCCACCATGGGCGACTGCCTCCACCCTTCCGTTCGAGTGTGAGCAGGATACAAGCCACGGACGAGGCTCCAAATCCAGGTATCCACGGCGGGTGAGCCAAGCCTGCTGACTGCCAGGGTATGGGAGCGGCCCTTCAGGACTCTCTGCTGCACGTGGCCGTTCAGGGGCTTGTAGTCTTGGGCAGAACTGTTGCCAACCAAGTTGGTGTGCATTCCAATGGGAAGTTCTCTATGGTGCATCTGTAGAAGTTGGTAAGTGGTGTTGGAGGCATGCAGAACATCCTTGTTCTTCTGAGTAAGTAAAGGGTTCGGTATGCTTTATTGGCCACGGCTTGAATGTGGTTGGTGCAGTACAAACTGTTGGTGATGTTTATTCCTCAGAACTTGAAGTTCTTGACCACTTCCATGACAGCACCAATGACGCTGACAGGGGCATGTACACTACCCTGTTTCCTGAAGTAAAAAGCTAGCTCCTTCATCTTGTTAACATTGAGGGAGAGGTTGTTATCTCAACAACATGTTATTAAGCCCTCTGTTTAAATACATATCTATGTGTAAATACAAATGATAGAATTAATTGAGTTTTTTGTGACGGTGTTCCCAAAAGGCTCCAAAGTTATTTCAACCCACCAGAAACATTTGCCCAGATGGACTGGGGAGAAAGGTGGGTGCAGATAGGCAAAAGAAAATGAATGGAGAGTCAAAATAATAGAATAGTCCAACATGCCAAGGCCTGTTAGGCGGCAGAGAAATTCATTAAAAGCCTTGAGGCAGAGAAAGCAGTTTTACAATCTGCCAGCAACAACATACGACGTCTGAGACTGCTACATTAATTGGCACACACAGAGGTGATAAAGTGGCTGGAATATAAAAAATATCTTTCCAAGGTCCTTGATCTCAATTGTCATCCCCGAATGAGCCTTCTGCCACTCTGCTGTAGATACCAAGGATATCATAACAGGTCAGTAGGTGCAATGATAAAAAGGAGGGCAAAATAATTGACTACAACTCGATGAAAAATAAAAAAAGTTATGAGTGTTTAAAAAATCTTGAGATTAGCTGATTGGTCCTCTCGCCTGTCAATCACCATGATGAAGATAACGCACTTTCCGGGGGAGGTTGGGGGGGGGGGGGGCAGGACTACAATACCCCGGATGCCTGGACGTGAGTCAGTCACTGGAAGATCGCGGGGGAGAGACCACAACTGTGATTCTAAGCTGTGAATCAATTGAACTGTGAGTCTCCAATGTACTTGCAATAAATGATTTGTTAGCCTTTAATGACAATGCAATCAGTTGTTTGGCCTGCCCTGTGATTGAGACTGCAATGCAAAAGAGAAATGAAAATGCCATGAATTGTTTGGCCTGCCCTGCGCTTGAGACTGCAATGCAAAATGGAAATGAAATGACAATGCCATGAGTTGTTTGGCCTGCCTGTTCTTGAGACGGCAATACAAAAGGGAAATTAAATGATGATTTCATGAGTTGTTTGGCCTGCCCTGTGCTTGAGACTGCAATGCAAAAGGGAAATGAAATGACAATGCCATTAGTTGTTTGGCCTGCCCTGTTCTTGAGACTGTAATGCAAAAGGGAAATTAAATGACAATGTCATGAGTTGTTTGGCCTGCCCTGCGCTTGAGACTGCAATGCAAAAGAGAAATGAAAATGCCATGAATTGTTTGGGCGTGCCAATGCAATGCAAAGGAAATGAATGCCATGAGTTGTTTGGCCTGCCCTGTGCTTGAGACTGCAATGTAAAACCCATGTGCCCGTGCTTGAGACAATGAGTTGTTTGGCCTGCCCTGTGCTTGAAATGGCAATGCATAACGTAAATAGAAATAAAATGAAATGAGTCATTTGGCCTGCCCTGTGCTTGAAATGGAAATGAAATGGTTTGTTTGGCCTGCCTGAAACCACTAATTTCGGCCCACAAAGCCCCTAGTAGCCGAGAAACCAGCCGCTTTTGCCAAAAATCCCCGTATAAGCCCAGGAGTAGCATTTTGACCCAAAAGGCTCATGCCAGGCAAGGAAAAGTCCAGAAAAAGTATCTTTCACTGAGATTTCACTCAGATTTTGTTTGTCTCTTTGCCCCATCAGGGCCTGTACTAGCCCAGGAGATGTCCCTTCGGCCCATCAGTAAGTATTCCCCCTGCATGTATTAAACCTCACCCGAGTATTTTTCTCCTTCCCTTCATTGGCTCCGTGCGAGATCCAGGCCAGGATAGATTTTCCTCCTTCATTGCTGTGATCTGCGTTCCCGCTGCCACCGCCGAGGCTCCCCTTGCCGCCTGGCGTCACCACCGTCCCCTGGAAGGCCTGTGGGGCGAGTCGGGCCTACTGGGGCGCATTCCAATAGGTGGCGACAGTTGTTTGACGGGTGGAGCGGGCGCGCAAAGCCCCCCGGGATACGTGTAATAATTAAAATGATTGCAAAACAAAAGAGCGTGAAGGTGCATAAAGTTTCTAGGCAGCAACGCCTCGATTGACAGCACTGTTAGATGTTTATACTTGCAATAAATTAAATGATTGTAAAACGAGAGGGACGAGTATGCAGCTGTGGGGGGTTAGACTCTGCAGCAACTCGTTGATTGACAGCACTGTTAAATTAATTTATACTTACAAAAAATAGAATGACTGCAAGGGAGGAACGAGTTGCATGCTCGGCAACTACCCTGCAAGCTCTGCAGCAACTCGTTGACTGACGGCCCTATTAATTTATACTTGCAATAAATTGAATGACTGGAAGAGAGAAACAGGCAAGGAGTTGCATGCTCAGCAATGTAGCCACTCGTTGACTGATAACATTGTTAGATTAATTTATACTTGCAATAAGTAGAATCATTGCGATAGACTGAACAGGACTGACAACTATCGTGGCGTCAGCCTGACATGTATCTTGGCCAAGGTCTACAAACGCTTGATTTTCAACCGGATTAAGGTTGCTATCGACCCGAAGCTACGTTACAATCAGAACAGCTTCAGAGAGAAGAGGAACACAGTCATACAGATCCTTGCCCTCCGAAGAACCATTGAGGTGAAGAATAGCAACAACCTGCCGTTCGTCCTAACCTTCATAGATTTGAAGGTGTTTGACTCAATTCATCGATGCAAAATGATGAGGATTTTGAAGGCTTACAGTATCCCTCCTCGTCTCCTTAGAGCAATTGAGGATATATACTTGGGCACCACGGCCAAGGTTGTCACCCCGGATGGCGAGAGCAAAGTGTTTGAGATTCTCGCAGGGGTCTTACAGGGAGACATGCTAGCACCCTTTCTCTTCATCATTGTCCTTGATTATGCCATGAGGCAGGCGCTCAAGGAAGGAGGACCTCGGCTTTACAATCACCCCAAGGCGTTCAAGAAGAATTGGGCCAGTCAACTTGTCGGACCTCGACTTCACTGCTGTCAGACCAGATTAGGGATGCACAGGAGCTGCTCGGCGGAGTTGTGACGGAGTGCGGAAAAGTGGGCATGCACCTCTATGCCAAAAAGACGGAGTACATGGCGTACAATATTGGTGATCATGAGCCACTCAAGACCTGTGGCGGTGCATCTCTCAAAAAAGTGGAGGACTTCAAGTACCTGGGAGCGAGGATGCAGAGCTCGGAGAATGACATCAAGGTCCGGAAAGTGCTCGCATGGAAAGCCCTGAATAACATGGGGGAAATCTGGACGTCTCGGATGTCTAAGAGTCTCAAACTGAGATTCTTCCATGCAACTGTAGAGACTATATTATTGTAGGGTGTGAGGCATGGACTCACACTCGAGCACTGTCCAAGTCTCTCGTTGGTACCTGCACCTGAATGCTCAGAAAAGTTCAAAATGTCAGTTGAAGGGACCACATCACCAACGCCCTGCTCTACAGGGAGAATCCACCTCTGACCGAAAAGCTCAGGTCGAGGTCGAGGCTCGCTGGTCACTGCCACCGCCACCCAGAAATGCCAGCAAACAAGGTTGTGTTGTGGGAACCCACCCATGGGAGACGTGACCCAGGACGGCCAATCAAGATGATGCTGAAGACGTTGATGGAAGACGCATGCGTAGAGACAAAAGAGGAGCTTGCCAGCTGCAAGGAGGACAGAGATGTGTGGTGCGTCCGTCACCGTGCTCGTCGGAAACCAGCACCACTGCGTCGCTAATGTTTTCAACGATGATGAATGAATGATTGCAATAGAGGGGACGAGTATGTAGTTTACAAGGATTTGCATGCTCGGCTCTGTGGCTACTCACTCATTAACAGCACTGTTAAATTAAACTATCTACTTGCCATAAATTGCATAATTGCAAAACAAGAGAGGGATAAGTGTGCAGTTTGCAAGCAGTTGCATGCTCGGCTGTGCAGCCACTCGTTGACTGACAACACTGTTATGGCCCTGTCTCACTTGTGCGAGTTGACCCACGAGGTACCCCGAGTGACAGACTCGTGGCTGTGCACGAGACTGCAAGTTTATGATCAAGTGTGTAATACGAGTTCCCACGGGTATGTCATTGCTGCGATGTTCCAAGTTCCTCTCCCGAGTTAGCAAGTTCCTCTCCCGTTACTCTTGAGCCAACCGTGAATGAAGGTATGTTTTAATAAAGCAACAATGTTAAAATACATCTCCATCCTGTGGTTTTGAGTTATTTCAGCGCGGATGGGAAAATGCGCATCCTCCAGTAACCAAGCATTTCTTGTTGTTTTATGTTTTTAAATACTTTTTTGCAATGGATCTCTATTTTAAATAATTTTAAAAAAGGAAGCAGCCCGGTGACTGACATTGAGCGGCCGCCAGGACCCGACAGCAGACACACACACACACACACACACACACACACACACACACACACACACACACACACACACACACACACACACAGAGAGAGAGAGATACACACAGACAGCAGCTGGCCACCACTTCAGAGGAATTAAGCAGCTCGGGTGACTGAGCGGCCGCCGGGACCCGACAGTACACACACACACACACACACACACACACACACACACACACAGATAGACAGAGAGGGAGAGAGAGACACACACACACACACACACACACACACACACACACACACACAGACAGCAGCTGGCCACCACTTCAGAGGAATGAGGCAGCTCGGGTGACTTTGAGCGGCCACCGGGACCCGACATCAGACACACACACAGATACACACAGATAGACAGAGAGGGAGAGAGACACACACACACACACATAGAGAGAGAGATACACACAGACAGCAGCTGGCCACCACTTCAGAGGAATCAAGCAGCTCGGGTGACTTTGAGCGGCCACCGGGACCCGACATCAGACACACACACAGATACACAGAGAGGGAGAGAGAGAGACACACACACACACATAGAGAGAGAGATACACACAGATAGACAGAGAGGGAGAGAGAGAGACACACACACACAACATACACACACACACACATAGAGAGAGAGATACACACAGACAGCAGCTGGCCACCACTTCAGAGGAATGAGGCAGCTCGGGTGACTTTGAGCGGCCACCGGGACCCGACATCAGATACACACAGATAGACAGAGAGGGAGAGAGACACACACACACACACACACACACACACACACACACACACACACACACACACACACACACACACACACACACACACACACAGATACACACAGACAGCAGCTGGCCACCACTTCAGAGGAATTAAGCAGCTCGGGTGACTTTGAGCGGCCACCGGGACCCGACAGCAGACACACACACAGATACACACAGATAGACAGAGAGGGAGAGAGAGACACACATACACACACACACACACATAGAGAGAGAGATACACACAGACAGCAGCTGGCCACCACTTCAGAGGAATGAAGCAGCTCGGGTGACTTTGAGCGGCCACCGGGACCCGACATCAGACACACACACAGATACACACAGATAGACAGAGAGGGAGAGAGACACACACACACAACTCAGCGGACCAGGCAGCATCTCTGGAGAGAAGGAATAGAGTCGAGACCCTTCTTCAGACTTACCCGAAATGCCACCCATTCCTTCGCTCCAGAGATGCAGCCTGTCCCGCCGAGTTACTCCAGCATTGTGTGTGTCTATCTCCGGTGTGAACCAGCATCTGCAGTTCCTTCCCAATCCCACACTCTCGGCCCCGGGGGGGTGGATGGACCATCACACGTGGACACATCCCACCCACCACCCCAGACTTGCCCCTTCGGCAGGTCTTTAAGCCGTTCATTGAGACAGAGTGAAGCCACGGGGCAGGCGCCTCAGTAATAAAGGACAAGTGGCAGAAAGGCCGAAGATAGACACAAAATGCTGGAGTAACTCGGCGGACAGGCTGCATCTCTGGAGCGAAGGAATGGGTGGCATTTCGGGTAAGTCTGAAGAAGGGTCTCGACTCTATTCCTTCTCTCCAGAGATGCTGCCTGGTCCGCTGAGTTACTCCAGCATTTTGTGTCTATCTTTGGTTCAGTCTTTACTCGAGCAAAAGAACAGATTATTAAAGTTCCCACGGTAGACTCACGAGACACTAAGATAAACGCACGGGGCCACTACGTTATTACAACGAGTTTAAATGTTTCCATTTTTAACTTGAACAGTTAATTTGACTCGTGGAAAAAATCAAACATGTTTGATTTTTTTCACGAGTTAACAAGTTTCCCGAGTACCTGCCGTTAGCGCAACGAGTCGATAAGTTGCTCGTGCGAGTTCCGACGTTTCCGCTACGTGATCACCACGAGTGAAAACTCGGGGTCACTCGTGGGCCAACTCGACAGAGACAGGGGTTTCAGATTAACCAATACTTAATAAATAGAATGATTGCAAGAGAACGAACGAGTAAGCACTTTGCAAGGAGTTACATGCTCGGCTCTGCAGCCATTCATTCATCAACAGCACTGTTGAATTAACATCTACTTGCCATAAATTGCAAAAAAAACAAAAGAGGGGTGCGCATGCAGTTTGCAGGGAGCTGCACTTTGGCTGCAACCACCCGATGATCGACAGCTCGGCAGTGCGTCCCGGGGCGCATGCGCCGGGCCTGGCCAGGCCAGGCAGTTGGAGCGGGTGTTCGGCGCTCCTTCCTTCCTTCCCTCCCTCCCTCCTTCGTTGTGGGCGAGCAGCGGCTGGAGGGGCCGGGCGGTCGCTCGCTCGCAGCATCTTCTCACCCACTGCCACGAGCGAGATGGCGGTGACGCGGTACCGGCGGTTCCTCCGCCTGTGTGAGGAGTGGCCGCTCGACCAGAGCAAAGGCGGCCGCGACCTGGGCGCCTTCCTGCGGCAGCGCGTGGCGCTGGCCTTCCGCGAGGGGGAGAGCACGCAGGTAACCCTGGCAACGGGGGGGGGGGGGGCAGGTAACCCTGGCAACGGGAGGGGTGGGGGGTAACCCTGGCAACGGGGGGGGCAGGTAACCCTGGCAACGGGAGGGGTGGGGGTAACCCTGGCAACGGGGGGCGGGGGCAGGTAACCTTGGCAACGGGGGGGCAGGTAACCCTGGCAACGGTGGGGGGGGGAGGTAACCCTGGCAACGGGGTGGAGGGGAGGGGGGAGTGGTAACCCTGGCAACAGGGGGGTGGGGGTAACCCTGGCATGGGGGGGGGGCAGGTAACCCTAGCAACGGGGGGGGTAACCATGGCAACGGGGGGCAACCCTGGCAACGGGGGGCGGGGGGCAGGTAACCCTGGCAACGGGGGGCAGGTAACCCTGGCAACAGGGGGCAGGTAACCCTGGCAACGAGGGGGAGGTAACCCTGGCAATGAGGGGGAGGTAACCCTGGCAACGGGGGGGGCAGGTAACCCTGGCAACAGGGGGGTTGGGGTGTAAGGTAACCATGGCAACCGGGGAGCGTAGAGGGGGGGTGGGCTGGTGGTGGAAGAGTTATGGGAATGGGGGCTGGTGGGAATGGAAGGTGTTGAAACTGGAGGGGGTGGGTAAACTAAGGGGACTGGGAAGGAGTGTTGAGGGAAGGGTCTGAGAGGAGGGTGCAGGTGAGGGGAGAATGGGCTTGGGGAAAGAGGAGGGTGGTCCAGCCCTGTCTGGTTTCAGCCGAAAAGCAGTCGTATAAAAATAGCCTGCAGCTGTTGGATGGTGTGGGCCGAGGGGGTCTATTCCTGTGGTGTTAGTCCCGTGATATTCCTATTCCTGCAAATATACCTGTTGTATGCAGCCTACTTACCAAATTCCAAGATTTGAGGGTAGGGGATTGCATTAAATTGCATTAAAATGCATAAAACCCCAAGTTTGACCCATTTAAACCTGCTTATCACTTCAAATTTGGGGCTTCCAGCTGATCTGTTTCTTCAGAAGCTGTGCACTTGATCTAATTAAAATTCTTTGAGCTCATATGATCATTAGTCTCATCTTGATTGTTGCATTTGCCTGCTTCGAACAGTTAAGAGCAAAACAATAGGTACTGGAGGAGCTCGGAGGTCGGACAACATGTAGAGGGAATGGACGGATGCCGCTTTGGGTAGGGACCTTCAGCCTCATTCCCTCCACAGATGCTGCCTGACCCACTAAATACATGCAAACCTTGTCTATTGCTTCAAATTCCAGCACCTGCAGTTCCTCGTGTCTCCATCAGCGTTATGAATTGGTTATGAAATACTTGAGGCATTGCAGATGTCGCTGTTGTTATACAACTGCTTGTGTACTTCCTGCACTGTGATTATTCTGCACTGTTGAATGATCTCCTGCATTTCACTTGCTTTAAAATATCTTGGGACAAAAAGAGAAGCAGTCAATGTTTCAGGTTTGGAGACCACTGTGAGAACTGGGAAGGAAACTAAAACAAATTGGATCCCATTTGGGTTTACCCTAAAGTTCGTTGAAAATTAGCAAAAAAAAAATCAAAATTAGCAACCAATCTAAATAAACAAGCCATCGATGATGCTGAATGGGAATTTGTACAAGATATTATGATATAGATTTTTCAGCTGAACAGGCGGACTATTTGTCACTTGGGTTGTGAGAAACCTGACATTTAAAATATACTCTACCATTAATTTGTGTTGTCCAGAAAACCCACACTTTTTTACCTTCATTTTAGAAAAAAAGTGTTATAATTTCTATAGTATGTGCACTTCTATATAGAATTGCGCTTGCTTAATTTCTGTTCTTATTTTGTTCAGATTGCAGATCCAGAGAAGTGTGACCAGATGTATGACAGTTTAGCCAGAATCAACACTGCTTATTACAAAACCAAGGTACTGTCAGTTGACCATTTAAGTCCTCATCTTCACACCCCAAATTTATTGTTAGATTACAGGAAATTAGTTGGGTATATTCTGGTCCAATGAAGACTGATTAGAATTGATATCACCACAAACAATAAAATGAATAGCTGGATGGAAAAAGTACTTTTTTTAAAAATAGCCAAAGTACTCTTTTTGTACTTGATGAAATATTGACATTGATTGGGTTCAGATATGGTTAGAATGCCTGTTTATTTATTTTTTTAATATTTAGTTATAAAATTTATGGGGAATAGTTATTCCTTTTGTTGAATTATTTAAAGTGGCATGGCCAACCTTCCTTCCTGCTCACCAGGGCCCTGTTTGCCATGCTACTTTCCCGTACATTGTGCTCTCCTTCTGCTTACCGGAGCCCCAGATGCTGCACTTTTCTCTAATCTTACCAGATTCACTGGGAAATTTATTACAATATTGTGTAACATCTTAACTTTGATTCAAAATTGGGATACTAATAGAATAAGATGTCCAATAGTCTGGAAGTTCCGCAAGTCTAACACCACCAACTCCCAAGCATGCCATATAAGCATGCTCCAGTGTCTGTAGAGAAATTTGCCAGAGGGAAGATCCACCAGGGACAAACTGAACAAAACTATGAAAGTAAGCATGCACATATAAAAGGCAGTGAAAGCTAATGGTATGTTTGCCTTCATTGCAAGAGGATTTGAGTTTAGGCGCAAGGAGATCCTGCTGCAGTTGTACAGGGCCCAGGTGAGACTGCACCTGGAGTATTGTGTGCAATTTTGGTCTCGTAATTTGAGGAGGGACATTATTGCTATTGAGGGGGTGCAGTGTAGGTTCACCAGGTTAATTCCCGGGATGGCTGGACTGACATATGATGAAAGAATGGGTCGACTGGGCTTGTATTCATTGGAATTTAGGATGAGAGGGGATCTTATAGAAATATAAAATTCTTAAAGGATTGTACAGGCTAGATGCAGGAAAATAGTTCCTGATGTTGGGGGAGTCCAGAACCATGGGTCACAGTTTAAGAATAAGGGGTATGCCATTTAGAACTGAGATGAGGAAAAACATTTTCACCGAGAGAGTTGTGAATCAGTGGAATTCTCTGTCACAGAAGGCAGTGCAGGCCAATACACTGAATGTTTTCAAGAATGAGTTAAGAGTTAGCTCTTGGGGCTAAAGGAATCCAGGGATATGGGGGAAAAAAGCAGGAACAGGTTACTGATTTAAGATGATCAGCCATGATCATATTGAATGGTGGTGCAGGCTCAAAGGGCTGATGGCCTATTCCTACACCTATGTTGACATCTGTGTAGCTGACGTCTGTTTATCTGTCCCTAATTAAGTCCAGAATGCGGTCGTACAGGAAATATTCAACGTGCAAGTGGAATGGAAATAGAATATTGAGATTAACAAGAAATTTGATCACAGCCTGTAATCACAGTTCTGTTGAACCCCTTTTTTTGCATAGTTTCAACATTAAAAATTGAATTCCTATATTTTCAGTGTTTAAATGTTTTAATTGCATTTATAATGCCAGAATATCAGAAATCTTATGTTTTGGACTAGCCAAAAGCAAACAATATTTAAGTGAAAAAACTTATTTAATTTCAGTACCCCCGTCTCAGAAACACATGTTTTACTGGTGTGACAGTGGAAGAATGTCGAATGGTTCTTGCAACAGGTAATAATTCCAGATTTTATCATCAGATGGTTATTGAGTTATTTACCTTCTGGTAAATGATTTAAAAATGGAAAGGGATAAAAGTAAAAAGTTACGAAGTTATAGTATTACGCAGCATGGAAGCAGGGCCTTCAGCACACAGCTTCTGGGCCACCATCAAGCATGCAATTACATTAAACCCATTTAACTGATATTTCCCAATAATCCTACTGTAGCGGCACCATACGTGGTGAATAAAGGTGAGACGTCAGGTCGGTTCAAACGGTTCTTTATTCAGTAGTGACACGTTAGGTGGGTGCGCTAACCATATTACAATGTTGCTGTAGCTGAGCGAGGTTGCACTCCCGGGCTCAGCTACCTGTTCACTCCCTTAAGTCTCGAGGTAAGAGACCTTAAGTACCAGGACACTCCCTATAGCCCATGACGTTATGTGCCCGCCCTCGTATCTCCTGACGAGGGTTCGAGCATAAGTGGCCCGTGTTTAGGCTGACGCCACACTACCACCTCCTTCCCCCCCCGCCCAAGAATCTTCACGTCATTACACACCACTGACAATTTACAGTAGCCCTTTAACCTAGCAAGCCGCACATCTTTAGAATGTGGCAAGAAATTGGAGAACACTGTCATAGGGGTGCCATGCAGACTCCAGAGGCAGCGCTGAAGATCAGGATTAAACACCATGTTGATGGAGCTGTGAGGCTACCCTCTAAAAGTTTCACTGCTGCGCCATCCAGACTGATTGGGAAAACTTTAATCACACATGTTAACTTGCTGGATGTAATTTTTCTTTCGGATTTACTTTGTTTTTCATTTTCATATATAAAATTATTTTATATCGTCTCGTACTAATTATTTTTAGAAAACAGAAACTGTAGGATCTGATACTACTGAGAAACAGGACAGAATGTATCACTGACACATTCACTGAGCATTGGTTATTTATTGTCCTGCATTGAAGGGATATTCTATGATTTCAATTTTTGTTTGGCTCTTTACACACTTACTCATGCTTGTTTACCACAATTGAATCCCAATGCATGTTTAAAATTGTAAAAATACGTATTCATATCCCTACTTTGCCTCGTCCTTCCATAGTTTTAACCTCCAGCCTGACAACTGTTGATCATTCCTTAGTTTAATTACTCTGCAGTGTACCTTCTGCTGCTGAGGCTCAAACTAAGATTTATTTCTTGTGTATCTGCACCTCTAGCATCCTCCAAGAGATCTTTGATCATGTCTAAAGTAATCTTTAACATTTCTTCAAATGTTAAACTTTAACATTTCTTCATATAGCAATGTCAAACATTATCTGGCAAAGCACCTCAAGACATTTTGCTACATTAAAGTTGATATTTAATTGATTGTTCTATTACATATTTTACATCAAATTAATACATTTGAGAAGCAGCATGTTGAATATTCCCTGATACCTCAGTTGATATTGAACCAACATTTTAATTCAACTCCAATCTTTGAATTAGCTGCTCTCAGTTAGTTTGATATTTAAGCTGCTGCAAGTGATTTTAATGTTTCCAAAGTTATGATATTCCCACGTGCCATTAGTTGTTTATCATTGTTTTATTATTTCTTGGTAGATAATATGAAACAAATGGAAGAAATGAAGAAAGGTATGTGGAAAAAGCTCAGAGAAAAGTTCACAGGGAAATCAGAAAATGTCACCAAGGAATATGTCTAACCGTTGCATATGATTGAAACTGTAATTGGTATTTATAATAGTTGATAAAATATAATAATAAATGTCTGATTCTAGACATGACTTTTTGAATTAAACAATTGTTAATGGAAATCTTTAAAATTCAAAAATTGAATTTTGATATTTTGAAATATGCCAGTACATGTGTTCAAATGTGAAAGGCCATATTTCAACATATAAATAAATCCAAATTTTCTTTTAAGTTCAATAAGAAAGTTGTGAGACTCAGAGTACCCCAACCCAAGGAAATGATTTCTTATAAAATAAGCTTAGATAATTTTAATGGGTGCAATTTTAAAGGAACTAAAAGGCACCTAAACATGTTAAAGAAGTGCAAAGGACGATGTTTCTGTTTGCTAAAGGCTGATCACCTCGGTCCATAAGCTGCTGTAATGATGACTAGAAAGGCAAGGCACCCTTTTGAATGAAGTTTTGCTGACGATTTTAAAACAACTTCTATGGACAACAGTTCTGCTTTTTTGCAACAAGACACTTGCAACATTCAGACTTGAGTGATCGCTAACATTTATATCGTCTATCAGACCTAGCCCTGAGCATTGACAATCTTCAATAAGATAAACGTCTAACTAGCCTTGATGGCAATACTATAGATGAATTGCCTCAACATGCAGTTGTCATCAGGGGCTAGAACTGATCAAGGATTGTTGACCTGAACCATCAACTGCTTATCTTTGCAATGTGAGCCATTTTCTCTTTCAGATGTTTAGCATTAGTTCCAACTGTTTTTTTGACATCATCTTGCAAAATGGTAACTCGTAATTTGTCACGTAAAGGGATAAACATATGTAGTCACTATATCCGAGGTCAGAAGACGCTATGAGTTGCAAATAACTGATCCTTCTTAATTGCTGGGTCAGATTCCTTTAACAGATGATCGAATACACTAATTAATTTTATATACAAATATGAGAAAGCACCGTTAAAGAAGATGGCTCAACCCAACCTGCTTTAGAATAATTTCTGGTAATGCTCATGTTGAACAAAATAAATTAATCAAAGTGGGTACAATTGAACACTGACATGTTTTGGATTACATTTTGTTGAAAACATGATTTGGGAGCATTTCTGCAGGAACTGCACAACTGTATAATTCTATATATATATATATATACTATATATATATAATTTTAAAACAATGGTGAATTGTTTTTAGAATAAAATATATTAAGCGGTGTGAGTTTCTAGTCATTTAAAATCTGGGGGCAAGTCAATCACACTTTCTCGAGGAATGTACTGTCATTTTACTGTAAGTTTGCTTTCAACACAGTCAGTATAGAGATTTTAAGCAAATGTTAACTTCCTCAGAGTCCATAGCCATGTTGGTTACCAGCAATCTTGTGATACATATTATAATAAACATGCAATAATAATTAAATGTGCAAAACGTCCCATATTTCCTGCAGAAATCTGCAGAGGAAAAGTGATGATGAAATAGGAAAATGGCAGCTGCCTGATTTCCCATCTTGCCATGTGTCTGAGCACTTCCCTGGGTATTTCGGTGATAGATTGCTTGGAAACCATAACATCCAGTATTCAATACTGTGTGCCACCCGTTTAACTTTGTGCCAATGGGCCACAGGTTGTTTCCAGCAGTAAATATTCTAAACTCACTGCTGGCTTGCAAAAAACACACCCTAGCTTTTCCAGATCAGGCAATGTTGACTAGCTGCCTGCACACGTCTGCGGCCAAAATGGCAAAACCTTGCTTGATAGAAGGAAGTTGCATGGAATAATGCTAAAATGTGGGCAGGCCAGAATAGTTCCTGTCACAAAACAGCATAGGTGGATAGGTATATGGACGTGAAGGGAATGGAGGGGTATGGTCTGAGTGCAGGTAGATGGGACTAGGGGTAAACAAATGGTCGGCACGGACTGGAAAGTGCCGAGAGGGCCTGTTTCCGTGCTGTAATTGTTATATGGTTAAAACAGCAATAAAAGTTTGAAACTTGGCACAACCTTTAGCTAAGGCTTAACCGAATGTCAGATCTGTCAAGCAACATGAATGCTTCTAAATATTGCAGACATTGAGAAATATTTTTAAATCAGCAAAATTCCAAATACACAGAAATTTAAACATTTTTAAAGTAAAAACACAACAGATGAAAATCATTTAAAACCATTAAGGGCATTTACAGAAAAAATATTCACAAGATGAAATCTTTGCAGCCATTTCCCTCCTTTCAAGTAAACAAACCTACAGTTTCTCTGCAGCTCTAACTTGGCACAGATTCAGAAGGCAGTTTCCATGAGGAATTGCCTGGCGATTACAGCGAGTTGTTCGACAAGGAACGGAACATTCGAGAAATTGGGAATCGGCAGTGAAGAACAAGCAGAAAATCACCATGCAATTGAGGGACTCCTGCGTGCGCCTAATATGAAAAACTGCAGTATCACAGGCATTTTCCTTTTAAATTCCAGCCTGGTATATTGATAATTTCCTTTCGGCCATTCAATATCTGTGGCATCCTTTACTGAACCTCGCCTTGTCTAACATTCACAGGATTGTTATAGTTACTTGGATGATACACTTCTTTTAATACAAGCTGTTTACCATCATGGATGGACGAGACCACCTATCACACCTGCTCTGCTTCACCTTCTGGTTTGCATACATTTAAATAAATGCAAAACCAAACGATATAATCAATTGGAAATGTTATTATAATTTATTTTGTAAAACAGATGCAGATGAAGAAAACTAACAATCGTGGACATAAACTACAGGCTATCTCCTTTATACCGACATGCCTTGCAACATATTTTCTCCCAGTAAACCTGTATGTGCCATAGACTTCCTGTTAGGAATCCCAATGTATCCCTAATTGAGTCTTTGACATTTGAATGTATCCTTTGTGGCTGTGAAAGATTTGAAAGAGTAGAGGGATATTTTAAAAATTAAGTATTTCAACCACAGCACATCGACACTGCCTTTGATAATGGCATATAACTGCTGAGCAGAATCATACTTTTAACTGCAACGCCTCTTCCTTCCAGATCATTATATCTTTAAAATTCTGAAGAGCACTGTGAATCAGAAGGAAATTCCATTTTAACAAGTTTGCTTTTTGTTAAAATAAACTTATTGTGCAATAGTTCGTGAGACTCGAGCACAAACATGATGTCAAAAGTAATTATTTAGAAATTATGTTTTAATGCCCACCCCCTGATAATTGTAATTCCTAGAAGTGCAGGCCATCTCTCCATTCACGTTAACATAGACTTTGTTTAGACAGATCCATCTTAATTGAAGAAGTACATGAAAACTCTCCTGGATACTGGAGTAGCTAATCAACCTTGAGCAAAAAAACAAGGTGCTGGAAGAACTTAGTGGGTCTGGTAGCATCTTTTGAGGGAAATGGACAGACAATGTTCATTTGGACTGGGAGAGCAGAGGGGAGATAGCCAGTATGAAGTGGCAACGGTGAAGGGTGGGGCAAAACCTAGCGGTTAAGTTGATGTCCAAAGTGATGCTGCACAGTCTGAAGAAGGTTCCCGATCCAAAACACAACCTGTCCATTCCCTCCACAGATGCTGCCTGACTGCTGAGTTACTCTAGCACTTTGTATTTTACATCGGAGTCACGTGAGTGACTTCGTGAAGACCCCGCCAGCACGCATGCGCGACATATCGTCGAACGCATTGCGAATCGGCAGGCTGGGAGGAGCGTTGCTCCTCTACCGGCAAGTTTAAAAACGAACCTACAGGTAAGTACTGCTAACCTGGTGTGGTTTGGGCACTCTGTTCTTCTTGTATTTACAGAGTACCCCACGGGCTCGAACGACCATGGATAAATCTTGAGCGAAGAAACGGGCTGCTTCCAAACAAACTACGGAGGACCGCGGGCAGTCAACAGCGGCCGAATACACCTGAGCTGGCCGTTGAACAAAAACGGCAGCCCCCGACCTCCCGCCGCTGCAGCCCGCAGGAACACCGTGGACTGGCGGCAAAGCCACCCGGAAGTTGGGCAATCCCGTTGACTCGGCTGGGTCCGGGCAAGACGACCTGCTGTTCGCGGGTAGCGACGGCGGTCGATTATCCCGCATGGAGCGGATGGTGGAGCAGCTGCTCCAACGTGACCTACTCCAGCAGGAGTCTGGTCACCGTGGGTCTCCTCGCATAGGACGGCAGTACCCTTTACAGGGCTGCCAAATGTCTCACCCTCTTTGCATGGGAGCATAAGGAGTCAGGTCTGGGCTGACTGAAGAGGGGTTGGCTGAAGAATCCGATGTGCTAGGGGTGCAGGAAGAGGCACGCAAGTATAAACTACTTATCGACTCACCAGCTACAAGAGCAAGTCATGAACGACACTACGGCCAAGTACCTACCTCTGGAGAACTGTATAGCTCTCAATGTGCCCGCGGTGAACAACCCCATCTGGGGAAATATCAGTCCTAGCATCAGGACCCAAGAGGTCAAAATGTAAAAAATATTAAAACTACTGGCCTCTAGTATTACAGCGTTTGCCAGGTCAGTAGATGGGAAAGACATGGCGGACGAGCAACAGGATGCTCTGGCACTATTCTGCAATGTCCAATTTGAGATAAATTGCTTTAGGAAGAGTGCCGTCCGGCCTACACTGAACCCGAAGTTCGCAGGGTTGTGTAGAACCAGCAGCGCACAGCCGCCTACTCTGCTGTTCGGGGACAACCTGCCCAAACAGGTCAAAGACCTCGATGAAGAGGCAAAAGCTGTCGGTATGATCAAGGCGCCGACCACTATCAGGTCCTCAGTCAGCCGGCGACAGCACCCCTACGCAGCCACCAGCAGGGCCCGTTATCACAGCGACTGAACAGTTGGTGAAACCCCGAAGGCCGCACAACCCTCACAAAGGTCTTTTTTAGTCCATGTCCCAGAGCAACCTTCCTGGAAGATGCGCCAACCCCACACCACAGCGCCTCCACCTCCCAAGAACCAAGGACGGGAGAAGCCAACCCAGCGCCACCGGTAACCATGGAGGTAGGTGGGTCTGGTTGCCTTGGGAACATAGCATGTGTAACTTCACATTAAGGGGGTAGGTTACACTTGTTTTGGGATGCATGGAGTTCTATAACTTCTGATCTTTTCATATTGTACAGTATTCAGGGATACAAAATTGAATCCTTCCGGTTCAACATGTACCTAACCGTAAATTTGTGCTTTCGCAAAAAGAGAAAGTGGAAGGTCATGCGGAACTACTTATGTGTTCCGACATCCTGTGACAGGGGAGAGTCATCCGTGCCATGACCGCATGAACTTATTGGTTTGTAGGTTTTGAATAGACCTGGAATTCGGGTTGTCGGACCGGACCATGAACATCATCACGGCGTCATGCAGAGAGTCCACCAGGAGACAGTACCTCACCTATGTCAAAAAATGGGAGGTATTTTGTACCAGGACAGGCACTACTTACAATACAGCCACTATCACGGATGTATTGGAGTTCCTGGCTAGTCTACATTACGATGAGTTATAGTGCCATCAACTGCGCCAGAAGTGCCTTATCTTCCTACCTGGGACTTGGGCAAGAACACCTTGGAGTAGGATCCCACCCCCTGGTGTCAATACTCATGAGGGATATTTTTAACTCTAACCCTCCCAGGCCCCGATATTCTCAGACCTGGGATATTGGGCTTGTCCAGACCCTGCTCAGAGATTGGGCACCAGCCACGTCCCTCTCATTAACCAAGCTCACCTATAAGATAATGATGCTTATGACACTTGTAACTGCACAGCAGGTCCAGACTCTGCATAAACTAAAATTGGATGCCATGGTATCATCTTCAATTAAGGTAACCTTTTACATTCATGAATTACTCAAACAGAACAGGCCTGGGTCATCTGGCCTCAAATTGGAGTTCCTGGCCTATCCGATAGACAGACGCCTTTGCATAGTAACCCACCTTCGGCATTAAAGAGGTCACTAATAAACTCAGGGGTACGGAAATGGGCCTTTGGATAAGTTTTAAACGCCCTCACCACAGAGTAACCGTACAGACTATCTCAAGATGGCTCAGGGTGGTGTTAGGCGCAGCAGGGGTGGACACTGACACTTTTAAATCTCATTCTACCAGGGCTGCGTCTCCATCAGCGGCGAGGATGATGGAAGTTCCTATGGACCACATCCTTGCAACAGTGGGTTGGTCCAATGAAACAACTTTTCAGCGGTTTTATAATAAACCTGTGACCATGCCTGCAATATTTGCAGACACTATTTTAAATTCTGTATCATAATTTTTCCCCCGAAGTTAGGGGTTTATTATTTGTTTGTTAAATAAATACATTATTGTTTTTCAGCACTGTTTCAAGTCTGAAATACGTTAACATACTTCCTCCATTGGTCATTATGGCAGTGTGTGAGCATGGACCCGTTTCCAGGGCATGAAATCACAGAGCTTTGAAGTCTTCACGAAGTCACTCACGTGACTCCGAAGTAAAATAGTAAGATTAAACGAGAACTTACTTGCGATGAGGGATTTTGTGCCCTCGCTCCCAACCCTCTATTATAAGGTCAACTGGTATGTTAGTTCTCTTATCTTACTATCTTCAGTCAACTCTACTATCTGTGATTTCACACCGCTGCTTTGAAGAATGTCGCGCATGTGTGCTGGCAGGGTCTTCACGGAATCCTTCATCGTAACTCCTCATAAAATAAGGATCAAACTTCGAACTGGTAAGTTCTCGTTTAATCTTACCATTTTACTCCAGTATCCAGTTCAGTCCTTTAGCAGATTGACTAATGAATGATACTAAAATAATCTGAACAATGCAGTCAAAAATACATGCATATACTTACAGATTTGGTGAACAGACCATTTTCTTCTGTTTGAACACAACAGGTTACTTCTGATGTAATGTTTGCACATAAACAATTTTCATTTGACAGAAATGTAATTATCAAGTAAGCTACTTTCAAGTACAGGCCACCTACTTTTGGTGCTATAAAAATCATTATTATTGCAGTTGAAATATATATTTGGATTTTGAATAAGAAGTGCCTGATGGAGACACGAGAAACAGCAAATGCCACCTGACCCACTGCTTCATATTCTGCTTGGGTAGCTTACAACTTAACTGTATGAACGTTGAATTTTCCAATTTTAGATAACCAACAATACCACATCCCTCCCCTCTCACCATGCCCCTCCATTCTGCCACCCCTCCCCTCCCTTGTGCCCCACCTGAACTCGCACCTATTTCTCCCTCCTACATTCTTTCATCTGATTCACAATTTGCTTCTCATTAATTCTTCTCTCATGTTTTCGGCTTTAATCTCTGTCCTTTCATCCAGCCATTTGCCTTATCAAAAATGCCCCTCCCCTGTGTCCACCTATGACCTACCACGCTCTGTCCTGCCTCTCATCTCTCACAGCTCCCCCACTAAAACGTCTGAAAAAGGGTCCTGATCTGAAACTTCACCTCTCCATGTTCTCCAGAGATGCTGCCTGCCCACTGAGTTACTACAGTACTTTGTCCTTTTGTGTAAGCCAGCATCTGCAGTTCCTTGTTTCAACATTTAAATTGCAAAAAGCTATATTCTTGAGCATAACACAAAGTACTGGAAGAACTCAGTGGGTCTTGCAGCATCTGTGCAAGGAATGGACGGACAATGTTTTGAGTTGGGAGCCCCCAGACTGAAGTGCCTCGTGTTCTTCACCCTGCTAGGAGATTTGACTAATATTTCTAAACAATTTTTTTTTAAAAAATCTCTAATTGCACACATGCATCAGCTTTTCATAATCAAGAATGTTCCTATCTACAGAGCAATTCTTATTGAAAGAAGAAACTAAAGGCCCAATCAAAAAGAAAACAAATATTTTAGTAAAATATCAACAAAACTAGACTAAATGGTTATTGACCTTTGCTTTCTTTGATTGCATTTACAGAAAATTGTGAATTGCAACACTATTTTACCTTGTTGGAAATCATTAAAAAGAGTACCTATGTCATTATGTTTGATTATAATCCTCAGAACCAATATAACCTGTTTTTGCCAAGAGTTATAACAAACAAAGTGGATTTCAAGCATAGAGGGCATGTCGAGGGTATATTTGAAATAGTGTTCCGTAGTATGTCACTGCCTTTAAACATGTGCATTGTAGAATCTACTGTGTTATCCCATTGCATTCACTGCTCAATGATGAGGAGGATTTTCATTCATCAATGGGGCACATTAAAATATCATAAAATTAGAAATACCTATACACGTTGGACCCATTAATCATCGACGGATCTTCATCCAGATGGCAGGATACTTCGGCACTTATGGAGCAACTTGGAATCATTTTACATAAATGTAATGATGTGCTTTGTTGCCCCGTAGTTTGTCATAGCATAAAATTATAACAAAATACTTTTCCACCCAGTAAATAGTTTAAAATTAAGTTTTATTGGAATACATCTTTAAAGTGGACAGTGATCATTTTTGTAGATTCCATACTGAGAATTAATTTCAATGGTACTGGAGACAATGCTTAAATATTAGCACTGGCACTGCATATGCACATTTAGCCTTGGCTACAGGGAGTGCACATAGACGCAGCTCATTCCCGAGGTTTTGATTCAATTATGAGGCAACACTGTTCAGTCCCCTATTCCAGTATTAAATTTGCGGGTTTAGACACTGCAGTTTAATGATTTTGATTCAAAACATGCCTCAGCAGCCGAGAAAGGAAGTTAGTAGTGGAAGATTCAAAGTGGTATTGTATCTCTGCCGAGGGAGGCAAATCAGATCTCTTCAAGTTTTCCAATTTTACCAAAATATAAAACAGATATTAATAACTTTGTACATCACAAGCTTTCAAAATATATAAAACCCACAGTAAGAAAATAGTAATAAGTCACATAAAGTATTGCACCTGACGTAATCACCAAAACCTGTAACATCAAACCAATTCCCTTCCCCAAGAACTAAATTCATTTTTAATTTACAAAGTATTAAATTCACATGTAGTTTTCAAAATGTAGTTTCCTTAATGTTAGCATCTCTGCTGTGGCCCTACAGAATATTATAATGTATTTCATTTGGTTATAATTTGCCATTTAGTTATTCTCTTGTTGCAGAGCAAGATGTTAATAATACACATCCTTAGACAGTGATATTGTGGACACCAATCATAACGCCATGGAGTTTTCATGCTTTGGCCACCTGATGGTTGGCATTAGTTGGATTGCCTTGTATATCCACAAATCCCATTCTCTGTCTTCGCTTCCTTTGTTCTGTCATCTAAAAAAAAGGATAATGACTCATTTGAATTCAATTAGTTCAAAACTAGGTGCTTAAAAAATCGTAGTTCAATAGTAGCAAATGACAAGTTTCTTCTGTAAAGAAAACAAAATCCAAGGCATAAAGGCAACAGAATACAGACAAATTGTAATATAAAGGAATGACAGACACTGGTTTATACTAAAGATAAACACAAAGTGCTGGAGTAACTCAGCCGGTCAGGTAGCATCTATGGAGAAAATGGATAGGTGATGTTTCGGGTCGGGATCTGGTAATAAGAAGCCCTCTTCTTTAAAATCTTTCCGATACAGAATGAATTGCCCTCAACAGGGGTACCTTTGTACCCTTCCACCCCCACCTCAACAATTTCCGGGCTCGGTGTGACATCGCTGTGACATGGCTCACTTGCCTCCGCCTCAGGGCCCTCTTCTGTGGAAAGGAGTCCTTACCGCCCAGAAATAACTACTTAAATCTCCAACATTCCTCCTCTTGGACCTTTTTCTTTCTCACTGCCGGTGAGACGTGAACCGTCTTGACACTTCCACTGCCGTCAGCTACTCCAATCCCACCCACTCTTATTTTAAAATTGTCTAAAGAAGGGTCCCGATCCAATCGTCACCTATCCATATTTTTTCTGGAGATGCTGCCTGAGCAGCTGAGTTACTTCAGCATTTTGTGTCTGTATGAGATTGTGGATGCTGGAATCTGGAGCAAAAAACATACAGCTGAAGAAACGCAGCAGGTCAGACAGCATCAGTGGAGGCAAAGGGATGGTTGTCCTGTTAGATGGAGAACCTGCTTCAGATCCCAAAACGTTGACCATCCATTTGCCTCCACAGAAGATACTATGGAAGATTCAGCATTTGGGCACATTAGCTAGCAGAGCTGCTGCCTCGCAGTGCCAGAAGCCCAGGTTGAATCCTGATTTTTTTTATTCCTAATTTGCGGTGCTAGCTGTGTGGAGTAAAACATTTCATCTGATAACCCAGCTGGGTTTTCTCCGGTATTGTAGTTTCCTCCCAAAGTCATGTAGGGTGGTGGGCCACTGTAAATTGTCCCTAATATGTAGATAAGAGATAGAATCTGGGATTGTTAATGGGATGTGGGGAGAATAACAAAATGGGATTAATGTATTAATTGATGGTTCATGCGGACAGTGGGTTAAAGGGTCTGTTCCCTTGTATCTCTCCATTGCTTTGTAACTTTGTTGTGTTGCAAGAAGTGCTTTTGTTTTAAGTTCTTACCTGTTCCTTTAGATCTGTAAGTTGATTTGTGAGAATTGTTACCAACTTCATTGTAAAGTATAGCTTGTCCTGTAAATTTCGAATTTCGTTCTGTTCTCCTTCCCCTTCATTACAGACCAGGGACATGGCGCGCATGCGTGGAAACCAATCCAGGTTTTTTGTCTACAGCAAGTAAAAAGGAACAATAAGTGAATGGGTCTCCAGCATATTAAATACATGGAATAAAAAGGAAATTGTATTTACAATGTTCCTCTAGTTTTTTACTGGGCAATGCAAAGGCTTCATAGTTAAGTAAAAAATACAGCCAATTCCCACACAGGGCCGACACAAAAAAAACATAAGACCGTAAGATTTAGAAGCAGATTTCAGCCATTCAACCAATCAAGTCTACTCTGCCATTCAAGCATTGCTGATCTATTTTTCCATCCCAACCCAATTTTCCTACCTTCTCCATGCAAACTTTAACACTCTTAGAAGGATGTCGAACAGAAACGTCAACCATTCCTTTTCTCCAGAGATGCTGTCTGGCTTGCTGAGTTTCTCCACCTTTTTGTGCCTATCTTCGGTTTAAACCAGCATCTGCAGTTCCTTGCCTATGAACCTCAGCTTTAAAATACACAGTTTTTTAGCCTCTACAACCATCTGTGGCAATGTACCCCACAGATTCACCACCCTTTTGCTGAAGAACTCCTTCCTCGTCTCCCTTTTAAAAGTACGCCCTTTTACGTTGAAGCTGTGGTTCGAGGAACCTCTGATTCTAGTCTTACCTAGGCCTCTCTATCTAGGCCTATCACTGTTCAGTGGGTTTCAATGAGATCCCCCTCATCTTTCTAATCTTCAGCAAGTACAGGACAAGAGCCATCAAATTCTCCTCATACGTTAACCCAACCGTGTCCGGGACCATTCAGTACGGTGTCACCAAGAAACCTGCATTAACAGCATTGTCAACACATTTTAGATGGACACTGGGAGAATCTCATTCTTTATAAAGTTATGCCAGGGACTTTTTTTTCATCTACTTGACAGATAAGACACTTATTTGGTATTGAGGTTTTAAACATAAATTCAAGGGCAAAGGTTCACATTGGTCTAAAACTGGTCCTAAACACTGCTGCAATCCAGTTTGTAGTGAGAAAAAGTAAATTTGGAAAGAACAACTGTACAGATATTTGTGCCATGCACCAATGTTTGAAAGAAATTCAATGCAAAATTTAAATTTTAAGTAGATTTTAAGTATTGGAGGGTAGTTATATATAACAAAAAACAAGCCAGATGAGTGTGCGTTTAAGTCATGAACAACATAAGTCAAGATAAAACAACATGTGGCAAGTGTTGTGCGGCATGTCAAGATGATTTAACTAACGATCCACACAGCATTTGACTGTGAACGGTTATTAACAGCTTGGAGTCCAACACCTTTGATCAGGTTCTCAGCTGCAGAATAAGCCTCCCCTCAACTCTGCGTGATATTCAATCGCGAAGAAACCTTCAAATCTAATCATCGTGGCTTGAAACACCAACAGTTAATAAGTGTTTGACTGCCATAGGAGGTGGTTGAGACAGGTACAATAGCCGCATTTAAGACATTAAATGGATAGGAATGCATTTGAGAAATATGGACCAAATGCTGGCAAATAGGACCAGATGAGATGGGCATCTTGGTCGGCATGGGCGAGTTGGGTCCAAGGGCCTGTTTCGTGCTGTATTCCGCAATGACTAAATGACAGGATTAAACAGAATACAACATTCCTTTTTAAAATTAAAATGTTACCTTTATCATTTGAGCAACATAGCTTTCTGGCCCGGTGTAATCAGTCTTTTTCTTCACATGAACCAACACAATGAAGTATAAATAATTCCAGATGTTGTGTTCAGTTTTAATGTGCTCTTCAAATGACACTGTTTTGTTGTCAAACTTATCCCGTTCAAGGCCTGCACGTAAGAACAAAAAAATATAAAGTTACTGAGCCCAGCAACAAGCTGGTTTGATTACTTCTGGTTCTGTGGTATGTTTTGATGCCTTCTTGCACAAAGGAATCAAGATCGTCAGCAAAGCAGCCAAATAGATCAGATAATATTATACATGAATCCAATCAGATCAAACGCAATAAATAGTCAAGTACAATAGGTAGAGCAAAGGGGAACATACTGAGTGCATAATTCTCAGCATCATAGCACATTCATTCCATAGAAAAAAGGCTAATGTACTAAATGGGATAGACATAAAACAGACAGTACTGTTGGTATGGAAGGACTGTTCAGAACCCTGATAATGGGGGAAGCCGTCCCTGAGTCAGGTGGAGCGCGTTTTCAAGCTTCTGTATCTTTTACTGGACAAGAGCAGGGATGACGAGGAATGACCTGGGGTGGGACTTTGATTATGCTGGCTGCTTTTCCGAGGCTATGTGATATGTAGATAGAGTCAATGGTGAGAAGTCTGATGCTGGATTACCAAAATAAACCCCACCAAGTGCTGGAGTAACTCAGGTGGTCACGCAGCATCTCTGGAGGAGATAAATAAGCAACATTTCAGGAGGGATAAAGAACTCTGAGCAGTCTGCAAACGGAAGCAGAGACAAATGATTTCAATCGTATTTTTGTTAGGAACCTGCTTGGGGCTTTTCAGCATAAATGAGGTATCTAGATGTTTGAGTGGTGATAGCCAAAAGAAAGATTCCCAATGTATTTTCTGTAGCCTAATTCCGCTTTGAATTGTTTGGACTAGTATTTATTCCTGCTGTTAGCTATAAATTTCTCTCTCCAATGTTAATGTCCATCTTAATGCCGAGGTTGAAAAGGAAGAAAAAACGTTTATGTGGGATGGGAGTTTGAATGTGTGAGAGGTGAAATCCTGTTTTGTATTGAGACCGCTGCTGTCAGCTTCAGTGGTGTCCATGGGGTCTCTGATCAGACATGGGCATCTAGATTCACAGCTGGGTCTAGAGTTGAGGATGGGGCTGGAGGAATGAGAAGGAGAAGGCAAGCATCCATGGTTGGGTTGCCAAGTGGGGATGTGGGTGGGTTGGATTAGTTTTGGTTGAGCGTGACTTTGGGAATTGGTTTTGGTCAGGGATTGGTTTTGGTCCAAACTTTTTAGTTTGACACAATTTAATTGAAAATGTGGTCACTTAAGGGTGAAACACAGTAATCAACTCTTTCAGGATAATGGGTATCACTCTGTGCACGTGACAATAATAAACCTAAACCTAATTTGATCTATTGTGGTCTGCTAAGTAGGATGTTTTTAAACATGAGATAGGAAGAGTTCATGGCCAACTTTTGGCTGTGGAGACCAAGACATTGAGTATGTTGTAAAGAGGAGATAGATTGATTGACAGTAAAGGTGTCAAAGGTTACGGGGAGATGGCAGTTGAGAGGGAAAAATAGATCAGTCATGATTGAATGGCAGATCAAACTCAATGGGCCATATGGCCTAATTCTGCTCCGATGTCTTTTAATCAAGTGCAGCTCACAGTGTTTAGAATGTAATTGATTACACTAAGGGTGCAGGTATGATGTGGTACTTTCAACCTTAACATTTAATTAACTACAATTCTTTGCTAATTGTTATCTACTTTTTAAATAAGAATTACGAGAGGCTTGTACATACCGCAGATAAAGCAAGTTGACTTGAGGGTTTCTTCCTTCTTTTGCTTTTCACTTCTCAAATCAGCAAAGGTGTCAATAATAACGCCAAAGATCAGGTTCAGTACAATGATGATAACAACGAAGAAAAACAGCAGATCAAATATAACACGTGCGGGGAACAGTGCCTCCTGGAACAAATCAATCAGCGCAGGGCGCAGGTAATCAATCGCTGTATCTCACAGAAGCAGGAGTTGGCCATTCGGCCATTCAAGCCAGCACCGCCATTCAATATGATCATGGCTATCAAAAATCAGTACCCGGTTCTTGCTTTTTCCCCCATATCCTTTGAATACTTTAACCCTGAGAGCTAAATCTAACTCTCCCTTGAAAACATCCAGTGAATTGGCCTCCAGTGCCTTCTGTGGCAGAGAATTCCACAGATTCACAAAGTAAGTTTTTTCCTCATCTCAGTCCTACCCCTCATTCTTAAACTGTGATCCCTGGTTCTGGACTCCCGCAACATCGGGAACATTTTTCCTCCGTCAAGCCTGTCCAATCCTTTAAGAATGTTATATGTTTCTATAAGAGCTCCTCAATAGCTATAATGTCCTTCCTCAAATTAGGAGACCAAAATTGCACACAATTATCCAGGTGCAGTCTCACCAGTGTATAATTTGATAATCTACAGGTATAATTTGAATAAACTGCTTAAATTTTAGAGAAATTCATCAGAGATCTTGCAAGGAAAAAGTTGTGTTGCAAAAACTTTGCAGGAATAGTGCATGGAAAATTCTGTCTCACTGATTTGATTGATTTTCCTGACCATGTCTCCCCTGATTCTCTTCCTCGCTGCCTTCCGAGTTTGGTCCTCTTTATTTTTGTACCTTATCAAGAAGAAACTGCAAAAAAAAAACTTTTTTTTTACTCTGTAGATGGGTCCTGAACCAAAACATCATCAATCCACGTCCTCCAGAGATGCTGCCTGACCTGCTGAGTTACTTCAGCATTTTGTGTCATTTTTTTTTTCCTACTTGTTGGACCTTCTGCCTTAGAGATCAGCTGTTTTTCTTTTATGCGTCTGCTTAGGGATCAACCGGAAACGTCGGCATCCATATTCTCCAGAGATGCTGCCTGACCTCAGCACTTTGTGCCTCTTTTTTTTTACAAACCAGCATCTGCAGTTCCTTGTTTCTCCACTTTGTTTTGTGATGACTTATTTCTTTCTCTTGCCTTGTCCCTTTAGTTTACTACCCTCTAAAAATAATGTAACTTTTAATGTTTTAAGCCAATTATTAATGTTATTCTCTTTCTATTTTAGTTCTGGTGTTTCTAAATAAAACTTTATGATCCCAACATTGATATGCTTCTTTCCAATTCCGCCTGGTTTTCAATTAGATTTTAAACCACATGAAAAGAAACAATTTAAAAATAAAAGCTTTTTGTTCTGTTTTATCTTTTCTTCCTCCAAGTTTGTGCATGTGTGTTTTTTTCTGGGAAACCCAGTGCTCTTAATAGGCCCAGGTACTATCCACAATGCCTCATTTTAGGATTGTAAATACAAACAAATGCTGAACTCTGATGGTACAGATGGGAATTATACATAAAGAAAGTGCACTGGGGAAGTGTACATTTGCCTCTGGTTTTCTTTATGTACAATTCCCATCTGTACCATCAGAGTAGATGCCAAATAATAGGATGGACTAATTTACTCAGCCATATTAGATAATGTTGGGTCTTAAATCACTTGTCACATTTATGTGGCTTTTAATGACAGACTCATAAGCCATTTTAACGGTGCATTACAGCTGGTTTATAATTCATTCCTCATGCTATGGGGAATGGGAACTAACATGAAAATTCTTAAGAGATGAAGATAAAACATTGGAATGGATTATATTCAACAAGCTTTAAAACAGGTCAAAATTAGAAAATAAATTATTTTTTTTAGTTTGTGTGATAGACATCAATGCTAGTTTTCTTCCCATATACACCCTTGTTGATATTCAGTGTTTTGAAACAATTATAGGAAGAATATTGTAGAGAAACAAAAAGGTGAAAAAAGTAATGAGTTTTTATCTTTCCAATTGTAATAATATTTAAGAGTAAATATAATTTAAAAACAAGTAGTAGTTGAAAGATTTCCGGAAGTATATGGGATATATATCAGCTGCAGAAGTAGGCAGAGAAATGGCAAATGCCATTTAATCCAAGTTAGTGCGAGGTGTTATACTTTGGGCATTTGCATGTTAACAGAAAATATACAGTTAAGAGCAAGACCCTTAACAACATTGATGCACAGAAGGATCTTGGGGTCCAAGTCCATAGGCCAGTGAAAGCAGTGAAAGTGGCAACACAAGTAGATAAGAGTGGTAAAGGAGGCCTATTGTATGCTTGCCTTCATTGGTTAGGGCATTGTGTATAAGAGTCAGGATGTCTTGTTACAGCTTTATGGAAGTTTGGTCAGGCCACATTTGGAGTTTGATGTGCAGTTCTGGTCGCTCCATTACTGGAAGGATGTGGAAGCTTTGGAGAGGATGCTGAAGAGGTTTACCAGACTGTACCCTCGATTAGATATTATTAGCTATAAAAAGAGGTTTAGAGACAAAAGAAGAGCTTGCCAGCTGCATGGAGGACAGAGATGTGTGGTGCGTCCATCACTGTGCCCGTCGGAAACCAGCACCACTGCGTCGCTAATGTTTTCAACGATGATGATGATGATGAGAGGTTGGACAAACTTGGATTGTTTTCTTTGGAATGCCGAAGATTTAAGAGAGACCCAATAAAAGCAGATAAAGCTATGAGAAACATAAGTAGGGTAAACAGTCAGAACCTTTTTTCCCCCCAGGGTGAAAATGTCAAAGACTAGAGGGCATAGCTTTAAAGTGAGAGGGGCAAAGTTTAAAATGAGATGCATGGGGCAAGGACTTTTACACAGAGATTGATGGGTGCCTCCAGGGATGGTGTTGGAGGCAGATACATTAGTGGCATTTGAGAGGCTTTTTGATAGGTACATGGATATGCATGGAATGGAGGAATGGATCATGTGCAGGTAGAGATTGGTTTAATCTGGCACAATGGACATTGTGGGCCAACGAGTCTGTTCCTGTACTGTTCTACGTTCTATCCACGAGGGGACTCCATAATCCCAGTGACAAAAGGAACTGCAGTTGCTGGAATTCTGAGCAAAACACAAAGTGCTGGAGGAACGCAGAGTTCATTCAGCATTTTGTGTTTTTATCCATAACCCCTGGCAATGCTTCATATAATAGTAAGCAATTGTGGTAACCGTTTGTGAGATTTTAAACTTCACACCGAGAATGTGAGACTAATGGTTCCATCTGGCTCATTGTGAAGGCTTACTTACATCTTTAGAAGGTTGCCTGAGAATATCTCCGACCCCACCTCCATTACGTAAACCGTGGTTCAATACTGTTACTATACACATCAAAAGAGTGTCACAGGCACGCTCTTTGTCACTCTCTTCATCTGTAATGGCAGAAGTTAGATCAATTGTAAATTAGACTGTCTTTTGCACGCTATTGAAAATAGTAATGATTAGTAATTAGCCGGTATGTCCCATCCAATTGTTCTCAGGATAACCTTTTGTATGAAAGTTAATCGCTGGAGGTTTACACCCCTCAATATTCTGAAACCCTTCATGAAATGATCTCTCGAACATTCAACAAGCTATTCTACTCACTAGTTTTTAGTTCTCAGAGTTCACCCTTGCTCCAAAGACTATTCCATGTACTGTAAAAGCAGGTTACCCCTAATTATTGACAAAATTCTTCCCCCCCACCCAAACACCTATAAAAACGGGGATGTAATGCTGAGGCTTTATAAGACACTGATCAGATCACATTTGGAGTATTGCGAGCAGCTTTGAGCCCCATATCTGAGGAAGGCTGTGCTGGCATTGGAGAAGGTCCAATGGAGGTTTACGAGAATTAACCCAAAAATAATTGGGTTAACATATGATGAGCGTTTGACGGCCCTGGGTCTGTGCTGGAGTTCCGAAGGATGAAGGGCAGATCTCGTTGAAGCTTAACGAGCAGTGAAAGGCCTGGATAGAGTGGGTGTGGAAAGGATATATCCACGAGTGGGAGAGTCTAGGACCAAAGGGCACAGCAAAATAAAAGGATATACCTTTAGAAAATAAATTAGGAGTTTCTATTGTCAGAGCATGGTGAATCTGGAATTCATTGCTACAGAAGGCTGTGGAGGCCATTATCAGGTATTTTTAAGGCAGAGATTGACTGATTCTTGATTAGTAAAGGTGTCAAGGGTAATGGGGAGAAAGCAGGAGAATGGGGTTGGGGAAGGATGGATATGATTGAATGGTGGACCAGACTCGATAAGCCGAATAACCCAATTCTGCTCCTATGACTTATGAATCTCTCTTCCAGCTTTCTCCCCCCTACTACAATCAGTCTAAAGGAGGGTCCAATTCTAAAATGTCACCTATCCTAGTCCTCCAGAGATGCTGCCTGACCGTTAGACTACTCCAACACTTTTGGGAGGTCGAATGTAAGGGGAATGTGTACAGTTAATGGCAAGACCCTTAATAGCAATGATGCACAGAGGAATCTTGGGGTCCCTGTCCAATCGTCTTGAGAGTGGCAACACAAATAGATATTGTGGTAAAGAAAGCGTATGGTATTCTTGCCTTCATTGGTTAGGGCATTGAGTATAAGAGCCAGGAATTCTTGTTGTAGCTTTAGAGGACTTTGGTCAGGCCACATTTGCAGTTTTGCGTTCAGTTAGCTCTTCACGTCCTCCAGAGATGATGCCTGACCTGCTGACTTACCCCAGCATTTCGTGTGTAAACCAAACCAGCGTATGCAGTCCCTTGTGTCTATATCAAACTAGTTTTTGGAAGGGCAAGACCACCAGAGGAGGAATTCCGAATACTTAAGTTTTAAACTATTCATAGGATAATGAGGTTGTTGGCAGTGCTGAAAAGAATATGCAGGAAATGGAGGGGGGATATAGATCATGTGCAGGCAGAAGATGTTAATTTAACCAGGCATCATGTTCAGCATGAATATTGTGGGCCAAAGCGCCTGTTTCAATGTTTTACTGTTTGATGTTCTATGTTAAGGTCCATCCCTAAGGAGGTACTTTAGAGTTCAATACATTGGATGGTTTGGAGTGTCACAGAGGTCAGAATTCCTTTCCTGAGGGAAATGAGTGAAACAATTGGGTATTTACTACAATCAGAAAGTTCCATAGCTACTATTACAGATAGTAACTTTTTATTTCAGATTTGTTTAATTATCTGGCAGCACAGTGGCGCAGCAGTATAGTTGTTGCCTCACAGCGCCAGAGACCCGAGTTTGACTTTGGATGCTGTCTGTATGGAGTTTGTACGTTCTCACTATGACTGCGTGGGTTTTCTCCTGGTGCTCCGGTTTCCTCCCACATTCCACAGACATGCAGGTTTGTAGGTTAATTGGCTTCTGTAAATTGTCCCTAGTGTGTAGGATTGTATAGAACTGAGACTGATCATTGGTTGGCATGGACTTGATGGGTTGAAGGGCCTAATTTCTCACTGTATCTCTAAATTAAGCTAAACTAAACTAATCTAATTTTAAATTCCCTTGCTATCACCCTGGGATTCAAACTTGGAACAATACTCAGGGCTTTTGGATGCTAGACCAATGAGTTAACCACAATGCTATTACACTCCCTGATTGTCCAATGCTCTGCAAAAACATATTTGTCTCTTTTCATTACTGCATGGCTCATTTTAGTCACCAGCAAATGGAGAGGTTGCAGAGAAGAACCTGCACCTTGACAGATGATCCACACCCTCTTATCTCAAAATCAATACTTTCCAATCAATTTAATTTCAATGCCAACATCAACAATCCGTTTCAATTGATTTAATGTTGGCATTCACAAAGCACTGAAATAAATACCAAGGCTATCTTCTCCCACACATCAGCAAAGCACCAGCCTCACTGAATTCCACATCCAATGGTATCATTCAATAACTTGAACTTGCGCAAGGATTTTAAATGGCCGATGTTTGGATCTGCTTCTTCATTCATCTATTAACCTCAATGTTATTGATGAATTTGGCTCCATGTACCCGCTTCCAGCAGTCCTCTGCATAAAGGACAATTGGGAATTACCCAAGCAGTTAATAAGGGATCACAACTAAGAGCAGATAGATTGCTCACTCATATAATTGCCGTTTCTACTTTGTGTAAAGGTGGCAGCCTCATTTGCTCACTGATCCTTTAAATAATTGCAAGAGACGTCAGCGACAATGTAAATATAATTTCTTCCTTTAACAGCTTGCATTTTAAAGTAGATAAAGTAGATAAAAGGTTTTAAAGTGTGGACACTGTTGAAGAAAATACTAATGAAGAGCATCAGATGAGATGAGTGCCAATGTTCCTCAGAGTAACACATCATGGAAACATTCCCTTCGGTTCAACTTGCTCCTGCCGACCCAGTTGCCCCATCTACACAAGTCCCACCTGCCTGCATTTGACCCAAACACTTCTAAATCTTTCCTATCCATGTACCTGTCCAAATGTCTTAAATGTTGTTATAGTACCTGCACCAACTACTTGCACTGACAGCTGGTCAATATACCCACCTCCTTCTGTGTGAAAAAAAAGTTGCCTTTCAGGATCCTATTAAATCTTTCCCCTCTAACCTTAAACCCATGTCCTCTGGTTTTTGATTCCCCTGCTCTGGGTAAAGGACTCTGTGCAGGACAGACCCACGTCTGATGAAGGGCCTCAACCCGAAACGTCACCTATTCCTTCTCTCCAGAGATGCTGCCTGACCCGCTGAGTTACTCCAGCATTTTGTGTCTATCTTTGGTGTAAACTGGCATCTGCAGTTCCTTCTTATACATCAATAAAATACACATGGTTGTGTTTTCAATTACATTTCAGTAGCATCGTCTATTGTGAAACTTGTGGATGGTGTTTAAGATTGCGGAAAAGAGGTAAGCAACATTTTTATATAAAGTAATCCAAGATGCATCTTCTGCTGTACAAAGGCCTACAAGATCTGTGTGTTTGTGTGCATTTGTTTTACGTAGATTGAATTATAAAGTGCAGGCGTAGAACTATACAGCACAGGAACACATTGCCCATGCCAGACAAGATGCCTGGTTAAAGTAAACTCTGTCTGCACATGATCCATATCCCTCCATTCCCTGCATATCCATACTTGTCTAAAAGCTTCTTGAACGCCACTATGGTGTCTGCCTCCACCGCCATCCCTGGCAGCGGGTTCTAGGCATTCACCACTCTCTCAAAAATAAAATATTGCCCCGCATATCTCCTTTACACTTTGCCCCTCTCACTATAAAGCTATACCTTCTAGTCATTGAAACATGCATCCTGGGAAAAAAGATCTGACTGTCCACCCTATCCATGTCTCTCATAATTTTACAAATGTCGATCAGGTCCCCCCCAAGCCTCAGATACTCCTGGAAAAAACAATCCAAGTTTGTCCGACCGCTCCTTATAACTAATACCTTTTAATCCGGGTAGCATTTTTATAAACCTCTTCTGCACCATCTCAAAAGCCTCCACGTTTCCCGCAATGGAGTGACAAAAATTGCACACAATATTTCATTAGTGGTCTAACCAAAGTCCTATAAAGCTGCAACCTGACTTCCTGACTCTTACACTCAATGTCCCAACTGATGAAGGCAAGCATACCATACGCCTTCTTTACCACTCTATCTTCTTGTGTTGCCTCTTACAGTGAGTGTGAATTTGAATCCCAAGATCCCTCTGTACATCAATGCTGTTATGGGTCTTGCCATTAACCGTATACTTTGCCCTTTCATTCAAACTGCCAAAGTGCAACACATGCTCGGACTAACTTCCATGTGCCATTTCTCTGCCATTTCTGTAGCTGATCTATATCCCTCCATACTCTTTGACAACCTACTGCACTGTATGCAACACCACTAATTTTGGTGTAGTTTGCAAACATACTAACCAACCCATCTACATATAAATCCAGGTAATTTATATATATTGGAAACAAATGTGCCATACCTTGATGTGGACTCTCCTGAATGCCTGTAACACAATTGATATCATCCGCAGCGCATGTGTTAATGAAATCCTTCATTGCCATTCCACTGAGATCAAAGGGACCTAATTAACAATGACAAAAATATATATTTCACATGTAATCTGTTCATAAATTATTGCCTCGTGCACCTCACTCTGCTTGGGTCCCCTATTCTCAACACTTGGTCTTAGAAGATTCTTGTTATGAACAATATGATTTCATTGTACTTCATTGTGTTTTTTAATTCAGAATGGATTTTATTTATCTTTTTTATATCTGAAAATTATACTTGGCACCTCCCACATTTCAGCCCTTGAAAATAAGAAAGACATATTCACGGCACCTATCACAACTTTGGGATAGCCAAAGGCACTTTTTATCCAATGAAGTGCAGGTTTTTAGAAACAAAGAACTGCAGATACTGGTTTACATAAAAGGACACAAAGTGCTGGAGTAACTCAGGGGGCTGGGCAGCATCTCTGGAGAACATAGACAAGTGATATTTCGGGTTAGGACCCTTCTTCAGACAGTGCTGTTACTGTTGTTAATGATGAGATTCAACAGTCAATATGTGTACTGGAAACGTCCACAAACACAGATATAAAAATGACTTTCAAAATAAAAAGATAGATGCACCTTTAGAAAGGAGATAAGGAGAAATGTATTTAGTCAGAGGGTGGTGAATCTGTGGAATTAATTGCCATAGATGTCATTGGCTATATTTAAGGCAGAGATTGATTAGTAAGGGTGAGAGGGGTTATGAGGAGAAGGCAGGAAAATGGGGTTGAGAGGGAATGATAGATCAGCCATGATTAAATGGCAGAGTAGACTTGATGGGCTGACTGGCCTAATTCTGCTCCTATGGCATGAATTTATGACTTTGGAATCTGTTTTGGCAATTTAAATTTTCATCAGCAGACGAGAAATAACATTGATTCTTCAAAATAGCCCTCGGGGATATTGTGAGATCCTTCATGAGAGAAGGTGCAGCCTTGATTTTATACGGCACATTAAAGTGGATTCACTGACAATACAGCACTCAATCAATGTTGTGGTACTTGTCTGGACTTTAATGCTCAGATGTCAGGGCTGAGACTTGAACTTATAAGTTGTGGCTCAGAATCCAAAGTGCTACACACGGCACCAGAGACAAGAATCCGAATGAAGTCCAGAGTCAAGGTAGATTTACGAATTAACCCGATGACACCCCTCCCTTTATGTGGTGAAAACAAGAGTACTATCACACTCAATTACTCTTCTTGCAGCCAAATAAGGAACTTAATGGAACATAGAATAGTTCAGGATCAGGCTCTTGTGCCAAACATGATGTCAAGTTAAACTGATCTCATTGCTTGAACGTGATCCATATTCCTCTATTCCCTGCATATACACGTGCCTATCTAAAAGCCTCTTCAACACCACTATCATATCTGTCTCTACCACCACCTCTGGCAGCACATTCCAGGCCCCACCACTCACTGTGTGAAAAACTTGCCCGCATATCTCCATTAAACTGTTCATCTCTCACCTTGTAGCTATGCCCTCTAGTGTTGAACATTTCCACCCTGGGAAAATGGTTCTGACCATCCAGCCTATCTCTGCCTCTAATAATTTTATATACTTCTATCAAGTCTCCCCTCAAACTCCAACATTACAGAGAAAACAATCCAAGATTCTCCATCCGCTCCTCCTACCTGAAACCCTCTAATTGAGGCAGCATTCTGGTAATCCTCCTCTACACCCTCTCAAGAAACTCCACATCCAAAAGGAACTCTGTTAGTTAATTGGAAGGGTGACTTTAGTTCCATCCAAGATCGCAAGCAATTTCAGAGATTTGTGGACGCAGCGCTGACCATTGTGCAAACCAGCCTCACTTCCATTGACTCCAAATACACTTCACGCTGCCTTGGCAAGGCCACTAGCATAATCAAGGACAAGTCTCTACCCAGTCACTCCCTCTTCTCCACTCTTCCATCAGGCAAGAAGTACAGAAGTTTGAAAGCACATACTTCCAGATTCAGGAACAGTTTAGTCCCAGCTGTTCTCTCGTCATCTAGAGTGCAGTCCTGACCACCCTTCTACCTAATTGGAGACTTGTGAACTATCTTTAACTGGACTTTATCAGACTTCAATGCTATATGTTTGCACAAAATGTTTACCCTTTATCCTTTATCTGTGCACTGTGAACTACTTCAAGTTTATTGTCACATGCACCGATTAAGGTACAGAAATGTTTGAGTTAGGCAGTTTGAGTTGACAGGCATACTAAGTGAAAAGCAACATGTATTGTATTCATGGTCAGTTTTTTCTTTGACTGGACAGCACTCAAACAAAATTGTTTACTTGGTGCATGTGACAATAAACTAAACTAAACTAAAAGTAAAACTAGCTGTACTTTAGTAACAAAGGGGATTTTGGCCAAATTAACTAATCCTTTCATTACTTAAATGCAGCCAAAGTTATATTTCTAATGTACAGCTACCTTCATTCACAATAGACACAAATATTAACACAGCCCGTGTCCAAAACACTGCCTACAGAGGAAACCTTGAGGGGCTGATGGTACAGTGTACAAACAGGCCCTTTGGCCCACCGGGTCTACGCTGACCAGCGATCACCCATTTACACTAGTTCTATTCTAAACACTAGGGACAATTTACAGAAGCCCATTAACCTACAAACCTGCATTGCACCCTTTTGGCGTGTGGGAGGAAACTGGAGCACCCAGAGAAAACCCATGCAGTCGCAGGGAGAATGTGCAAACTCCATATAGTCAGGATCAAACCTGGGTCTCTGGAGCATCCGGAGAAAACCCACACGGTCACAGGATGAACATACAAACTCCATACAGACTTATAATCAGGTTTGAACCCGTGTCTCTGACGCTGTTAGGCAGTAACTCTACCGCTGCGCCACTGTGCCTTCACTATTTCGATGAATATAGAGACAATGCAAAAGTGGTTGAGTGCCAAACTAGTTTTACCGGAAGACTTGCTGCTCGGTAACCTGTCAACTTCTAAAATGAAGTCATCCTTCAGGAAGAGGAAGCCCACAATGGAGAAGAGGTAGACGAGGATGAGAGCGAGCACGGCCGTCAGGAGGATGGAGCGCCCATTACGGGTGACACTTTTTATGACGTTAAACAGAGTCTCTTCTCTGTAGATCAGGTCAAACAGCTGAAAGACAGAAATAGACAGACAACAAGGTTAGATCTGTCAGTTTTGAACCGTGTCTTTTCAATCTAACTTCAAGCTCCTGGCCACGCATATCTCTAAAGATCTGTTCTGGGCCCTGCATGTTGATGCAATCATCAAGAACGCCCATCAGCGCCTCTACGTCCTTGAAGTCTGAAAACCGTGATCGCCAGGTTCAAAAATAACTTCTTTCCAACAACCATCAGGTTCTTGAACATAACACAACACCAAACTAAACTATGGACTGTGTTTGGTTTCACTAAAGACTTTGGGCATCTTTGGACTTGTATTGGGGTTATTAATTTATTGAATTCTAGTTTATTATATGTTATCTATGAGTACCGTGTTTATACGCTAGTTATACTGCTGCAAGTAAGAATTTCATTATTCCGTGGTCGGTACATACAACAATTAAACACTCTTGACTCCTATTTGGTTTTGTTTAAAGATACAGTATGGAAACATGCCCATCGGCACATCAAGTCCATGCCAGCCATCAATCACCCACTTACACTAGTTCCATGTTATCCCACTTTCGCATCCATTCCTGATACACTAGGGGCAAGTTATAGAGACCCCTAATTAGCCAATTAAACCTGCGTGTTTAATTGGCTAATTAAACCTGCATGTCTTTGGGATGTGGGTGGAAACCAAAGCACCCAGAGGAAACCCATGTGGTCAGAGGGAGAAAGTCCAAACTCCACACAGATAGCACCCAACATCAGGATTTAACCCGGGTCTCTGGCATTGTGAAGCAGCAGCTCTACCTGCTGCACCACTGAGCCGCTACAATGATCTTGGTAGAAGAAAAGAATGGCTTGACCTGGTAAATTTGCACGTAAATTCTCCAACCACGTGCATCTGCATTTGAGCTTCCTAACACGGAATCATAAATTATTTCTGAGGGTGATGAGTGTCTGGAATGCACGGCCGGGGGTGGTGGTGGAGGCAGATATGTGAATAGCATTTAAAGAACTTTTCGATAGGGTTATGTGCAGGCAGATAAGAATTGGTTATGGCATCATGTTTGGAACGGACTTTGTGGGCGGAAGCACCTGTGCTGCACAGTTTTATGATCTACATTTCAAAAAAAGGGAATAACTTAAAAATCAATCTTAGGCAATATTGTGATAACTGTGTATAATTAAATGGTTAAAAGGAAAGGCTGGTTAGTACAGCTATGCCTGATCAAGGATTGCTTCAGGTTGGTGGTGTGATCACAAGGTGTCAATAATTGAAACTCTTACTTTAATAATATACATTAATCTTATCCCATTCCATTCTAAATATATCTCTAGAAACAACTAGATGTACATATTTACTTTCCAACTGTAATATTAAAAACAAAATCAGCTTAAATACAATGGTGAACAAAATACAGAATTAACGTATCTATACATTTAAAATCTATCTCTGACTTTAAAAAATACATTACATAAACGCTACCTCTTTTTTTAATTTTTCTATTTGGAAATATTATGTTATAAGCAATAAATCAACTCCATTCCAAAGTGCAACATGGGCAAGATGAAATGTTAGTCATAGTGTCATGCAGCACAGAAACAAACCCTTCAGCACAATGTGCCCATGCCAACCAAGATGCCCCATCTATGCCAATCCCACCTGCCTGTGTTTAGCCCCTCTAAACCTTTTCCATACATGGACCTGCCTAAGTGTGTTTTGGAGTCACAGTCATACAATGTGGAAACAGGTCCTTTGCCCCAACTAGCCAATGCCGACCAAAAAGCCCATCACTAGTCCCACCTGCCTACGTTTGGCCCATATCCCTCTAAATCTTTCCTCGCCATGGACCCATCTAAATGTCTTCTGGAGTCATAGAGGCATACAACGTGGAAACAGGTCATTTCGCCCCAATTTGCCCATGCCGACCAAGATGCCCAATCTATGCTAGTTCCACCTGCCCATGTTTGACCAATATTCTTCTAAACCTTTCCTATCCATGGACCTGTCCAAATATCTTCTTGAGTCATTGAGGCACACAACACGGATAGAGGCTCTTCGGCCCAATTTGCCCCTACCGACCAAGATACCCCATCTACACTGGTCCCACCTGCCTGCATTTGCTCCATATCCCTCCAAAGCTTTCCTATCCATGTACTTGCCTGGATGACTTTTGTTCTTTGATTGTTCTGCAAAATAATCTCTGGATAAAATAGTTATTGATGAATATATAACATACCAGGATACTATAGAAGAATTCATGCACAAAAAGCCCCAGCACACTTGTCACAATGTATCCAATGTGATAAAGGAACTCCATGTCCATGATCATAGCCTTGTATCCAATGATAAATTTGCCACCGTTGCCCACAAAACCGACAAGATATACAATTTTGTTGATGAGCTGAACAGAAAAGAAAGTTAATTATTAGCATAATATTGGACAACAAAAATATTACAATATTCATGTTGAATGGCAACATAAGTTTGTGTGAACTGTCAGAGAGTAGTATTGTTGATTAATGTTGGTTCTTCTTCTTCTTCTTGCGTATGGCGTGCACAGCCTAAAGTTGTGAGGCAATTTGTTTTGTTTGCTCTTCTGTTTGTGCACGCCAGGTTGATTTCATTCGTCGAAACAGGGTGGACAACGTGAAGGTTGCAATCTCCCACCCCTTGATGTTGGTTTAGACCATAAGACAAAGGAGCAGAATTAGGCCATTCGGCCCATCAAGTCTACTCGGCCATTCAATCATGGGTGATCTATTTTCCCTCTCAACCCCATTCCCCTGCCTTCTCTCTGCAAACGTTGACACGCTTACTAATAAAGAACCTATCAATCTCCACTTTAAATATACCCGATATCGGCCTCCACCACCGTCCGTGGTAATGCATTCCACACTCCCTGACGAAACAATTTCCACCTCATCTCTAATCTAACGGTGTGCCCACTTGTTCTAGACTCCTAAATCTAGCCCTAGATTTATCATTTCAGTTGGATTGATGTTGATGCTGAAAAGTAGTTTGATAGTTTAGAAACAGTGGAGGTGACCAGACAGATAATGTTGAGGTGGACACAAGGAACTGCAGATGCTGGTTTACAAAAAAAAGACACAAAGTGCGGGTCAGCACAGTGGCACAGCCGTAGAGTTGCTGCCTTACAGCTCCAGAGACCCGGTTTGATCCTGACAAAGGGTGCTGTCGGTACAGAGTTTCTACATTTTCCCTGTGACCACATGGGGTTTCTCCGGGTGCTCTAGTTTCCTCCCATGCTCCAGAGATGTGCAGGTTTATAGGTTAATTGGTTGTGTTAAAAAATTGTAAATTGACCCTGGTGTGTAAGATAGCACTAATGTAGGCAGGTCTGCGCGGACCTGGTGGACCGAAGGGCCTGTTTCAACGTTGTATCTCTAAAGTCTAAAGAGTGATTAATCGAGTCAGGCAGCATCTCTGGAGATCATAGATAGGCAACACCTTGCTGTCAGGACCCTTGCAGTCACGCAAGTTCAGTAAGCTTGTGGAAGTAAATGCTTTGTTTCTATTAATGTTGCCAACTGTACTATTCATCTAAGAAACAGCATGGGATTAGGATAGATCCTTAGCATATGCCAGAGGAAACATGCAGTGGCAAGGAAAGAAAATGGCAGCTGATAATATGGCTAACTGGTTAGTTTGTTAAGGAACCAGGTGAGTGGACCAGTTTCATAAAAGGACACAAAGTGCTGGAGTAACTCAGCGGGTCAGGCAGCATCGCTGGAGAACATGGATAAGTGACGTTTCGGGTTGGAATCCTTCTTCAGACTGGATGACCAGAGTGGTGTTGTAAATGAATATAGTGTTTGCCAATTCACTCCAGCAAATAAACTGAAATGTCATATCGTTTATCAACCATGATTAAATGCCTGCATCAATTTTATATGTAATTTCTATGACTATGTACTGGGTCTGCTAATTGCCCAGTGAAGGCTCCGTACATTGATTTATTCTATTGATTCTTTAGACGTTAGACATGCAGCGCGGAAACAGGCCCTTCGGCTCACTGAGTCCTCACCAACCAGCAATCACCTTGTACACGAGCACTATCCTACACACGAGGGACAATTTACAATTTTACACAAGCCAATTAACCTACAAACCTGTATGCCTTTGGAGTGTGGGAGGAGACTGAGCACCTGGGGAAAACCCATGCAGTCACAGGAAGAACGTACAAACTCCGTAGAGACAGCAGCCGTAATCAGGATTGAACCCGGGTCTCTGGCGTGGTGAGGCAGCAACCCTGCCACTGTGCCGCCCATAAAATTCTCTGGATAATTATCCAGCTACTCCACCAAATAATAGATTAGGCAACTAAACAAAACGATACATTTTGCAAATAGAATACAGTTTACAGATAAAGAATTGTTTTGACATTGAGATTAATTGGTGGATCTATCAAGTGCATCCTTTACATGATTCAATATAATTTTGCTGATTGTCATCTTCATACTTACATTGAGTAATCCCAGTGTTAGCAACGTATGGCCTATTCCAATGTAATATATCGATCGAACAATCAGTGCTATTATTAATGGTCTGAGTCCATATCTCTTGGCAAACAAAGAAACGACTGAGAAGCCTATCACACCCCAAAAGACAAGCGAGAGAAAGGATGAATCAAATGCTCCTGCGGGGAAAACAAAAGAGAATGGATAATTTCTACGCTTCTGGCCTGAACAGATTTTGTTCATGACTAACAAAGTACAGAATAAGGTTGTTAATTAATATAGCAGGTACAATCACAACTTTTAATAAACATTTAGACAGGTACATGGATAGAATAGGATTAGAGGGATATGGGGCAAACGCAGGCAGGTGGGTCTAGTGGACATAGGTTTAAGGTGAGGAGGGAAAGAGAGGTAACCTTTTCACACAGCTGGTGGGTATATGGAACGAGCTGCCAGAGGAGGTAGTTGAGGCAGGTACTATCGTTACGTTAAAGAGACGTTTGGACAGGTAAGTGGATGGGATAGGGTTAGAGGAATATGGACCAAGCATGGGCAAGAGGGACGAATGTAAATGGGGCACATTGGTCAGCATGGGCAATTCGGGCTGAAGGGCTTTTTCCACACTCTATGACTCTGACTTTAACCACTTCTCTGAGGCCAAAATAATGTGAGTCATCTAAGTTAATCATGATGATCATAGAAAATAGGTGTAGGAGTAGGCCAATCAGCCCTTCGGGGCCAGCACCGCCATTCAATTTGATCATGGCTGATCATCCAAAATCAGTACCCCCGTTCCTGCTTTCTCCCCATATCCCTTGATTCCATTAGCTATAAGAGCTACATCTAACTCTCTCTTGAAAACATCCAGTGAATTGGCCTCCCCTGGCTTCTGTGGCAAAGAATTCCACAGATTCACAACTCTGGGTTACAAAGTTTTCCCTCATCTCAGTCCTAAATTCTTAGGATTGAGATGAATAAGGACTTCTTAAATAAGCCCCTTATTTTTAAAGTGGGACCCCTGGCTCTGGACTCCCCCAACATTGGGATTTTTTTTCATGCATCAAGCCTATCTAATCCCTTAAGAATTTTATATGTTTCTATATTTCAGTGTTATCTAGGGGTATCTTAATAGGTAGACATTGGAATTAAGACTAAACAATACGTGGTGAAGCAGATAGAGCTACTGTCTCAGCGTCAAAGACCCGGGTTGGCCTTAAGTGCTGTCTGTGTGGAGTTTGCACATTCTCCGTGTGATTATCTGTGTTTTCTCTGTGATGTTCTATTTTCCTCCCATATCACAAAGAAATGAAGTTTAGTAGGTTAATGGGCCACTGTAAATTGCCCTATGTGTAGGCAGTGGTAGAAAATAAACTAGTTCATGGTAATGCGTGGAGAATATTTTTTTAAATGGGATTAATCTAAGGTGGGTGGTGCCTACTCAATGGACTGAATGGCTTGTTTCCATATTATATCTCCCTATATAATTTATTTGAATGGCAAAGTACATGGTCATTATCTGGATTAAATATTAAAAGCAAGGTCATTCATTTAGTGTTAGTCCAAACCATCATGGATTTAATTATTAATCCATGTAGAAATTGTTTGCATCACATAATCCATGAACAGCCTACCCATTGAAGTTGCTTCTCCATATGGATAGAAAAAGGCAATGACAAGGTTGATGAACACCGCGAGGTTGAAGGAGATGCTACCCCAGAGCGTCATTCTCCTGGAGAACCAGTACAGCAGGGGCATACCTAACCAGAAAAGACAACAGTTATGAAAGCATGAAAAATAAGATCAATGGCAGTCTAAATACAGCACAGTAGCGCAAAGGTAGAGTTGCTGCCTTACAGTGCCAGAGACCCAGGCTTGATCCTGACAACGAGTGCTGTCTGTATGGAGTTTGTACGTTCTCCCTGTGACCGCGAGGGTTTTCTCCAGGTTCTGCCGTTTCCTCCCACACTCCAAAGACGTGCAGATTTGTAGGTTAATTGGCCTCTGTAAATTGTCCCCAGTGTGCGGGATAGAGTTGGTGTACGGGGTGATCGCTAGTTAACCCACAGTGCCAGACACCCAGGTTTAATCCTGACCTTGGGTGCTGTCTGTGTGAAATTTGCACACTAGTGCACTATCAATGGCGTGATTTTCCTTGACTGAATAACATGCAAGCAAAAGCTTTTCACTGTAGATTGGTGCACGTGACAATAATAAACTAAACCAATTAGGTCCAGCCAATCCCTACTGCACTTGAATCCCTTCCCATTATTTCTTATCTAAATCTATCAATGTAACACATTTCCCAACGTGAATGTAAAAATAGTTACTGCTTTGAAACACAAAAATATTTTTGGACGAGGTCTTACTTCTGAGTTTCTTCTGCCATATCATCTCGTTGTAGAGGAAGTTGGTCCTTTCAAAGAAGTCGCTGACTTTGCTGCCTTGTTCATCCTGTTCTGTAGTGTTGATGATCCTCTGCTTGGACTCGATGGTTAAATATTTACAGATGGTAGGCATGGGAAATACAATCTGCTCCATGTTGCGATCATTCCGAATAATCTGGCAACCCACAAACACCCGTGGAGGAAACAGTTAATGCACTCTGATACCATCGTGTTACCTGCTGCATTGTCCCCAACCCAATCCACACATTTCATACAGGTCCACCGAGTACCTCGCCGACCATCGATCCCCATTCACGTCATGTGCAGCACGGTGGCGCAGTGGTAGAGTTGCTGCCTTGTGGTGCCAGAGACCCGGGTTTGATCCTGACTACGGGTGCTGTTTGTACGGAGTTTGTATGTTCTCCCTGTGACTGCGTGTTTTCTCTCTGCTGTTAAACATTTTTTGGCTCTTGCAATATCTTGAGCATGCATAAAAATCAGCTGCTGCTCATGAATTAATTCTTAAACCTCCTCTTTACCAGTCCATCTGATTAAATTCAATTAGATTTATTGACTAGATGTACTTCAATTCAGAATGTTCAGTGGCCACCAGGGGGCCTGAGCTGATCTTTGACTTTAAACTATGCATCATTGGCAGATCTAACAGTCAAGACCACCACCATCTTGTTTTTGTCTGTGTGGAGTTTGCACGTTCTTTCCGTGACTTTGTGGGTTTCCTCCGAGTACACCGGTTTCCTCTCACATCCAAAGACATCCCAAAGATGTGTGGGTTAGTAAATTAATTGGCCTCTGTAAATTGCCACTAATGTACAGGAAGTGGATACGAAAATGTGATAACAGAACTAGTGTGAACCGGTGATCGATGGCTGGCGTGAACTCAGTGGGCTGAAGGACCCGTTTCCAGGCCTAAAGCTCTAGGAATATTATGTTTCATAACATTTTAGAATTATTTTTTTTATAATCTTCCTCCACCAAGATGAGAATAATTAACTTATTTTAAAGGAATCCTCAAGGTGTCCAAGAGCCATGAAGATTTATTATCCTTGATCATTGTAATCTATCATCTTATTGGCCAAAAAGGCAGCATCACTAAATGAAACAAACTTACACTCCCAAAAGTTAAAATGGCAAAACGCAAAAGAGACATTTTTCGCATATTTGGTAAAATTTAATTATTGGTTTATTCTGACCACAATTGGAATTGATATCCCAAATGGGTTTCAGATTGGAATAGATTAACTTAAGTAGAATGTATAATATATTGCAATGTGATTTCTCGTAAATGTGAATGGAATTTGGGAAATATGAATTTAAAATTATTTAATTGCACATTTTTATTTGAATGAGCTAACAAATATTTTACAATGAACATCATTCATATTTGAAACCATAGGCAAACCAATGAGCGCAAAGTGGTAGCTCCAAGCAACTATCGCTGCCTTTGATACAAGGATGTTTAGTTTAGGTTAGTTTACTGCCAACTGTACATAACCATACAGCACTTCACGCTGCCTAAACAAGGACCAGTCATACCCCAGTCACTCCCTTCCACCAGACAAGAGATAGGGAAGTTTGAAAACTCGTACCTCCAGCTCAGGGACAGTTTCTTCCCAGCTGTTATCAGGCAACTGAACTGTCCTATCACTAACTAGAGAGGGTTCGTGACCTCTCATCTACTCATTGGAGACCTTCAAGCTATCTTTCATCAGACATTACTGGACTTTATCTTACACTAAATTTTATTCCTTTTATCAGTAGGTCGGTGGGGGCGCTGCAAGCCGGCAGCCCTGTTAGCAGCTGTCCGTCTTTTTTCTACTTTTTTTTGTTTTTAGTATGTTTTAGTGCACTGTTTAAATGTTTCTTGGTGTGTCTTGTGTGGGGGGTGGTGTGGGGGGATAAGGGGGAACTGTTTTGGCCGCCTCCTCCACGGAGAGGCGACTTTTTCCATGTCGCCTCCCCCGTGGCCTAACAACAAGGATCGGCGCGGCCTTTCCCGGAGACGCGCCCGGGGCTTCAGCGGCGGGCACAGCGTGGACACTCGGCGGGGAACGGGCGAGCCCTCGCTGGGGCTCGCCGGAGGGGATCGCATTCGTTTGGCTGGCCCGCGGCAGTCGGCAGCCTGAAGCCGCGGTCTGCAGGGCTCCAGCGCGGAGCGGCGTCGGCAGCCCAGGATTCCTCGTGGGGGACCCGGGGGAAGAAGTAGCCACCACCGCCGGCCCGCGGCCTACTTCTACCTTGGGTCCGGCGTGAACTTACCATCACCCCCGGAGGGGAGTTCGACCGCCGACTCAGCTGCCTGCGGTGCTTCTGGCTGCGGCGGGAACTTTAAATCTTTGTCCGCCGGCCTGCGGCCTAGACCAACCAGAAGCCGCAGTCTCCGGTGGGGATGAGCCGACCCTGGACTTACCTTGTCTACTCATCTGGACGCCTGTAGCGACGGCTGCGGAGGGTTGAGATCCCGACCATGGGGGAAAGTGGAGGAGGACTGGCAAATGTTTGTGCCTTCCACCACAGTGATGAATGCTGTGGTGGATGCTTATGTTACATTTTTATTGTGTATTTGTGTGTTCTTTATTATTGTATGCTGCTGACAAATTCATTTCACTTGCACTTTATGTGCAATGTGACAAATAAACTGTATTGTATTGTATTGTAGACTGTGGATGGGTCGATTGTAATCATGTATAGGCTCTTCACTGACTGGCGAGCACACAACAATAGTTTTTCATTGTACTTCAGTACACGTGATAATAATAAACTAAACAAAATTTTAAAATTATCTTTTGGTATATTACACATTTCTTATTGTTTCTACGACGATAATAAGACTATGGCCCAGGATTTTTAATACATAGCATAATATGAATTAATTTGTTGGATAAAAGCTAGTCTTTGCCTCCCACGTGGACAGGGTGTACTGCCCAACCCTGACGCTGTTCAGACCTTACCTCTATCTGTGCTGTGTGCTTTGAATAGTAGGTCAAAGCATCTTCCTCCTCTTGAGGAATCTGATGGCCAGATTTCAGCATTTGCATATTATTGAGCATGAGCTGGAAAACATTGGAAAACCTGTTACATCATCATTTCACAGATTTATTCTTGCTACTTATCAGTAACCTGGTGATAATCTGCACATTTTACATCATTTGGCGCATGTTTAGTTTAGAGATACAACATGGAAACAGGCCCTTCGGCCCACCGAGTCCGTGCCAGTACACCTATTTACAGAATTTACAGAAGCCAATTAATCTACAAACCTGCATGTCTTTGCAATGTGGGAGGAAACTGGGGCAGCCAGGGAAAACCCACGTGATCACAGGGAGGACATATAAACTCCGCACAGACAGCACCCATAGTCAGATCGAACCTGGGTCTCTGGCGCTATAAGATCGCTGCGGCACTGTGACAAACACCAATTCTGGTGGAGATATATGTACTTAAGCATGAAGATTGTGCAAACAAGCGTGTTTGTTAAACTCACTGACTCACCTTTGAAATGCCTTCTTCCACCTCCTCCTGCACTCGTTTGATTGGCTTCAGCAACTGCTGCAGCTGTCTGTTGTGCCGGGACAACTGGAAGACAAGATAAAATTAGACATGAGAGATACAGCATGGAAACAGGTCCTTCGGCCCATTGCATCCATGCCGACCACCGTTCACACCAGTTATATGTTATTCCCTCCTTCTCATCCACTTCTGCATGCGAGGAGCAATTTACAGAAGCCAATTAACCTACAAATTCACACGTCTTTTGGATGTGGGTGGAAACCAGAGTACCCGGAGGAAACCCATGCGGTCACAGGGAGAACATAAAACTCCGCACGGACAGAACCCATACAATAAGTACACAAAAAAAGTATGCAAAAAACAATGATAAAGGAAACAAACCATTTCTGGCTGTGTGTTAGGTGAGAATGCATTACAGCCAATGAGACCCAACAAGACAACTTTGAAGGTGGCTCAACTTGGGTGGGGAGGAAGGGGGGGGGGGGATGCAAGGGTTACTTGAAGTTAGAGAAATCAATACTTTTGCTACTGGGTTGTAAGCTGCCCAAGTGGAATATGAAATGCTGTTCCTCCTATTTGCATTTGGCCTCACTCTGACAATGGAGGAGGCCAAGGACAGAGAGGTCAGTGTGGGAACGGGAAGGGGCAGGTTGTTCAGCCTAAATGCAGTAACCCAGATTATCACACAAACCAACCTCCCTACCATTGACTCCATCTGCACTTCATGCTGCCTCGACAAGGCCGCTCACATAATCATAGACCAGTCTCACCCCGATCACTCTCTCATATCCCCTCTCCCATCAGGCAAGAGGTATAGAATTTTGAAAACGCATCCCTCCAGATTCATAGACAGTTTCTTCTCAGCTGTTATCAGGCAACTAAACATTCCTCTCATCACCTAGAGAGCTGCCCTGACCTCATTGGAGACCTTTGAACTATCTTCATTGGACTTCAATGTTTTATATCTTTGCACTAATTGCTGTACCCTCTCTCCTTTACCTTTGCACTGAGAACGGCTTGACACCCAACTGTCCAGAAAGTCCATCAATCAATCACTCACCAATGTCTCAAGCATGTTGGATTGTTGGAATGTTACTGTATTCATTCAATTAATAAGAAGAACATAACCTTGGTTTAGCTAACAACACTTTCAACATGGTTAGTAGGTTGAGAGTTCCAATCTCACTCACTACCACCCCTGGCAGCGCGTGCCAGGCACCCACCATCTTCTGTTTAAAAAACCTGTTCGTTAATCTCCTTTGAATTTTGCTCCCTCTCACTTAAAACTATGACAATTCCACCCCCGGATAAAAGGTTTTCACTACCCTATTTATGTCTCTCATTATTTTATTTTTTTCTATCAGGTCCCCCTGAACTTCCTTGAGTTTCAGAGAAAACAATCCAAATCTGTCCAACTTCACTTTATAGCTAATTTCCTTTAATCCAGCAAGCAGCATAGTAGCACAGCAATAGAGTTGCTGCTTAACAGCTCCACAGACCTGGTTTTGATCCTGACTACATCTGCTGGAGTTTGTACATTGTTCCTTTGATCCCATTGGTTTTCTCAGATATGGCTGGTCATCGTGGACTGGGTGGGCTGAAGTACCCATTTCCAGGCTGTAAGTCTAAGATCGGTAACTGTGGTGCAGAGGTAGAGTTGTTGCCTTACAGTGCCAAAGACCTGGGTTTTCTATTCTGACAAAATCATGCACAAAATCATGAGAGGAATAGATCGGTAGATGCAGAGTCTCATGCACAGATTAGGGGAATCAAGGACCAGAGGACATGGAGTTCAAGGTGAAGGGGAAAAGATTTTTTTTTTTGTAAATTTTTTTATTAGAAATACACAATAAAAAACGTTTTGTTTGTAGTCATACATTATTAATATTGTCTATATTATCAATTGTATAATAATTGTACTATATATTGTTTTATTTTATATAGATAGAAAATAATAGAGAGGGAGAGAAAAGAAACCAAAAAAGAAAAAACAAATGTTTTTTAAACCAGAAGGTATAATAAAAGAGAATGCAATAATTAGCTAATTATACATCATTGGAGAAATGTCCGTGAATTATAAAATGTAACTCTTCATCTAATCCTTGATTCGGGTTTCAGTCAGGTTCTCGTGCCGAACCGGTTTGCCCCTTCAAATAGTCAATGAATGGAGACCATATTCTGGTAAATAGTTCTTCTTTGTCCATTAAGACAAATCTTAATCTTTCCAGATGTAGGGTCTCCGACATTTCCATAATCCACATTTTAATTGTGGGGGTTATAGGGCCTTTCCAAAACTTTAATATTAATTTTTTTCCCAATTATTATACTAGAGTCGACAAAGTTTCTTTGGCTTATTGTAAATATTTGATTTTGTTCTAATATTTCTAATATTATTAGTTTTGAGTCGGGGTCCAATTGGATGTTGACAACTTCCGAAATTATCTTAAAAATTTCCGTCCAAAATTATTCATTTTTATATAACTTACGTATGCGTTAGGTTAGCCTCTAAGTGCTGACATTTTTCACAAATAGGAGATATACTTGGGAAAATTCTATTTAATTTCGTTTTTGAATAATGTAATCTATGTAATACTTTAAATTGTATTAAAGAATGTCTAGCATTTAACGAACAGTGATGTATATGTTGTAAGCTTTCGTCCCAAATATCTTGCCTTATTGGTTGGCCTAGTTCATTTTCCCATGATTGCCTATATATTTCCATCATGGGTGCATCGCTGTCTAATAGGATATTATAGATATAAGATATTAATTTTTCAATGTTAGGGCGTTTGTTCAAACATTCATCAAGAATTTCTGTCTTTCTATTTCTATAGTCCTGTGTATTTGATTTAGCATAGTCTCTAAGTTGTAGGTATCTGAAATAGTCATTTGAGATGAAGGGGAAAAGATTTAATTGTAATCTGAGGGGTAACTTTTTGACACAAAGGGTGGTGGGTGTATGGAACACGTTTCCACACTGTATCACTCGATTGCACTATGACTGCCGGTGCTGTCTGTACAGAGTTTGTACGTTTTCCCTGTAACCGTGTGGGTTTTCTCCACGTCCTCCCACATCCCCAAAACAAACAGGTTTGTAGCTTAATTGGCTTCTAAAATTGGAAATTGTCTCTAGTGTGTACAGAGGTCGCTAATCAATGGGCTGAAGGGCCTGTTTCTGCGTGTATCTCTGAAGTCTAAATTAGACTCTAAAGTGAACAACAGAAAGTGAAAAAGATGACATTATATAAAATAAAATCCACACAGCCTCACCTGCAACGCTAAGATATAAATATTATGTCCCACATTTCTTGGGAAACCTCGGAATTCTCACATTCTTCTTCTTGGTTGTAGGCCTTCTTTATAACGTCAACCTTGAAGAGGCAATGTTTAAAGAGTAATTGAATACCAAGGCCAAGCATCCACTGGCCTTATTAGAACATGGCTTTCATGTTTTCCCTTTTTCTAAGCAAGAAAAATCAAGGGACAATGGACAGCAAGAGATTTGGAACAAAAAGCTGCAATTTTTCTGTTAAAATCAGCCACTGTTCTCTGTTAGCTAACCCCTATAAAACCGATCACAATAAGTATACCTTTAAGTCAAGCTAAAGCTTACAACCCAGCACTATGAATGTTGCTTCCTCTAATTTCAAGTACTGTAACTCCTGCATTCCCTCCCCTTCCTCTCCCTCCCTCCTCCCCCACCCCAGTTATCCTACTAATTCCACTGTAGGCGAAAATGCTGGAGAAACTCAGCAGTTGAGGCAGCATCTATGGAGCGAAGGAATTTGTGACGAGACCCTTCTTCAGACCCATCTAATCCAATTGTTCGCTTCCTTGTATCCCTCTTGTTATCACACACCTTCTCCAACCAACAATGGGCTATTATGGGCTCCACCCTTCTTGAGGTCATCTGTGGCCGGCCACGAGTTGGTCTGGCCTTTTTCCGCCTACAGTTTATTTCCCCCACCACCACCACCCCCCCCCCCCCTCCCCCCCGACCTCTGCTATCAGTCTGAAAAAGGGTTCCTACCCAAAAAGTCACTTATCCTTTTTAGCCAGAGATGCTGTCTGGCCTGCTGCGTTACTCCAGCTATTTGTCTACCTTCAAGAACTGTTGAACCCACTGTTGTTAACTCATGTTTGAGTACAGGGTTTGGCTGAGCTAATTTAGTACAGACTTTTACAAATTCTATGAGCTTTCATCTGGAATATATATACATATTGTGCAAAACAACATATTTTAGTATGTATGAGGGGTTTTGCCTGTTGATTTGTGTGCAGTATTAAAAATTCATATGCCTGTATGCCTGAATGCTGGACTGGATATCCTGATCTAGATTTCAACCTGAAACTTGCAAAGTGATAGACTTGTTGTGAAAGTTTCTGCCTAAAAGTAACTGAGTGCAGGTACACCATTCATTTTCCGGCACCTTTGGTTCCAGAGCCTTGCTGGATTATCCATTTTGCCGGACCAACAGAGGTCACGTAATATTAATTCAACAATGCACCTCTGACCCACTAATTTTACACCTACAGTGTCACTAAAGCACCATGGACTGCTAGAAACTTAAATTAACAAAGAAGTAAACAATTAACTCTTTCAGGACAGAGGCACACGCCCCGAACGAGCGGTGCACCCACAATGCTCTGGCAATTTTGTCCGGAATAACAGCTGCCGGACCATCAGTTGCCAGAACATTGGTGGTGGACCTGTAATACTAATGTTATATCAATACTCATTCTGATTAATCGTTAAAGAAGGAACTGTAGATGCTGGAATATCGAGGGTACACAAAATGCTGGAGAAATTCAGCGGGTGCAGCAACATCTATGGAGCGAAGGAGATAGGCAACGTTTCGGGCCGAAACCCTTCTTCAGACTCATTAATTATCTATTAATCATCTATTAATCTCATCTATTAACTGATTAATAGTTAAGGCACTCACCAGTTCTTGGGGCCTCATATTGAAGAGGATTCTCTCTGCGTTTTCAGTGTCATACCTACTTTCCATAAGTCCAAGTAAAAGCTTTGAAGCATTATCCTGTTAATAAAAAAAATAAAGGCCAATAACTGGCGTTTAGAGGCTTGTAGGTAGGCTCCTATGTACGCAGGGAATGGCAGGATATGGTTCGGCCTATTAGTAAGGGCATCAAAGGTTACGGGTAAGGGGCAGGAGAAAGTGGTTGAGAGGGAAAAATGGATCAGCCATGATTGAATGACAGAGTAAACCTGATGGGCTAAATGGCCAGATTCTGCCTCTATGACTTAAGAACATGAATGGTGGAGATGAGTCAATGGGCTGAATGGCCTAAATGTGCTCGCAGATGACATTAGTTAAACTTGGCGTCTTGTTCAATATGGTGTTGCAGTGGGACAGCGCCAGAGACCAGGGTTTGATCCTGACTAAGGATGCTTTCTGTACAGAGTTCGTATAGTCTCCCTGTGACCGTGTGTTTTCTCTGCATGCTCCAGTTTCCTCCCATGTCCCAAAGACGAGTTGGTCTGTATGTCAATTGGCCTTTAGTAAATTGTAAATTGTCCCTTGTTGGATAGTGCTCGTGATCGTTATTTGGTGGGGGCTCGGTCGGCCGAAGGCCCTGTTTCCGTGCTGTAACTCTAAAGTCTAAAGACATAGACGGCTCTAGGGCCTGCTACCGTGCTGGACTGGTCTATGTTCTTTGTTTAAACTGAGAATTTGATGTCAGTATTGGCACTGTCAAAAGCAAACGAGCTTCAATAAACTCTGAATTGCGTTATTCATCTGCAAAGTATTCCCCTTGGAATTTATGATGCATATGCATGATGGCTAAGGCAGATACAATCGTGGCCTTGAACAGACTTTCAAATAAGCATGTGCATATGCAGGAAATGGCAGGATGCGGATTAGGACAGATTTGGTGGGCCAAGGGCATGTATCCACGCTGTATCTCTGAACTGAAGATTACTCATCGCGGTAATATGCCCTTCGGCCCGACACATCCATACCAACCGCTCTAAACTAGTCCCATTTACCCGTGTCTGGCCAAAATCTCTTTAAAAAAAAATCCTGTCCATCTACCTGTCCAAATTTCTTTTAAACGTTTTCATTGTACCTGTCTCAATGCCTTGCATGGAAGCTGAAGCAGGCACAACATGACATTTAAAAAAACTATGAATATTTCCCAAAACAGGCATCTCTCCTCTCTTTTCTTAGTTGACCTTGTTCCTACTTCAAACATGTCTTAATACATCTGATCCTGTCTCCAGATGAGATTTACTGTGGATGGTAAATTAATCTTTACAAGAAATGTGTTCTTTAACTCTGATCAACTTTAATTAATGAGATTGAAAACTTTGGAAAACATCATGTTTATAAGATCTACAAAGTCAAAATTGCTGGGAATGGAGGGATATGGATTATGTGCAGGCTGATAAGAGTTTGTCTTGGCATCATGTTCAGTGCAGATATTGTGGGCCAAAGGGCCTGTTCCTATGCTGCACTGTTCTATGTTTTACATTCTAAGTTCACTTTTCTATGATTGTAAGATTTATGGACTTTTATATTTTAATACAAATTTCAATTTGTACTTTCCTGCTTTGCATATCAACATATAAATCACAGGAATACATAAGGATAGCCTGGTAAAATTGTTTAATCAATCTCATTCACATACACCACTGATTGCAGGCTGATCAAATGCAGATTAATAAATGTTATCTATCGCAGATATTTTTTAAAGATGCTTAATGGGATTGAGCTAATATTGCACAGTTTACAGAGTCAATAAATGTCAAGATTGTCCAGGAATATATTCAATATAATTTTAATCGTCACCGATATCAACTAACTCTCAATAAAAATATCCGTACTGAAATTGACTCAGCAAGAAATAACTATTAACCCCGTCTTCTCTCGCCATCATTGATCAATAACAACACTAGGACAGCACAGAGGCACAGCTGGTAGAACTGCTGCCTTACAGCACCAGAGAGCTGGGTTCGATCCTGACCTCGCTGCTGTCCGTGTGCAATTTGCACGATCTCCCTGTGACCGAGTGGGTTTTCTCTGGGTACCCTAGTTTCCTCCCACATTCCAAAGACATATAGATTTGTCGGTCAATTGGCACCGGTAAATTGTAAGACTGTAGATTTGTCACTCGTGTGCTGGATAGGGCTAGTGAACGGGATGATCGCTGGTCGGCTTGGACTCGGTGGTCCGAAGGGCCTTTTTCCGCGCTATATCTCTAAAGTCTAAAGAATGGGACTGGGTACTCCTACAGAATATAAGCGTCATTAATGCAGTCATTCACAGACTATGGCCACACTGCAGCTGTGGTAATGGAAACCTATCAGTTGGGTTAGATCGTAAAGTTGACTTCTGGCACATGTGGGAAGTGGATGCAATAGTGGGATAACACAGAACTAGTGTTAACAGGTGATCGATGGTCGGCATGAGCTCAGTGGGCTGAAGGGCCTGTTTCCATCCTGTATCTTTCAACCTTTCAACCAAAATTCCACACAATAAACATTTTACAGTGTAGCTTAAGTTGTGGATTGCAGTGAAATATTGGATGAAATTTACTGTCAGTATTTACGACAGTTCTGCTTACCTTTAACTGCAGCACCAGATCCATCCTGTACTTGCAGAGTGGGCTGATATCGTTCAGTATCAGTGCAGTAATAATGTCTATGCCATTGCACTCGTGCGTTACAATGCAAGTCTGGAAAGTTAAATAAAATAAACTGAAATATCTTACGGCAGAGAGGAGGAAGTACATTCAAAGTTAGTTATTTGGTAAAACTCTGCTTTACATCAACCAATAAAGGCCACGTTATTAAATATTTTACTAAAGGTTTGCGATAGGCTAGCACAGTGGCTCATCTGGTAGAGCTGCTGTCTCACAATGCCAGAGACTATTCTCGGTTCCATCCTGACCTTGGGTGCTGTCTGTGTGGGGTTTGCACGTTCTCCCTGTGACCGTGTGGGTTTTCTCCGGGTGCTCCAGTTTCCTCTCACACCTCAAAGGCGTGCGGGCTTGCAGGTTAATAGGCCGTTGAGATTTGACCCAAATGTACAGGGAGTGTGTGTGAAAGAGAGATAACATAGAACTAGTGTGAATGGGTCGGCATGGATTCAGTGGGCTGAAGGGCGTGCTTCCATGCTGTATCTGTAAACTAAATTAAACTAAAGCCTTCCACAAATACTGATGGACGAAGGAGCACAATACACCAAGTCACCGCTATCCTATTTTAAATCACTTTAACTTCAGAATAATTCTGTACTTAAGTGGCGGCAACGGTAGAGTTGCTGCCTCACTCCGCCAGAGACCCAGGTTCGATCCCGATCACGGGTGCTGTTTGTGCGGAGTTTATACATTCTCCCTGTTATCACGTGGGTTTTCCCCGGGTGCTCAGGTTTCCTACCACACCCCAAAGACGTACAGGTTTGCGGGTTAATTGGCTTTAGTAAAGATTGTAAAATTGTCCCTAGAGTGTAGGATCGTGCTAGTGTATGGGGATCAATGGTTGGCATGGACTCAGTGGGCCAAAGAGCCTCTTTCCACTTTGTATCTCTAAACTAAATGAAAGTAAACAAATGTCCATGATATTTATGATGAGATTTAGACAATACATTCACAGGCTACCCACGTACAGGGTTCCAATAAAAGGCAAAGATCAGAAACGTTTTTCTCTCTCTACAAATGCAGCTTGATCTATTGATTTATTTCCTTTCTCCACTTCATGAACTTCCCTTGTTTTGTTTTGACTGAAAGATGCACCATGCAAACAGGTTCTTCAGCCCACCGAGTCCACACCGACTATTGATCACCCGTTCACACTAGTTCTATGTTATTCCATTTTCTCATCCGCACCTTACACACAAGCGAAAATTTATAGAGGCCAATTAACCTACAAATCCACACATCTTTGAGGTGTGACAGGAACCCGGAGCACCTGGAGAAAACCCACACAGTCACTGGGAGAACATGGAAACTCCACACAAACGGAACCAGAGGTGAGGATTGAGCCCGTATCTCTGGCGCTGTGAGGCACCAGCTCTACCGGTGCGCCACATAGAAACATAGAAAATAGGTGCAAGAGGAAGCCATTCGGCCCTTCGAGCCAGCACCGCCATTCATTGTGATCATGGCTGATTGTCCCCAATCAATAACCCGTGCCTGCCTTCTCCCCATATCCCTTGATTCCACTAGCCCCTGGAGCTCTATCTAACTCTCCCTTAAATCCATCCAGTGATTTGGCCTCCACTGCCCTCTGTGGCAGGGAATTCCACAAAAATTCACAACTCTCTGGGTCTTAAATGGCCTCCCCTTTATTCCACTAAGTGTTTCTTAGTGTTTTTGGAACAGTTATGCCGAATATTCCTGAAATAGCCTTCTATAACTGAAGTAGGTCCACACTTGAATTGAACCAATATATAGACATATAATTTATTTTTTATGTCAAAACGAAAATCCCCACTGTACCAAGAGTCCAAAGCTAACCCGTAACTATGTGGATATGGTTCAATGATACAGATCCACCACCGATTTTCCGGCAACTGGTGATCCGGCACCTCCTTTAATCCAGACAAGATGCGAGAGAGCACATGGATTCCCCCTGAAATGTATCGTATAAGCCGGGTGAGTCGCCCGATCTCAACCTCTTCGGTCCGGCAAAACGATAATGCAGAAAAGCTCTGGAACCAACGGTGCCGGACGTTCGGTGGTGGACCTGTAATGCATACCTGGTTTTCATTGCAAGGACCCTGACAATACTCTGTTAGTGTCTCGAGTGTCTGATTAATAAGGTGCACGTTGTTCTCATTGATGTACAGTCCAAGCAACCCCAGTCCTCCCGTTGTGCTTCCACACATGATATCCAGAAACTGCAGCGTCTGACAAACTAAGTTGTAATTTGTCTTGTTGTTTTGACAGCGGAGTAGATTCTGTTGAGAAGAAGCACAAAAACAATCAAGAAAATAAAGCAGCAAGTCCTTGCACCAGTGAACAGAAGGCAAAGTCAGATATGGACAATGGTTTTGTACAAGAACACAACAAATCAGGAGCGCAGGAAGATCACCAGATTCTTCAAGCATGCCCCATAATTCAATCCGATCATGGGTTTCCTTCCACATTCCAAAGACGTACAGGTTTGTAGGTTAATTGCCTTCGGTAAAATTTTAAATTGTCCCTCGTGTGTAGGATTGAACTAGTGTGTGGGTGATCGATGGTCAGTGTCGACTCGATGGGCCAAAAGGCTTGTTTCCACACTGTGTCTCCAAACTAAATTATCTCACTTCCTTCTTCTCCAAGTCCACTGGCATTTCAGAAAGAAGAACTGGTCTATGTAAAGGGCCTGCCCCACTTGGGCGTCATTTGCCCGTCACGCAGGTGGCGTGCGAAGATTTTGTGAATCCCAAAATCCTGGGGAGCCTCGCGCGACCGCGCTTCACTGCCTATGTCACCACGCATGCATGCGCGTAATGCACGCCGTGCACGCATCAAGTGTGCGTCACGACGTGCGAGTCGTGCGTCGTGACGCGTATATTACGTCACGTAAATGACGCCCAAGTGGGACAGGCCCTTAAGTAAACATATTATTTCCCCAGTTGAATCAGGACACCGAATAATAATAATGGGTAGACACTACCCGGTCCATCACAGGTACTGTCCTCCCCACTACCGAAGGGATCTATAGGAGGCGCTGGTTCAAAATGGCAGCCAATATCATCAAAGATCAACAACACGCTAGCCATGCTCTTATTTTATTGCTATCATTGGGAGAATGTACAGGAGTCTGAAAACTGACCACCAGGTTCAAAAATAGCTTCTTTCCAACAACTATCAGGCTCTTGAACACTATACCATACTAACCTTGACCAATATGAACTTCAGTCCACTTCTATGGACTGTCAATGGTACCATTACTGACTTCAGTTTTTGCACTTGCATTACGACCATTATTTTATTGATTTTTTTTTTTAAATATATTTTTATTAGAGGTAAGCAATAAATTGGCAATCACATATTATGGTATAAGTATTTCGTGTACATCAATCATACATTATTAATATTATCAATTGAATCATTCTGCCTCTAATAGGTCTTTTTTTATAGATTAAGAGTAATAAAAAAGAGAGAGAAAAAGAGAAAAAAAGAAAAATCAAAAAAAAAAATTTACCATTAATACATCATTGGCGATAAGATCAAGGAATATAGAGTATAACTTTTCATCAGATCCTGAGTCCAAGTTTCAGTTAGGTCCCCCTGCCGAACCAATCTACCCTTTTAAATAATCGATGAAAGAAGACCATATTCTAACAAAGAGTTCTTGTTTGTCCATTAGGGCAAATCTGATTCTTTCCAGGTGTAGGGTCTCCGACATTTCCATAATCCACATTTTAATTGTGGGGGTTAAAGGGCCTTTCCAAAATATTAATTTCTTCCCGATTATTATACTGTAATCTAGGAAATTTCTTTGGCTTGTTGTAAGTGTTAAACTTTGTTCTGATATTCCAAGTATTATTAGTTTTGAGTCCGGATCCAGTTTAGTATTAATAACTTCAGACGTTATTCTAAAAATCTCAATCCAGAAATTTTTAATTTTTATACAATTTGCAAAAGTATGTGTTAAGTTAGCCTCTAGATGCTGACATTTATCGCAGATTGGAGAGACATGTGTAAAGATTCTATTCAGTTTAACTTTTCAGTAATGTAATCTGTGTAATACTTTAAATTGTATTAAAGCATGTCTGGCATTTAACGAGCATTGATGTATATATTGTAAACTTTTGTCCCAAATATCTTTCGTTATGGGTTGGCTTAATTAATTTTCCCATGTATGTCTATGTGATTCCGTCGATGGTACCTCGCTGTCTAAAAGGTATTATAAATATAAATTGGTAGTTTTTCTGTATTAGGATGCTTATTCAAACATTCATCAAGGATTTCTGGTTCCCTATTTCTATAATCTTGTGTATTTAATTTAACATAATCTCTGAGTTGTAGATATCAAAAAAAAAGTATTTGAGTGTATTCCATAAATCTGTTGTAACTCCTGAAATAAAAGAAAAGTGCCTTTCTTATAACGATGTTCCATCATTTTAATTCCATATTTTTTCCATTGTGTGAAACCTTTATCCAGCGTGGAAGGTTTGTTTTATTGAATTTTTAAAGAAATTATTTTATATTATCTGTGTGTGTTATGTTTGCAAGCCTAAGATACAGTAGATGCTCCAGAGACACTGTCTGACGTGCTGAGTTCCTTCCTGCACTTGTTTACAAGCCTGTTAAGCTGTTGCAATTAAGAATTTCCTTGTTCCATTGTTGGTACACATCACAATTAAATGCTCTCTCTCTCTCTCTCTCCACTAAAGGAAATACATTTATGAGAGGCATAGATAGAGTACGCAGTCAGAACCTTTTTGAGTTAGTATATCTCAAAGGGCTCATGGAATCAAGAGATATGGGGAGAAAGCAGGAATGGGGTACTGATCTTGACTGATCAGCCATGATCATATTGAATGTTAGTGCTGGCTCGAAGGGCCGAATGGCCTATTCCTGCACTATTTTCTACGTTTCCCCAAGGTGGAAATTTCCAACACTAGAGGGCATAGCCATAAGGTGAGAGTGAGAAAGTTTCAAGGAGATTTGCAGGGCTCGTTTCTTTTACACATGAGGTAGATGTTAGGTCAGAACCGCTCTAGTTTGTGATAGGATTGTTCAGTTGCCCTGGAGGCTCTGGAACTCCAGACACCAAACAGCCACTCATCTGCATTCACTTCTGTTTGTAATGTTATGATTAATGCACGGTCATTGATGCGACTCAGCATGGACTAACCTGAAGGTTGCAGTTATGGTTTTCACACAGGAGCTGTAGAAACCGTAGAATAGGTTGCATTATTGCTACCGCTGGACTTATTTCAGCTTCCTTCAGCCTGGGTTCGATACCTGCTGACTTGTTCATATGTGATCTGTTATGAGCAGTTGCCAGCAAAACATGGACATCTTTCCCTAAATGGGAAACAAGCAATGATTGAAACTCATGACAAATAAAGTTACCCTCGCTGTGTAGCATTAGCGTCAAGCACATTCTATATTGCACAAAATTCTTGCATCTGTTCGGGGAACAGATGTACAGATTCATTAAAAGAGGAAACAAAAAGTGGTTTTCTAAGGTGTTAATCTATTTGTTATCAATTACGCACAGCATGTAATGAATTGTTTGCAAGCTTCATAATGCAATTCTTTTGAATTCCCTACATTTTCTTTAGCCTTAAGGGGCTGTCCCACTTCGGCCTAATTGACGAGTTTAGAAGAGTTTGGGAGAGTTTGAAAAATTGTCTTGTTGAAGACCTCCTTCGACCTCCTTCGACTATGTTGAAGACCAGCTTTGACTAGCTATGACTAACTTCGGGAAAATTGGACACCGAATAGTGGGGAGTGAAGACGACCTCCTTCTATCTCCTTCGACCTCCCTTCAACTATGATGAAGACTATCTACGACTACCTTAGATCACCCTCAATTCCCTACGACTAACATGCCGACCTGCTACGACCTACTACGACTAAACCTATGACTAAAAAAAAAAATTGATATTTTCCATGGCGACCTTTTTTCACTCGCGGGCATTTTTCAACATGTTGAAAAATACGCAGCGGCCTAGCTGAGGCCTCGAGTACACGGGGACTACTCTCGAGCATGAAGGAGAGTTAAAAAAGACCTACGACCTCGTGTCGACCATGCTGCGAGTATGAGTCGAGGGCAAACTCGCCAGAGCTCGCGGGTTAGGTCGCCCAAGTGGGACAGCACCTTTATACTTTTGACAAGCACTGAGATATTAGCTACAAACAAAGCAATTATTACGTGGAAAATTGCAGACATTTAAGAATAAAGATGCCGTTTGAAAAAATCAGATTTGTTCTTTAGTCTAAATGCCAGTGAAATCCTCGAACTTTTTTGCTTACCTCCTGTGATGCATGGTGTTTTGTCCGGTGTGTCCTTTGATATTTTGCTTCCTTGGTCAGTCATGTTGACCGAGACGGTGGCTTTGATTTCTTGCTGAGCCGTCTTGATCCGATTATTAAGCACTTTAAAAAACTTCTCTGATTTACTGTCACCAGTCATAAGCGCATGGAAAGAATTCTGGAGACAAAAAATATATATTTATATATTAGCAAGCAGGTGCAATAGAAAAATTCATAGATCAAGTACAGGTCCACCACCGATTTTCGGGCAACTGTTGGTCCTGCACCTCCTTCAATCTGGACCAAATTATGAGAGCGCACTTGAAATCCTCCCCTCCTACCCCCCACTTCAGCCCAGCGAGTTCATGCCAACCATCGATCACCCGTTCACACTGGATCTGTATTATACCACTTTCTCATCCACTCCCTACACACTAAGGACAATTATAGCGAGGCCAATTAATCTATCAACCCACACATCTTTGGGATGCAGGAAGAAACCGGAGAACCCGTGCGGTCACAGTGAGAAGGTACAAACTCCACACAGCGAGCACCCAAGGTCAGTCGAACCCAGGTGTCTGACGCAGATCTACCACTGTTTCCATGCTGAACGACTCTATAACTAGTTGCAGCAAAATCTCTCACAAAATATCCTGACGGAACAATTCAGAATTGAGGCATTGCCAAGGTGTCACAATCCAATTCTACAGCATTGGCAGAAATTATATGGTCACAGAGTCATACAGTGTGGAAACAGGCCCTTCGGGCTAACTTGCCCTATCTACACTAGTCCCATCTGCCCGCATTTGATCCTTATCCCCTCTAAATCGATGCTAACCATGTACCTATCTAAATGTTTCTTAAATATTTTGATAGCGCCAGCCTCAACCACCTCCTCCGGCAGCATTTTCCATACACCTACCACCCCTTGTGTAAAAATGTTTGCCCTCAAGTTCCTATTAATTCTTTTCCCCCCTCACCTTAAACCTAAATCCTCTGGTTCTTGATTCCCCTGCTCTGGGTAAAATACTATGCATTTACCCAATCTATTCTTTCGACTAGATTTTAGGAATACAGAGTGGAAACAGGCCCTTTGGCCCACCACGTCCGCGCCGAGCAGCGATCACCCCATACACCAGCACTATTCTACAGATTAAGGACAATTTTACCGAAGCCAATTAACCGACAAACCTGTTGGGGTGTGGGAGGAAACCGGAGCACCTGGAGAAAACCCATGCAGTCACAGGGAGAACGTGCAAACTCTGTACATACAGCAGCGGAGGACAGGATCAAACCCGGTTCACTGGCGCTGTAAGACAGCAACTCTACTGCTGCGCCACTGTGACACCTTATCATACCCTCGTACCCTTCTGTCAGATCACCCATCTCTCAGCCTCCTGCGCTCCAAGGAATAAACATTGATACCTCCAGTCTATGAAAATACACTGCCACTACCAACCATGTCCCAATGTATCTGAATTAATAGTCATTATTTCAGAGAACAATCAAAGACTATTAAAAGATTAAAAACTGTAAGACTATTCCACCTACCTGAATTTCTGTGTTTCCTCCATCCAGCAGAGCAATGGCCAATAAAACGCTCTCCTGGAAAATCTTGTCACCACTGGAGTTTATGATGAGATCTGACACCAGTTTCGTGGCTCCTTCTCGGTCGAGACGACACTGGATCACAGCTATGGTGCTCCAATCCTGAGGCTTGTCGGGATCTTAAAGAAGAATAACATTTAGCTTCGTCTTTTTGGTAAATGTATGGAACTCGAGCGGGGATTGGAAGGATATGGATCACATGCAGGCAGAGGTGATTAGTTTAATTTGGCATCATGCTCACCATGGACAGAGTGGGCTGAAGGGCCTGTTCCTGTATTGTTCAAGGTTTTTTCTTTGATTGAATTGATTGATTGAAATAGGGGAAGTCCAGAACAAGGGGTCACAGTTTAAGGATAAGGGGGAAGTCTTTTAGGACCGAGATGAGAAAATCATTTTTCACACAGAGAGTGGTGAATCTGTGGAATTTTCTGCCACAGAAGGTAGTTGAGGCCAGTTCATTGGCTATATTTAAGAGGGAGTTAGATGTGGCCCTTGTGGCTAAAGGGATCAGGGGGTATGGAGATAAGGCAGGTACAGGATACTGAGTTGGATGATCAGCCATGATCATATTGAATGGTGGTGCAGGCTTGAAAGGCCGAATGGCCTACTCCTGCACCTATTTTCTATGTTTCTATGTTTCTAAATGTTTGTGGGCTGGAATCTTGATTGAAAGATGCAGTGAGGAAACAGGCCCTTCGGCCCATTGAGTCCACGATGACCATTGATTACTCCTTCACACGAGTTCCGTGCTATCCCAGTTTTGCATCCACTTCCAACACACCAGTTTTAGTTTTAATGATATAGCGTGGAAACAGGCCCTTCGGTAAGCGCCAACCAGTGATCACCCAGAACACTAGCACTATCTCACACACTAAAGATAATTTACAAATTACAGAAAACAATTAATCGACAAACCCCCATGTCTTTGGGATGTGAGAGGAAACCCTACATGTTCACAGGGAGAACGTACAAACTCCACACATGCAGCACCCAAGGTCAGGATCAAACCCGGGTCTCTGGTGCTGTGAGGTGGCATCTTTACGAGCTATGCTAACACTATGTTAATGTTAGCTAATATTAATTATCTATGTTAATACCTGTGCAGCAAAGATCAGCGCTGTCGTTTTTTGAGTTTGTCTTCTTGTTATAAAGGTAATTGTTCAGAAGCGTTTTTCTCAACTCATTTCCCTATAAGAAAAGAATCATGAGATGAGCATAGAAGGTAAAATGTTCAAACATGTTTGCAGCTACAGTAGTAACTACATCTGGTTTCACAAATGTGGCATCTGAACAGTAAATTCCTTTTCAATTGGAAAGAGAGAACATAATGACATCGATGTGGAGTTGGTCAGTAGCACTAAGTTCCTGGGGGTGCAGATCACTTTCTGCGCTGGATGAGAAGAGCTCACCTCCCCCATCCCGTCCTCACCACTTTCTACAGGGGCACCATAGAGAGCATTTTGACCAGCTGCATCTCTGTCTGGTTTGGGGACTGCAAAGCCTCTGGCTGGAAGTCAGTGCAGAGAGTGATGAGGACGGATGAAAAAAATAATCGGGACTTCTCTTTCTTTAATCCGGGACATTGCGTGCAAACGTTGCTTGTCCAAGGCCAACAGCATTATAAACGACCCCACATGTCTCCATCATGGACTGTTCACTCTGCTGCTCTCGGGCAAAAGGTATCGCAGTATAACATAGAAACAAGAAACATAGAATTAGGTGCAGGAGTAGGCGCCTTCGAGCCACCGGATCATGGCTGCATCCACTCAGTATCTGCCTTCCCCCCGAGCCATCCAACGTCACTCTTAATTCCATATAATGTGCCGCCAACTACCCTCTATTTGAGACTCATATCCACTCTAAACTTTCTATCTCGGTCTTATTTCCCCCTTATGCTACCCCTTGTCGGAAACATCGGGAACAATCTTCCTGGATAGGTGACGTTTCAAGTCAGAACCCTTATTGAGACAAAATGGAAAGGTGTCGTCTTGGGTCGGGACCCCTGTTCAGACCAACATGGATGGGTGAAGTTTCAGGTCAGAACCCTTATTCAGACTAAAATGGAATGGCGACGTGTCGGGTCGGGACCATTCTTTAGAAAATAGAATGTCTTGTCAGCTGCTCACATTCTGGAAATCTGAAATAAAATACTGGAAATACTCAGAAGGACAAGCAGCATCTGTGGAGGGAGAAACAGCTCGTGTTTCTGATCTTGGACTCCACCTGAAATCTTTCTATCTTTCTATCTATTTTGTCTTTTTATCTATTTTATCCTTTTGTTATTTTATGTTGCACGGTGAGCCAGATGCAACGAAATTTCGTTCAGACTTGCATTTATTGGTGTCTTTTTGAATGACAATAAAGTCTTTTGATTTGATTTGATTTTAATTTGATAACACTTCAAGTCCAGTTCAGTCCGAAGCTAGAGCATTGTCGTCCCTGAGCTGAAACAAGTTTTGTTGCAAGTCCATTTCCTTTCAAAAGTGTTGGTTCTTGTGGAGAATGGAGCATTTTGCACTGTGGAACTGTTGGGATAAATGGAAGGGCCACGCGGAGCTGGTGTCCAAAGTTACATATGATTTATTAAAACTGGTGTGCACCAGGAGGCCAGTCAAAGCTGATCTCCTGAGCTCGATTTTGCTACTGATATTATATTCTCTATTAACGAGATTACACAGAAACTTGATTAACAGTAAAATTAAGTTAAGATTACAGAATAAAATGGTTATTCACGTCTAACTTAGTTGACAGTAGATTCAATTTTCTGTTACAATGATGGGAGCACGATATAACATAATCAGTGAAGTCCCTGAAACATGGGGCCATCACTGCTGCATTCCATGTCTCTACTTTTAGGCTTTGCCTGTGGTTCCCTGTCACCACATTAGCACCATCCACTATTTAGTAGTTATCAGCCCTCACTATTCTTTTCCCTACAACAGAAACCAAACATACACTGTGATTTAAATTATTAACAGCTCTATTGCTTCAGAGCAGAATACCACATGATTAATTCTTCATATGTTTACGCAGCTTAAGATATAAAAATCAGCAAGTCCCATTCCTTAACCTTCTAATTCAACCACTTTCCCGCCTGATCCCTCATTTACCATGGTGCCCATAATGGTATTGATATTTAAACAAAACAAAATCCTGTAAGATGCTGGAAATCTGAAATAAAATACTGGAAATACTCAGAAGGACAAGCAGCATCTGTGGAGGGAGAAACAGTTCAAGTTTCTGATCTTGGACTCCACCTGAAATTGGACGCGAGGTGCTAACTCTGCTTTTTATCCAGTGCCCAATGTTAGTTTCGTTTTAGAGATACGGCGTGGAAACAGGCCCTTCGGCCCACCGAGGTCGTGCTAACCAATGATCCTCATACTCATTGGGACAATTTGAAGAAGCCAATTAACCTACAAATCTGCACATCTTTGGAGTGTGGGGGGAAACGGGAGCATTCGGCGAAAACCCACGCGGTCACTGGGAGAATGTAGAAACTCCGCACGGACAACATGGATAGTCAGGATTGAACCCGGGTCTCTGGTGCTGTGAGGCAGCAACTCTACCGCTGCGCCACTGTGCTGCCCCTTTTCTGTGTCTCCACTATTTTCTGTTTGTAATCATCTAAATGCCTTCACATAACCCTCACGTGGATATGCAGGGAATGGAGGGATATGGATCTGACTGTGGAGATGAGTTTAACCTGGATATGTGCAGGTACAGGAGATTAGTTTAACTTGGCCTCATGTTCAACATGCACACTGTGGGCTGATGGCCTGTCCCTGTGCTGTGCAATGTAAAAGCGTGCCTGTGATTCGATGGGGCATCTTTCGCTGGTCTCTGCACAAGCGACAACACATGCACTTGAACAGTTTTGCTTTTACCCGATCTCCATAGCTGCACTTTTTGACCAACATTTCTTGAAGGATACGGAGAACTTTAATGCAGAGCTTTTCTTCTGTGGACATCAGGTTCTTAGTGTGTTCGATTAGCCTAGAAAAAAAAACAGATAATAACAATAATCTTCCTCTCCCTCCCCTCTCTCTGACCTATCCCACTCCCTCCCCCTCCCTTGATCTCTCTCCCCTCCCTCTCCTTCCCCTTCCTCCTTCCTCCTCCTTTTCCCTCCCCTTCCATCCCCCTCCCTCTCTTTTCCCCTCCCGCTCACTCCTTCCCCCTCCCTCTCCTTCCCCGCTCTCTCGCTCCCCACCAACTGTCAGCAAGCCAAGCTAGTTAATTTAACACGGTGCAACAACAGGGAACTGCAAATGCTGATTTACGAAAAAAAAAGACACATAGTGTAGGTCAGGCAGCATCCCAGCAGTTAAATCCACCAAACAAAAACATATGTTTAAGAAGGAACTGCAGATGCTGGAAAATCGAAGGTAAACAAAAATGCTAGAGAAACTCAACGGGTGAGGCAGAAAGTAGGGACTTCCTGAAATAGGCAATGTTTCGGGTCGAAACCTGATGTGAGGGTGGGGGGGGGGGGGGGGGGGCGCGAAGAAGAAAGGAAGAGGTGGAGCCAGTGGGCTTGAGGGAGAGCTGAACGGGTGAGGCAGAAAGTAGGGACTTCCTGAAATTAGAGAAGTCAATGTTCATACCGCTGGGGTGCAAACTGCCCAAGCGAAATCTGAGGTGCTCTCCCCTTCTCAGCTCTCCCTCAGCCCACTGTCTCCACCTCTTCCTTTCTTCTTCCCGCCCCCCCCCCCCCCCCCCCCAACCCTCTCCCCCAGACTCGTCAGTCTGAAGAAGGGTCTTGACCCGAAACATTGCCTATTTCCTTCGCTCCATAGATTCTGCCTCATCCTGCTGAGTTTCTCCAGCATTTTTGTCTAACAAACAAAAACATGATCAGTTAACATTTTGGGGGGATATCATTTATAGTATTAACGTCGAGATCTGGACAGTGTCAGAATTCATCTACCGTAAGTTACTTTTCATCATTCATTTGGACCTTCATAACCAGGGTTGGACCGTCGATGAAGATTGTGAGCAGCTGACAAGACATTCTATTTTCTAAAGAATGGTCCTGACCCGACACGTCACCGTTCCATTTTAGTCTGAATAAGGGTTCTGACCTGAAACTTCACCCATCCATGTTGGCCTGAACAGGGGTCCCGACCCAAGACGACGCCTTTCCATTTTGTCTCAATAAGGGTTCTGACTTGAAACGTCACCTATCCACATTCTTTCGTACAAGTACATGAATAGGATAGGTTTAGAGGGATATGAGCCAAATGCAGGCAGGTGGGACTAGTGTAGTTGGGGCATGTTGGTGTGGGTAAGTTGAGCTGAAGGGCCTGTTTCTACACTGTATGACTATGATTCTATGAATGCTGCCGCAGAGTTCCTCCAGCACGTTGCGTCATTCCACAGTAAACCAGCATTTGCAGTTCCCTGTTTCTATATTCTAATTTCCTTCCAGTATCCCTTAAATTTACAGTTTTGTAACTACGCCTCTTGGAAAAACTTTGAAACACCTCAAATTCTGATTCATGCTTCACAATCTACCTGCTGCCTTCAGTAGCATTCAACTACCGAAAAAAATGATTCAGGCATTAAAATTCAGTGATTTGCCTGTTTAAATTCGGCTACACAGTGAAACACCATTCTATATAAAAATCAGCAAGTCCCATTCCTTAACCTTCTACCTCAACCACAGCGATAGGAGCAGAATTAGGCCATTCAGCCCATCAAGTCAGCTCCTCCATGGCTGATCTATCTCTCCCTTCTAACACCATTCTCCTGCCTTCTCTCCATAACCTCTGACACCCGTAGAGACCAGTCCTTGTACTATTTTAAAAGCATAGGAGATGGTTGTTTGAAAAACTTGTGTGCTGCAAGACTTTTGCAGACTTTGCAAAACTATTACTTGGCCACTCAAAGGCAGTGACTTTTTATGACATAAAATAATGGTCTTGTTAAAATGAGTTACTGGCTTTAAGCATACAGCTTCCAAACTATGATTGATCATTAGAACAGAGCCGAACTCAACCACTTTTTTTTCATCTAGTGCTTACTCACTTGGCTAAAAACCTGTTGCCTTGTCAACAAGGGAGGCGTGGGCATTATTTTTTCCAGTCATCGTGTTTGTATAGAACTTGTTTGATTACAGGGTGCATTGTATTTTAATGTTCTGTTGTGGGTTCAGAACGGGACACTGCAGGAATTAGACAGTGGTGCAGCAATAGGGTCGCTGCCTCACATCGCCAGAGGCCCGGGTTCGATCCTGACTACGGGTGCTGTCTGTGCATAGTTTGTACGTTCTCCCTGTGACCACGTGGACTTTCCACTGGGTGCCCTGGTTTCTTCCCACATTCTAAAGACGGCAGATTTGAAGGTTAACTGGCTTCTGTAAATTATCCCCAGCGTGCAGGGTGGAACCAGTGCAAGGGTGATTGCTGATCGGTGTATTGCCTATAAGAAGAGGATGGATGAACTTGGATTGTTTTCTCTGGAACGTCAGAGGTTCAGGAGTAGACCTGATAGAAGTATATAAAATTAAGGGAAAAGTGATTTTCCAGTTAGTATTTCTAATGTGTTTAATTTAGTTCAGAGCCACAGAATGAAAGCAGGTCTATTAGCACAGCAAGTCCACAATAGTTCTGTTATGCCAATTTCTCATCCATTGCCTACAAGTACCAAAATTACAGAGGCCAGTTAATCAACAAACACGCTCGTCTTTGGAGCGTGGGCGAAAACTAGAGCGGCCAGAGAAAACTCACACAGTCACAGGGAGAACATGCAAATACCACAGAAACAGTCCCCGAGATTGAACCCAGGTCTCCGGTGTTGTGAGGCAGTGACTCTATCAGCTATGCCCCTGTGCCATCTCTAATTATTATGAGCTCTTTATCACAGAAAACAAAAAAAGTTCAACATTAACGCCAGTTCTTCCTTTGGCAGCAGCATAAAGAAACATGAACAACAATGGAAAGGGGAAGAAGTCACTCCGGACTGGAAAAGGGGGAATGTTCTTTCATTAAAAAGTTCTAAAAATGTAATCATGGAAATATGTTTCAAAATTGTCACAAAAATGTTTCCACTATCATTTTAATTGAGAATCTTTAGACTTTAAAAAATAAACTTCTAAGTGGTCAACAAAGTATCTTATCCATTGATATTGCACTATCTGCATTAAAATGCCAAATAATATATCAGAACAAGGTCCTATATGATTAGAGAATGAATGTATTACATTGGAGACACAAGGAACTGCTGATGCTGGAATCTCGTGCAAAACACAACAAGTCTGGCAGCATCTGTGGAGGGAATGGGCAGGCTGTAGTGAGTCTGGGTCAGGTCATGGTTGAAGAGCGGCAGCGATCAAGTTCCCTTCACAGATGCTGCCTGACCCACCGAGTTACTCAAGCTCTTGATGTGTTGCTGATAATATGGAGCCACAAGGAACTGCAGATGTTGGCTTACAAAAAAAAACACACGGTGCTGGAGTAACTCAATGGGTCAGACAGCATCTCCAGAGAATGTGGACAGGTGACGTTTTGTGTCATGACCCTTCTTCTGACTCATTGTCGGGAAGTGGGAGGGTTGAAGGTGGAAGAGAGGAGGCAGGACAAAGCATCTTTATCAATGTGTTGGGTCCCTAAACATCACTTCTCCATGTTCTCCAGAGAGGAAGAGGAGTCCAGACCCAAAACATCACCTATCCTTGTTCTCCAAAGATGTTGCCTGACCCGCTGAGTGACTCCAGCAATTTGTGGGAAGAAAGGTCCCAACCCGAAACATCACCCATCCATGTTCTCCATATGAGCTGCCTGATCCGCTGTGTAATTCCAGCACTTTGTGTCCCTCTTTTACATTGATAGTAATGCTTGGTATCAGCATTGTACTGGGTAGAGAATTCATTTATTTTTCTCCACTTGATCTGGTTTCTTACACTTACTTAGAGATAAATTTCCCACTTTCACACCGCTCCCTGGCTTCCGTTCCTTCTGCAAACAACAGCTCTGGCCTATGCATGACATCAACGAGAACAGAGAGCTCAGCTTCCACCAGTGGTTGCAGTCGGTCTTCCAGAGTTATAATAATATCCTGGAGAAAATCAAACAAACATCACAACTGGAAGCAAAATAAAGGCCCGAGTGCAGGCGACATCGCTCAAGAAATCAATGCCTACTGAAGTTCTTCCCGAGTTTTAAACATTATCTGCAATTGAAACCACTCTGATGCAGCTCCATAGGACTTTGGTTGGAGCACTTTTGGAGTATTGCGTGCCGTTCTGGTCGACCCTTTACAGGATAGGCATAGACGCTTTAGAAAGGTCTTGGTCAGCAGTTCTGGTCACCTATTACAGGAGAGATGTAGAGGCTTTGGAAGCGTCTTGGTCAGCATGGGCAAGTTGGGTTGAAAGGTCAACTGTGCCGACCCTTCGACCCAACTTGCCGAACTTGATCCGTGCTGTATGACTCTAGGACTCCATTGGAATGACAGTGAATGCGAAGGTGAAGGAACAGCAACACACCTGTAGCTTTTCAATGATGTTCTTGTAGTCCCATTGCTGCGGAGCGCCTCCCAAACGAGGGAACGCGCGCGTGTTTGCCTTAAAACTCGGCGCATTTCTCTGCAACGCCAGCGTCTGGCTGTTCAACAGGTTGCCTGCCTGAGCATCCAGGTCCATGGGAAGGTGTATCGAACGGCTCTTTGCTGTAATAAAAATCCATAACGTTACAGACGGCTGTGGAGGCCAAGTCATTGGGTGCTTTTAAAGGAATGCTCAACAGGTTGTTGATTAGTAAGGGTGTCAAAGGTTTAGGGGAGAAGGCAGGAAAATGGGGTTGAGAGGAAATATAGATCAGCCATGATTGAATGGCGGAGTAGACTTCTGTTCCTGTGTCTTCTGAACGTATGAACTCACAAAGGCATCACTGACTTCAATGCAGAGTGGGGGCACCTGCTCAGCACACTGGCTTTCACAGTCTCCTGTGACACACCTGTGCATCTGCGTGGAGGCAACAAACTGCAGATCTTGGTTTCCAAAATAAGACACAAAGTCCGAAGGAGGGTCTCAACCCAAAAGGTCACCTATCCACGGTCTTCAGCGATGCTGCCTGACCCGCTGGGTTAGTCCAGCACTTTGTGTTCACTCCTTTCATTACACACGAAACAAGCAGCTAGTTTAAACGCCTATAGAATAGTATAGAACAGTACAGCACAGGAACAATCCCCTCCACCCACGATGTCCATGTCAAGTTAATGCTAACATGATGCCAATTTAAACTGATCTCCTCTGCATGCTCCTGATCCATGTCCCTCTGTTCCCTGCAGTGCCATGTGCATGCCTATGAGCCACTTACACACCATTAGCACACCTACCTCCACCACCAGCCCCCAGCAGCATGTTCCAGGTGCCCACCAACCTCCGTGTAATAAAATGTTAAAGAAGGAACTGCAGATGCTGGAAAATCGAGGGTACACAAACGGCTGGAGAAACTCAGCGGGTGCAGCAGCATCTAAGGAGCGAAGGAGATAGGCGACGTTTCGGGTCGAGACCCTTCTTCAGACTGGTTAGGGATCGGGGAAACGGGAGATATAGACCGTGATGTGGAGAGATAAAGAACAATGAATGAAAGATATGCAAAAAAGTAACGATGATAAAGGAAACAGGCCATTGTAAGCTGTTTGTAGTGTGAAAATGAGAAGCTAGTGCGACTTGGGCGGGGGAGAGATAGAGAGCGAGGGAATGCCAGGGCCCGAGGGCTGAGGGAGAGGTGGGAAGGGGGGGGGAGACAGCAAGGGTTAACAGAATTGAGAAAATTCAATGTTCAAGCCAGAGGATGCAGACTCCCCAAGCGGAATATGAGGTTCTCTTCCTCCAACTTGCGGTGTTGCTCACTCTGGCCGTGGAGGAGGCCCAGGACCAAGAGGTTGGATACGGAATGGGAGGGGGAGTTGAAGTGCTGAGCCACCATCTCGAGCACCATAACCAACTTCATCAACTCCGGCTCCCTAGCCACCCGAGCCTCCAACCTCATCGTTTCCCAGCCCCGCACGGCCCGATTTTACCTTCTCCCCAAAATCCCATTGTCTCTGCCTGTTCGTGCCCCACCGAACACATTTCCACATACCTTGACTCCATCCTATCCCTCTTTGTTAAATCCCTCCCCACCTATGTTCAAGACACCTCAGACACTCTCCGTCAGCTCCGCGCATTCCGTTCTCCAGGCCCCCATCCTCTCATCTTTACCATGGACGTCCAGTCACTCTACACCTCCATCCCCCACCAGGATGGTCTCAAAGCCCTCCGGTTCTTCCTCGACCAGAGGAGCAACCCATACCCTTCCACTGACACCCTCCTCCGCCTAGCGGAGTTGGTCCTTACCCTCAATAACTTCTCTTTTGACTCCTCCCATTTCCTCCAAACACAAGGCGTAGCTATGGGCACACGCATGGGCCCCAGCTACGCTTGCCTCTTTGTCAGGTACGTCGAACAATCCTTGTTCTCGCGTACCAGGGCCCCATCCCCGACCTCTACCTCCGTTACATCGACGACTGCTTTGGTGTCACCTCCTGCACCCACACACAACTGACCGACTTCATCCATTTCACCACCAACTTCCATCCGGCACTCAAATACACTTGGACCATTTCTGACATTTCCGTACCATTCCTTGACCTCACCATCTCTATTGCAGGTGATACACTCCTGACCAACACCCACTACAAACCAACTGACTCGCACAGCTACCTGGACTACTCTTCCTCCCACCCTGCTTCCTGCAAGGACTCCATCCCCTATTCCCAATTCCTCCGTCTACGCCGCATCTGCTCCCAGGATGAGGTGTTCCACACCAGGTCATCACAAATGTCCTCATTTTTCAGAGAACGGGGATTCCCCTCCCCCACTATAGATGAGGCTCGCACCAGGGTCTCCTCCATACCCCGCAACACTGCCCTCTCTCCCCATTCCCCCACTCGCAACAAGGGCAGAGTCCCCCTGGTCCTCACCTTTCACCCCACCAGCCGGCACATACAACACATAGTCCTTCGCCAGTTTCGCCACCTCCAACATGACCCCTCCACTCGCCACATCTTCCCATCTCCCCCCCGTCTGCCTTCCGCAAAGACCGCTCCCTCCGCAACTCCCTTGTCAATTCTTCCCTTCCCTCCCGCTCCACCCCTTCCCCGGGCACTTTCCCTTGCAACCGCAAGAGATGCTACACTTGTCCCTTCACCTCCCCCCTCCACTCCTTTCAGGGACCCAAGCAGTCCTTCCAGGTCCGACAGAGGTTCACCTGCACCACCTCCAACCTCATCTACTGCATCCGCTACTCCAGATGCCAGCTGATCTATATCGGTGAGACCAAGCAGAGGCTTGGCGATCGTTTCACCGAACACCTTTGCTCGGTCCGCAATAACCAACCCGACCTCCCGGTGGCTCAGCACTTCAACTCCCCCTCCCATTCCGTATCCGACCTCTCGGTCCTGGGCCTCCTCCACGGCCAGATTGAGCAACACCGCAAGTTGGTGGAACAGTACCTCATATTCCGCTTGGGGAGTCTGCATCCTCTGGGCTTGAACATTGAATTTTCTCAATTCTGTTAACCCTTGCTGTCTACCCCCCTTCCCACCTCTCCCTCAGCCCTCGGGCCCTGGCATTCCCTCTCTCTCTATCTCTCCCCCACCCAAGTCGCACTAACTTCGCATTTTCACACTACAAACAGCTTACAATGGCCTGTTTCCTTTATCATTGTGACTTTTTTGCATATCTTTCATTCATTGTTCTTTATCTCTCCACATCACCGTCTATATCTCTCGTTTCCCTGATCCCTAACCAGTCTGAAGAAGGGTCTCGACCCGAAACGTCGCCTATCTCCTTCGCTCCTTAGATGCTGCTGCACCTGCTGAGTTTCTCCAGCCTTTTGTGTACCCTCTATGTAATAAAACTTCCCCCCCCCCCCCCCCCCATTTAAATTTGCCACCTTAAAGTTATGCCCTCTAGTCTTTGACATTTCCACCCTGGGAAATGGGACTCGCTTATTTGAGGCATCTTGGTTGGGCCTGTTTCGTGCAGTGTCACTAATGATCTACTAATAACCCGCATTGAAAGAGAATCCGTCTCCACTGACAGCTGCCTTGGCATTTTGTGGTTGAATGCTTCATTTATGTTAAATTCTGATTTGTACATGAAAGGTCCTTCATCTTACCCATCATGGCTAACGTCCGAATGCAGTTTTCCACGGAAGGCTTTTGCTGTTGTTGTAGCCATGAGCAATCTAGAAGTCGGCATGTAGACTGCAGCAGCTGCACTACAATGGACTGGTGTGTCTGAAAGACAAAACAAGCAGCCAATATGTGTTAAAGAAGGAACTGCAGATGCTGGAGCATCGAGGGTACACAAAAGGCTGGAGAAACTCAGCGGGTGCAGCAGCATCTAAGGAGCGAAGGAGATGGGCGACGTTTCGGGTCGAGACCCTTCTTCAGACTGGTCAGGGATCAGGGAAACGAGAAATATAGACGGTGATGTGGAGAGATAAAGAACAATGAATGAAAGATATGCAAAAAAGTATCGATGATAAAGGGAACAAGCCATTGTAAGCTGTTTGTAGTGTGAACATGAGAAGCTAGTGCGACTTGGGTGGGGGAGGGAGATAGAGAGAGAGGGAATGCCAGGGCCCGAGGGCTGAGGGAGAGGTGGGAAGGGGAGGAGACAGGAAGGGTTAACAGAATTCAGAAATTTCAATGTTCAAGCACAGAGGATGCAGACTCCCCAAGCGGAATATGAGGTGTTGTTCCTCCAACTTGCGGTGTTGTTCACTCTGGCCGTGGAGGAGGCCCAGGACCGAGAGGTCGGATACGGAATGGGAGGGGGAGTTGAAGTGCTGAGCCACCGGGAGGTCGGGTTGGTTATTGTGGACCGAGCGGAGGTGTTCGGCGAAACGATCGCTAAGCCACCGCTTGGTCGCACCGATATAGATCAGCTGGCATCTGGAGCAGCGGATGCAGTAGATGAGGTAGCAGGAGGTGCAGGTGAACCTCTGTCGGACCTGGAAGGACTGCTTGGGTGCCTGAAAGGAGTGGAGGGGGGAGGTGAAGGGACAAGTGTAGCATCTCTTGTGGTTGCAAGGGAAAGTGCCCGGGGAAGGGGTGGAGCGGGAGGGAAGGGAAGAATTGACAAGGGAGTTGAGGAGGGAGCAGTCTTTGCGGAAGACAGACAGGGGGGAGATGGGAAGATGTGGCGAGTGGAGGGGTCACGTTGGAGGTGGCGAAACTTGCGGAGGACTATGTGTTGTATGTGCCGGCTGGTGGGGTGAAAGGTGAGGACCAGGGGGACTCTGCCCTTGTTGCGAGTGGGGGAATGGGGAGAGAGGGCAGTGTTGCGGGGTATGGAGGAGACCCTGGTGCGAGTCTCATCTATAGTGGGGGAGGGGAATCCCCGTTTTCTGAAGAATGAGGACATTTGTGATGACCTGGTGTGGAACACCTCATCCTGGGAGCAGATGCGGCGTAGACGGAGGAATTGGGAATAGGGGATGGAGTCCTTACAGGAAGCAGGGTGGGAGGAAGAGTAGTCCAGGTAGCTGTGGGAGTCAGTTGGTTTGTAGTGGATGTCGGTCAGGAGTGTATCACCTGCAATAGAGATGGTGAGGTCAAGGAATGGTAGGGAAATGTCGGAAATGGTCCAAGTGTATTTGAGTGCCGGATGGAAGTTGGTGGTGAAATGGATGAAGTCAGTCAGTTGTGTGTGGGAGCAGGAGGTGACACCAAAGCAGTCGTCGATGTAACGGAGGTAGAGGTCGGGGATGGGGCCCTGGTACGCCGAGAACAAGGATTGTTCGACGTACCCTACAAAGAGGCAAGCGTAGCTGGGGCCCATGCGTGTGCCCATAGCTACGCCTTGTGTCAATATGTATTAGGTTTAAAATAGGAAATACTACAAGGAATTGCAGATGCTATTCTATTTTAATGTTTGCCATCCTGGTTTGATTTGCAAATTACAAATGCCTATTTTTCTTTAATTGTATTTCTAATGAGATCTAGTTGACGTCTTTGTCTGAAAGATTGTATACATTAGATTTTGTTTTTAACTTTCGATCCGGATGGTTAATAATTGCATAGAATATAGAAACGTACAGCACAGGTAGAGGCCCTTCTGTTCTCAATGTCTGTTTCATACATGATGCCAAGATAAACTATTCTCATGGTGCATGGATCGGAAAGGTTTAGAGAGATACGGGCCAAACGTGGGCAGGTGGGACTAACTTAGACCTCAGAAAAAACCATGATATCTGATCCAATATCTTTGGTGAGCTATTTGCATTGAAGTCTTTGCAAATGAGGCATGATTTTTTTAATTTTGAATTTGTGATTTTGCATGTTAAACTGCTGATTGTAGGTTGATCAGGAATTTACTGGCACAGAAGACAGGTAATGGTCTGAAGAGAGGAAACACGGCTTTCCCCAACAATCCCAGGAATGAGTGATAAGCACATGTGGGCACTGGGCCTGTGCTCACTGGAGTTTAGAAGGATGAGGGGGAATCTCATTGAAACTTGCCAAATAGTGAAAGGCCTGGATAGAGTGGATGTGGAGAGGTTATTTCCACTAGTGGGAGAGTCTAGGACCAGAGTTCATAGCCACAGAATTAAAGGACTTTCCTTTAGGAAGGAGATGAGGAGGAATTTCTTTAGTCAGAGGGTAGTGAATCTGTGGAATTCATTGCCACAGAGGCTGCAGAGGCCAAGTCAATGGATATTTTTAAGGCAGACATAGATATATTCTTGATTAGTACAGGTGTCAGGGGTTATGGGGTGAAGGCAGAAGAAGGCAGAATGGCGGCATGGTGGCGCAGCGGGAGACCTGGATTAGATCCTCACTACGGGTACAATGTGTACGGAATTTGTACGGCCTCCCCGTGAACCGTGTGGGTTTTCTCCGAGATCTTCGGTTTCCTCCCGCACTCCAAAGATGTACAGGTTTGCCAGTCAATTGGCTTCATGTAATTGTAAATTGCCCCTTGTGTTTGTAGGATAGTGTTAATGTGCGGGGATCGCTGGTCGGTGCGGACTCGGTGGGCCAAAGGACGTGTTTCAGCGCTGTAACTCTAAACTAAACTAAATGGGGTTAGGAAGGAGAGGTTGATAACAATTACAGCATGGAAACAGGCCCTCTCGGCCCTTCCAGTTGATTAAATGGCAGAGTAGACTTGATGGGCCAAATGGCCTAACTCTGCTCCTATCATGTATGAACATGAATTACTGATGAAGACTTGCAGGGGAATTACCTGCAGCGATGTGCTGTTTTCAGAGAATGGCGAAGTGAAGAATGCACTCATGGTATCCATGGCAACATTGACCACATATTTCTCCAGAATTGGGTCTGAAATCCTCTTTTCTCTTTTATTACAAACCTTGTACATTGAAAGGAAACATTAATCGCATTAAAATAATTTCAATGTAATTAGTTGATTAAAACACTGCAAAAATAATGAAGACCAATTATTCTTTGTTCATGTATAGAAACATTTTCAAGAATTTTCAAATATACTCTGGCAAAACCATAGTCTGAGCTGCACAAAACCTAAATCTAATTGTTACTTTATTATTCACAGCATTTGAAATGAGATGTTAAATAATTGAAAACTGCAAAACATAAAACTAGGGGCCACAGTTTAAGAATAAGGGGTAATCCATTTAGAACGAAGAGGAGGAAACACTTTTTCTCACAGAGAGTTTTGAGTCTATGGAATTCTCTGCCTCGGAGGGCGGTGGAGGCGGTTCTCTGGATACTTTCAAGAGAGAGCTAGATAAGGCTCTTAAAGATAGCGGTCAGGGGATATGGGGAGAAGGCAGGAACGGGGTACTGATTGGGGATGATCAGCCATGATCACATTGAATGGCAGTGCTGGCTCGAAGGGCCGAATGACCTACTCCTGCACCTATTGTCTATGGTCTTTGTTTCCAAAAAATAGGTTTGAATGAGCTGAAAAAGCAGTGAATGTTTCAGGAAATAGGTTTAAGGTGAAGGGGAAAAGATTTAATAGGAATCTGGGGGATAACTTTTTCGCACAAAGGGTGGTGGATGTATGGAACAAGCCACCAGAGTAGGAAGTTGAACCTGGGACTATCCCAACATTTAAGAAGCAGTTAGACGGGTACATGGATAGGACAGGTTTGGAGGGATATGGACCAAGTGCAGGCAGGTGGGACTAGTGTTGCTGAGACATGTTGGCCGGTGTGGGCAAGTTGGACTGAAGGGACTTTTTCCACACAGTATCATTATGACTATCTTAATCTCTTCAATTTACTAAAACGTACATAGCACAGAACAAAGTATTTTACTCGTTAGGTTCAGCTTCAAATTCATCATAAGATCTGACAATTGTTGATCAAATTGTGACTTTATGAAAGGATAAATTGTAATTAAATTAATGTTATGTTATTAGTTTTCCAATTTAGTTCTATAGATACAGCGCGGAAACTGGCCCTTTGGTCCACGCTGACCAGCAATCACTGATACACTAGATCTATTCTACACACCAGGGACAATTTACAGAAGCCAATTATTCTACAAACCTGTACGTCTTCGGAAGGAACCGGAGCACCCGAAGAAACTCACGTAGTCATAGGGAGAATGGACAAACTCCGTACAAACAGAACCCAGAATCAGGATCGAATCTGCATCTCTGCCGTTGTAAGGCAGCAACTCCTACCACTGCATCACTATGCCACCATCATTCTTTGAAAACTATTCGCATCCACTCCCCTAGTATGTACGGAGACAATATGAAATTGGGATAATAATGAACTGGTGTAAAGGGGTAATCGGTGTGGCCTTATTGGGTCAACAGGCCTGTTCCCATGCTGTATGACCCTATCTACAATATGTTATCCCACTTTCTCATCCACTCCCTACACACTCGGGGCAATTTTACAGTAGACAACTAACCCATAAATCCGCAATTCTGTGGGATGTGGCAGGAACCCGGAACACCTGGAGGAAACTCGTGCGGTCACGTGGAGAATGTGTGAACTCCATATAGACAGTACCCAAGGTCAGGACTGAACCTGGGTCTCTGGCACTGAGAGGCAGCGACTCTACCACTGGGCCTCTCTCATGTTCTGTATTACATTGTGCTTTCACCTACCAGTGCTATGTCTACAGTGAAGTTCTCAAAAAGTTTCCAGATGTGGTTGCTTGTGTAAATCTCCTTCATTTCCACTTCTGTGTCCACGTAACAATGATTCACAAAGTTGACATAGGCTATTTTCACCTAATATATATAAAAATAAAAACTGTAAATGTGAAGACATTTATATCAGAACAGACATTTTCATCTGGAACAATGGAGATTTGATGGAAGTATATAAAAATAGGAGAGGCACAGATAGGGTAGACAGTCAGAACATTTTTCCCAGGGTGGAAATGTCCAACATTAAAGGCATTAAAGCAGAAAGGTTAAAAATTGCTCTTTGGGTTTATCAATTCAAGTGCATTAATTGATAAACTCATCTGCAAGTCTACAATAACAGTTGCTGAATTGTATTCTATAGTATTTTGTTTTGCACTCATTTGTTCTGCTCTGATTTTGCATCATCCATTTATCCCAAAGTTTCAAATTAAAGGTCTTTTGAATGTATTGATCATTTTCCTCGTCCTTCATTTGCTTTTGCCTGCTTCATTGCCAAATGAGTTGCAGCACTAGATTGGGAATGATTTTCTAACAATGTTTCGAAGAATGCAAAAACAGTGGGGAATACCTCTGTGATGCAATCTTCATGCGTGACCACTCGTACAATGTCCTCCAAAGGCAGCAGGGATGTACATTTGATTTCAGTGTAAACGTTCTTGCCCTCGGCACAGGCTGCAAGCAGCTCCACCAGTGAGATATGATACGCAAGTGGGCTGTTCTCTTCCACGCCATCTCTGGCCGCATTCATCATTTCCAACATGGTCACAAAAGAAGCCTTGTCATTGTAGAACACCACGACATCATCTCCCGCACTGGTCAGCTATTGAAACAAGACAAACCATTCAAAATGAAAGGGTCTTCCTTTAGTTTAGTCTAGCTTAATTTAGTTTACTTTAGAGATACAGTGTGGAAAAAGGACTTTCAACCTACTGAGTGTGCCAACCACCCGTACGCTTGTTTAGTTTAAAGATACAGCGCGGAAACAGGCCCTTTAGCCCACTGTGTCCGCACCGACCAGCGATCCCTGTACACTTGCACTATCCTACACACTAGGGACAATTTACAATTTACAGAAGCCAATTAACCTACAAACCCTGCACCTCTGGAGTGTGGGAAGATAACAGGGCACCCGGAGAAAACCCACGAGGTAACAGGGAGAACGTACAATCTCCGTACAAACAGCATCCATTGTCCGGATCGAACCCAGGTCTCTGGAGCTATAAAGCAGCAACTCTGCGACTGCACCACTATGCTGGTCTCATGGTTAGAAAGATAGACATCAAATGCTGGAGTAACTCAGCAGGTCAAGCAGCATCTCTGGAGGAAATTGATAGGTCAGACTGACCCAAAACATCACCTAACCATTTTCTCCAGGGATGCTACCTGGCCTGCAGAGTTACTCCAGCATTTTTGTAGCTAACTTTGGTAAAAACTAGCATTTGCTGTTCCTTATTTTTATATCTCATGGTTACAAGTTAGATGTTCAAAGTAAGCGTGATAAATAGTCAAAGACTATTTGATGGTCATATGTACCAACAACAGAACAATACATTCTTACTTCCAGTAGCATTGCAGGCCTGCACACACTGTACCCAGAGATAACATTGTAATAAAAAATATCAGTAACTTAAAAAAAACAATATTCGTGCAAAAAGCCCAAAGTCCTTTGTGCAACCAAGACTGTTCATCGTCATAGTTTATAGTTTAGTTTATTGTCACGTGTGCCGAGGCACAGCGAAAAGCTTTTTATTGAGCACTATCCAGTCAGCGGGAAGACCAGACATGATTACAATCGTCACCCACAGTGTGCAGATGCATGATAAAGGGAATAACGTTTAGTGCAAGATAAAGTCCAGTAAAGTCCAATTAGAGATTGTGTCCGAGGGTCTCCAAAGAAGTAGATAGTAGTTTAGGACCACTCTCTGGTTGGTGATAGGATGTTTTAGTTGCCTGAAAACAGCTGGGAAGAGACTGTTCCAGAATCTGGAGGTGCGTGTCTTCACACTTCTGTACCTCTTGCCTAATGTGGGGAGGGGTGAAGTGGGAGTAACCTGGGTCAGTCTCGTTCTTGATTATGCTGTTGGCTTTGACGAGGCAGTATGAAGTGTACGTGGTGTCAATGGAGGTTTAGTTGGTGTTTGTAGTGTTCGAGAACCGACTGGTTGTTGGGAAGAATGTGTCGGAAGGAAGCGCGCATGCTGGTTTAAACCGAAGGTAGACACAAAATGCTGGAGTAGCTCAGCGGGACAGGCAGCATCTCTGGAGAGAAGGAATGGAATGACGTTTCGGGTCGAGACTCTTCTTCGGACTCTGAAGGGTCTCAACCCGAAACGTCGCCCTTTCCCTCTCTCCAAAGATGCTGCCTGTCCAGCTGAGCTACTCCGGCATTTTGCGTCAATCTTCGGTTGTTGGGAAGAAGCTGTTTCTGAACCTGGAGTGTACGGTTTCAAGACTCCTGCAGCTTGGTAAGAGTGACATGAGAGCGTGGTCAGGGTGGTGTGGGTCTCTGATTTTGGAGGCAGTGTCTTCGAGAGATGCCTTCAATGACCTTCAAGAGCCTTTAGCTGTTCTTACCTCCGTCATCACCATGTCTTGGCACTTCTTCACGTACTTCCCCTCAGCTATGATGATGGTGTGCAGGAACTCGAGGTACTTGACGTGGCGGCCATGAGTCGCCGAGCAGTGCACAAAGTGCTGCAGGACCGTCTCGCTGATCTCCGAGCACAGCTGGTAGTTGTTCATGAAGATGTGCTGCATCGTCTCTGCCTCCAGGAGCTGAGGAAGGAAGGAAGGATGGACGGAACTCATCACTGCTGTTTGAAGGACACCACGTATCACCTTACCCCACAACACAGAAGCCCACCGAGTCTGCGCTGACCAGAGACCACCCCGTACACTAACACTATCCTGTACACTAGGGAGAATTTTACAATTTACCAAAGCCAATTGACCTACAAACCTGGAGTGTGGGTGGTACCCGGAGCACCCAGCTAAAACCATGCAGTCAGAGGGAGAACATGCACACAGACACCACCCGCAGTGGGTTTTCTCCGGGTGCTCCGGTTTCCTCCCACATTCCAAGTATATGCAGGTTTGTCGGTTAATTGGATTCTGTTAGCTGTAAATTGTCCCTTGTGTGCAGGATAGTGTTAGTGTGGACCTGGTGGGTCGAAGGGCCTGTTTCCGCGCTGTATCTCTAAAGTCTAAAGTCAACCCTGTGCTTGTGGTGGGGGGGGGGGGGGGGGGGGGGGGGGGGGGGGGATAGGGCCAGGAACAGGTGAGTGGGACTGGATTGGTTAAACAAATTGGTCAGCATGCACGATGGCTCAAAGTAGCCTATTCTGATCAGTAAACCAGGTAAATCCAGAGGCACTCCGTAAAACAAAACCAGCAATCTGGCCCCCTCTCGTCTCCTGCCTCCATTCATCATCTACCTGCCTCTGCCGCCCAACTCCCACCAGTCTCACCCCATCAGCCGTCGCATATAACACATAATCCTCCAACATTTTCGCCACCTCCAACAGGATTCCACCACTATTCACATCTTCCCATCTCCACCCATTTCCGCTTCTGCAGAGACTGTTCCATCCACAACTCCCTGCATCATTCATTCTTTCCCACCCAAACCCTTCCCTCCCCAGGTACCTTCCCCTGCAACTGCAAGATATGCAACACTTGTCTCTCTACCTCCTCCCTCGACTCTGTCCAGGAACCTCGACAGTCCTTTCAGATTAGACTGGGGTTCACTTGCACCTCCTCCAACCTCATCTATTGTATCTGCTGTTCCAGGTGTGGACTCCCATATATCAGCGAGACCAATTGTAGACTGGGCGATCGTCTCGCTGAACACCTTCACTCAGTCAGCCTTGCTCTGCGTGATCTCCTGGTTGCCAAACACTTCAACTCCTACTTCCCATTCCTTTACTGACCTTTCTGCCCTGGGCCTCCTCCATTGTCAGAGTGATGCCCAACGCAAATTGGAGGGACAGCACTTCATATTTTCCTTGAGCAGCTTACAACCGAGCGGTATGGATATTGATTTGTCCAACTTCAAGTAACCCTTGGATCCCCTCTCTCTCCCCCACCCATGTCGTCGTACTAGTTTCACTGTTGTCCTGTTGAGTTTCATTGTCTGTATAATTCATTATCACCTAGCCCACAGCCAACACCTTTCTTTGATCATCG